>HG992321.1:5000000-6250000 GCA_905220615.1 Tinea trinotella | reverse complement strand
ATTTAACCACAATTGTAATATTTAAAGCGATGAAATGCATTTATGTATGAGACCCGTGCATTGTTACCTAACCCGCAAATTTAGTGCTCGCAGCAGTAATCCACCTGACATATACAATTTTCCATGATATGGTGGTGGTTTCCTCACGTTTTCCTTTACCGTAAGCACAACCGTTATCTAATAATTCAATGTTGCATCAAATCCATATCGACGTCAACATACTGCTTAAGAA
Source organism: Tinea trinotella (assembly GCA_905220615.1). Taxonomy (NCBI): domain Eukaryota; kingdom Metazoa; phylum Arthropoda; class Insecta; order Lepidoptera; family Tineidae; genus Tinea; species Tinea trinotella. The sequence continues at coordinate 6,249,768 of HG992321.1, read as the reverse complement.
GATTGGCAACATTTTTCCTTTTCACTTACCTATTCGTATTCAACTCAAGGCTACTTTAGGTGTCGCGTAGCTCAGAGCAGTAAAAAGGTCGTATCTTACTGATTTTACTAATTTAAGCTGCATACACGACAAAATGGGAATCAAACCAGTGATTTATGATATTTATTGTAAGGAGTAAATTATACAAGTAAACATGAGTCTTTGTAATATCTATTCTCAGGATTTGTCTTAACACGTTGCTTTCCTAATATACGCCAAAATCTAATGTCATCTATTTAAACGTCTCTTAGGCATTATTTTCGTTGACCACAGTCGTCGACGCTTTGTTTTATACTTAAAAGTATTTCTAGTTGTTAATTTGTTATCGTTACTTTAATAAGCTTTAAATTATTGTTATAACGGGGCGTTTGCTGTTTTTTGTTTCGCATCAATTTCATAAACAATGGATTGCTTTTACTACCGTGAACTAACTTTTGTTTTATTTTTGATGAACTGGTTTTCTCCAATGATGCTTTTATACAACCTATTAATATCTCTACTCTTATCTTAGTATACGTACGGTACCGGCAGCAGTTCGGATAAATGTGATATAGACTTACCTGAAATTAATAAAAAATATTATTTGACTAATTCAATTTAGCACATTAATTTTCCCTTGGATAAGATGGGACAATCGACCTTCAATTGTCACAGTCGTGACACAACATTATAATGTTGGTATTATCTCTTTATTAATACCAACATTATAAAAATGTATTCAATATTAATTCAGATATATTAGCATACACTATAGTATTTTGCGAACATTGTAAATGTGATAAAAAATATTTTAGAAAAATTGTGAAACATCAAAACTAAATCCTCGGGTACAATATTATATGTACCGTAAACAAGTTTTGTATAGTAATCTTATGTCTATACTTGTTATAGCTCAATGAATAAACACCGTATTTTACATTAGAAATAATAGTAATAAAACATTTTAATTGATATAAGTACCACACACACATACTTCTAATGGCAAAGGGCATTTCCTGGTACTGCAATAGTTAGTTATTTTGTCTGCAATATATGCAACCAGTCATTTCTAGGCCAACGGTACACTTTGGCGCACGCGCTGCACCACGGTCGCTTTCTTGTCTTATGCAGATGAGAGTACCTATTTTATTGACCCTGTTCGTTGTTGGCACATGACATTATTTACTAGCTTTTAAGGCATAATTAACCTCGCTAATGTACGTTGTAAACTATTCGAGATATATTGCAGCTAATTAAATATAAACCTTATTTGACATTTGTGAAAATTTCACCCTATAAACATTCAAATGGAATGTTTTATCATTTCTGATTTCTTTATATATTTATATAGGGAGTGACAACTAAGCGCAAGTTTTGTTTTCACGATCCTGACACTTACAACTTTCTTGCTTCCTTTCCATTCATACATGCTCTTTGGTTATGAGAACTACAGACCCCCCCTTTTTTGAGAATGTCTCCGATTTGACCAAGGAACAATCCTTTGGATTGTCCCCGTTTTGTCGTTGGGTCGTATTTTATGGTGTTTTATTATTTTATATTTAATTAAGCTGATATTAACTTTTTTACCTGTTACATGTAGTCAAAATGTTAAAAGTTGGGTTATAATATGCTTTTTGCAAATTATATTCGCTCCTAATTAAAATGTTGATTGTGAGAATCAGATAATAAGTGTCTGCTGCCATAGTGTAATAATTAGTAAAAACAAACATCCTTCCCGACGTGACTACTCGTAAATTGTTATTCGTGTGATTTCTTTTAAAACAATAACACTGCAAATTTCACAATCGACGGCATTTAATTTAAAAAGGGGATGTTAAACTTAATGGATAGTAATAACTCGCCTTTTAACTCTGTTATGTCGTAAAATTCACACAGTTCTTACATAAATATAAAATATTAATTTCGCGGCACGTAAAATACCAATTTATCTACTAAACTGAAAGTATAAATACCAACTTCATATTCACAAAGTATTTTCCGTTAAAATTCTCATCAGAAACGGATTGTTATATTACAAAAAAACTTCGTTATTTATTAATTTTATTATCCATTCTTCTGTCCATATATTTGGTAAAATTGTGAATGATCATATCGTATATCAAAGATGATCCGCCTCTCCATTAGCCTACATAGATTCATCAGCCACGGGCTACCTTGTCAGTTCTTGGAGGTGATTCAGATGCGTTTGCACGTTACCGATTATATCTCAAGGCATTGTTTTCTCGTCGTTACCTCGAATCTTTGATTCATTGCTCTTGCAATCCGATTGGCGATCGTATTGATAGCTGATTTACTTTCTTTATCTTAAGTGTTTTGTTTTAAGTGCAGAGAGAGGCATTTGTTCACAGATATTTTATATATTTTAAACGGTTCTCCGTGTCTTTTTCTTTTTATATTTATGTACTTGTATTACAAAATTAATATGATAAAGCGACTGTGTTACTTTGTAGCTTTAATATTATTCGTACCTCGTCTTTTTGTCAACCGAATGGGCTGTCTAACTAAAAGTTACAACACGGCGCATGTTGATTATTCTATAAAGAATGTGGATAGCTTTACCAGCCCATGTGTTCTTCTATAACGTAATGTTAGTTTTTTCAAGCAAAGATTTAAATAAGCGTAAAAAAGCACCTTTGGTCGTTATTGTCCTTTGGTCGACTCAGTAGCCGAGTCAACCGCAAATTCAAACTGTTTTTTCGTCCGTACTCTTGATCATCACCTTGATTACGATCAGGTAAGCCGGTGTCAGATACTGCGCCTCAATAAAAAATTCAACTCTTGAGAAAAAATTTTATTGTAAGTACATAACTTTTTAAAATAAGTCTTAAGTTGTGATGGTTAGTATTCAGTTGTGACTGGGCATTGGCCAAATTTAAATCAATATTGGTAAAAAGTGATACGGTTCAGTGGTGACGGCAGGCGACTAGCACCTGTTTATACATTCTGGGTCACTTTTTTTGCGCACGTTTTCACTATTCAAACAAATTTGCGTCCCTCTGTGATGCTTTACGGAGTTCTTTTGAACATGTTGTTATTTGTGGGTAATTGTGTGTGCAACTCAGTTTGTGGTTGACAACTTTTTATCTTTTACATCTTTATACTAAGCTACTAAAAAAGGAAGTCCAAGAGTTTCTTTGCTCTTAGACTTCCCTTTGCTTCCATTAAGCAAGTCGAGATCAGATGTAGAGTCCAAATAAAAAAATGACGACCAAAGTACATAATATCAAAGATATATTGGTACCAGCAAGTGGTTTTGAATCGTAACCATTTCACTGCCACGGTCTAGCCTTAAACTTACTGTAACGATTGTCACCACACTAATCACATTCTCTCATGTATTTGTTTCTTTATTTGCTTAACTATGTTAATTTACAATTAAAGCTCGTGTAATTCTGTTTCTTTATATCTTAATTGTTAATTTAGATTTGTGATAAGTTTGTCGTCTGAACATGAGCCAAGAGAAAGTTGCGTTATTTTCACGATTATTTTATTTTAAATTAACGTAGTGTTTAATGTGACATGCCTGGACTTTCTTTGCAACTTTTAATCTTGGTATTTTTATTTTGATGCAATAATTTACATAACCACAATTTTATTCGCATTTGCATCCGTTTGTGGTTCAATATAAAACAGTACTTCTTATTTGAACCTGAAGTACGGTTCATGCATGGAGGCAACTGCTGGTATTTTAATAACTGTAAATTAGCAGTCGCATCCAGTATACTGGCCTAATTCGAACGAATAACTATTAAACTGATTTGCCCAGTCTGCCCTGGGTCGGCAGACTGGGCAAATGGCAACCAACTAACTGCCTACCAAAGTTATTTATTTTATTCTCCCAGTCGTAAAATGCTCATATAACAATATTGGTTATACTAACCTGTCGATCTTTTCACTCTTACGCCGCTTAGTTGGGCGTGACAGCGCACCGTTTTGTCGAGTGCTCTTGCCGATACGGTCTACATGCGACAGCGTATCCGCTCAGCCGAAGCTGTCCTTCTCATCTCAACACAACTCAATGCAGAAGAAAGTGATAATTTTGCATATTTTCTTCTATCAAAGTTTAGTTCATTGAACTAGAATGAAAAGGAGTGGAAGGCGTCTGCTTCCAACAGTCTTGTTGTAGGTCACCACTTTTAAGTATACAAACCGTGATATAACTTAGTCGCGTTTTGGGATCAACCTAAAAGTTGCTGGATCCAATTATGTCAGCATAGTGGATACGACTACTACTCGAAAATATTTACCTGTAGTAGCAGTCGCCTCTATTAATGCGGTCCACTCCAGCTAATCATCAGGCGGGGTGCTGTCATGTATCGAGCCATAATAAAAAAGTGTATATTTTCATATTTTCTCTCCCACGATGTCTTAGCCAAGTTTCATTGCGTATTTTAAGTTGTTTACCTCGTAATATCGCAACAATGTATCTCAATTCGATAACGGTTAGATTATTCAAATTCGTTTCATAATATGGTTTCCATTGTTTTTTTATTATTAGACTTTACCGTTTGTTCAATTTTCTGCATGAACATATATAAGTACACAAATAAACAATATTATTTGCTGCACAGAACAGAACACATTGAAAGACAAAAAATAGAATGACGTACAATTGGCGGCCTTATCAGTAAATAGCAATCTTTTCCGGGCAAATACCCTTAAGGCAGTGAAACAGATATGGATACAAACCAATTAACATCTTTTATAATCAATTATGTTCAATCAAATTATCATGCCTCAATTCTCACAGTGATAGGCAGAGAGAATAGAGCGCCATTTTCCGCGAATTCGATAGAACTCTCTCGTTGCCCCAAAATTTTGTAAGACGACGCCTCTACGGGCGGCGCGTCGGTCGAAGCGGTTATCGTGTCGTTTTACAAAATCTTATCGCCGCCCTCGCATCAACAAACTAACTATATGTACTATATGTATAAATGCATTTGTCCAGCACATGTTTACAGTTGTTTCAGTCGTCAGTGACTCTTGGACTTCCTTAAGGAAAGTCAAGGTCAATAGTCGCATTCAAAAAAACAAGTAAATGTAATTAATGTAGAAGTTTTGACAATGATTTGAATTTAATCCAGCCACGAGCAGCCCACTTGTACAGTGAAACGCAAGGCCGGGAACCGCATTTTCATTGTGTCCACGTCTTTTTATTGTGCGCCTCACCTCTTGCATTGTTCGTGCCAACTGCTCTACTCCATTGAAACAGATTCATATGCCGTGCGATATTCCACTAGGAAATAATAGTTTTTCCAACATCATTCGTGATTATTGACGTTCGAAAGCCATATATGTTCTGACGCAAGTATGCGTTTGATGCGTTCGTAATTATCTCGTATTTGCGATAGATTAATTTATATTCATTAGATGCGGTCTTCGTTATTGTTAAGCGTGTCTTTTATCCGCTTATTAACGTTGTTATTGCTTTATAGTGACACTTTTTCAATTAAAGAGTCACTGAACGTTTGTTTTATATTATTTGGTGCAAAAACTAAAGTTCGTGTTGCAAACAAATGAATGCTATTTTGGTCTTCTACACGCAAAAACAATTACCCCAAAAACATGGCATTTGTTAATTTCTCCTTTAATTGATTTAATTGCTACCGAATTACGTGTTAATGAACTTCATCAGACTGTTTTCGTAAATTTCTTTTATTTCTTCGGGTTCTTAAAAGAATTTTAATAATTTACCTCTTTGACAAGGCATAATTTAGGCAGCATAATATTTTAATCAATTGTAAATTGTATGACATTTAATGTTGTGTATGACTAGTCCAAGTGTGTCAATAGATACATACTGGACGTTTTAAATGAATAAATGAATATTGACCTATAATAGGATGAGGTTATTAACTTTAAGATTGATGTGTTGTTTAAAAGAAAAATAATTGACGTAGGAAATTTATAAATCAGAACACGATCAAATCAGGAATGTTCTTTTAAAAGCAGGAGTCTGTAGTGACCATAACTTCAGAATGTGAATATGGAGAATTAAGTCAGGATCGTAGAATGTGGCGATCCATTGCCTCTATCCATCCCTGTGGTAAATGAAACGTGACAATTTGATTAATTACATGTCAGAAATAAATAATTAATAATATCTTTAGAAATGCAAATATATAATAATAATAACAACAACGACATATCGACACATTAGTGAGAGTTATTTTTTTCTTAAATATGTATAAATTATATTAATAATAATTTTGTGTTTGCAAGCACATCGTTGTCTAATAGACTGAAACGATATTTTCTTCATAATTATACATCTGCATCCACCTCGTCAACTTTCATTATTAAGAGTTTCACTATCGGCGACTCCACGAAGTAATCAACACCGGATCTTTTACCAACTATTCTAATATTTCATGTGAATCGAAATCTCATTTTCAATTACGAGAAATTGCCGTTTGCGTCCAATCTAGAGTGGAAATGAACTGGTCGTTACCGTTTATATTCCCTTCAAGACGAGACCACAAATAGGAAACTGTATGACACTTTATAGACGATTTTATAACATCCTACCTGTGCAGATTTCCGTTTCGGATTTACATGGCGGCATCCTTACTTGATACATGCCGTTATTACCATACAGGCAACTTTATTACCTTCGTTCTATTCTAACAGTACCTTACATACTTACGCGTCATTTATCATATCGCAAACCACTAAATGCGATGACATTATACACTGAGCGATGATATAAATTCTTATGCCACGTTACTGCATCTTTGTAATGCATGAGGCTGGCGTACGTTTTACAGAAACCGCTTTTATCATGTCGTGTAAAATAAATGGCATTTCAAAACCAGTTATTCCTAATGGCTATTTTAAATTGCTCTTACTCTCTGTAACTTCCTTGAGGGTCCTCTGGTCTGGTAGGCATAGGTTTGTTGCTTATTAGTATAATAACTACCTACATTCAGTCCACAGTCGTGCCTGACGTAGATTAGCCTGCGTGTCAGTCACTTCAGACATCCCTTGACAGAGATGTACGACGTTATCTAATTGAAATTTTGATATTGCAAATAACAAATAGCCTCAATATATCAGCTTCATTCGCCATGCTAAATGATCATTACCATCATTAGAACAATCGCACGGTTACCTCTCAATGCTTATTTCCATAGCGTTTATATTTCATCGCATAAAATTCCTAAGAACAATAACTTACGTGTCAAGGGTTACAATTGTATAAAATTATTTACTGTTTTCGATCAATAACGATTGTAGGGTTGAAGTTCAATTTTCCCGACGCCATAGAAGTCACCCGTCTCGATTGGTTTGTATAATTTTACTTTGAACCGCGGCGGTTAACGGGCTGCGATTGCGGCGGTTGGAGCGAGGCTTTCTTGGATTACCATAACCTCCTGACACACTTGTGTTAGATTCCTTTTGAAATTGATTCTCTTCTCTATTCTCTAGTAGTTACCTGGTGTCGGAGAGAGGCCTCTTAAACAATGAATGCTTCGAGTAACATCATGGTCACGTTTCAATACAATATGCACTTACTGTTAGTTTCCAATATCATTTAAGGCATGCGCTTAATTGAAAATTACCTAAGTGTATAAATTTTAGTCATGTTATTTCTATCTCTGCAGCATTCATAGCCACTAAATAATTCGAACATAATGATTGTACTACAATTGAATATTCTGACAATTCCCGATTAAACTGGCTAAAAACACAATTTCAATTTGACGATTTGAATATTAACCCAACAATAATAATCGGAAAATTTGACTGGATTTCATATTGTTTAAACGTATTTTATTTGTGCCAGTATAACTGGATTATTATTTATGATTTTAATAATTCATTTCTCCTATTATTCATCAGTTTTGATTTACATTGAGGAAGATATTTTATTTTTGCTTCTTTATTTTTTTTCTTTCGATATTTTATTTTGCACACCAAATGTGGTAAAAGTAAAGAAATTTTTTAACCTTACAAATATGTTTATGCATTAATTACAAATTATTTTTGCATAAATAAAAAAATAGAAAACTAATAAAGAGGCACGTTCTCTGCCTCTTTATTAGTTGCAACGATCTCAATTTGAGCTTGCATATACTGCATGTGGTATTAACCCATCTCGTTATTATTCCATGCTTTCGATTTTTTATTTTTCCATGGCCTATACTTGTAAGTTTTTTTTGTTGTGACATTTGACCTCGACCCGCCTGATGATAAGCAAGAGGAGATCCAAGAGTAACGATGACTGAAACAACCGAGTTAGTTCACGGCTGCCTTAGTCGCCGTCACTATGCCGGCCAAAGGTGCTTCTTCACGCATCGTTTCAAGACTCCAAGGTTATAGAAGGGAGAGAAAACATGGGCTGGCAAAGCATTCCACTTGTCGATTGTTCTACAAAGAAAAGACGCACCGAACTTTTTAGTTCGACTGCTGCTTCGGTCGACAAAATGTGGATACTTCCCCCGACCATTGCGGGTGTTACGGGTTTAAAAAAGTTGAGCAATGGAGTTCTGTAAGCGACGACACAGTTGGAGCAAAACATTGGTAACTATGTAAGCAAACCTGCGTATCTTTGTGACAATTTAATTTATTACCATGTATTCGCCGATGTGATGCTACTGTCAGCGCTCTTTATACACACATCAACCATCTGATGTGATTGTTGTGATCTGCGTGAAGCGTGTCGTGACTAAGTTACATGCCCTCGAGTGATTCTCACGCAACCATTTCCATTTGTGGGGTGTAAACGTAATAATTTCTTTTGCGATATGCTGATTCTAATGTTGTGTAATTTTCATTTGTATTTGTTATTTATTTTATACGAGTACTATAATGTTATCTATTATTATTATTGCCTAGATCGCCTATCAGTGTTAATAATAGTTTACTTTTTAATGTATAGGAATGTATTAAATATTCATAAATGAAAACATCTTCGATGAAAGTGATATAATTTGTTTTTTTTTTACATATAAAATATATAAGGATTTATCATAAAGACAAGTAACGTACTCTTGTACTCTAAACTATTGTGTTTCTCTTTTACCTCAACTTATCTGATGATAACCAAGAGGAGATCCAAGAGCCCTGACGCCGAAGTGTAAAAATCGACTTAGTTAAAGACTGCCTCCGTCGTCGACACTATTGGCTACATTTATTTTTTTATACATTACTGATGTATGTACACATGTGAAGTATGAAAATATGTACACAAACTATGTGATTAATTGAACTTATTATCCAATCCAATATTAAATCCACACCGCAGAGCAAAGTTCTGTCCCCATTAATAATCGATTGCTTGGCATTTGCATCCAAGAGCACAGAGATTTACTAGGAACATTTTACTGCCATTGCAATTTAGGGATTCGTGATCTATGCTTTAAGTTAGCACTTGTTCAGGTGTCTAAAACCATAAATTTTATCAAACCGATTTGAGTTTGCATTTGCTCGCCTTGTAGGACAATAGCAATTTAGCAAAACCATCACTTTATGGGAGACTCGTTTATTACGGTAACCACCGAATAACCGTTAAATGAGAACTGGATCATTGTTTCATTAATCATCTTTGAAATACAATAACTCAATTTTACCGTTCTTTTTACGTTAAAGATTTCGTTTTCAATTAAAAGTGTCAAATAAAGACGCGGTCTGTTGCGCAAACGGCTTGGTGAGGTACGAGTATGTCTACGGGCGGTATTGGTGTAGCCCTTCGCTCTTCGACACAATATGGACCAAATTATCTATCGATTGCGCCGTTCGACGCCTCCATTGTGAGCTCACCCGTGGAATTTGTAAGTAACGGGAGATGAGAGTTGCAGTCATCGAAATGTGCGTGAGATGCATTTCGCTATGCCCCCGCCTCACGTTTATCATCTTTTCCTTTTTGCATTACAAGCAAAATTGCTGATAGTACTATAATTTAATTATAACCTGCTTGCTAAGACAAATTCAATTGATGGCAACCCGCCTGAGGCATTCACAATGAACCCGCAGAAAGGTTGAGCGCTTTGTAGGGCATACGTGAAGTAAATTGACCAAACGTGACTATACGCGACTATACGCCTTAACTTGACACACTGAACTTACAATAACTCAATCATATGCGTCTGCGGTTTTACTGTTCTATGTTGATTGTTTTAGTAACTAACATTTATTTCAATCGCGGCCTTATAAACTGTTTGCTTCCACTATTATATGCAATTTATTTACCAATTCTCTACGTGTCTTATCATATACTCACCGCACCGATCATAATTGATAAGAATTCAGTCAAGTCATTAACATACAAAAATATCTTTATTGACAGCTCAAAAGCAATCACAAAAGCCCGTGAAAGCGTCTATTGTGCTATGTAGCTTATTCAATGCTACCGACAACGCCTAATTACCCTACTACGACTTCTACTTCACTCGGAACTAGCAACTCATTTAAGAAAATGAAAAGGCGTCTCTGAGATATGAAGACACGAGCCTTCTCAATTGTTACGAGTCTTAGGAAGGTCGTTTACAATAGATTCTTAAGGTTATCAGACCGCATGATGAGGCTTTCAGATTTAATTCTGTCGCTTTCACCTATTACCTTGTCGCTTATAGACATATTCAGAAAAGTTACATCCATTAATGCGATATAATAATACATTATAGTATGTCTATTAATATGTACATTTAATATGTGTATTAACTAGGAGTTTTTATTTACACGACATCTGACCTCGAACCGCCTGATGATAAGCAAGAGGAGGTCTAAGAGTGACGTCGACTGAGAAAATCGAGTTTGTTCACTGCTGCCTCAGTCGCCGTCACTATGCCGGCCAAAGGTGCTTCTTCATAGATAGATAGCTATAGATAAATTCTTTGTTGCACAGTATAATAAAACACATGTCCAGGCGAGCTTAATGTCTAATGACATATTCTACCAGCTAACCTTTGGGATTGTGAGCATGGATTGTGGGTGCATTAAATTAATTCATAGATATTGTTAAAGCTCCATTGGCTCTGCCTATCTCTGTGGAAGAAAGGCGTGACAATTTGATTGATTGTTAAAGCATCTTCAACCTTTATTATTACCTCTCTCCCAAAGGTTAGCTGGTAAAAAATGTTTTATAGCATTAAGATCGCCTCTTGTATTGTGTTTTTACTGTGCAATAAAGAATTTTATTATTAATATAGTTGGTGTATAAAATATTATTCTAACAATAAATTCTTAAACACAGTAACTTCCCTAACGTGATTGTGAATAAAGTTTTACTAACGGTTTTCACCTGTCTTCGCCATCTTCACCTTTTGGCATTCATATTAATGTGTATACATACTGTCATAACTTGTTTGTATTATTGCTTGGTCCTAGAGGTTAATTATCTTTGTAAACAACTTATTACTTCATTGTTTCTTACAATGAAAAGTTGTTGGCAGGCTGTTGGTGGTCATTTGCCCAGTCAGCCGTTCCGGGATAGTACCATCACTTTCAAGTGTACAAACCATAAAGTGTTACGATTCGGGATCAGCATGAAAGTTGGCGGTTCTAACTAGGCCCGTAAGTGGATTTCCTTAGATTTTGCGCAACCATTGATTAATGAATAAAAAAAAATCATTTTTGAATTAATCGTGGTCTCTTTGTGACCACAATAGCTCAATGACAAAAAATAAACGCGATAGTATAATTTTTTAATTGCAGTTGTTTTAACTGTATTATCAGTCACCTATTCACTCCAACTTAATATCAGCCGGGTGCTGCCTTAAAAAAGTTCTATTCATATGACGTATTAATGTTCTAAAAACAAATTCCTATTATTGATATTAAATTTGAGCTATTCAAAAAGAAGTAGTCATATAACCTTCTTTATGATATAATAACATATAATCATGTATAGTTATAGATGATCAAAGAAAGTCAATAAGAGTATTGTAGTATGGGTCAATTCGTGTAAAAGCACCTATTTGCTTTGTACAATTTTTTTATTATTTACATTATGTCAATTTCTTTGCAATGTAGTCAGATCTCACGATCGTTACCGTTGTCCGGTGGGCGTATGGCCTGATTCTAGGGCATAACATCGACCTTATAAGGGCACCATTAGTTGATAAATCGCATTGAATAAATATAATTGTGAACTCAAACTTTCATTTTGCTCTATTGTAGTTTAAATAGTATTGAAGCTGAATTGTGTATTTAACTTATTGGTCGAAATATAAGCGTTTAAAAATATTCTTCTTCTTCGTCTTACAAGGCGAACGTGGTCTTGTGAATACATAAATAATATTATTAAAATTACAATGAATATTTTTTTTAATTTGGAAGAGGGTAAGTAATCTTGTTTTTTATACTCGTATTCTCAATATTCTCCGTTATTAGAATAAGTTTCAACGGAACTTAATGCTTATATCAACATTTCGCCGCCGCATCTGCTTATTGCGAGTTGGCCACGAAACGGCTGACTTGCAAAACTTGTTAAGGATTTTTGTGTGAATGTTATACCTCATGTATAGTACTCCGTTTTGGCAGACTGGGCACCACTGTCAACTTCTCTTTTACAACCAGATCCGTAGCGAATATCGATCTCTTTTATTAAATAAAAGTGTGCTAACAAACCGGTGTGCTGAACAATGCGCCAAGCTTGGCATTAAAATATGTTTAATATCGTGTAATATATTTTTATTAATCTCAACCTATTCCAATCATGAATAAGTCTCGTAAGTTTAAATTATTCCTCTTTATATTTTATTAAAACATCCAAAGTAAATACAACGGTGTAACTTAATTCACTATCAGTAAAATGCAAATCGCTACAAATTATTCCATTAGGCCGCTTTTCTGCACGTATTGCAAAATTGCCGGGGCCTCTATTGCGGTCTAGATTGGATAAAGCGGGATAGGATAAGATTAAATTAATCGCCGCGCAGACTTCTACTTGCGCGTGAGCGGCATACACTGCCTTGATATATAAAGTGATTCTTGATTTGTTCACAGTTGTAGTAGATAGCCAGTGGAAGCCATAAATAAATGACATCTAAATAGTGTCTTGATTGTAGATTACTTTCCTAAGTAAGATGCTGCAGGGGCGATTTCATTCCACTTTCCAGAGTCTTATCAGAATTCCGTCTCTGAATGAAATAGTTTATTTTTTTTTATATATTTTCTTTTATTGTGACTAGACATATGACAGTACCCCGCTTGATGTTAAGCCGAAGTGTGATCCATAAATGAATGTCACTGCTACTACAATTCAATAACTGTGAGTAGCAATCACATACACTATGCCGGCCTAGATGGAACCGGAATCTTACAAGCTGATCCCGAAACTTGACCAAATCACTTCACGGTCTGTATACTTGTAAGTGGTGGTAATACCCCGGATCGGCAGACTGGGTACCACTGCCTACCACTCTTTGATAACCAGACCTGAAGCAAATATTCATCTCTTTTTTTTTATTAACAAATATTTAATGTTATTAAATAAAATTTGTGGCCCGAATTATGATGTTAAGTTGGAGTGCGGTCTATAAATGAAAGCGATTTCTACTACAGTTTTATAAGTCGCTGTCGCATCTATTATGCTGGCCTAAATAGTAATTACCACTTCTAAGCTTATCACAAAACACAACTTATCGAGTCTATGCACTTAAAAGTCGTGGAATTGACCGCCAACTGTCTGCCTACAATCCTAAATAAATAGAGCTTTGACTGTGGATTACTTTCTATAGTAAGATCCTCATATCCATCTTTAAGGATCTTATCAGATTCCTTCTCTCAATTAGATTATTTAAATAAAAATTCATTTCATCATTTAATTTTTTTATTGCTCATTTAATTTTCGTGCCTCTCTCTTTAATGGAAGGAATCAGTGTCACTGGATTAATCGTTTATACTTATACACTTGAGGATTGGTGTGCACATATAAGGTATTGCAATTTCGCGGAGTGCGTGTTCTGCATAATACATTTTCTGTGCGCAACTATTTACAGGTCACTGTTACATTAGTAGTGTAAACCTACAACCCAGAAACACAAATAATGTTTAACTCGACACAGAGTAAGGGAATTGCCTGTCAAGTTGTGATACGTGCTCGATTATTTAAGTAGGTTGTCTTGTTTTCAACCGCAATGTAAACAGTATAACTTCGCCATACTGATTGTAGCCCGAATCTAGATTTTGACGCTACTTAAAAAACAAAAGAAATCGGAAACGGATTAGCTGAAGTAACCAATTATCGCTTATTCTGATTTTGAACTCGTTCTGGTATTAACGATGTCTAGTGGATGACACCTTCCCACGATCGCTTGCTCTAAATACTTGTAATCGCATTGCTTGCTCATTGTCTTAATGATTGTTAGAGGCATCTTTACGACTTATATAAATTGGAGAGTTTACTATTTAGTTTACGAGCTACCTTTTATATGTTAATAGTAATTAATTAATCAATCAAATTGTCACGCTTTTTTCGCTCAGGAATAGGCAGAGACAATGGAGCGCCACTTGCCACGATCCTGACACAACTCCCTCGCTTCCTTTACATTCACAATTCTCTTCATACAAGCTCTATGGTTTTAGGAACTAGGCAACCCAGCTTTTTTGAGGATGTCTCTGATTTGGTCGGCAAACACCCAATAGTAATCGTGCACCAAATAGTAGTCATCTGACCAAATTTGTATTCATTTAAAATTCTTTTGTAATTGTAAATATGTAGCACATAAAATTGTAATACATAGGCAAGCTTAATGCATTAGGATTTTTTTACCAGCTAACCTTTAGGATTGTAAAACAAGATAGGTAGATATACACCAAAAATACTTTATATTATAAATTATCTTAATGTCCAACATCAAATTATATACATAATAAAATATTCACTTTGTTTATTTAGGAATAGTGTTGAGAAAGATTTTTTGAAAATATTTCATGTATAAGAAAAAGATTTTTCTTATACATGAAATATGTCTGATATAAAACCTATAACATTACTAATAATTATGTGTGAACAGAAGTTAATAGAATTACTACTTTTAAAGCAATTTTATTATATCGAGCCATTAAAAAAGCATTAAATCGTAAATTTACGTTGGCATTTATATTTACAATGAAATGAATTCTCGACGTTAGAGCTGGAAAACACGTACATGTGTTTTTATAATGCCACTTACGCGCAATCAATTTGTCATTGGGGCGTCAAGTTTTTCAATAACCGTTCGTGGAGAAGGAATGGATCGCTCTATCTCTACATTACCGGCAGATTAAGTTCACCTTGTCGAATCGACGCTCGACGAAGCATGGTGGATTGGATAGGCAAGGAAAAAACGCATACCGCTAACTGACACAGTGCTTTATTGAACACAATTCCGTTGGACGGTAGCAGCGCAACGGTAGGCCTCCTCTGCACAAGAAAGTTGTAGCAGAACTGGTAGCAACTGCACTTGTCTGCTAATTTGTCTCACAGCAAAGATGTTCTCGCTATCTTTATGAGTCGGCGGATGTTATCGATATAACGTTGACTTTACTGTTTATCACTTATGTCAATCTGTTTCGCTGTCGACGCAAACTTCCGTTTAAAAGTGTCGTTATAATTAAGTACTGTTTCACAGTTGAAATAGATCGAGAGAGTAAATTACTAACAGTACAATTGAAAAGCGATTTATGTTATGTTTTGTTCAAATTCGAATGTAGGTTAAACCAATAACAAGAAAGCTCTTTTATTGCCGACCATTGTTTGTATTACCCGATTGTTCTCCTTCTTCTGATTTCTTTAACATTTTGATATGATTTAACATACGTTGACTCTATAAATTGCTATTAATAAAACATCAAAGTTATCGGACCATACTTACGGGTATATATATGGGAATATACATATTTTACGAGCATGTTCCTTTTTAAGCAAACACTTATTTTGCACACTGCTTGCATAATTCATACGATATTAAATTACTGTAAAGAATCGAGAATAAGGAAGAACATGTTTGCGCTTCATTTTCCTAATGGATCATGACCATTTTGGTTTAATTACACCGCAAACTAATTAGTACTTCAAGAACATCTTAAATGGTCTCACTAACTCTAAACGCCGTTAATAGTTCTTATAAACTCTATTGGAGCAAATATACTTACCTACAAAGTAATAATAGAATATACTAGAATATCATGGTGTTTTTGAAACGGTAAATAATTAGAAATACACTTTCTTTATGGATTGAGGCAACCGTGAACTAAGTCGGTTTCACCAAGCGTTGGCTCTGTTACATCTCCTCTTGCTTACCTTACCTTATAAGGCAAGTCGAGATAAGACATCAAAAATAATTATAAAATCTAATACACCGAAGTGCTAATAATTTTATTGATTTTATCAAAAAATATAATTGATTCAAAATAATAAATATTATTTTAACTAGGAGCAATCAAATGAAAAGAACGCTTATATGAAAAGCGTGTAACTTAAAATATTAAAGTCTTACAGGTCTTTGTTTTCAAAATAACTGTTTACACCAGAAACAACAATATTTAAGATCTAGTTATTACAGTATGGTCTGGTCGATTTGATCTCTAGATATGGGAGCAACTGCAATTACTCTAACGGTAACTTTTAACTGATAACGCTAAACATTATGGACGTGCAAAAATTTCATAGACAATGTTGTAGAACGAGATACTGCAAGTTATTTATTATGATTGATCGTCTCTATTTATTAACATTTGCTTTGAATTGCAATCTAAAGCAACTGTTTGAACTATTTCATTTATAGTGACTAACCTCTGTGTTTTGAAGAGGAACGTCCGTCTCTTTCCCCCCACCAAATTTTGAGTATAGAAACATTGAAAATCGAACATATACATATGAGCATACTAATGCGGGGTATTAACATTTTACATATTATTTTAAACCTTAAACATACGTTTATGTTTTTAAACAGTTTTTAGTTCATTTTTGACAGTCTAAATTTGTTTGTATGTTATTTTTGGATAAAGACATGAATGAATTTAAAATCTTTAATTTGTAATTATTAATGATGTAGCACTACAATTATTCAATTATCGTTTGGGTATTTTTTATGTTTTATAATTTACCTTTTATAATTTTGCCATACCTGTGGGAGAAGGGCGTGACAATTTGATTATTTGATTGATTTATGACTTTTTCTTGCTCTACCTAGACTTTAAAAGATCTTAAACAACGTCCCAAAGGTCAAAAAGTCAGAGAATGCATTCGTCGTCCGCATGTATGCATTGTGCAATAAGTATAAATAAAAAATAATGTAAAAAATAACATTAATACATGTCATAAAACTTGTTATAACCATAATTATGATACTCATAAATAATGAATTCCTTTTACGCTTACAAATTTTTATGGTACCCACCATTGATAGGATTCCTGGAATACTTATAATTTAATACGTATAGGCTTTTAACACATTGCACGGAAAAAAATTATTATACTGTGCTTTGTTTAGATAGGCTTTATGCTGTAGGTATGGTACGAGATATTATGCATAGTGATTAAAAACTGAGCTGTTAGCTCTTTACTGGACCTTGAAACCTCACTATTTTTGTATTATTTTCTGTAAATACTTCTTATCAATATACAAAAAGTATACCTATGTAATACGAATTCCAAATTATTTATTATTATAAATGCCAAACCTTTGGATTCATAGCATTCGTCGCTCCTATTGTCATACCTATTAAAATATGTGAAAGCAGAATCAATTATTTGATTAATAAATTTCAAACAAAGAATATTTTAGATTCCTTTTCGAAATATTCCAGAGAAATGTTTTGTCAATATGAAATGGAAATATTTGTGGGTAAATATTACACGGTATTATTCTAAAAATATACTCGTAACACTTTCAATCTTAATGTCTTCAAAATGTAATTATCTCTATCCTTTACGATTTATTTTTTGTTATTGTTGTAAGTTTTTTTAGGCGACCGTGGTATAGTGGCAGTGCAATGGCTACGCAAGCCGAGTGGCACGGGTTCGAAACCACTCACCGGTACCAATGTGTATTTTTGATATATGTACTTTGGTTGTCCTGTTTCTATGATACAAGCACTTTAGTAGCTTAGTATAGAATTGTGATATAAAAAAAAATACAACGGTCATTATCAGCTTTCCTCAATTATCATGTCCAATATCTCATGTTCTATTTTGCTGTACTAATCATACTTGCTATTTGTAACTAATAAAGGTGTTATTATTCGCATCTCTTTAACGATCACTTGTTAAAGCTCTGTCCTAATGACCTACTGCTTAATGTACCTCAGTTAATGCGATAAGTTGACAGCAAGCAAACAGAATTTCAAATAAGACCAAGAAGTTTTTCCGTCTTGATTCATCGACCCGTATATATTCCCACAGCAGCTTTCAACATTCTATTGTATTTAATTAAAATACCTGATGTAAACAAAGATACATTTCTCGAAACAGATTTCACTACCAATCATTTAATCTCGAGATTATTTTTTTGTTGCACAAATTGAACTCGACTCGTTTAGGTTCACCGTTGTTAGGTTCACAAAAAGTATACTCATTATTTCCTCACCTCGCTCGGCGTTACGACTGTTCTTTTGAAGACGTCGAATCAATTAGGCGGGCAAAAAATAGTAGCAAAACATATGTTAATGAAATCACTGTCAGAATTATCTTGACGTTGAATTAATTTCACTTTCGATTATCTTTTAATGAATAGAGAGGTCAGGCGAGCCGGTAAACTTTCGCCTTAAGGCTTTTTGTAATAATATAACATTGTATTATGTATACAAATTGCAATTTAATTATTATAACATGGTTACGTTCTTTATTTTTATTGTAATCTAATACTCTTTGTTACAGGTATGTATCGCACTACATCTACAAGTCATTCCTTAGATTATGTAAGTAATATTTATTATAATTGAATAGTTTTTTTTACAATTCAAATAAATTGTCTTGCCTTTTTTCATAGGGATAGACATAGACAATAAAGCGACTTTGCTACGATCCTGACACAACGCCCTCGCTTCCCTCAAATCCATAATTCTTATAGACAAACTCTACGATTATTGGCACTAGGCAACTCAGATTTCTTGAGGATGTCTCCGATTTGTTTGGAAAACACTTTCCTGGGTCTGCCTCGTTTAACGTATCCATTCACATTAGGAATAAAAATAATTAGTCCATTACTATTTATATTTTTTTTATTGTGACTGGACATATGAAAGCACCCTTCTTTATGATAAGATGGAGTGTGGTTCATGAATGGATGTCACTGCTACTACAATTTAAAAACTGTGAGTAGCAACCACTAAGCCGGCCTAGTTGAAACCGGTAACTTCCAAGCTGATCCCGAAACGCGATCAAATCACTTCACGGTCAGTATACTTGTAAGTGGTGGTACTACCCCGGATCGGCAGACTGGGTACCACTGCCTACCACTCTTTGATAACCAGACCCGAAGCAAATATCCGCCTCTTTTCTTATTAACAAATATTTGCAATATTCATTATATTATTAAATATTACAAATAAGTCTATGAAACAAAAATTTGCTCCGACCCGGGATTTTCCGGCCTGTCCACATCTTCCAATACTAGTATTATTACTGTACTGTACACAACTGCGATCGAGATTCGATCACTGGGTTCGATCCCCGGTCGCAGTTGATCCATTTACACACGTAAATTTTTCTATTCAATTCAATACTAATTTCAATACTAATTTATGCAAACGTTAATTAATTCTCATAATTACTATCAAAACGTAAATAAAGGTATAAGGTATTAATAGTTAAACCTTTTACGAGTTAAAGAAGCAATTATAAAATATAGAGCAGTTAATTAAACTGTAAAATGACCCCGCTATTTGTGGAATTGCTAAGACTAGAAACACGAATCTAGCATTTAACAGCCCTATATAAAAACTTTATAGAAATGCTAAAGGAGTAACTACGAAGGTATTCTAACGATACTTCGTGTTATAAATGTAACAAATAATTATTATATATTATACAATCAATTATCACCTCATCAAAGCTAACGCACGCAATAACTGACGACAGGCATGGCCGATCGGTTAGCACAACAGTTTGTTACGCGTAAAGTCCCGTGTTCAATTCCCCGTGTCCCGTGTTCGGTCGATAAATATTTGTTTAATAGCTTTTATTTGCCATATTTAATAATTAGATTAAATATTGCATTATTTATTCATAAAAAAGCTAAAGCTTCGGGTCTGGTTATCAAAGAGTGGTAGGCAGTGGTACCCAGTCTGCTGATCCGGGGTAGTATCAGCAGACTGAGTACCACCACTTACAAGTATACAGACATAAATCACTTCACATTCGGTCGCGTTTCGGGATCAGCTTGTAAGTTGCCGGTTTCAACTAAGTCGGCATAGTGGTTGCTACTCACAGTTATTAAATTGAAGTAGCAGTGACATCCATTCACAGCTTACCATCAAGCGGAGTGCTGTTATATGTCAAGTCACAATATAAAAAATAACTTCACCAATCAAACATAATTTCTATATAATTTAATTACCTATTAAAAGCTTAAGAGAAAACTTTCTACTAATTTCCCTTATCTGTTTTGACATTGTGGACGTGTCGTGGTCCATCATTGATCATGAAGGCGTCATCTGTATAACAATAGCTCTCTTGTTTCCCATGAATGGCGAAATTAGATTGACGCTTGCAGGGTCAAATGTCGGGACCATTCAAAATCTAGCGACAACTTCGTCACTTTCTCTTAAAATCAATATAGGTACATTTTATATTGCAAATTATAGGTTTATACAGCTAGTGAAAGCTTTTTTATATGTATTTAAAGTTAAAAAAAAATAGATACACCGGGCCGCTATGCAACAGTCCCGGGTTCGATTCCCACTCGAAGCAAAGATTTGTTTCGTAGCATTTATTTGTGATATATCGTGATTAAATTGTATATTGAACATTTTTAGCTTGATCGATATCAGCTTTAAAGTTGCCGGTTCCAACTAGGCCGGCATAGTGTATGCAACTTCTACATACAGGTATTTAACCGTAAGAACAGTCGCCTTTATTCATAGATCGTACTCCAGCTTAACTAGGGTTATGACGAAATACAATTTAAAAGATTAGCCGTTGTAAAAGTTTAATTAATGCAAGTTTTTTTTGTTTATATTTCTATACTAAGCTTCGCTACATCGGTACTGACAAGTGGGTTTTGAACCGGGGTCTTTTGGTTTGCATGACCACTACACCAGTTCAAGTATAGACGTGAGTGATCACTACTGCGTTATTTGCTCCGAATACATAATTGAGTGTTACAGAAAGTAAAAATGATTTCTACAAACATTGAGCTTTAAATTAACATGATCCAGTTCTCACTACAGCCCGCCCTCAATAACATCAATATTTGAAATGAAAGGTTTGCGTTGTGTTTGTTTAATCATTGGTAGCTTACCGTGTTAATTGAATTTGCCACTATATTTGAAACATAAGCAATCCTACGTGATTTCAAAGTAAATAAAAACATCTCCTACGTGATTTAAGACATTTTTATTGTAGCTCGGCATATGATTGCTGTCTATGAATGGAAATGACTGCTACTACAGTTACGAACTGCAAGTAGTATCTACTATGCAGCCCTAGTTTAATCTGGCAACTTTCAAGCTAATCCTAAAATGCTACTAAGTCATGATGATGGAACTACCCTGGTACAGCAGACTGAGTAAATGACCACCAACTGTTTCCCTACCACTCATAAACACTACCTTTTTTTTTTTATAAACAAAGATCTTTTATCAACATTTAATCAAATTGTGACGCACAGGTATAGACAGATGCAATGCGCGCATTAAATTTAACAAATTGCACTGACTGGAAGTCTACGGAATAGGACTTTCCGTGTATCAAACTTGTGTGTTACCAAATACGCCATGCTTGTCGTCAAAACATAAGCCAAAATAAGATGCAAACAGGAATCAATTCTCACTATGGTCTATTCTATTCCATTGAAAATCAGTTTTTACTAATTTTAAGGCGATATATTATTTTTATCTTTGTAACTTTCTTTTTAAGGCTTTTCATTCAATTTCAATATTCTCAAATTAAGGTCAAGTTTTTCCTTTTGAAGGAATGTGTTCTTAATTGCCTGTCACAGTGATGAGTAATGAGTTCGAGAATATTCGACCTTCACGCCCTCGCCCGCAGCCATAGTAGGCGGCAAGTCTCAAAACTTACTATTAGAAAGCACTTTATCATATTTCTTGTGCACCGGATAAAGCATAAATTATTATTTAATTTTGCTATTTGGACCAAAAATCGCATTGACGACACGTGTTGCTGACCAACAAAGTAAATATATCAAAGATACATTGTCACCGGCAAGTGGTTTGAACCCGTACTCTTAGTTTGCGTAACCATTGCACTACCACTACGACACGGTCGCCTTGTACTCTGTTTACTTAAAAATCTACAGGCTTCGGTATTGCGTTAAGATACTTGAAATTGTTTTGAAAGCCCCCTGCTGAGCTTATTTGTCACGCGATTCATTACAAGAAGCAAACATAAATTTCATTAGCAATTTGATTAATATCGTCAAATTAATTTTAACACTTTCTATCATTGCATTGTTAGATTCGCTTTCGTTGTGATTATGTGTTGGATTTTGATTGCGTCTTAAATTCGATTTAATGCTAGTACTAATACTAGAATACTTTTTACTTCCGTGATCGCAGGGAGGATGAGGATGTATGGTGAGAGGATTAATGGGTATATTTTTTAATTTTGACTTGACATTTGACGACTTAAAATTGACTCAGTTTACGGCCTGCCTGCAGTTAAGTACCCAAGGTTATAGAATGAAATGAACAAATGGACAGGCAGATTATTTCACTTGTCGATTGTTCGACAAAGAAAAGACATTAGTATAGTTTGACGGCGATTCCTAGAGGATAAGCAAATGAAGCGCCACATGTCACAACTTTCTCGCTTTCCTCACATTCACATACGAGTATCTTTTAGTACATTAATCTCGACGAAATTGATTATATTATTGGAAATAGACAATGTAATACTACTTCTAGTGAATCTACAGTGAATATAATAAAGTCGTGAGAGATAAAGCAAAGTACGTTATTATTATGACTAGAAATGCACTTGTATCAAGTTGATGTATTTATTTAAACTAGTTTTTCTTTTCGCCTCAGGCAACAGTTTTGCATAAGCTTCACTATAATTGATACTTACATAGTGTTGTTTACTGGTTATTTTTCCTTTAGAGCTGCCATTTAAAGCTATTGCCAAGTTATTTTAAATAGTGTAATAAAATGTTGAGATTGTTGAAGCGATAATTGGTATTTGTACAACAATTATATAACATTATGTTTAAATTAGAAGTTAAGTGTACAAGAAAACGAATTTAGCTAAGTGAAATGCTCATTTAGAGTGGTAGGCAGAAAGTTGGTGGTCATTTGCTCAGTCTACCGATCCAAGCTGGTACTATGATACTACTTACAAGTGGTATATACCGTTAAGTGACTCAGTCCCATTTCGGTATCAACTTGCGTTTTTTTTTTATTGTGACTCGACATATGACAGCACCCCGCTTGATGTTAAGCCGAAGTGTGGTCCATGAATGAATGTCACTGCTACTACAATTCAATAACTGTGAGTGGCAATCACATCCACTATGCCGGCCTAGTTGGCACCGGCAACTTACAAGCTGATCCCGAAACGTGACCAAATCACTTCACGGTCTGTATAATTGTAAGTAGTGGTACTACCCCGGATCGGCAGACTGGGTACCACTGCCTACCACTCTGTCGGTTCGAGCTAGGCATACTGGATGCGACTGCTACTTGAAATTATGTAACTGTAGTAGCAGTCGCATTCATTCATGGACTTTACTTTAGCTTAACATCATCCGGGGTGCTGTCATATGTCGCGAGCTACAATAAAAATCAAATGCTTTATAGTAATTTATTTTAATACGCGTAATTTAAAACTTAATATCACTATCAAAAGTAACGTTTAATATCTCTTTGTCGTGTCTAACGTTACAGCTATTTATTGTCATTAATAAATCCTAATAGATAAGTATATTGCGGTATTATTTAACTTGAATTAACATTGGTTTACAGTGATATATGTGCGGTAATCATTTTGTCTCGTTAGCTATACTGTTCCGTTATTAGCGTACATGAATTTGCTGTGTATTTTAGCGGACGGTTAGATGGATCGGTTTTTCGAAACGGTAACTTATCTTAGAGCCGCTTCCTATATCGCGTGAGGAGATCGCGTGCGTATGTTGAAGTGTAGCGGATCTGCATAAGTTGTGATCCATTATGGTATCCTTAATTGTTTCGCATCGTTTATGTCATTAGATGCAAGATCGCGTAACTACGGCCTGTTGTTTCTACGTTAGTTTACGCCGCAATCAATCTTTGCAACTAAATGTATCGTATTTCTTAGTAACTTTATCGTAATAATTTATAGTGTACTGCACTTTCTTTGACTTTTATGCCTTATTTGCCGAGCGCTCTATAAAATTTATAGGCTTTTTTATGAATATGCTGTGAATTTCTTTGAAAGATGAAATTAAATCAAATTATATGCTTGGTCATGGACTGATTTACCTACCAAATTAGGGTTGGCATCTCATTTGGGGTTTCCTTTATTTATTTATAGTACGTATACTTAACAAATATCATAGTTAAATAAAATTTACGAATACTCGTATGGTAATACAGCTGTTGTTACAGAAAATATGTTAGTAAAGTAAATGTGAATTTTTACATTTATTTTTATTTTTAAAAGACTAGATATTTTTTTATTTCTGAAATTGACGACAGGCGTGGACGAACGGTTTAGCGATTGGTTTGTTGCGCTTGTCTCGGGTTCGATCCCCGGTGGGAGCAAATATTTGTTTCGTAGCTTTTGTGTGTAATATTTAATAATATTAAATATTGCAAATATTTGTTAATAAAAAAAAGAGATGGATATTTGCTTCGGGTCTGGTTATCAAAGAGTGGTAGGCAGTGGTACCCAGTCTGCCGATCCAGGGTAGTACCACCACTTACAAGTATACAGACCGTGAAATAGGGCCTAAAAAATATTGGACGACCAAAGTGAATATGAATCAAGTAGTTTTGAACCGGGCACTCTCGGTTTGCGTGACCACACTACGGTCTAGACATCTTCATTTTTAAGAGTATCTTATCATAGATGGCTATAATGTAATCTGCTTACATGCTGTTCCAGTTAATAAATTGACTTCAATAAGTGTAACACGCGAGATAGATTATAAATTAATTAATATAGTTATTAGGAATTCATAGACCCAACGGATGTAATCTATTTAATATGTATATTATACTTGAATAAATAAATAATCAGTTTATTTTATAATTTGAATATTATTAGACTTTATTATTAATCGTGCAATTGACATATTTTAGTTTATAACTTATTCATAATTATGGGATCTTTAACCTAGCTTTCTGCTAATTTGATTGATTTTGGTTGAGCTTCTTGGCTGATTGATTTGATCTTAAACAACGGATAGGATAGGTACATAATTTCTACCTTTATAACAATTAATTAGTGGTAAATCATAATTAATTATCACGCCCTAACCCTCACAGTAAAGCGCTACTTTCCAAGATTCTGACACAAATTATCATTTACGCGAATTTTTCCGAGTTTATCGAGAAACAAGTTTCTAGGCTTCGACGCTATTTTATTTGTCATTTTAACGTCAAATAATTTCTTGGTAAGAGTTTTTTTAATTTATTTTTATTTAGACGTGACATCTGACATTGACTTGCTAAGTAAGCAAGAGAGGTTAAAGAGCGCCTTATAACTTATTTTGACGGTCACTATGCCGGTCAAAATAGTTAATTTATGATTTACCTTTTTTATGGTACATTTATTTGAGAAGACAAAGCTCAAACAATAATGACTCTTGATGCGTAAACGGTAATCGATCAATGCAGGTGAACTTATGTAATGAAAGGCCTTGAACTTCACGTCAATGTCAGACGCATGCACGCATAAATTGCTAGGTGGCGTAGACATCTGACGCTGATGGCTTGTGCCTAGCAATTTGAACGCATACTAAACTAATCGACTTTACTGCCTATTGGAAATAATGTGAGGTAAGTAGGTTTCGTATTTAGACACATATTTAAATTATTGACTAAGACAAATTGCTTGGTTTTTATATTAAATTTAACACTTTGGATTGGTGAGTGCTAATCGCTTATAAATTTATAACACGGGGAGGAGATTAGAACAGGAGAAGATTGTTCCTAGATCAAAATGGGTCCGTAGTTCTCGTAACGAAAGAACATGTATGAAGATAATTGTGGATGTGAAGGAAGCAAAAGAGTTGTATCAGAATCGTGAAAAGTGGCACTTGCCTCTGTCTATCCTTGTGGAAATTAAGGCGTGAAATTTATGATAATGGTGAGTGTGTTTCAGTAGGAAAATATTATCGAAACGTTGAAAACAAAATAATATTATAACTACTTTTGTGTCACTATACTTGTACATTGGATTTCATTTCATATTTTTATGTTGCACAATAAAGATCTAAATGAATATATGTGTATCTATTAGTCTCTATACTTATTTAAAAAATGCACTACTAATTATGTAATGAATGTTTTAATAAATTCATGATTATTGAGAAGGTGGAGGAAATTGCAACACTCGATAAAAACTTGTAAAGGATGTGGTTTTTGCTTTTGTGCGTATAATTAGAGGTGTTGCATTGAATCTTGATGATGACTATTATCGGATACATCTTTAGAATTTGCTGCTTTTTCCTAGCAAACAAATTACTTGTTTCTTTTTACGCCAAATTGATTTTCAATCTATCTTTGACGTTGACTTTCTTTGTGAGTTTAATTTATATCGAATAACATGTATGCACTCCATGCATGGGCATCTGTTTTCACCCATATCATTACGAGTATATCTATTTTACTACCGTAAGGTTAGTTACCTGGAAGAGATCGCTTTTTAGTGATAAGGCCGCCAATTGTATATCTTGTTTTATTTTCATGGTCTTTCTATGTATTCTATTTTGTGCAAAAAAGAATTTTAAATCTCTGTCTATTACAAACAGGCAATGAAATTAGGATATTAATGTGTGGTTAGGTTAGTCATAAAGATTCTAATAATAATTTAAGTCGATTAATTTTGACTTGTCTTCTAATAGCAATCGGTAGGTGACGTAATAAGGTTGTCGTAAGGTCGTCTTCACTGCGGGGGTGCTTTTCACGCTTCGCTTGAAGGATCGAAGGTTATAGGACGGGGAGAACAAATGGACAGGTTAAGAATTGCAATTATTGACTTGCAAAGTCATAAGAAGTGTTATGCAATAAATTCGTAAAAAAGCATTAGAAGAAAGTAAAGTGTTAAATCTAATAAATTTAATTGGTCGCATATAAAACTTGTCACGAATTTTTATTCGTTACGCATCACGTTTTATATCTGTTGATAATCACAATTCTTTTTAAGTGTATTTTTTTTGTTATCATTTCTCAGCAGTCGCTAATTCTTAATCTTGTAGTTTTATGTAATGTAATATTACGTTCTCGAGATTCTTAAAATAAGCTTTATTACAAGGCGTTTTCGCATGAATGCGTTTTTTTTAATCATTATTTATATTACATTAATTCGAGATATGATTATGTTGTTTTTTATAATAAACGTACATTTAATTGACACTTGACTCTTAAGAATGGAAGTGAACACTATAATTAAAGCATTTAAAATGCTTTTAAGTGGTTATCGTAAACGAGTACAAATTTCACTTCAGTGATTATGTCAAGTCGGGCTCAAATAGCTTCTGCTAAATTATCCTATTCATGAAAAGAATGTTTTCTATAGTTATCAGTATTTTTATTTTTGATTACCATAGCTTAAATTAGAATTGACCATGAAGAGTGTTTGACGAGAGATTGATAAATCATAGGTGTGTGAAAGAATAAAACGATAACGACCTTTTGTTCCTTAATCAAATCGTTGACATTTTTGAAAAATAACTTTTAGCTCATAACTTTAGAGCTTTTATGAAGAACCACAATTTTCTTCTGTGACGAAAGCTAGAAAATAGTGTAAATATCGTAAAAATGGGCGCCCATAGTTATAGCCTATCCCTGTGTGAATTGAGGCGTAATTTGTTTCTATAATTAAATTTTTATACTAAGCTACTAAAGAAACAGGACAACCAAAGTACATATATTAAAGATACATTGATACCGGCAAGTGGTTTTCCACCACGGTCGCCTTAATTATGTTACCACGGGTTGAATAATATATTTATTTATTTATTTGAATATTAGTTTAAAAAAAGAAATAAAAAGTAATAGTGAAATTGATTAAGCTCCTGATGTAAATATGGAAATAAGTCACAACGTGTAAGGTACAACATGGTTTCTAGTTCCTTTCTCTTGCATTTCTTAGTGAATATTGGAATACATTCCTTACCTATCCACTTTCTACCTGCATTGCGCACTGATTAATTGAACATGTTTCTGAGACGAACTTTGAATTATTTATCACACATTAAATGGATGTCATGTCTATTAATTTAACCATCCAAATTAATGGAACAAATTAATAGTCAATTTTTCTCAACTCGACCCATCTTTTTTGAATAAACATATAACTGTTCTTACTGCATGCTTTTTGTAAATTTGAATGACGCAAATAGAGAAACATCTCGTCGCAAATACCCAAACTAAAAACTGTTAAATAAAATACAAGTTTAAATATAGCGATAGATCACACGAGGTATCAATCCATTGGAAAAGTTGCTCGTGACTTCTATTAAATTTATAACTGCGGCGAGTAATTTCAATTCTCTTACTTGTGCTATAATAATCCATTTATGGATGCCAGTACTTGCATTACTCCAATTCCGTTGGTGCTTTCTCACTCGCATTGCCTTTTAAGTTGAACGAACATGATCTCTAAGACATAAAATTTGTCTTTCTCAAGCTCACAATGATAATTATAGAATTAACCTCATACAAATTGCAGTTATTCGTAAAGATGAACGGATATACAATTCTATTCGTATCTATTTTATAGTTGATTCCTCAATTTTTATGGGCTTCAAAATGCATTAAGGCTTATTTGTACTTATCAAATGTATTTTGTTATTAACAAGCCCATAGTAATGATAGTTTTAGGTTTTTGCCTAAAGTTACTCTAAATATAAAACCCAAATCATTAGCCAGAGGAATAAAAAGATAAATAAACATACTATTATATAAAGTACAATCCTTATCGTCTTAATTATTATTTTATGATCTCCTTTTCTAACTTAATATTAATAACAGATAAAATACATATAGTGGTCTACATTTATTGTTATAGTATATTAATGTCAGCCTTAAAATATGGTATTAAAGCAATAGTCGGTTTAATGCAAACTAGTAGTTAAGGCAGGACATACTTTTGCACAATCGTAATACATAAAATTGTAGTAAAAGCGCCATAACCAGTCGGAAGATAGTTCTAAAGGATAAATAATTTGAGTCGTTAGATATGAATATTTAAAATGCAAATGGTTGGAGATAGGACGGAGCACGCGCAGCCGACCACTGTCATTATATCCACCAACGGCCCCAGCGGCAGTCACTATCCTGACAGGCCGTTTTATTAATATCTAAGAATAAGGAAAGATGCCACTAACCCACGCTTTTCTGGATTGGAAACAGTAGCGTACCTAGAACATAATTTGAACCCGACTGTACGAATACCTTGATTTTTTTCATGTTTACAATTAATTACTCGTATTTATTTTCAAATTACCTGTACTGTTGAAATTATGTTAGATATATTATATTACTAAATGATTTATTACTCGTTGTCCATAATAAAATATCTAAAATTTAGTAATCATCAAAATTATAGCTATAAACACATAAACGCTTTAAGTACATGGAAAATGCACATTCATGCAATACCATCGTCTGCATAAAAGTGAAAGTTAACTGACTTTCAAAATATACTGTCTCTTAAACCAAACCAAATTCCGTCTATCTCAATTTGCGGACAATTCAGTGACCACAAACTGACTAATGATACGAAAGTCCCGTCTCACGTTCTGTCTTAAAATATGTTTTTTCTTTGACTGGACTCTCGTCGGTCGCTATGATGATTTCTTAAGCAAAAATGTTATTGAAAGTGTCGCATTCATCCATCATCAGCGGTTGATAGATACTGGTTCTTTAAGTTCTTTTTGCAAACTTTTTGCTTTAAGCGTGAACTTAATACGTTCTTATGGGATTCTAAAGTTTTTATTTACAATATCAGCGGGTTATAAATAAGCTATTCATTATGGAAGCAATAATGAAAATGTAAATAGTTTGCTCGGCAATTATATTTTTTTAATTTGTGTTACTTATTTAAAATAAATAATAAGGGCTTATGTATTTATGTATTTTAATTGAAATGTTTGTTTTCTTAATAATATTCTCGTATATTTTAAATCTACTCAATTTTACTACACGTAATTATGTTCTACAATGAACATATCTAATCCTAACTTGTTATAGTAATTTCATTCGTATAACGCATAACATTGGTGACTATAACCCTAAAATAATACACACCATTTAAATGTGCTTCCTACTCGCAACAATTGTTTCAGAAGCAAAGAGTCAATTCTCTGCGTAGTCTGTATGATTATTGTTATTTTTATTGCCTCGGGCGCCGATCGTCTTGCTTTAAATACTGCATCTATTTGCACTGTAATGTGGGAAAGTCAGCACCCCAGTAAATGCTACCATAACCTTTCTCCAAAGGGCTCATTAGTTTGAATTTATGTGTACTCGCATTATGTAGCCGATGGTATCTCTAGATAAAAACGAATATATATTTGCACCTTCACTTAGTAAATTTGCACTTAGAGCTGTCTTGATTAAAGCTGTCTATATTAGTGTACTTAATGAAGCGTTTCAAGATCCTATTAATATTTTTAATTTAAAATGGTAATTTATATTATGTTTTAAACATTAATCTTATTCTAATTTACAAAAATAAAATGCAATTGTACTGACCTCTTTTTTAGTTTGGTCGTTGATTTTAACTTTTGTTTGCTGCGGCTTATCTCTCAGAGGCAGATATCCCTCGCGGCTATCGGCAGAATCGGCAGCGGTGGCGTCCGATGTTCCAGTGCTTGTCTCAACAGCCGAAGTTGTACCACTACCTATATCTGTCGACCGTGACTCCGAAACAGTACTCAGAGTAGGCCAAGTGTCTTTTCCTGTGTCAGAGTACGTACTACCTGTGGTATCGGTCATGTCACCCTCAGTTTCAGTGCTATCACTCTCTGTATTCAGAGTAGACTCAGTTTGAGTAACTGTAGGCTTTTCAGTATTTTTAATTATGGGCCGAATTGTGTATCTTTTCGTTGGTTTTGCAGTTGATGAAGGTATCGACGCTTTACTACTTGTCGTAGTAGTGCCACTAGTTTTATCAGTTTTCAAAGCTTGCGTGGTCTTTATATCGAGTGTAGTTTCAGGGGCTGCACTAGTTTTATGATTTTGTTTTTTTATTTCAATAGTTGTGAGAGGGGGTGCACTGGTTTTTTGACTATGTTTTTTCGTTTTGGGCGTTGCTGTGGCAGTAAAGGGTGCACTTTCTATAGTAGCTGCAGCTGTTGATTTTATTTTTCCGACCGTAGATTTTCTTGTAGAAACGGTGGTCAGCATTTCGGGTGTGGTTTTTGCTTGGGTAGAGGGTTGGGACACTGTGGTTTCGGGTGGGGTACGATCCGCCGGTGGATCTAAAATACTATGCTTAGGGGTTCGTGAGGGTGGGAAAAAATAATCCATTATGGAGGGTGAACGATTTCTGCTAGTGGGAAGCCATGCCCAAGGGTTGAAATCTATTAGACGCGGACGCGGGGCTTCAGCGGCTACCGCAACAAATGTCAACGCGACGAGGAGAATAACTGGGCGTGGATCCATGGCGCAAGTTGCGCGTGCGACCGCGGCGGCGTTGCGAGCGGGACTGCGCTTGCGCTTTGCAGTGGCTTGCTACGAACCACCGCTCACCCACTTATCTCGCCCTCAACGATCGCAACATACATACTGAACACAATTAAAGCCTATATTATTTATTACTGTAGAATAGTATATATAATTATTAAGTATGTAAAAGAGCGTTGTGAAAATATTCAAAGCTTTGTAGAACTTAAGTATTTTACAAAGCTTATTATAGCTCCCGCTCTGATTACAATATCTTTTCATTATCTTAGCTCCCTTACGATATCATCTCTATCGGCAGGGAGTCCGCCTGCAATATCACGCAACTATTTTTCTTCTGCACCACTTAATTATACTGTCATTCAATTCATGACAAGTTGGTAAACTAATGTTTATAAATATAATAAATAAAACCGATACATTATTAAAGTGTTTTAATTTTTACTCTTAAATTGTTTTTTTTATTATTATTTAAAACAAAGTGTTTTACTTCGGACACATCAAATCCGCATTTACGCATAAGTTAAGAATAAGAACTTTCCACGCGACGGCGAATAAGTAAATGTTTCTTTGGCAAAAAAAATATTGAAGCCTACTTCCAAGTTGAAGAAAAATAAACGACAAACATTCAGTTTATAGTTACAACGTAGAGTTGTTAAGACGTGAGAAGGCCTCTGCTGCCCAAATTTGTTTTTTTTTACACTTTTTGTGTACATCTAGTTTAGATTCATATAAAAAAGTAAAATGGTGTTCATATTTAATTCGTCCATTCGTCGAAATCAGAATAATGACGCACCATTCGATCAATGCGATACTTAGATAAATTATCTATTATAAAGATTTTTTATCTTTATTAATAGTTAATTTCTTAATAAAAAAAATATACATTAATTAGTATAATGAAAATTGAATAGAAAAAAAAATTACGCCTGCACTAGATCAACTGCGACCGGGGATTGAATCCAGTGTCTGTCGCTTAACGCGTGACCGCTAATATTTCCACATGCAATATATGCAAGCTGGCTAAAACCTTGCAGTTGATATCGATGCAAATTAACTTGCCTTTTTATTAGTGTTGAATTTTTGTCATAATTCTAGGCCGGCATAGTAGATGTGACTTTTACTTAATGTTATTGAACTGTTGTAGCAGATACCTCTATTCATGGACTACACTCCAGCTTAGCATCGGGCGGGATGCCGTCACATTTCGAGTCACAATTTAAAAAAATATATGCTAGTAAAATTTACTGTATTAATTATAAATTATCGAATAGATAATAAAAATAGAATAGAATTTATTTTTTTTTGTAATAGAAAATAATATTATTTTTGAGCTGAAGTGCGATAATTCTATTAACGCTCTCCTATTTAACGACATATTTTAATGACTATCGAACAGCGAAAGTGGATTAATTTAATGTAATGATCATAAAGTACATATAATAACTATGAGCTATATCCGGTTGGTGACTTATGCTTTTGCATCGATGTCGCTCCACTTGTACGGTTAACGGAGTTTGACATTTTCTCTGGTCTCACAGTTTAATTCGAACGTCCGAAAACACCGCAATAGAGTGCCAAAAAGTCAATGTAAACGATTGCCATAATAAAGAACGTTGTTGACGATTTAAAACTGTGATCTACTTTTTACAACGATAACTTTGCTTTTAGACGATATTGTGTTTAGGTGTGTGGTTTTATTTATTTACATTTCTATACTAAGCTTCAAAAGTGCTTGTATCATAGAACGGCGTGACGACAGGCGTGGACGAACGGTTTAGCGACTGGTTTGTTGCGCGTAATGTCCCGGGTTCGATCCCCGGTCGGAGCAAATATTTGTTTCATAGCTTTTATTTGTAATATTTAATAATATTAAATATTGCAAATATTTGTTAATAAAAAAAAGAGAAATGGATATTTGCTTCGGGTCTGGTTATCAAAGAGTGGTAGGCAGTGGTACCCAGTCTGCCGATCCAGGGTAGTACCACCACTTACAAGTATACAGACCGTGAAGTGATTTGGTCACGTTTCGGGATCAGCTTGTAAGTTGCCGGTTCCATCTAGGCCGGCATAGTGGATGTGATTGCTACTCACAGTTATTTAATTGTAGTAGCAGTGACAGTCATTCATGGACCACACTTCGGCTTAACATCAAGCGGGGTGCTGTCATATGTCAAGTCACAATAAAAAAATAAAAAATAAAAAAACAGGACAACCAAAGTACATATATCAAAGTTACATTGGTACCGGTAGGTGGTCTCGCACTCGTGCTCCCCAATTGCACTGCCACTACACCACGGTCGCCTTGGGTTGTAATTACATTGACTTTATACTCAAAATACGAAATCAGTTCTAAACCATGATGTTATGCTGGTGTACGATCCATCAATGGAAGCGCCTGCGAGTAGCAGGTTGGTGACCGGAAACACGACTGAGTCACTTTACGGTCTGTTCACCTATGCAAGTCTGGCAAGACTACCAACTATCTACTTACAACTCTGAATACCCTGACCCGGAGCGTATATTTGCTTAACGATAAATAACAATCAATCAAATTGTCACGCCTTTTTCGCACAGAGATAAGCAGAAATAATGGAGCGCCACTTGCTATGATCCTGACTCAACTCCCTTGCTTCCATCACATCCACAATTCTTTAAATATTGTACAAGCTCTACGGTTAAGGGCACTAGGCAAACCAGTCGGAACACACCCTCCTGTGTCTGCCATGATTAACGCATTCATCCACATCAGATTTATAAATTCCTTTTTCAATCTACTTTCACTCATCCTTTTTGAGTGTCCAAACCATGATCAATAACCAACAATTGAAAATAACTTAATCCATGCGTAAGAATTAGTTATGTTAATGTGACAAAGAATTTTTCATTCACGTCGCTTTAGAGTCAAAATTAGTTGATATTGATTGAGGCTCTCAAAACAAACGATCCATTCAAATTAATTTCACCGCGTCTTATTTGTCAAAGTAAAAACTACATTAATCATTCTAGAATCATTTATAAATCAAATTGCTGATCAATTATAATTTTTCTGCATGATCGGACTGTTGACTTTTTCAATTCATTGAATTTCTGTGTTAAATATTTTGAAATATTATTTATTGTTTTTTTATTATTTTTACTTTTAAACAAATCAGCTCCGACCGGGAATCGAACTTATCACATTGATCTTATACGTGTTTATTTATCTCATGTGGAAAATATGATCATAATCACAATAACTATGATTTTAAAAAATGGAGACGATCGTTCCTTGAGTAAATTCGTGGCATAAAAAAAAAGCCCTGCAGACAGACCCCTTTAGGAATTGTATAAATAGAATTGTGGATGAGAGGAAGGTGAGAGGTCTGTAATATATGTGTGTGTATATATATATTACAGACCTCTCACCTCAACCTAACAGCACCCCGCTTGGTGTTAGACTGGAGTGGGGTTCATGAATGGATGTAACTGCTACAATTCAATAACTATGAGGAACAGTCACATCCACTATGGCGGCTTAGTTGGAACCGGCAACTTACAAGCTGATCCCAAAACGCGACCAAATCACTTCACGGTCTGGATACTTGTAAGTGGGTACTACCCCGGATCGGCAGACTGAGTAAAATAATCGTGGATAGTGGGGCTTTATTATCCCTGCGTGGAACTTAGACGCGACAATCAAATAGATGAATATTGTTTAATGTTTTTTATAAAGTAATTATAGTATAATTTTAAAAAAACTATAATTTCTAATGGCCTTCAAACAATAACTACTTTCGAAAACTTTTAAAGATGTCTTTCTTCGCCATTATAATGAGTAGAAACAGTCATTGACGATTTATTCTCTATTCATGGCTACTGGTTGACGAGTTAAAAAGTAACAGTCTTGTAAATAAAATCATTGATTTCTAACTTAAGCTATTGTTTGCGCAGACGACCTTTTTGCCTTTTTGCAAGTTTTCTAATCTTAAGAGATATAAAGTAATTTATATATTTCTTTGTATACTTGTGAATTTTCAAACTTATTTTTTTAATTATAAGTTTTGGGTTAAATATAGTTTACTGACCATATAGTTCATTATTGTTTTTTTAATAGATACAAGTAGATAGATTACAGGATAAGGAGTTGTTATAGGAAAGTGGAACCGCGTTGTCTCTGCTTTTCCATTTTGTTTACATTACTTTACATTGGTTTTGAACCCGTGCTCTCGGTTTGCGTAACCATTGCACTACCACTACATCACGGTCGCCCTTTATTTAGAATTTTAATAGATTCCGACATAAGACAGCACCCTGTGGCATTCGCATCCTTTATGCCGACCAAGTTAGAATTGGCAACTTCCGAGCTGATTCCAAAACGTGACTAAATAACTGAACAGTTTTGTACTAAAGAGTGTTGCATGCACTACCACTACTACCCAGGATCGGTGATTACCATCTGTCTACAATTCCAAATATTCTATTAAACCTGCTTCTATGGACTTATTAAATTGCTTAAAATCAATTAATGATTAAAATTCTAGTAAAAGTACGTACCCATTTAACAATCTGTAAGGTATCAATATACGAGTAATTTATTGAGCTCTTTGCGAACGGCAAAGAATCTACCGGTACTTGGGAAATTGTATCCATTGAAGAGACTCTCAAAAAACTCGAAGAGACTTTTTCAACTTTATTTCTAAAATGTAAATTATAATGTGATTTGAGTAAAAAATATAATAATAACGATGATTAAAATTTGTTACAAACAGTTTGGTTTTTGCGTCTTACTAGGAAATGAGCCTTTGGATTGAAGCCGTTATTCCATGCAAAATTATCTATATTAAATAAGTCGTTATTTTTCATTTTTTATTATGTAAGTACAATATGAACAACTTTGAAGATGTTCTTGAGAAAATTCAATTATGTTTTTTTATTGTGACTCGACATCTGACCTCAATCTGCCTGATGGTAAGCAAAAGGAGGTCTCCCGAGAGTTCCCGGTTCAAAAACAAGTTGCCAGTACCCATATATCTTTGATCAATATATCACCAAAAACATATATTATACAAGCTCATTTACTATTTTTTTCAATGTGACTTGACATGACCTAGCCCAATGAAAAAAAAGATATTTACGCCTTAAGTAAAAAGCTGATAAAATAAAGAAAAGCTGGCATGCCTAGTGCCCATAACTGTAGAGCTTGTATAAAGATGTATGTAATAAAGATGTTTGTATAAGCTTCTCACATCTACAATTGTAAAAATTGTAGATGTGAGGAAAGCAAGGAAGTTGTGTCAGGATCGTGGCAAGTGGCAGTACATTCGTGAAAAAAACTTGTGACAATTTAATGGATTGATTAAATGTAAATAAATAATAATTAGGTTCGTAGTTGTGAGACAAACTTATAGAACTCAATACCATTTTAAACCTCTAATGGCGATACTTACATGCACGCAATCAGTACTATGTCAGCTTGTGTATTTTCAATGATTAACATTTTATCATTAATTATATAACCGTGATCAGCATTATCCACTCATCCTTTTCACTTAAATAGTTCCTGTTCTGCTGCATCATCAGCTCTTGTCAACAGCGATTAACTGAACTTAATGGCCGATCATTTTGCCTTCACTGAAGATTCTTAATGATCTACATATGTGTAAGGCCGTCCGTTCACCAAGACTTTGCTATATCTTAGTTTGTAGTTTGTTAAAACGGCTTTTAAATTTGTCTTAATTATTTTCTAAGCCCTAACTCTGTCTGTTTATAGTGTTAGAAAGACAGTTAGTGGTGAAATGCCAAGTATGTCGATCCAGGGTTAGTGGATACTAAGAAAGTGTTAACTAAGAGATTCCTAAAAATCAATCCTAATAAATAGATTGTAGATTGCTGAATTGAAGTAAATTATTTATTAGTCAACTTATGTTCTAAACTTTTAAAGTTAGTAAAACTTCATAGAATCTAAGTAAACTTTTAATTTTGTTTTATGACTCAGATTTACGTAGGTACTCAACAATATGAGGCATGCTAGATTCACATATTGAGTCTAAAAGATTTTGAATCTACGAAACTTTATGTCGTTGAATAATTAAGATTAGGATCATCAAAAATCTACTATATTTATGGCCTAGGGCCTAGTGGATAAACAGCCGAATGCTTACTATAACATTAACGACTTGATTGCATTTTAGAATCACCTCCTTTCCTTTAAGTTTGTTTTGCAATCGTGATCTTATTTGATTGATTTGTGCTATAAATATAAAACTTTTTATTTTGATTAATTAAGATGTTACTTCGTTCGGTTTGGAGCGAAGTCAGAATGCTTTGATGACGGAAGCTGTTTGGTTATTTATGTTAAGACTAGGCGAACTTATATAATGTATTTTATATAAGTTTATGATATTTTTATTATTATTGTGACTCGACCGTAGAGCTTGTATGAAGAGAATTGTAGATGTAAGGGAAGCGAGGGACTTGCAGAAAGTGGCACTTCTTTGTCGCTGCCTATCCCTGTGGGAATAAGGCGTGACAATTTGATTGATTGATTTTCGACGACTGAAAGAAACGAGTCAGGTCACGGCTGCCACAGTCGCCGTCACTTTACTGACCAAATAAATATTTTAGTTATATTTTTACTAGCGTGTCTTTCGTCACCTAAATATGAAGATGGACTAGCTAGGTTCACAAAGCCGATGTGACTCCACCAGGAGTGCTATTGTTTTTGTAGCCAAATTGAAATATTGAATGTAATGCTGCATCTATTGTATATAAACGCTACTGTATTGCATTAACTTTGCATTTTAAAGCAAGAGAAATTGATTAAGCAGTTCTGTCATTAATTATGACCCGCCCTCGATGTAATCGCTCGCAAAACAGACTACTCGTGAGAGCTCCTTGACCTATGCTACTAAACAACACATATGTAGCTAACTAAGAAACTTCGAAATTGGAAACTAGACTGTATTTTCATACTTTTAGAGTATAGTTTTATTTTATTTAGTTTGGGTCGTTTTAAATATACATAACAGTAGTTCTACATTTTAGTCTTATATTATAATGCCAACTGGAGTGCATGGTGCGTAAATATTTCCCATGTTGAATAACTTGATGAATGATAATGTAGACCAGCCGTGTCGTGAAGGCTTATGACGTTTTATACGTGATGATATTTATATTTAAATCTCTTGTTTATTGTGAACTACATAAGACATCACTCAACCTAATGTTAAGGTTGAATGCAGTCCACGGCAACTTTCAAGCTGATCCCGAAATGCAACTTTTTCACTTTATATAGTCTGTACACTTTAATGAGGTGGTACTGCCCCGAATCCACAGACTGGGCAAATGATCACCACTCGTCACCAAGTTCAAATAAAGTGTTCAAAATTCGACTGATTTTCAATCGAATCTGACCTCGACTTATCA
This sequence comes from Tinea trinotella, assembly GCA_905220615.1. NCBI lineage: Eukaryota > Metazoa > Arthropoda > Insecta > Lepidoptera > Tineidae > Tinea > Tinea trinotella. The sequence continues at coordinate 6,210,384 of HG992321.1, read as the reverse complement.
GATGGTAAGCAAGGGGACTTAGTTGTGTTCACCATACCGGCTTGAAAACCTAATTCACGATTTGCTTGGATCCTAATGTTATGTTATGTGACATTGTATGGGAAAGCTGTCCTCAATCGATTTTTAGTGGTTATTTTGACACCTCATTAGTACCCCTGTTTCACCCCGTGTAAAAGATGTGAATACCATGAAGTAATTTGGTCGAGTTTTGGAAATTTCCTTAAAGTACATTAAACAAAAATATATGAAGGTATAATAAAAGATCTGAAAAGAAGAAATTATAATAAAAGATCTGTCGTCACCACAACACTTTCATATACAGTTGAAATGTAATTAAAAAGTAACTTGGAAAATGAATTTAAAACGACCACAACGTTGTTAATAGATGTACTCATTGCATTTTCACACACTTGGAAAGGATTTTTAATGAACATGTACAGACAACATACAATTAGACGCTACATGTGGATTTGATTTTTAGAAGGTGGTAGCTAAAACACTTTGTATAAGCAGTCGCATTTGATATCACAACAAATGTATGTCGTTTTTATATACTTGACACTGATTCCCATGAAGCGTCTATTGGCAAATAAGCTACGAGACGATGATTTCAAAAGGTAGTGCCGTCATCGCGTACTCGTACATCAGTTAATTTTGCAGACTTGCACATTTTCTTGATCTTAATCTAAAAGCCTACCACCAACGTTATCATTGTAATATTCAATAGTACAGGGAACATGGTTCATTAGTGTAGAAAATTGGATATATGTTATTCTATTATAAGATTTTCGTATCTTACCGGTTTCGATACTCGGTCGCGGTTCCAATGTGCACACGTAAAAAATATGCTATCTAAATTTTAATCTTAATTTATATAATATTAATTTAAATATTTTTTTTAAATATAAGTTGAACGTCCATGTATCAATCACATCCACTATGACAACCATTTACGAACTGATATCCAAACGCAACTAAATATGTCCGCTTGTAAGTGGTGGTACTATACCGGATCGGCACCACTGCCTACCACTCTTAAAAGTTTATGCACTTCATGCTATTTTAAGCAATGGAATTATTACGCTCATAAATTTAAAATCTCTTGCAGGGAATTTTATAGTTTAATAACCCATTCGATTATACGTATAGTTATCAATAAATATTTCCATAAAGAGAGAGAAGAGCAATATTTAACGACGTCTCATGAGTATACTATGCTAATTTGAAGATGTAAATATTTACTCCCATCTCTCTGTTTGTTTATAAATACTCTACTAGTACGATATTTGAAATGTTTGAAGACCTTTTTCTTCACACTAGTACCTATTGTGTATACTATGAATTTGTAAAGTACATTCATGACAGAAAATTAAATAAGATTTTTTCATTGTGACTCGAAATAAGACGTCGATTCGCCTGATGGTAAGCAAGAGGAGGTCCAAAAATGCTGACGACTGAAAAAACCGAGTCAGTTTACAGCCCCAGTCGCCATCACTATGCAGGCCAAAGTGCCTAAATTGCAAGAGGAAGTCCAAGAGGGTTGATAATTAAAATACCGATGACTTAAATTACGAAAGTCCATTGTTTAGTAAAAAACCTTTTAGTTCGAAAGACTAGGTATGTAGGAACAAGGTTAAGGAGTTTTACCGAAAACATGCTCTTTGGTTAAGGCGGAAAGGACAAAATCCTTCTAGACAAAATTATAGAGGGTTCAGAGTTCTCGTGACCTCAGCAGCTTTTCAGTGATCTATAAACCTTTTTGGTTTTATATTTTCAGAAGTAATTGAAGTAGAGATGCCCTATTAAACTAAACCGACTATTACCTTAGCCCTTTTGTGCCAGCTTGGTTGCGAATTGTAAAAGTGTACCGTTGTAGCTATCATCTCAGACAGACAAGTTGCGGCGGCGGCGAGTCATTAAGGACCACCCATCATGTTGGTTTATCCACATAATATAGTTATTAACAACTATGTACAAATATATCGTAGTGGCAAACAATAACAATTGGAGTATAATAAAAACATCTGTTGTTATAATGCGATTAAAAAAAGAATAGGACGGAATCGGCGCCATTTTGTGACGTCTAACTCTACAACCAACTTCACTTTAGTATGGTGTCTCTTACTTTGCGAGCCGTCAAGAAAAAGTGACGGCGACTGTGGCAGCCGTGTACTGATTCGTTTTGAGCAGTCGTCGGCACTCTTGGACCTCCATCATGCTTACCATCAGGCAGGTCCTCGACCAGAGGTCAGATGTCGAGCCACAAGAAAAGAAGCATTCCTATACGTACTCATAATTCCTCTTATCACCATGATCATCCACCGTTGCTATTAATCAGACTGAAAAGGATCCGACACGAGAGCACACACTAATAATAATGTATACCATCTATCTATCTTTTCCATATATAATATAATTATAGAGAAAGTCCCATACAAGAATTTTCAAATATTTACTCCGTTTGTAAAATTGTACGAATCATAAGAGGTGCTTAAAAACTGGGCAAAAATCATAAATTAGTGAAACCATTTCAAGTAGTCGAACTGCAGCGAATAGATAGCAAGTCATTCTATTTACTTACTTTTACTATTGGCCGTGACTTAGCTTTAATGCTGTCAATAAATTGTAAGGACATTGCAAATAAAGATCATAATTCTCAGGGAATGTTTACATTTGTCGTATCTTTTGTGGTGAGTCTAACTGGACCCCTGCCGTGATGCATTGTTCCCATAGTCTGAGATGCGTTCCGTTTTCTTTGCTATCGTTCCAACTGACTTCACATTCAATACAATTTCAACCTTAGTCTTAATGGATTAAAACTCTTTGTTCTTTTGCCATCATCGCTCTGAGTACCATCTCAAATAAAGTTCAGCAATCACGAAGTATTGAAATGACGTTAGTACAATTACTGTTTAATTCAGGAAAGTCGTGGTGTGGTAACTGTATCGATTGTTATAGATGGCGATTGAAGGCCTAGATTGATGTAGTTATGCCATTTAAGAAACGTAAATGCTCATAAAAATCATACCAATGCAGTCTGTAAAAGAGCTTTAGTATCAAAAATATGTGTACATTTGTCACGAAAACCAATCACGGTAACAAACCCACATTTAACTCCTAAAAGCATCTGTACACTTAACTGTTATGCGCGGAATTTTTAGTGGTAAACTGTCGAAGATAACTGTATGGATTGGAATTATTCGCTTTCAGTTATAAATAGCATACCACTTATTTTCCTACATTTTTATACTAAGCTACTAAAGCACAATCATAAAAATCGGGCGCCTAAAAAAATTCATATAATATCAAAGATTCATTCGTACCGGCGAGGGTTTTTACGCCAGGGACTCTTTGTTTGTGTATTTACTTCTACTAGACCACGGTACCCATAACCATAGAGCTTGTATGAAGAGAATTGTGAATCTAAAGGAAGCGAGGGAGTTGTGTCAGGATCGTGGCAAGTATCCCTGCCTATCCCTGCCTATCCCTCTCTGCCTATCCCTCTGGGAAAAGGCGTGACAATTAGATTGATTTATTGATAGCCCCCGATCGTCTTATAGCGTACCTATTATCTAAATGATTAATAATTATTTATAGACTTATATAAAATGTAATTTCAAAAAATTATTCGTTAAAATCCAAATATAATTAACTCGCTTAATTCCCAACGGAGATAACCTTTTTATAATGTTTTAATAGGATTTATTATTGTAGAAAAACATTCGCTTTTTATACAAACACATCACAAAGTTAGACTTCACATATTTCCTTTTTTACTTATTGTTACGGTTAGTTCATTGAGCGAAGGAGTCGGTTGTAGTTATTAAATAGCAATTTTTGATTAGTTCCGCTTGGATTAGATCTGATTGTAGTGAGTGCTTTTACAAAGGGCCTTTTGCAAGACAGAGGCAGCAGCGGCCAGTGAGCCTTCCCACCTCAATTAAGTGCAATCATATGTGATACTCGGAATGTTTCAATTATGATTGAATTAAGTTATTATTAGTATATAAGGAAGTGGTTTTATAAGTTTTTGCCTCAACATTTTCTTACAATACGTAGCTTAATTATTAACTTATTTGCCATTAATATTAGCTAAGAACTTTGCAACATTATATATTATGTATGTTAAAATTTAAGGATTCTTTTAATCCTTCGCATCTGAAAAAGTTGCATTCTTCGTCGTATTGAAAAGTTATATTTATTTCAAAGAAAAGAACCTTATAAAATATCTTCATTATCATCAATTCCTACAGAGATGCACTTTCTACTATCCTGATACAACACTCTTTTTTCCTTCACATTCACCATTCTCTTTATACTCACTCTATGGATAAGGGCACTGCATACTCCGGATTTACTTTTTTTTTTCATGAAATAAAAAGAACTTTATAAATAATAAAAATAAAATTCGTATAGTTCAATTATATTTATTAGTTTTTGTCTCAATAATTTAACTTATATAATATTCTTATATAAAACAAAAAAGGAAGACATACCACAAAAATACAAACATCAACATGAATCATATTTACATAAATACATTTCAATACAAAAATAATAATAAAAATAACTTCCAATCTAACATTAAAGTAGTTAATACTTAATGGCTCAATCTCTTCAGAAAGGCAACATTTAAACAAATAATAGCTTTGAAAGATAATAATAAAAAAGAAATATAAAAATAAAAAACCTTAACATATGGCATAACAAATAATTATACAATTGCTTAAAAAACAAACAAATTCGAAGACAAAATGCCTCTTTGACTTGAATGGAAGACGCGAGAAACGTAAAAACGTTATGGCAAGTTTACGTAAAACAATTGGATCATCATATTAAACTTAACCATTAAACGAGAAAATATATTTAAAGAAAAGATGACAATATAATCGAAGCAGCCGTGAACTGAGTCGATAGTTTCGTTGTCAGCACTCTTGAAGGATATTTTTTAACTAAAATGAAATTTTAAATCCATAAAACATACATTAAACGAAGTACCAACATATTTTCGAATCACAATAATATTTTGTTAGAGCCTAATTTAAAAAAAGTACAGCTAATTTTACATACTAAAGTTAAATATATTTTCTCGGATCATAGACAAATTAGCAATCAAATTGTAAATATAATACTAACTAAACGCTTGGAATGCCTCTTATAACTAAATATATATATTTACAATGTAACAGCAACAAAATGCGAATACTAATAAGTATGTACAGTATCACTAAATATCGTTGTACGTAATTGTCCAAATTGGCGAAAACAATAGATTTATTATGCCTGTTTATTAAATTAGCACATAATTGGGATAATTCCCGTACTAAAACCATTAGCTTTTATAATATGCCTAATTTATAGACGCATATTCAAATATAGACGCATTTATAAAAACAAATATCTAATTTTTGTTCTCGTAAAATTAAAACTTAAAATAATTAGATGTCAACATTTGTACTAATCAGGTGTAGGAAGAACCGTACCTAATCAAAAAATATGTTTTTTTAAATGAAACGTTTAAATAACATATTCTCCGAGTTATGATCAACATAATCTTCGGTTATAACGCACTAATCAGGCAAACGATTCGTTGGTTATGTTGTCGTTTAAACATATGACTAATCCAATTCCTGGTTAGACAATCCTTAAGGTGATTAATTTGTTCATCGCGCTCAATAAACGCAAGTATAGCTAGTTCTAAACTTGATGGCGTCTTTGAAGTTAAGCGCAAGTCGATGCGCAATAAATAAAGCACGGTATAATGCTATTAGAATAAGAATAGGACGCGCTGTTGACTAACTTACTTGACTGATTTAAAGGTGTCTTTTTCTTGACGATCCGCAAAGAAAAAAAAACATACTAAAGTAAAGTTGGTTGCAGAGTTAGACGTCACAAAATGGCGCCGATTACTTCCTATTCTTATTTTAATCGCATTATATAGCAGGTCTCGAATTAGATGAGAGAGCTTATGATTGTGATTGTACCTGCGCTAAGTCGCACTCGCAGCCAACTTCGGCGACGCTATAGCTTTAAACCGATTATAAGAAAATATCAATCAATCAATAAATGACTTTTAAAATTAACAAAAAACAAAGCCATGTCTCCAATAAACAATATTAACAGTATAAAGATTAATATTTAACTTTATATTAAACAAATTTAATACATCTTTTATAACCATGGCTAGAATTTTATATCGATACAGTATACTATAATATAAATCAGTCTTTATCGCCAACAAACCTATAGGTGTCTGGGAGTGGTTCAGGCATACAGTAGCCGTGGTATGTGCGGATGTCCTCAGCAGCATATGTGACTCCAGAAAGTACTCCAGGCTCTGTATGGTGTCTTGGGCAAGAATGTTCGCGTGGGCACTGGCATATGGTACTCGCGTTTACTTCATCAATTTGCTCGTGACGACGACGTACACTGAATAATCGGCAGGGCTCTTTGCGTGAACATCTTAATCTCTGAAAGTAATATAAGTATATTTAATTAATAGATACTCGTATTTCTTATTTAAGGACGTCTGCCGTTTCGGGGTGGTAGTACCACTTTCAAGTGTACAGACCGTAAAGTGATTCAATCGCGTTTCGGGTTTATCATTAAAGTTTCCGGTTCCAACTGGCATAGTGGGTACCATTATTTAACTAGTAGCAGTTGCCTCCATTCAAAGACCGCACTGCAGCTTAACATCAACAGGCTGCTGATGTTAAGCCGCAATAATAATAATAATAAATCGCGTGGTAATTCGTATCAACGCCATCTGTCGCGAAGCTATGAAACTAAGATTAACTTTAGAAAGTACTTACGCTCTGAGGCGAACACGCGAACTGATATTGATTCCCCTGTTGGCCGCTAGGTGTCGTGTATGGAAGCTTCTTCAACAGATAGGTGACTGACATCTTGGGGCAGTGGCAGTTAACAATTTGTTGAGTTCCGTTTGAATCGGGGAATGAGAAGAGAGTCCAAGCAGCGTCCTTGAAGTAGCGGCATTTGGGTAACCTCTTGACTGGCTCGCACGTTTTATACAATGTAGTTTTATCAGCCAGGGTGTGATTGTCATCGGATAATAGCAAACTGAAATAAAAAAATATATATTAAATTTTTAATTAAACCAAATACAAATACATATATACATTCTTATTGTGACTCTCGGCATGTGACAGTACCTCGCCTGATGTTAAGATGAAGTGCGGTCCATGAATGGAAGCGTCTGCTACCACAGTTACATAAGTGCGAGTAGCAGTCGCATCCACTATGCCGCCCTAATTGGTGCCGGCATATTTAATAATTAGAATAATGAAATATTACAAATAACTCTTGTTCAGTTTTATTTATTGCAGAATATTAAACATATATATTTACCTAGAACAAGGCTTATGTCCTATACACCGACATTTTCTTTCGATCCAGGGTTGTGTGACGTCATATAAATCAACCTTACTGCAAACTTGTCTTGGCCGACACGCTGGCAGATCTTCCTCTGAACTCTGTAAATAAGAAATTAGGTTAATAAAACTATCAATCAATTAAATCCAATTGTCACGCCTTTTTCCCATGAGGATAGGCAGAGACAATGAAGCGCCAATTGCCACGATCCTGACACAACTCTCTAGCTTCCTTCACACCCACAATTCTTTTCATACAAGCTCTAAGGTTATGGGCACTAGGCCACCTAGCTTTCTTGAGGATGTCTCTGATTTGGTCGGAAAACACCCTCCTAATAAAACTACTAGGTTTATAAATCATTTCTATCTTAATTTATAGTTAAAATAGTTGCCTTAGTGCCGGACACTAAGGCAACCGTAAAATCAAACAGTCTATTCAGTCGTCAAGGCTTTTAGACCTCCCCTCGCTTACCATCAGTCAAGGCGAGGTCAGTTATCGCGTCTCGATAAAATAGATCCAATAGATCTACTTAAAATTCTACTTAAAAGAAAAGCAACACAATTAAAAACTCATTCTCAGAAACGTTACAAAACAAAACCTAAATCGCATTGGAATTGAATAAATCATCCAATACTGAGAATTAAGCCACCACAAGTTTCATTACCAATTACGAATTCAACAGAATATAATAAGCAGTTAATTCAAAGAAGTCATGGGAAAAATATATCTCGTACACCTGCTTCTACGTGAAACCAATTATTAGGACACCTTGTTGCCTCATAAAGGATCACGCCGTATAACAACATCCGTAAGATATTAATCATGCACGATAGGACGAAATCTTGGCCCATTTTATTACAACAATACCAGTGACATGTGTGCATTGAATCTATTCAAGTTTTTTCTTCTCTCAAAAGGACCATCGGTTGTACTTCCGACCGGAAGACGTTCCATTCGGCAACCTGTTAGGTGTGGGAATATTTTTTTCTACGCACACGCATGTCTATAGGGTTGATCTCAATGCGTCGATGATGTAAGTTTACGATCGCCTCGGTGTAAGGACCGGAAACGGAAATATCATCAAAATATTTGTAATGTGTGTCAAGGTTGAAATGCAATGCAGTGTAGATGTATTTACGACTGGCTAGTGATAACACTGATATAATAAATAAACCTGATATAGTATTGGTTGACAGCGTCATCCTGTCTAGTGATTTCTTACAAATATCGTATCTTTATCAATGCGTCCTATTTGCACAGGGTTTGTAACAACCCTACATAAGATTCTAAAAAAACACGTTGTTCCGGACATACTTCCTGCTTCTTGTGTGCCATAGATTTTTTCGCGGAACTGGCTCGTTCAAGACGACCGGATATAGGCCCTTTTGTGTTCACACTAAAGAATTAACTCGGTACATTGAAAAAAAAAGACTAAACAGTCAATGTCTGCCTTGTTGACTTACTTCATAAAGAGTTTCATTTAACGGAGTTTTGTTGTCGCTCAGAATGCTAATGCTACTGCTGAGCCGTAAAAAATAACAATTGCCCACGCATAATGTAAATTCCCTGAGTAAGAATAAAGTTACATTTATTTTTTAAACGAAATATTATCCAAAATGGCCAGATGGTGGGTAGGGAAAGACGTAGGTTCTAAATCAGTTGGCGTTCGGGGAGGAGGGAGAGGGGCGCGGCATCCGGTCCAGCGGACAGGTGGCGGCGCGCGCGCTGCGCCCACTCTAATCAAATAATTTGTTACCCGCACGACCTTCCACAACCTTCTCTCTATATTTATCTCTCTCAGACTAAAGATCTCTTCTCAATCTCTGTTTCCTTTTCACGCGACTCTTGGCCTCGGGGTACTAAAAACCCATGTCAAAACTGTTTTATGATAATTCATATGCTGTTGTTCATTCCTAAGATAATGCTTGAGGAAAAGTCAACAGTCGCTAATTAAAAAGAAGATTGAAGGGAATTTATTTTTGGGGAATTGCCCGGAGGCACCGGACACGGATGGCCGGATGCGAGACCCAGGCTCTGGAGCAGAGAACACAGGTAGCCGAGAAATAAATTACTAATCCAGGTAATTACCGCTGCCTGCCACCGCTTACACACTTGTTATTTATTACGAAGGCAATTTGTTGAGAGCCTCCGGCTGTCCGCAATTATTACTTATCCGGTTGCCTCTGTTATATTTTAATTTTTTATTATTTTGTATACCTCGTACGGTACCAAGTGCAACTATAATTTTGGTATACGTTAATTATAATATTATTAAATGCTAAATAATATATCATATATTACTAATAGATTAGGTTGTTATTCAAGATTAACATGGTTCCAGTATAGTTTTCAGTTGATTATTTCTTTGTAAAGCAAATTGATTCTAATTAAAATTCTGTACAATCGTAACTTAGTGCAGATAGGTTGTGTCGCAATACAGGCGGACGACTAAACACACAGTCCCCATTGTCACAGGCAAAGCATCCGGAGACCCCATTGAGACCCATTGAAAGCGCACGTGGCTTCTTAGCCTTTTGAGGAGGCGGATGCGACGCACCACGACTAAGTCTTGAGTGGGATGCTCCTGTAGATCTATGCATCTTGTTCCATGACAATTGTGAAAGAAATAACGAATTTACTTTGATGAGGTCGTTTTTTATATAATAATAAAACAAAATAATTAGGTATTAGTCCGAATTGGGTAATAAATAATAAACCCAATCTGGAATCTCATAACATTGCTTTCATTTCGTTGGTTACTTATAAAACCACGAAAATTGTTGTTTTTATATCGCCTCTACTCAACAAATACAGTCTGTGGTTAACTTTTTATCTCTTACTAAAATAAGAGAAGTATATTGTTACACGGCTATATTTTTTATCTGTCCGCGGTCGCGTAACACAGGTGTCCCTCGGGCTTGGAGGACCGGGTGCTCTTTTATTAGTTTTTTCACGATTTTTATTATTGGAAATATTGTTGGCTTGAGGCCTAAATCCTTCTTTACCACGAGTTCGTTTTTCATTCGTTACTTTTTTTTGTTTTGGTTGTTCTACTTGGAAATTTGTACCAGATTTTATTTGTATATGTAATAGAGATTCCTCAACCTAATTGTTCCGGTAATTTGTGTGGTAATTTGGTGGCTATCGTAGCATGAGTGCTTACTACTGGCTTTTAAATATTTCCTCCGTAAAATTGAACAATAAATTTTACAAAGAATTCCCAGCCTGTCCACAGCAATCATTGTTTTCTAATAATTAACATACGAATTGACTACTACGTTGTCCACAAAACGGTTAAGCGTTTCTTTTTAGCAATTAGATGGTTATTTTAAGCGGGACAAGGTATTTTAACTTATCAGAATTTTTCATGCGTTATCTTGATCGAAATCTTGTTTACGCCATTTGATTTTAATTATGTGTGAAAATATGTTTCGTCTTTGATATGTTAATTCGATGAGTTTCGTTCTAATATTTATCATATTTTGTCCAGTTTTATTCATTCTTTTCTACCATTGTTTCACGGTTCTAGGAATCGCTTTGCATAACTAAGATACAAAAGAAAAAGAATCTCATATATCAATAAGACATTTATTAGGGACTTATTAGCTATTGTTTTTAATCCACTAGACTTTAGTTTTGCTTATAGTATGTTCGATCTTTATATGGTCTTCGATCTTTATGTGAAGGTTTATATTTTTATTGACGATTGGATTAATATAACTTAATAATAAATTATAACCAATTTCGTTAATTTAATAATAATTATATACGTATTTTGTTTACTTCTTAAACTATTTATTGGTCTTTTTGGTAAACATTTTTTATTATCTTAACTTTGTACCTGGTATCTAGTACTTCTCCAGCTGTATTTTGGGATGGGTAGCAATCTCGTTGCTATATTCAACCAATTGGATTATAATTCGGTAACGCGTGACGTGTTCAGAACCGGATCAGATGTGATTGGCCGTATGGTCGTAACGGGAGACGCTGGATTCATGTTCAACACAAACCGCATGCTTGCCACAACACCTGGCGTGGTTAAAACACCCACAACTTTTATAAACACGACATTTTTATTGCCAACATTGTTGATTATTTCTTGCAAAAGAGTTGGTTTTAAAGAACTCTTATATGCCTGAAATTAGTATTGTAAAGTTTTGTACCTAATAGTTGTGTCCTGCATAAAAATATGTTAAGATCAAACTCTCCACTTAAACACGGGGTTAATACATTTTATGAACGTTGACTATTGACCCAATACCACCACTTTTGAGTATAAAGAAACCATGGTTTGAGATTAGATTGCAAGGTACCGAAATCTCATCCATTCTTGACATCAGGTGGATGCGGTATAATGTTGTACCAATGAAGAAAACGTTTTACATGGGACCAAAAACACTAGAGCTGCAAAATATACTGTTCTTCTAAATAAAGTAAATGGTTATTTAGAAGAACTGAAATTCATCTCTAAATATATTTTTTATTGTAGACATATGCCAGCACCTCGCCTGATGTAAATATGGATTGCAGTACGTAGATAGAGGCGACTGCTACTACAGTTGAATAACAGTAACAGTCGCATCCACTATGCCAGCCTAGTTAAAACTGGAAACTTTCAAGCTGATATCTGAACGCGACTTAGTCACTTTACGGTGTTGGAGGTACACCGTAAAGTGACCTAGTAAGTACCTAAGTTGGTAAGTAAGGCCCTGGTTCGACTGACTGGGCAAATGACCATCAACATGCCTGCCTATTAATTTTGCGGCGATAATGCAAATGCTTTTGTTTTATGTACAATGTGCGGACATACAATAAAAACATTACGCAATACATTTTACACATAATCGCTAAGTGTGCCTCAGACTAATTTAGGTCAATATAAAGTGACACCCGAACCGCTGGGAACTTGTGCATATTTAACTATTTGCCAACATTGTATATTATCTACTCGTATATGTAGATACCTAAACGTTTGTCTGTTATCAACAACTAAATTGCATTGCCATTATTCTATTCTGAGCGAAATTTGCCCTCCCCGCTGCGAGGTCGCGACATTTACATTGTAACAAGATTGTAAACAACGGTTTCTTAGAGGACGAAGAATTTGTTTGTCAAATAAAATTAATCCTTTATTCATAAATATGCCAAAGTCGTATTCGACAAACAAGACATTATTGTAGGTATGCGAGCGATATTATAATTTTCTGACGTCAAAAATCTAATAAAAATATACAACCTTCTTAATGCACTAAGCAAAAACAAGATAAATTATGTGCTTCGTATATCTGTCAAGCTTTAAGCTTTTTCTTAATATGGAATATGAATAAACGACAAGATAACTTTAAATTCCATTCCTAAAAGAGACGAACGATCGAAAAGACGGTTACCGTTACGAATGAGCTTAAAGCCGATGACATAAAAAACTTTTTCTTTTTTTGTAAATCTCAGCACACACTCGGGTCGGGCCCGGGTTACCGGCGTCGTTACTCATCGACACTGTCAAGATAAGAATGACTGAATGAGCACCTGCCGCCACTGGTGTTACGCGCGGCTCTGCGCCCACGCACCATTGCCTCTGCAGCTACTACCACCCAATTCTCATTTCAATGGCACGGACTAACAGTCCATTTTTAAAGTGCATCCTACGGAATTTTAAATTTTAACGTATGCTTAATATTCGAATGGTTATTATCTGAAATCAAATTTAAATTATGATAATGATAATCGATGTTTTATAAAATATGACTGACACGATTTGACATCCGGAACGGGCGTTTCTTCTATTAAAAATAGTTTTTATTGAAGTTTGAAGTGTAATTATAATAATTACATCTAATTTCTTATTTTGAATTAGTGTAACGATCACAAGCTTCCTGTTTATCAATATTTTTATTACTTAAAAACGGGCACGTGTAAGTTTTAATTGTGCTTAGATGGTATTTTTTTGCACAGATCGTATTTCGAGCATGTTTTTAAGATCAAACGTTGAACAATTTTGAAGTAGGTAATGATTGCGTGTAAATTGTAAATGTTAGTTTGCCAGCTGTCGAGTTAATTGTCTTAATTATACGAGAATAAGAAGTAGGTATGTTTGGTTCCTAGAAACCCTTGGCACGTGGTCACCAAATAGGTTTACGTACGAGGAAATATGATTGATGAGATTTGATGTGAACATTATTGTATGATGTTCAGTCAGATATATTTTATTGTTGTTTTTATTGGGTCTCGACACAGCACCCTGTCTGATGTTAGGCTGAAGTGCGGTCCAAAATTAGAAGCGAATGCTACTACATTTAAATAACTGCAAGTAGCAGTTACATCCACTATGCCGGCCTTGTTTGAACAAATCTGTGTTTTTGTTCAAATAATAGTGCTAATAAACACAGATTATTTGTGACTCGTCATGAGTTCTGAATGTTGTTGCTAAAATAAACCAAAGGTTATCCGCGACACTTATTAATGATGTTTCATGAATATATTTACGTTAATACAAAAATTCCATAAAATTTCAGTGCGATATTTATTAAATATAATTTATTTACAGTTAACATTTTATGTGTATTTATTGTTCATATAAACATTGCATTTTTGTCCCATTTAATTTATTTTCATAAGAATAAAATTCCTAATTATCCATCTCTCTACTGGGCTCAGACAATCCTCTGTCCAGATCGTGGTTATCCAGACTGTATTTGCCTACCTCTCCATGGTTACCAATACAGATTTGAGTGCGATAGTTTTTATTAAAACATGCTGAAGTCTTGACGATCTAGTGACAACGATCGGGTGCCTACAGTTTTTTTCCACTGGTGGTAACCCATCCAAATACTGACCACGCCATCATTGTTTAAGTCGCATGATCGAATGATGACTCCACTTTCCTGATGTGTATAAAAATATTTTCTTAATTGTATCATAAAATAATATGTAAACCATTTCGAACCGTAAAAAATACTAATATAATAGCACCCTTTGCAATATCCTAATATAAGATAGGCGTAATATAAGATAGATAAGAGTTTGAGCAAAACAATGGGAAATTTTGTGTATATGCCCTTGATAGCAAATAGATAATCCAACTCATGAATAAATTTATACAATACAATAGTTTAAAGTTTATCATCTAAGGTTAATTATTGTCCGACTTCTATGATATCATAGACAAAATTTACTACACTAATTATCGCGAAAACATTTTTAAAACGACCGTGGCTTCGCACACCAAGAGCCTCCGGTAGTAAAAAAAGAGTGGTAGGCAGTGGTTGCCCAGTCTGCCGGTCTGGGGTAGTACCACAGTAGTACTTACAAGGATACAGACCGTGAAGTGACTTAGTCGCGTTTCGGAATCAGCCATCATAGTGAATGTGACTGCTACTTACAGTTATTAAACTGTAGTAGTAGTCACCTTCATTCATGGACCGCACTCCAGCTTAACATTGGGCGGGATGCTGTCAAATGTCAACTCACAATATAAAAAATGAACCTTTGGTCTATAAACTTCTTTCTGTTTCTATATACAAGCAGGTTTAGTAATAAAAAATGGCAAATAAAAATAAATATCAATCAGACATAATTGTCTAATAGCGCTGCAGAACTAATTAATGGAAGAAGCTTGGTATTATTACATATAAGTCTCAGTAATTAATTGTTAATCACATTTATCGACTTAAAGGTTTTCTTTATTATATTTCTATACTGAAATGAAGGAGGTTGTATCATAGAATCAGGGCGTATATCATTTATACATTGGTACCAGCAATGTATATATTCTTGGTTTGCAAACCATTTATTTAGTCATCACTTGACCACGACCTTCTTTAATGCCTTATTAAATATTATAATAAATAAAATAAATAATTGCTATTTAATTAAAATAGTGATAACTAAAAAGTACTAAAAGGCGGCCGTGGTGTAGTATTAGTGCAATAGTCACGTAAACCTAGAGCACGGGTTTAAAACCACTTGCCGGTACCAATGTATCTTTGATATATCTACTTTGGTCGTTCTGTTTCTTCGATACAAGCACTTCATTAGCTTAATATATTGTAAATGTAAAAATATATATAACTTACCCCAGTTTGATATAGAACCTTCAGCGAACTTTTATTAGGTATAGATAAGAACCTATGCGAAAGTTGTGGTATTTTTTCAGGCCTTTTATAATGAAGTTCTCCTGAAGGCCTGAAGGCTTCGAGGGGTGTTCTGATAACGCCGCGGACACCCGCCACAACCCACGCTAATAACAATGAAACTAACACACGCATATTTCTCACTTATTTTATTTTAATTGCACGAGAAATAATTCTTATAAGTGTTGTTTTTTGACGTATCGCGTGTATTTTGTTGAGGGATGACTTCGTAGACGCGTGATCCGGCCGCGATCTCAGAATGAACTGCTAAGTTATACGAGAAGGCAGGTATAGCTTGTCTGTACGCGCCGGATATTACCACCTTTTTTCATTTAGTAAACCATTTTGATCCTTATTCGATGGCGGGAATATTTATGCGTTTTATATTTTAGTTAATTTCATATGCTTTTTATGTTATTGTGTGCGAGATTTTTTAAATATCTTGTTTATACTTTTACATTTATAAATAATAATTTATACGTAAAGTTTAAGTGCTTGTGAAATATATCCACAAAAATGTATTGAGGTTTTTTTATACCTAATTTGGGATATTTCGTTTAAAAAATATTTGTTATAAAATATCAAGAGTTTGTGATCGCAGTATGGCTGACTTCCTACCGACCATGTTTTTATATACAATCTTGTTGCTTTAAGGTAATGCCGTGTTCACTTGCTAAAATAAATACTTATAAACTTATTATTACTATGTTAATACAATTTACCCATAATTTTATGTATCTGCGAATGGAAAAAAAATCTAATGTTTTTAATAAAATAGAAAAATATACTATAGTCTGTCCAAGCCGAAATGCGTCATTTCGGCTTGGCCCTTCCACTGCATTTAAGCACACGTGCGAATGTAAAATATGGATGCAACACACGGAAAATGCAATTGTAATTTGTCATTCAGTTGCTGGTTAGACACAAAAGGAGAAGCACGCTGATGAGGTATAGTAGTATAGTTAGTAATATTTGCATTCACACATTAAAATAAACTAATAAAGTGGAGGGGCGCGTCATTTATAGTTAGACAAGCTATACCAGTATCAATATTGTTTATTCTATAATATTTTCAACCACAAATTGTACGTATTTTCTTATTTATGCATAATTATATTTCAAATTAAATCAAATAAAAGTTAATATTAATTGGCAAAATAATTATGTCAATAGATTACAATTATAAAAAAAGTCAAATCAAATCAAAATCAAACAAAATAATCAAAATAATTAATTGAGTGCCTCTATAACGTAGCCTTACCTTATCTTCTATCTCGCTTGCTCCCATTCATGGCCTCGCAACCATCAATGAACTGCTTCTTATGAATGAACTGGCTTCGTACTATACATACTTGCAGAACAACTTTATGTACATATACAATTAGCTGGTTATACAAGACGGCCAGCGAGAAACGTGAGGTGATATATTTATTATATTATACTGTTACGTTTTATGAATGGCCACTAATTAATGAAGGCACGTGGTTAGACAAGGATGTTTCCAAAACTTACGAAGTATCCGTTTGGACCGGTTCTCCAATAAACCAACTCCACAATGACATGAAAATAATAGCTAACGTAAAATTTTATTGGTCATTTTTAGTTAATTTATATTGTAATTTAAATAAAATTAACACATTTTACTTTAATATGAATAACAATATAATGTTATATTTCCATTAATGTGTATAATAATTAAATTGGTTTGTTTCCTAAATCCTGTACTTTTTCAAGAATCAGTTTTGTAACATCGTATTCTTAAGAAATTGAAGCAGCCATTCAATAGACGGAAGTCCAAATGGCATGTTGATGTTGCCATCAAATTACAATTCATGGAAATTCTATCGCTACGTCCATTACCAATCTTATCACTGTTTATTTACGTTGCGTACGCGCATCATTGCTTCGTACAATATTTTTATTTATTCACTTTGATAAATAAAATATTTATTAATCCTTTTAAAAGTTTATTTATACTAAAAATTGTAACAGCTTTTTTTTCAAATAGTTATGGGACCTTCTGGGAATGCCCTTGTATTATTTATCGTTTTTATCTTAAATTTTTTTATATTTTTTGAAAGTAATTTATAATTCGATATACGAGTAATTCATAAATTTTTATTTTAAAGTGTACATTCAAATATAAAACAGTTATGGCGTTCGAAATGGCGTTCTAAGGCTTCCCCTGTTCCTCCGCCCATGTTCAGCAGTGGACGCCTTATGGCTGATGATGATGATAGTATTTTTAATCAACATTTTTTTTTAAAATGGGTATCACTGTTGCTAAACTCGTTTAAAACCTATATATCGTATACGTAGATTGGATAATATTAAAAATGCTGCGACCAGGAATCGGTATAGTAATGATACTATCGTCGGCAATGATGCCAACAGTACTAGCAAGCACTTAAAATAATTTAAAAAAAAACAAGATTACGTTATACGTTCAAAGCACCTATATCTGACTGAGGCAACCGTAAAATGAAACGTTTATTTCGGACGCCACGGCGCTTTTGGACTTCCCCCTGTTTACTATCAGCCTGATGGTTGCCTAATAGCCAGGCAAGTAGAAGACAGGCCTCGCGTCGCAATTAGAAAACATTTCATTAATTTACTGACTACTAATTTATTGAACAACAAGATTCACTGCCATTGTTAGGTCTTTATGTATTACTGATGATATTCTATTGAGAGCGGCCGTTATTCTCACGACACTAAACAAACCTAAAAGCAAATGGTATAGTAATGGCTCTTCCTCGGCATGCCTTCCCGGCCGGATGCTGCAGCCTCTAACAAAAACCAAGAGCATTCCTCTGAGGTTTACTATTAAAATTACTACACGAACTACAGAATGGATGCTTTAGTGTAGGTAGCTGGCTTTAATACAATTAAAAAATAGGTTTTGGAAGGCTATTGTGGATCGAAGTGGCCTGATGTTAGGCTGGAGTGTGTTCCAAGATTGGAGGTGACTGTTACATTTAAAAAATCTTTAGCAATCGCATACACTTTGCCTGCCTAGCCTAAAACTGGCAACTTTTAGACTTATCCCTAACTGATCACTTCACGGTCTATGCAATTGAGATATGTCTAACATTATATGGATATATTCTGCGATTAATATGTTTATAATTATATAGGTTACACTTTAAAATAGAAAGTAATGAATGATTTAGGTATGAAAAAATATATATGTAAGTGTTTTTTTTCTTTTCAATTATAGCATTCACATAAATTATTTATTTACTCAATAATAATCGAAGGTATAAAATCAACAATATTATGTTTTTGTTATGTCAAGAAAAAAGGAGACAAGTACCTTAACTTTTTTACATTACTTAACAATTTTATTTAGGCAGTTGTTGTCATGACTTCTCCTGGTTTGTTTGTAGGCTATTTTAATGACTTATCACCTTATTGCGTTGTTACATTATAATGTTTAAAGTCGATAGATGCAATAATGTCATTCGTCTCCTTTTTTCTTGACGCCACAAAATTTAATATTTATATAAGTGGCTATTACATGCTATTACGCGTCCGTGCTCACGAGTGGTTGTCGGGCGACCGGAAGGGCGACCTGCGAGTCGTGCTTGTGTCACGACACGATTGTAGCCAAAGAAATGCTCACCTCAGACTTTGCCTTAAAACATTTCCCTTTACTCTCTTTAATTAAATGATACAACATTCTCGCTTGATTTTTAGTTTATTTTGACATAGCACGCAAATGTGAATATAATTAATTAATTTAAAGTTGTAAAAATAGAAACAAAAGTTGTTGGCAGACAGTTAATGGACATTTGCCCAGTCTTCCGATCCGCACCACTTTCGACTAAAAAACCCGATTTTTATTTATTGATTGTGATAATTTTGTACTCAAATAAAATAAAAGTCAGCAAAAAGTTATTCTGTTAAATTCTGTTAAAAGTAATTTTTAACAGAAATAAAGTAATTTTCATTGCGAATTAATAGAATTTCCATTGTGTAAATGCGGTTAAAATTGGAACCTACTCGTATGTAACAAGTTGGTTTTAAAAACAAATGAGTAATTGGTATTAAATAGCCGATATAGTGACAGCGACTGAGGAAATCAACGGTTTTTTTTCAATCGTCGGCACTCTCAGACCTCCCTTTGCCCATCTATAAATACTATATTTTATGTAATATAAGCTAGATAAAATATTTTATCTTTCTTTTAAAATGTCCTTTACCAGTACTCTAGAATACTATAGCCGTTCCCTCGTAATTACCCTATATAATTGAATACATACATATTTTATTTTTAGGTTTTGTCAAATGTCTGATCTAGACGTCCTATTAATAGTAAATACATGCGATACAAACTTAAGTTTTTACAGATGATAAAATAATATAAAAACCAACTAAAGTAACGTAAAGTACTTAATTTAAGTTTTCCAGGCCGGCATAGAAATAAAGGAACTAGTAGGAATAGACATAAGGACTTTATTCCTATTAGTCGTTTTCATTCCAGCTTAACATCAAGCGAGGTGCTGTCATATGTCGAGCAACGGTGTAGTGGTGTAGTGGCAGTGCAATGGTTACACAAACCGGAAAGCACGAGTTCGAGACCACCCACCGGTACCAATGTATCTTTGATATATGTACTTTGGTTGTCCTGTTTCTATGATACAAGCAGTAGCTTAGTATAGAAATGTAAAAAATAAAAAATGAAAACGATAAAAAAATTTACTTGTATATTATTATTAGAACTTTAGATGTCGTGTTGATTAAATCATTTTAGCGGTGTCGTTTACTTGACATTAGGGATGGTAAATGACGTCACTAAAATGTAGGTAAAAATAATATTTGCCATGAAATTTCCTTTCTCGTGACGTGCCATCTTGCCAATGAAATTGTTCTCTGATGATTTACGTCAATCCATCAAAAAAGTTGTTTTCGTTACTGCTTATTTTTTTATGTAAAAAATAAATGCGAAAGAAAAACAAATGATATGGTTCATAGCATTACGTTTGCAAAGGTATAAATGAAACAGGAAAATTGTATGTTTTTTTTTAATTCCATACTAAGCTACTAAAAGTCTAACGACTATATCAAAAATAAATTAGTATCGGCAATTGGTTTTGAACCGGGGTTTCTCGATTTGTGTGACCATTGCACCACCACTACACCACAGTTAAATATTTTAAGAGTTTTAAAGACTGGTAGGCAGACAGTTTGGTGGTCATTTGCCCAGTCTGTCGATCCGGGGTAGTAGTAGTGTACGTACATACCGTGAAGTGACTAAGTCGCGTTTCGGGATCAGCTAGAAAGTTACCAGTTTCAACAAGGACGGCATAGTGGACGCGAATGCTACTTGCAATTATTAACCTTTAGTAGCAGACGCCTTCATTAATGAACCGCACTCCAGCTAAACATAACAAATATATTAAAAATAGAAGCCTTAATTAAATAGTTTGTCTAGGCGTATTTGGGGTTAGGGCGAGGTGAGTAGTGACGTCATTTAACCCGAGACATTAGACCGAGTCTATGACGCATCTATAATAAATCACCCCCGTCTAATATCAAAACATATAATTATCTGCCGAAACCTAATATCGACTGACCTTTGCTCTATATTTACACCAGATAATAGATATTATTATTAAATGAGTTTTATTTATATATTTTTCATTGTGGCTCGACATATGACAGCACCCCGTCTGATGTTAAACTGCACTAGTCCATGAATAGAGGCAAGTAACAGTAGTTGAAACCAGCAACTTTCAAGTCGATCCCGAAACTTGACTAGGTCTCTTCACAGACTATTCAGTTGTAAGTGGTTGTGCTACCTTGGATATACATACTGGGTAAGATGTTCACCAACTGTTGTTTTCGGTCTTAAGCCCATGTATTTTAAGGTATATAAACACAGTATTTTTTGCCCCTAAAAAGCGTCAATAATTTTATAACACTGATCATGATTTAGTGATGTCACAACAATTTATAAAACCGAATTGAAGCGGATCAATCCGGTTCCGAAGCTGCAAAAAGTTTTTCAATGCAGTAAGCAAATAACCTGGCCAAGGTCTCTCTTGTTGCCAACTGCAGCGAGTTATGAACGAAATTTTTAAATCAATGCTTTTGCGTTACCCTTAAGAGATAAGTGGTGTATTGTAAGATGAACAATGAAGGTATCCGAAGGTACTTCACTTGGAGTGTTAAGGGTTTTTTCTGAAAGTCATAAAGAGATTGGCACGCGCACACGAACTCTTTTGTTACGTTACTATGGACCAGAATACGCTTATCTCAAAGTTCCGAGTACCATTATTCTTTACCTGGAAGTGAGAAATCCTGTTATGATAACTTTACTCGCCCTTTTTTACTACACAATTATCACTTGAGTGTTTCTAGTTTTTTTTTTTAATTTAAATAAAATGCTTGAATCTACACTTTCAATACTCAAAGAGCGAAACGTCAAAGCACATTTGACAGGCATAGTGACGGTTAAATAAAACGGTTTTGTCAATCATTGGTGCTTACCATCAGGCAAGACGAGGTCAGATGTCGTGTCTCAATAAAATAAAAACTTCAATAAGAAGCTCAAGCTATTAATAAAAGTATTGCATTAATAGTTTTACTATTTGTACATATGTAGCTATAGACATATGTATAAGTAAAGACCTTGACATGGTAAAATATTGAAAAATTCCCAGACTAGCCGGGATGATTTATTGGGACGTATCCTTTTTAATGTTCATAGTTTTCTTGGCAATGAATATAAAATGTTATCATTAATAAGCACAATGCGTCAGACAACTTTAGGCTTCATAATGACTTTGTAAAGTTTCATCGCTTATCCAGTTTGTTGGAATTCTCGAATTAATGTTGAAACTTTATACGAGGCAGTGTTGGTCACGCGAGCACACTAACGTCATAACTAAATACAATAGTTAATGCTCTATATTTAAGTTTGTAAGGCTATAAATAAAAGCCTTTTTATTATTCGTTACTTTCATTCATGTTGTTATGATAAGAAAATATTTCTCTGTAGCCGGTAACACGTTATATCAACTAAAACGACATGATTAAAATAACCACTTCCTGTATAAAGGCTGTTTAAATTATTGACCACGAATAAGAAAACGGGTTTTTATTTTTATCTAAAAAAATATATATATTAACCACTATCAGAATACATACATACATGTTTAAAGTAATCTATAATTATTTATTTATTTAAATCCTTTATTCACCAAAATAAACTTAAAAATAAGTACATAGGCGAGTTTAATTCTCTAAGGTGCAAATAAAATACATACAAGTTTCATTTAATTTAGGTATAATTTCATAAAGTATGAAATTAATTTAATATAGTATTTTTTTAGATTTTGCGCTAACATTGATTAATGAATTTCATGCGGCTTATGTTACCACGTACGTTTACGTTTACTTACGTCTATTTTTACTATCGCGTGACCACGATGGCTGCAAAACTTTCAAAACATCGCGTCGAAAAAATATGTAATATCAATAACCAAAAATAAACGCGATAGTAAACCGCAAAAAATATTTAATTCATTCCTTTAATATAATTTAACGTTAACTTAATTAAATTATTTGTGAATAAAATTAGGTCAACCTGTATACAATTAATGAGTAGACATATAAACGATCATGGTCATACTCCGCTGGAAGTCTCCATCGAGCTTATTTCTGGGCGAAATCGATGGCACGTGTACATTTGAACAAATCCGTATTAATTCAGATTTCTATTCATAAATGTCTCCTTCCATGATTACTTGAAGAGCACGTGTAAGCAGTGAACGCGTGTAGGTTTCAGCTTATTTTTATAACGTTAATAATTCACGAGACAAATTATATTCATTCATTGAGGTTTTCTGCAATTTGTTCAATTAATGAATTGACAATGAATTTGTGAATTTTATTCTATGCTTGAATTTTTCTTTATATCATTAACAATCTTGCTTAAATTTATACCATAAATTTATTAAAGCCATTTTTTAATAAATGTTTTAATACTGTGTTTAACTGAATATAAACTATATAGGATATTATTATAGTATGAAGATATTATGGTTGCAACAAATCACTTATTGTATTTTTCTTTGTTCAAATGAATAAATATAGCAAATCTCTTAGTTTAGTAAGCACAATTCATAATAAAAATTAAGTATCTAGACCGTGAAGTGATCGGCATAGTGCCGGTTTTTTCAGTCGTCACCGCTCTTGGACTATCACACAAGTCGAGGTCAAATGTCCCGTCACAAAAATAAACAAACGCTTTTCGGAATCAGCTTAAATGTTGCCAATTCCAACTAGGACTATATAGTGGATGCCACTACTATTTTAGTAGTAAAAGTAAACTCCATTCATGGACAACACTCCAGGTTAACATCAGGAGGGACGCTGCTTCCACATGTCGAGCCACAATTTCAGTAAATACTCTTATACCGGTAGAGGTGATTTAAATTCTAAACCTTAATTTCCATCTAATAACGACCACTTTGCTTTATTTCTTAGTAATAACCAATTTAAATTAATTTATTCATTAAAACTAAGCGCCAAGTAATGTAGGCAGTACCTAATCAAAATGCAATCGTTCATATCTTTATTAGAAGAGGAAGCTGTAGGTTGACATTATTGACATATACCATTTAAGTTTAATATAATCATTTGTACAACTATTTGATACCCACAGAGAAAAATACATTTAAATATAAAATGTCACTATCACTATCACTTATGAATTTTTATTATCTATATTTTTAGTAAAGTGAATCTATCCGTGATACCAATAATACCAAATAATCTACATGAAACTGTTAACTTATAGATTTAATAGGTGCGTTTAATTTGTATAAGAGCTTTACTTTTTCGTTCTTATTAAAACAGTGTTTCCAAGTTTATACCAAATACGAGTATGAAGCTGTTAACTCATAGAAGCGTTAATCTAAGCTCTTTACTGATTCGTTCTATGTAGGTAGTGATTTTATCTTCCTAAACCAAAATTGATTCTCTTTAATTTTTCTTTATCGAAACAATACGATTTTAAAATAAAGATAATAAAGAACAATTATAAAGAAAATTTTTTTTAACTTACAAAGTTCGAAATAAATAAAGTTAAAATGTTAAAATTCGCATGATTAAACCCGTCGTGGAAGTGTTAGGATTATTTGTGTAAATAATCTCGGCAATTACTAGTAAAGGCGTCTAAGTGACCTAGGTGTACCAAAACGTAGGACATCAGCCGTGGGATGACACGTACTTACCTTGCGTGTAGGCTGTATTTACATAACAAGGTTACATAAGCGCATATGCCACATTCCCTTTCGAACTAGATTAGGTTAATGCATAAGGTTGCCTACTAATATAAATGTGTTTAATGTTGAATTTCTTGTTCCTTTATGTCTTTCAATTAATTAATCAAATTGTCACGCCTTTTTGCCACAGGGATAGGCAGAGACAATGGATCGCCACTTTCTGTCTTTTTATTTGATAATCGCGAATTATTGATCCGAAAGGCGGTTGAGTCACTTGACATATAGTACTATCACAGAAAGTACTACCCCTGATCGGCAGACTCTTCACCACTCTAGGGTATTTGTTCACCACTATCGAACAAATACATGTCCGATTTTAAACTAAATAAAATATAATAAAAAATGCGTATTTTCTTTATAACTTGCAGCATAATTTTTTTATTTGGATTACAATTCTTTTAAACATTTTTATGTAGTAATTTTATAACATTGTTATGATTTTATTGGTGTAATTTTTTTTCAAAGCGAATTGCACTATAAATACTTACGCCGCAGATATTTACTAAGAAATTGTTTTTTGCATAAACAAGGGCAAATTACAATGATGTTTCGCTACCTCTGTTTTACTGTAACCGTTTACAAAATAGTAGTGTAAGTAGGTAAACAGTGCCCACTGCCACCAAATATAAGCGACAAAGTGGGTTGTCTGTGTGTCTAATTAAGCAATATTGCATATGCACTCAAATTGGCATTACATCATTTTACATGTTTTTAAGTATGGCTATACAACTCCTTATATATACGAGTATCTTACTTCAATTTTTTTTTACATTTCGATACTAAGCTGATAAAAGTGCTTGTATTATAGATACACCACTCCTAAAGAGTGGTAGGCAGTGGTACTCAGTCTGCCGATCCGGGGTAGTACTCGTACCACCACTTATACAAACAAGTATACAGACCGTGAAGTGATTTGGTCGCGTTTCGGGATCAGCTTGTAAGTTGCCGGTTCCAACTAGGCCGGCGCGGCATAGTGGATGTGGTTGCTACTCACAGTTACTGAATTGTAGTAGCAGTGGCATCCATTTATGGACCACACACTAGCTTAACATCGAGCGGGGTGCTGTCATATGTCGAGTCACAATAATAAAAAAAACAGGATAACCAAAGTACATATAGGAAAGTACCGGCAAATGGTTATCAACTTGGTCGACACTACACCACGGTCGCTTTAATTAACTTAATTAAACACTTCACTTAAATTCATAATTTTATTTATTCAAGAAATAACTTTATTTTCGCTATTTTCTTAGATTAAACAAATTTATGCGGCTTACTTTGGTTTTATATTTGGCGTTTATTTTGGTTTGAATTTTACAATTTTATTTTATTATTCTGTCGTTTCGAGAGCTTTGCAGCCATCGTGGTCACGGATTAAAACCAAAATAAACGCGATACTAAACCGCATAAAATTTGTTTTATTCATTTATTTTCGCTGTTTACTGTTTAAAGGTACAATTAATCCAATATATAAAATTAAATATTGTGTTTGTTTGTATTTTATGCGCTGCCATACCGTTTACCCCACTGCAATAAAACTTTGTCAACTTATTGCTCGCAATTGCGCAAAGGTTATAGGATAGTTCTGAACCCTATAGGTAGCGCTCTAGATCTACGTGTTATACTCGTATAACCTACGATCCAAAGAGATAAAATATTTGTGTGTCAGTATGGCATTTTTCTATTTCTTTCCGCCTATAAAGTAGCGGGTATAAACTGCTAGTAATAAAATAAATTAAACAAATAAAATTGATTTCAATATAGCAAAAAGTTCACAAAAGGGTAACAAGGTCCTCTATATGGAACATAGAAGAAATTCAGTAGCACAAACAAATTGAGGTTAGGGTTTATTTTGATAAATAGAAATATTCCTAATATCTTCAAGAAAGAGGAAAAATTATTTGTAAAAGTTGTTTATTAAATAAAATATAATGCCTCAATTCCCACATAGGTAGGTTGAGACAGCGTCACTTTCTACGATTCTGACAGAACTCGCTGACTATATAGAATTTGTTATTCTTAGGCAGGTATTTGATGATCAGCCTGCCGATCTGAGGTAGTATCACTACCGCGAAATAACTCAGTCGCGTTCCGGGATCATCTTAAAAGTACCCGGTTCCAACTAGCCCGGCATAGTGAAGGCGACTGTTACTTAAGTTTATTTAATTGTAGTAGTATTCACCTTCATTCATAGATCACACTCCAACTTAACATCTACTTAATTTAAAAAAATATATATTCATGAGTTTTAAGTCAAAGTCCAAACCTACTTAGTGCTTTTTTAATTTTTTCTTGGTATACATTGACATTTCTTGGCAGCGTACGTAGAATAAACCTGATAGATAAGGTTTTGTACGGACAGGTGTATAAAAGGAAATAAGTTCTTATAGTTTCTTTCTTGAGAGCGACATCTGGGCTAACCGGCGGAAGAGACCGCGGTCTGTTTCCCGGCGTTTGGCTTGCCGGCAAACGTGGTTATAGGAAATTGCGAAGCGTAAAGAAATTTTTGGTCACATGATTTTCTGTTTTAATAAAAAAAAATATATCAAGACAATTTAATCGTATTATATTAAAGGATCTTGACATTATCGTTTGTAAGATTCGTAATTGCAAGTTGCCTCTTTACCGTATATTTATAATTAAAACGCACTTTTAAACAACTTTATCCTTTTATGGTCTTTTTATGGTTAAAATGAGGAACTTCCCTCAATTAATGGTGGTAAACGTGTTTTATATAAAAGTTTATACATGTGATGTATAACGGTTGTCAGTCGCCACTCGCCCTATATTCTGAGACCGTCGGTAACGGGCGGCCGAGGAAGTCCGCCTGGAGGCTGCTAGGCACAATAACGGCAACTTTTACACATAATCATTATAACTATATTCGTACCTTTACTAATTTCTACAAATAAATTCGAGTTTTATGACTTCGGATATAATATGTCGATCTATATTGAATACCATGCAATATAGTGCATGATTTGGATGGCAATACCATGGTAATTCGCCACCACACTAGCCAGATTTCTGTGAATGAATATACAAGTTCTTATATGACTAGTGTATTACAAACGTGATTCGGTCACGTTTCGGGATCAAGTTGCCGGTTCCAACTAGGCCGGCATAGTGGATGTGATTGCTACTCACAGTTATTGAATTGTAGTAGCAGTGACATTAATTCATGGACTACACTTCAGCTTAACATCAAGCGAGATGCTGTCATATGTCGAGTCACAATAAAAAAAACACTCATATTCCAAAATGAATATGGAAGAAGAAGCGAAAATGGTTTGGCATTAGTTTGAGGAGCATCAAACATTTTCTCTGGCCATCATAATCGTCAGACCTCAACCTAATTTATCCTTTATGGATATAATTAGGTTAAAAACAGAGAGTAAGGAGAAGGTTAATGAATGCTTTGCCTGCCCATGTGTTTTCTCCATCCTATGATCTTGGATCCTTCAAGCGATGCGTGAAGAAACACCTTTGGCCGGCATAGTGACGGCGACTGAGGCAGCCGTGAACAAACTCGGTTTTCTCAGTCGTCGTCACTCTTGGACCTCCTCTTGCTTATCATCAGACAGGACGATGTCAGATGTCGTGTCACAATAAAAAAAAAAAGATTTTTAAAGCATTTGATGTATGTTTTGTATGTTTTGGTAGAAGAATCAGACAACATTCCATTGGAAACTATTCAAATGCTCTACGAATCTATCCGCTTAGAATTGAAGCTGTTCTAAAGGCATTTGTAGCCCGACATCTTATTAATAAATAAATATTAAATTATTGTAACGTTAATCTTCCTTCGCTTATCTTTTCCATGTGTCAAAACCATCAAAGCATTCTTTTGACGAAAGGAATATATAAATCTGATGTGGATGGATGCGTTAAACGACCTAAGAGAGGGTTTTCTGAACAAATCGGAGACATCCTCAATAAAGCTGGCTAGTGCCCATAACTGTAGAGCTTGTATAAAGAGAATTGTGGATGTGAAGGAAGCGAGGGAGTTGTGTCAAGATCGTAAAGTAGCGCTTCATTGTCTTTGCCTATCTCTGTGAGAAAAGGCGTAACCAGGTCCGTATCATTGTTTTTGTAGTAATGATTTTAATATTATTACATAAAGAATGACACAGACCTTTATGATTTAGAAACTTAGTACAATAATACAAAGGCAGACTTTAAAGCCAAAGGCATTCTTCATCAGTCAAACCTTTAACATGTTGATCCGACGATGTAGACGAGAGGTTAAATTTTTCAATATGGCGCCTAGATTATTGGAAAGAGCGGAACTTAGAAAAAAATAAAGGATAGTAATCCAATTGTACTTATCTATATCCGGCAAGAGAACATAAACTCATTATTGCAGTTATAAAAGAAAGGAAAAGATTATATTTTTTCTTTTGAGAATTGTTTTTTACATTCTTTAAATTACCTAACACTCGAGTTTTTTTAGTCTCGACATCTGACCCTAACTTGCCTGATAGTAAGCAAGGATTGAAAAAAAAAGATTCAGTTCAGTCGCCGTCACTTTGTTGTTTCACCGTGTGTTGTTTTTTATTTAATATTAAAAAGTTTTCATAGAACTAGTAGGTGTACAATTTGTACAGTCTGGTAGTAATACTATTTTTAAGTCTACAGACCGTGACTTAGCTTGATCGGGATTAGTTTGAAAGGTGCTGGTATTATGAAATATACTGGTACTTACTGTTATTTAAATGTAGTAGCAGTCAACTACACTTTACTGCACTTTAGCCTAACATCAGAAGGGGCAACGAAAAAAGGTGATACTGTAAAATTGTCACTTTCAACAAAATATGTTGGAATGGAACATTATTTGTTGTTCGAAGTTCCTAAAACGTCTTTTAGAGTCTGGTTATCACCTAATAGTTTATTGAAATCACACATTATTATTCAATTTGTAGTGCCACTCAAAACCAGTTTGCGGAACACTTCACACGGCTGTCAAGAGAGTTGACGAGCATTATTCAATAAAACGAATTTGCACATGTCTTCGTATGTCGCCGGTTTGGTGGCCGAAACTCCGACCCCGTCTTATAATCATTCACAACTACGAGTATAAACCCGATAGTAAGCCGCATAGAATTTGTTTAATTCATCATCTTTGTTTATTTAAATGGTTCTCTTGTCAAATTTCTGAACAGGAAATGAGCTTATTTGTTAAGTCACCACATTCATTGCATTTCACGTAGGCTGGCCTAAGTACGTACCTACGCCTTTTTGATAACAATGTAAATAATGAAAATAGACACGGGATAATATGGAGCGGATGAGCTCTTCCATTCGTATAAGTACATACTTAACCATACACCTACACGAGCTCTTCGCTGGATATGAACTTTCAACTCCTAATCTAAACGGTGAAAACTTAGCTCAGGAGATTAAATATTTCTACCACTTCAATCCTAACTAAGTTTTAAGGCTAATTTTAAAGCTAAAAACTATATTTTATCATTAAGACTGGACCGTGGTAAATATTATCAAACATAAATTATTGTGGCGTGACATATGACAGCACCTCGCCCCATGCTAAGCAGAATGAATAATGCTGCTGCTATTTAAATAACTGCTAATAGCAGTTGTATTTAATAGCTAAACTTGAAACGCGATTTAGTTACTTCACTTGTGTGTGCAACTTAAAAAAATATCGTAATAGTATTAAAAGGATTGTTTAAAATATATGGATACCAGTCTTTAATTATTATAAAAAATATGTTTATTTAATTTATTATTAGACGCGACCTCGACTTGCGAGATGGTTCGAAAGGAACGCTGACGACTTGGTCATATAGGCTGCACTCCTTTATTTTGAATTAATCTATCTACCATTCACAATACTAGTATTTCTGGTTTCGTATAAATGGTTAACATATATTAATATATACGAAACCAAAAATTTGTGAAGTTTCCAAGATGAATGTCAATATAAATTATACATTGTTAAAGGGGTTTGATAGGATGGCGTGACCGGAAACCTTCCAACTGCAACTAATTCGTACAAAAATTTGAAATGTTCATGCCCGAATGGTCGCTATTTATATTTTGTGACTAAGCATTGATATTTTTTTTCTTTCTACGATGTAACTGAATTCGTGCATAGTTTTTTTTTTCAGGAAGTTATTGTTTGTTTAGGTAAAATAAAAATGTTCCCAAAATCAAAGTCCTTAGTGTATATTCTATTATTAAGGCGACCGTGGTGTAGTGGCAGTGCAATGGGTACGTGAGCCGTGTGGCACGGGTTCGAAACCACTCACCGGTACCTATGTATCTTTGATATATGTACTTTGGTTGTCCTATTCTGTTTCCTATGATTGCATTTTAGTAGCTTAGTATAGAAATGTATATTAAAAAATATATATTAGGTATTAATTATACATATCAAAATCATAAAAATAAAAAACAAAATCATAAAACACAAACATCTTTTGCTCTACTTTTACGGTTAAGACCTATATTTTAATATTTATTTCTATTTTTTACAGGCAAATTGTACGCAGCATTGGGTCGCCGTGGTGGAAGAGTCATAGGCAGTGATCTGCAAAGTGGTTCAGCTTCATTCCGCGTTCAAGCTTTGTTGCCGGTCGCTGAAAGTTTCAAGTTTGCTCTGGAACTCCGTACTCACACTTCCGGCCTTGCTGCTCCACAATTGCTCTTTAGCCATTGGGAGGTAAGAATTAAATTGTTGATTTTTAAATATTTTATTTAAATATAAGGTATTACTTACATAGCAATAATAGTTAATATATTTTTATTTGGGTAATTATTAGAGTATTAATTATTATAGGTAGTATTTGACCCTTATACAATATTTGGTCTTTAATAGTTATAGGTAATTAAATATAAAGAGAATGGTAGACTGACAGTTTGTGGTCATTTTCCAAGTCCGCCAAAAGACTACCGCTTTATATCGTACAGACGGTAAAGCAACTACGCAAGTGATAACGTTACAGGATCAGGTTAAAAGTTATCGGTTCCAACTACACCGGCATAGTGAATACGACTCCTCCTTTCAGTAATTTAACTTTATTCAGTAACATCATTTCAGCCTAACAGGCGGATGGGCAACAAGAAAAGTTACCACGTTAAGTTACCGCCTTCAATTAAAACACGGATACTTTATTCATGTTATACTTTAGTTGTTTTTTTTATTCAGGCGTAATGTTCAAAGAAGCGATGTTAATAATTGATGAAGAAAATGAATTTATATCATGTCATTATATAAATTCAAGGAAGAGTGGTATACTAATGTATAAAACTCATAAACTCTAAATTCTATATTGTTAGAATAGACGCGATATTGAACCGTATTTAATTTGTTTAATTCAATGAAATAAGTTATTTAATATAATTGTACATATATTGCAGGTCATCGACATAGATCCATTTTGGCGACCAAGAACTGAAGAGGAATACCTGCATTGGGGCGAGAAGTGGGACGGTGTCAATCGTGCGAAGGCATACGTGGATGCAGTAAGAGCTAGGAAGGGCCTTTCCGTTGATAAACAACTTGTGCAGCACGCGGAAAAGCAGAGGACACTTTCGAAAAAGAAATAGTTAACTTCATTTGTATATAATCGATAATTATTTTTATTTATGAAATGTATTTTATATTTATACTTATTTAAAAAATATAATGCAATTGTAGGGCACAAACAATTAGGTAAACAATAATTTATGTTTTCTGTTAAAATTTATAGTTAAATTTATTTTAGGTTTGTTGTGCTAACGCGTCCAAGAGCTGCGAGACATTTTTGAGTACATGTTTATTTATATTATGTATCTTTATTATTGTTCTTTGGTTGGCCTGTTATATGATAAAAACTCGTTGAGTAGCTAAGTATAGAAATAAATAAATTAACTTGTACTGTCGAAACTTAAAATCAAAGCACTGCATATTTTAATATATTTTTTAGTAATTTTTTTTTTGTTTTTTTTTTACATAGTTGAAAAAACAATTACAAAATGAAAAGATAGTTATAGTTCTATCCCGATTAAAATAAATAAATTAAATAAAGGTTAGGATAGTGGATTTCGGCGCTGGCGTTAAGCGACAGACTCTGAGTTCGATTCCGATGTGCACGCGTGTAAATTTTTGATACATAATGAAACAGTAAAATAAAGTTAAAAAAGCGACAGAAACCTGAGTCAAAGTGTGCCAGGCCCCGTTTTTAATTTAGAATACGTCAATCCCATTTTAGACCCCACCAAAAATGTTTCAATTTCTGTTAGTGTTCTGTTTCTGTTAAGATATTCTAAAGTTAACAAAATCAGAATATCTCAAGAACCTTGTGTTTAGACAGTGCTAAAGAATTCTCATGGTTACTTCAATAATGTCTCCAAGCCCTCTAGCTAATAATTTAATCTGCAATAGGTCCTAGATCCTAGCTGAGATGTAAAGAATAGTAACCTAATAGCTTACTACTTATCACCTTTATATAAATGTAGGATATTCAACAGTTCGCAATCTGTTTAATAGCCCAATATTACGCAACATTTTCAAGCTTTCAGAGGAACAACAAAATAAGGCTAATTGTATCTAATTGTTATTTTAGATTAATAAATATTTTTTAAAAATCCAGAAAATGCTTTTAATTTGTAAACCTTACATGTTTCCTATTCATTATGATTCTAGAATAATAGGCATACTGGTCATTTGCCCAGTATGCTGATCCACTACCACAGTACCACAGCTTTTTAAAAGCACCTTAGGCCGGCATAGTGACGGCGACTGAGGCAGCCGGGATCTAACTCGGTTTTTTCAGTCGTCACTCTTGGACCTCCTCTTGCTTATCATCAATCGAAGACATCCTCAAGAAAACGGGGTTGCCTAGTGCCCATAACCGTAGAGCTTATATGAGAATTGTGGATGTGAAGGAAGCGAGGGAGTTATGTTAGGAACGTGGCGAGTGGCGCTCCATTGTCTCTGCCTATCCACGTGGGGAAGAGGAGTGACAATTGGATTGATAATTAGTTATTTGTTTAGTTTTAGAAGTATATCGCCATTTTACTTTTCCCAAACTTAATAGCTATAATTTAAAACCGCCATTCTGCAAACCATTTTTACTGTTTCATAGTCCTCTACTTCAGGTTTTAATTGTTAACTAGGGTAAACAATTAAAACCTAACTAGGGTTTAGTTGTTAACTAGGGGATTTATTGTAAATAAAACACAAATACACTGTCCATTGTAATCATCTATTTCATTATTTACAACTAACAGGAAAACAAATTATACATAAATATGACCGCAGTACTTATTAACAACTACACAAATGTATAAACAGAAACAATAAATATAAAAATTACAACTATCACCCAAGTTACGCATTGCACTGGTTAAAGAATTACACCAAACTTACAATGCGAAAAACACATTTTACATCCCAACAATTGCACACTCATTATTACGATGTTTGTGTCAGGATCGTGGCAAGTGACGCTCCATTATCTTTGCCTATCCCTGTGGGAAAAAGGCGTGACAATTTCATTGATTGAGTGTGAGGAAGCTCGCAAGAATTTATAATAATTCATAGATATAGATAGAAGTGTTATAAAATTAAAGTGAAATGCATATACGTCATGGTATGTGTTAGAAGAAAATGCACCGCACCGAAACACCATAATACATACTCGACACGCAACATAAATGTTCCGACATTTTGATGAGTAGAGTAAGTAGATGACTTGCATAAATAATAATCATGTCTTTTCCGTTTGTTTTATTTCTATGAATTAAATGAATGCGACACACATGGCTCTCTCGCTTTCCCGTATTAAGATAATTTATAAGAGCAAGCGAGGACACTATATGTCTCATACTTGAGCTGGATTTTGCGTGATTAATTCCACACATTTCAGCAATGTAAGTTTAGTGATAACGGCAATTATTTACATGTACCTACCTAATAGCTATCTACGTACGAATATACCTAAAACTATTGGAAATATTTGGAATATTCTTTTAGATGAACAAATATTATGTTTTCGAGATCGTGATTTTTTAAATAATTAAACAGAGTCGTGCAAATAATAACTAAATATTAGAATATTATTTGCTAAACTATTTTTATTTGTAAATATAATTGTAGATATAACAAATTTGTTAATTTTAGAAATGACTAGATTTTCCACTTTATACCAAAAGAAATCAATAAATCTTATTTTCCTTATTATGCTATCAAAAAAGAAGATAGTAAAAAATCTAGTAATTTCAGAAATAACTAACAATATCAAGTTAATCGCGACTTTATTATTAGATGTAAAATTAATGAAAAATGGTAGAATAAAAATATTAAAACCTAAAAAGCGTTCTACTAAAAGTCGCGATCTACCCTCAACAATTGAAATTTAATAAAATTTATTCAACAAGTTATCTATCTTCTCAATACGTATTTACACAACAAAGGTTATTATCTATATGCTATGTATTCGAATACAGATATACTATGAAACTCGAATACTATGTATGTATATATTATAAAACACGTCCTCTGATTTCAGGTAAAAGAAAAGGATTTTACTTAATAGAATTAAAACTTACATCGAGATTTAATTTGTAATTTTACTTTTCTAACATGGAAAGTAAAAAAGTAAATCCTTAATTAAAAATTACTTTTCCAATTTGTACGTGAACACATAGCACAAGATGTTGAAAAATACAAGTAATATGCCAATTAAAAAGTTATCTTTGGCAGAGTTATTAGAAAATTTATATTATTCTATTATGGTAAATACTTTTTTTTCTCTTTTTTGGAGAAGTTACACGATTTTTTTTAACATTTCGGTCTGATAAACCGAACTATTAAATTTACAAATGAATTAAATGTAACTAATGTTAATATCTAATCAATCTATAAGTATGGAAATAAAACAGAGCGACCGTGTTTTAAAACTCGAGCGTGAGTTTAAAACTCAATACAGGTGCTTTTCCTATGAAAACAATCATTTTTTATTTATTTTTTGTTTTTATTGTGACTCGACATACGACAGCACCCTGCTTGGTGTTAAGCCGAAGTGTGGTCCATGAATGAATGTCACTGCTACTACAATTCAATAACTGTGAGCAGCCTAGTTGGAACCGGCAACCAACAAGCCGATCCCGAAACGTGACCAAATCACTTCACAGTCTGTATACTTGTAAGTGGTGGTACTATCCCGGATCGGCAGACTGGGTACCACTGCCTTCCACTCTTTGATAACCAGACCCGAAGCAAATATCCATCTCTTTTTTTATTAACAAATATTTGCAATATTTAATATAATTATTGAATACTACAAATAAAAGCTATTAAACAAATATTTGCTCTGACCGGGAATCGAACCCGGGACTTTAGGCGCAACAAACCTATCGCTAAACCTTTCGTCCACTCCTGTCGTTAAAATCTTTGTAGCCAATAATAAGTTTTCTAATCGTGTAACTTTATCTCACTGGTGTTTTTATGTAAACATTGATTAATTGTATACATTTATATATGAATCTCAACGTCAGGCGGCCTTTATATGGCGGAAACGTCGACGAAATAACAACTGTTACAATGAATTTGAACCAAGTATTAACCGTATACAATATTATAATTGCATAATAATCCAAATACAGAATGGGAATTATGCTAACTTTGGCACGGATGGTAACGAGCAATTTTATACTAATTGACAAGTTTGAATATGTTTCGCACAATCAGATCATAATCTTAAATAAGAATATTTACGTTTCTTAAACGATGTTTAATAACCAACAGTTACATATACTAATTATTATAATACATTTAGACATAGACAAAGACAAAGAGCGCCAATTACCACTATACTGACATATAAGTTTATATAATACGACATTGTCTCCATCATCCATGATTGAAGAACTGCCGCTACGGACAGAGGTCTGGTAAAATGCGTTTTTACACCGATTATTATTAGTTTATAATCTTCCATGTTGTATTAATTTTTCTATCTACCCACTTTATTTATCTTACCACGTATATTTTTCAACAATAACTAAGTAATATTAACCCGCCTGATGTTAAAAGCTTAGATTATGCACTACGATCGGAGGAAACTGTTGCTACATTGTCTAACAGTCGTATCTGCTGTGCTAGCTTAGTAAATATTTGAGAATTCATTTAACAGCTTTTGAGCTGACCTGAAAGTTTCACTCAATTCATCGATGACGTGTCAGATTAGTTTAACTAATGGTTATTTTATCATCGCTCAAGAAACTGCGTTAAAGCTGTTCGTCTACTAAGCGACTGAAGTTGTCTAAATTATTAAGCAACCTTTAAACGCTAGGATCAAACAGGTCGCCTAGCGAACGAACCGCCTTAATAAAATTAACTTGACTCATTTCTATTAGTCGTAAACAAATTTAAAACCAATAGAAGACCAGCATTTCATTAAAAAAAAACAACTGTCAAACTATTAACTATTTCAAAACGACCAATCAAAATGAGCACTTAGATTTACCACATTAAACAAAATTATTATAATACATTAAAATAATTTTTCTTACGATCTTCGACATTTTTCATCGCGACAATGAGGACTTAAAATTTATTCATGAATATTTAGTTAAATGGGCATTATTTTTATATAGATGGATATCTATTACATGGATAGGATGTAGCATAACAAATGAGCAACGCCACCTGGTGGTGAAAGACAGAGTCTCAATAGCCGTATCTACTGTAATAAATTATTCCAGCGATAAAAGATCTGATCCGATATAATGTACTTATTATAAAAGCACTATACCAGCGGCAAGCTATGATGGCAGTTTTGACGTTTGATCTGCTTATAAATATTCGTAGAAATTTATAATTACGTTTGAAGGAGCGTTCTTTAATTGCTGTTCTTTATAGTCGAAATACTCGTATAGAACAGCAATTTGCTCCTTCGAACGTAATCATTAATTTATACGAAACTTCATGAGCAGATCAAACTTCGAAACAGCCATCATAGTGTCACTGGTAAGCACTCATAAATAAGCCCATTTCTCTAAATAGTATGTAAAAAATCATGACATGAATAAAAATACAAACGTGAGCAACTTCGCGTTGTAAATCTCGACTCAACTTCTGATAATAAATACAACACATCATTTCTAAGTACAATCACTAGATTTTCATCTTGAGCGATTAAAGACTAGACATATTGATTGTTAATCACAATCATACATATAATTTAAATAAAAATAACACTATATTATAACTTTACTTCACCACTTCCAATAATTCTTTAAAACTAAAATTCATTGCTGTAGATGATACACGCGGGACAGTAGACTGGCTTCTGAAGTTTCGTTTTACGCATATCGTCAGAGACACAATTGCAAAGTGCTGAGAGTAATAAAAGAAATGAAACTTCGGAGGACAGTAGATAGTAACTAATAAAAAAAGACTATAATGCAATTGAAATAAGAATTGTTTTTATTTTTGAAAAAACAGTTGTGACAGTAACTACGTAGTTTATAGCCAAATAATTTTATATAAACAACCTTATTTCAAAGGGATTATAGTCATCTTTAATAGGTTACTGTCCTGCGTGTGACATCCACGTGAGCAAATGTGATTCGGCTTGATCTTTTTTTTTATTAAAGTCCATTAAGCGATATTCGCAGTTTTATTTAATAACCTTGAAAACCTTAACAGTATTGATCTAATCTTAATTTTAAATAAAAATACATTTGGAATTCCGGTATATTTTACCGTAATATTGTAATGATACTGCTAGTAA
Source organism: Tinea trinotella (assembly GCA_905220615.1). Taxonomy (NCBI): domain Eukaryota; kingdom Metazoa; phylum Arthropoda; class Insecta; order Lepidoptera; family Tineidae; genus Tinea; species Tinea trinotella. The sequence continues at coordinate 6,171,822 of HG992321.1, read as the reverse complement.
TATTACGATATCTCCTACTTCAAGCCTTTTTTTTATATTGACATTACAACTGACCACATACCTGTTGTACAAGGCTGGAGTACAATCAGCGCTGAACTCCGGCAACTTATAACATTTAAACTAATGACAAATACTGAACGCACCATATAATTGAAATGACGTCATAATATAAAAAAACCTATAATTTAATGTCATATTGGCAAGAATGTCACAAACCGAATTTGGCATATTTACTAAAATATACGTAAATTCATAATTAAATTATTTACACAGGGAATTGCTTTATTATTTACTAATAAAGCAATTACTAACCCCAGTAGCTAATGCGCTAAAATCGGGACACGACAGAATGACTTTATAGTGACGAATTTATATCCCATACCATCAGCAAAACAATTATATCCGGAAAGCAATACAGAATTATTTTGTTAATGGTAATAAATAAATACTTGCTATTCCATAAGGTAAAGTTACTTTGTCGCTCGAATCACGTCATAGGTTGACGTTACGTTTTGTTACTTTGATAAGATTCCAGCGCCTTAGCAAGTGTCGGGGATAATAATGTCAACCTTACCACATACTGTGGACATGGTTTGACATGTTTCGCATTTGGCTCTAAAATTGGACGGCCAATTATACTGTTTTAATTTACTCATTGGCTGCCAAATTTTATCTCCAAGCTATTAAGTGAACCAGTATCATAGACACGTGGTAAACAAAGTACGTTATATAATTTCATTGGTATAACCAAAAAAGTTTTAACACCTCCTTTCAGACGAGAATGATATTAAAATTATCCAAGTTTAACAAATATATAAGGATTTACAAATGTATTAACTCGTACATAAATACTTTAACTATGAATTCAATCGTAAGTCTAAGACATTCCATTCTCCATACGTCAATTCTTTGGAACTTATCGACTGTTAATGCCGATGTTTTTTTATACTCCATCAATTTTATACAGCTTTGAAAAAGTTGGACATCCAAATTAATTAAGATACTTAGTAAACAAAATTAACTAATTAAAACATTAAAAATAAGCTTTAATATCAAATATATTTTAGAAACTTAGATTGCCTTTTAGGTAATGCGATTAAAGTAAGTTTTTTTTTAAATTGTTACTCACATTTAACCTTAACTTGAATCCAATAAATAACTATAAAAGATTAAACACATTCAACTGGATGTCGAACTAATTCAAAATACTGTACAAAATACAAATAATTTATATTTCAAAATATTTAAATCATAAATAATCCAACCTCACATATTCCACAAGGAATGTTACATTTCGTCTACAAACAAAACCTCTTAATTAAATGCTAGCACCACCTCCTCTCAAATAACTGTTCTTTCACCATTATTCACAGACAACAAACTCACTAGACTCCACGTAGAAAATCTAACTTGAACGCACGATCAGCCAGAGAACAAGTAGTATTCTTCCTATCTCATCTATGAAATCCATTCAAGCAGTGGCTAGTGATTATGTGATCTGTGCGATTGATATCTTAAAAATGTAAGAGCTTAGCCACAAAAATGTGTTTGACACATACAAAAGAGAACCTTAAAGGCACCTCCATGATTAATAAAATTAACAGATAAAAATTCACAAAAATAAAAACTCAATACATAAAAATGCTTTAAAAAATCAACAGCAACCTTATATCTGGCTATGACAATATTACTTAAAAACAAAATGCTTTAAAAACAATAACTAAAATTTAACGGAAAATTTCATAACAAAAATATTTCTTTTTTATTCATTAACAAAACACAAATCAGGGCGTGTACACATTAGGAAATATGAACTAGAAAACTCATTACAATCTCAACCTCAACCGAAATCCTGCTGTCGTTTAATAATGACACTCAAAATAAGATCTTAAAAACATTGAAATAAGGACGGTTTTTATATAAATATAATAAGTCATGCAATTTATATTTATTTATTGTGACTCAACATCTGACCTCAGCTTGCCTGATGATGGTGAGGCGAAGGTCCAAGAGTGCCAACGACTGAAAAGACCGACTCAGTCCACGGTTGTTTCAGTCATTAAGCCGGCCAAAAATTGTCTGAATCCTTTTGACTGACTTAAAAAAAGCTTATTTCGATTGAGCGTCAAGGACAGTGGCTTCAACGAGAAGTGTACAACGCCGTCAACATAACTAGTGTATTAAATTTGACATATATATATATATATAATTATATAAAGGGTGCTAACTAAAAGTGGTATGATTCGGTGGTGTGTCTGTATGTACGTTCACACTTGGATGCTTCACATCTGTTAATATTACACTCGATAACGTCTCTAGTGATTGCCGCACCTGCAAAATAAAATATTTATGTCAAACAAGTCTGGTAAGTATTCTCCTCCTCATCCTTGGATCCTTCAAGCGAGTCTAGGGAAAATGCTACTTACAGTGTAATAACTGTAAGTAGCACACCTTTGGCCGGTATAGAGAGGGCGACTGAGGCAGCCGTGAACTGACTCGGTTTTTTCAGTCGTCGTCACTCTTGGACCTCCTCTTGCTTATCATCAGGCGGGTCGAAGACAGATGTCGTGTCACAATAAAAAAAACATGCCGGCCTAGTTGAAACCGGAGACAGGCTGATCCTAAAACGCGAGTCACTTTATGGTCTGTATACTTGTAAGTGGTGGTACTACCCCGGATCGGCAAATTGAGAACCACTGCCAACCAAAATAGATTTGGTTGGCAGTGGTTGGTAAAAAACTCTTGAAAAATAGATTGTCGAAAGAAATTTATAAATCTGATGTGGATAAATGCATTAATCAAAGCAGACCCAAGAGAGTGTTTTTTGAATCGGAGACATCCTCAAGAAGCTGGGATAAAGCTCTAAAAACATAGAGCTGGTATGAAAAGAATTGAGGATGTGAAGGAAGCATGGGAGTTGCCTATCCCTGTGTTTGAGTTGTCGGTTATTCAAATGTACTAACAGTCCCCTCAATGCATTGATCGCATTCCAGCTTAACAATAGTGCTGTCATATATCAAGCCAAAAAAATAATACCTTGGATTTGTTTCTTTTTTTTAATTTTTATTAGGGAAATTACCTTTGATAAAAGCAGCAAATTAGTTGAGAGGAACGCGTGTAATTCAGATGCAGCTCGTCCATGTAGTTTTGTTCGCCATCGGATCAATTCTGAGTATACTTCTGAACCTGATATCTTCACTATTTCATCCTAGAAACATTTGGGTTTGTTTAATTCATTCATCATCATCATCATCATCAGCCAGAAGGCGTCCACTGCTGAACATAAGCCTCCACCTTAGAACGTCATTTCGAACGACAAGATGCCAATTGCATCCACCGGTTATTCGTGACTTTCACTATGTCGCCAGTCCACCTAGTGGGAGGCCTACCTACGCTGCATCTTCCGGTTCATGGTCTCCATTCTAGAACCTTTCTTCACCATCGGTTGTCGGTTCTTCGAGCGATGTTTAATTCATTATTTAATTATCATTATTTAATTTATTTTTATTTACATTTCTATATTAAGCTACTAAAGTTTGTATCATAGAAACAAGACAACCAAAGTACATATATCAAAGATACATTGATACCAGTAAGTTTTGAACCGTGCTCTCGGTTTGCGAAACCATTACACGGCTACTACACCACGGTCACCTTATATTTAAAAATTAGCTTTAAAATACTTTAATCGTTTGTAAACAGAAGTTGCTTCGTTAATGTCGCACTAGAGGGCGCACTGCTCATAACATTCATACCACGAAGTTTTTTTTAAATCTTGTGATGAGCAACAAAAAGTGGACTATACATAGGACATAACACCTTTAGGTGTAAATTCTGTGAAGGAACTCAGTCGCGCTTCGGAATCAGTTGCCAGAAACTATTTAGCGGGGAGAATGCAGGTGATACTGGCAGCAGCAGACTTCTCCGCTTAACAGCCAGTGTACTTTCACACGTAGTGAAAAAAATCATGTGAGGAATTTGTCCAGAAATTAAGCCAGAGTTCAGTTGAAAAATCTACTTATTTTGATGTTTGCCCTTAGGCTAAGAAGAGTTTCATTTCTTACCGAAAAAATCTTATTTTATTACGCTCTACATATTAGGTTAGGGGTTAGGTTGGGCAAGTTAAAACGATTATTATCGTCTCTCGTCGGTGATTGTCAAAATAATAAAAGCTAGGCTAAATCCAATAAAACGAGACTATTAATCGTTGTGACGAATATTGTCTGTGCGACGTTTGATCATTATATTATCAACAATAATCTCATTTTGGTGGAATTAGCCTAACTTTTATTATTTTGGTAATCGTCGACGAGAGACGATTATCGTTTGAACTTGCCCAACCTAACCCCGCTGATCTTAAGCTGGAGTGCGGAGTGATCTTAATGGAGGTGACTGCTACTATAGTTTATAACTGCAAGTAGCATCCACTATTCCGGCCTAGTTGTAACCGGTAACTTACAAGCTGATCCCGAAACGCGACTAAGTCACTTTACTTATGTACTTGTAAGTGGTGGTACTACCTACCCCTGTCGGCAGACGGGGCACCACTGCCTACCACTATTTGAAATATAGCTTCCTTCACATCCAAAATTCTACTAACCTCAGGATACATCTTAATGTTATACAGCCTATAGCCCATACACATGGCAGAGATAGCCAAAATGATGGCAGCTATTATCAGCATCACTTTTGTATTAAGTTTGACAGCGGCCGGTCCTGCGGTCACTCCCACACTGCCGGCCGTCGCTCCAGTCAGCAATGCCGGTTGAATAACTGCTGCACCACTTGCTGTCAACGAACAGACGAAGGTCAAATACCAAAAATTAGGCCAGAGTTCAGTCGAAAAAAATCTACGTTTGCCCTCTTTAGGCTAAGAGAGTCCCAAAAATATTTATTAATTAAACTACTGTTAAAATAATAAATATTTGTATTGTACAATCTAGTTATTAAATATTACAAATAAAAGCTATGAAAAATCTTGCTGCGCCGGAAATTGACCCGGTAACAGACTGACCAATGCGTCAGCCACCAAGCATATCTTTAAAACACCTTCTATTCTGACCCCCTAAGCATTTTTTTTAATATAAAGAAATACAAAATAGTTTAAGTGTCAAGTGACGACTGTGGCAACCGTGAACCAATTCGTTATTTTCAGCGGTTGTCACTCTTGGAACTCTCCTTGTTTACCATCCGGCAAGTCAAGGTTACATGTCAAGTTACAATAAAAAAGTGTCGAATAAAAAATCTTCTTAAAATTTTCTTAGATTTTGCGCGAACATTGATTAATAAATTAAACAAATTTTATGCGGCTTACTATAGCGTTTATTTGGTTTTGATTTTACAATTTTATTTTATTATTGCGACGTTTCGAGAGCTTTGCAGCCATCTTGGTCACGGAGAGACTGAGGTGTTGGTCGTCCTATTGGTTAATGCTGTTATTGTTTCCAAAACTACCCTGTTTGATGTTTTGATATTGTTTATCTATTTTCGGTTTAATTCAAACAGTGTAGTTTTGGAAACAACTAACACCTCAGTCTCTCCGTGACCACGGTGGCTGCAAAGCTCTCGAAACGTCGGAATAATAAAAAATAAAAATAAAATTGTAAAATCAAAACCAAACTAAACGCATAGTAAGCCGCATAAAATTTGTTTAACTCATTAAATAAGCTTCTTGTACAAACCTGCAGCAGCTATAATAGATTCTGATTCTCTTCGTTTAACAGGTCGTGGTGAAATACTCTCAGCACCACCAGAACTGCTCTCATCTTCGGGCGAATCTAATTCTTGTGAATCTAAATCAGCCTCCGATATATGTAACTCCTGAAAATAATTAAAAAATATAATATTTATTTTATTGAGCATTCTAATCTATTGGTGCCATTCGTTAGCACACCAATCTGTTACGCGTAGAGACCCAGGTTCGATTTCTGGTCGGATAGAGTTGTTTTATCGCTTTTATTTGTATTATTTAATAATTAGATCCGGGGTCAGCATGTAAGTTTCTAACTAGGCCGGCATAGTTGATGTGGCGGATACTGACGGTTATTTGACTGTAGTAGCAATCGCCTTTATTCATGGATCACACTCCATGTCGAGCCTCAATAAAAACAGTACAAATGCATAGTTTCTATCTTAATATTCTGAAAACCTGGCAAAGACCACCTGTCTCCCTACCACTCTTAAAAAAACCAGATCGGACTAGACCCAGACAAATATCAACCTCTATAATTAATAATTCCTTTCGTCAATCTACTTTCACTCTTCACTCATCTTTTCCATGAGCCCAAACCATCAAAGCATAAATCTAATGTATATAACCGTGTTAAACGAGGCAGACTCAGAAGTGTGTTTTGACCAAATCGGAGACTACCTCAAGAAAGCTGGGTTGCCTAGTGCCCATAACAGTAGAGCTTGTATGAAGAGAATTGTGGATGTGAGGAAAAGTAATTAATATTTACAAATAATGCTCTACCCTGGAATTCATGCGTGGCTGACTGGTAAATAGTGCATCTCAAGCAAATGCAGCTCTACTTACTTTAGGAGGTGGTGGTGCAATTTCCGGTACTCCTGATGCTTTCCATACATGTGTCATTAGTTTATAAGTAGAATCACGTGATAGCAATGACCCAAACACGTGACGTTCATCCCTAGTACACACACCCACTGCGTTAGGTATGATCCGCGCCATTTTCTCTTTCGTCACACGCAGCACAGATGTCGTTGGTATTAATAGCTGGAAACAGAATTATGGTTAAGAAATAAGGCGACCGTAGTGTAGTGATAGTAAAGTCTGTCTAAGCCGAAATGACGCGCATTGCTGCATTTACGCAAACGAACAAATATAAAATATGGATACAACATACTGAAAATGCAATTGTAATTGGCCATTCAGTTGCTGGTTAAACACAAAAGGAGGAGCACAGTAGTATACTTAGAAATATATGTATTCACACATTTAAATAAACTAATATCGTGGAGGGCGCGTCATTTATAGTTAGACATGGTTAAGCGAACTGAGAGTCCTCAGTTTAAAACTACTTACCGGTAGATATTGACAGATAAAAAGAGCGCTGGGATCGAAGCGTGTTTTGTTACATACTTACTTTTCGTTTTACACATAAGTATGTATAAATATTTAAATATTATTAATTATGTGCACGAGAGTACAGATAGGCGGACTTGTTCCCATCGCAGTCGTCCAGAGCCCTTCTAATTCGCCGATCCTTAAACTACACAGCTCAGAAGGCAGCGCTCTTTTTATCTGACAAGAACTATACCAATATATCTTTTAGTAGCTTAGTATGGAAATATAAAAAGTACAATAATAATAAAGATTTATATGATGCTTAAAGTGTTTGTTTTTTATTACATATCCGATATTAAGAAAGCTTCGCATCGATTGCGGCAAAAACCTTTCACACCATTAAACAATATCGGATAATGCAATATTCATTTGATGGCATTATTGCAGGCGGCGACTGAGGCAACCGTAAACTGCATCGGTTTCTTCGGTCGTCAGTGCTCTTAGAGCTTCTTTTGTTTACCAAACAAATCGAGGCCACAATAAATATGATTACAAAGTGAAGAGGATTTATGATACCAAGTCAATTTACATTTTAAATTTGTGGTTACCTACTCCGGATCGGTATACTGGGCAACACTGCTTGATAGGCAGACGCGGAGCAAATATCTGGTTTTATTTATTAACAAATATTTGTAATATTTATTAAATTATAATTATTATATTATAATTTATTAAATTATAAATATTACAAATAAAAGCTATGAAACAAATATTTGCTTCGACCAGGAATCGAACCAAGGGCTTTACGCATAACAAACTGGTGTACTAACCTATGAGCGACACCTGCCATGTAGGCCTTGTCTGCATACCACGTTTTAAACTACCAATGGTTTAAAAAATACACTTCTAGATATGAAATAATGATAAATAGCAAAGTTCTGGGACTATAGGAAAATCCCGTATGTAACAAAAAACACAAATACTCGTGTCACGTAAAAACATCATAAATTATGATGACGCTATAAAACATTAGACAAGAATAATTATGGTTTACAAACGATCTCTAAAAACACTAACAGATTTTTATGTTTTAAATAATATAATTACACAGTAAAAGCTTGTTTTATACTTGTTATTTGTCAAAAAGAGTATATACAAAACATCAAAATACTAAAACATGTTTAAGAATTTAGACAGATAATTGTCTCGTCTGCCGGCCGGTGGTAGTACTACCATTATCAAATGTACAGACCGTAAAGTGTCTTGTCGCGATTCGGGATCAGCTAAAGAGTTGCCAGTTCCAACAAGGACTGCATAGTGGACGCGACTGTTACTTGAAGTTATTTATTAGCAGCCTTTATTCATGGACAGCACTCCTGCTTAACATTAGGCGGGGTGCTATCATATGTTGAGCCACAATAAAAAAAGAAAGGATATTAAGCTCATAGATTTTAATTATAATAAAAATTAGGTTTAAAAGAAACTTAACTTCATATTGATTTTCTTGTTCATTAATATATTTCCCATGCGATATTTCAGTATATATTTAACTTTGGAAATCAATAACGTTCACAAATGTGAATTTATTGTTAATGTGACTTTTATTTGACTCAAGAAAGCTGGGTTGCCTAGTGCCCATAAGCGTATAACTTGTATGAAGAGAATTTGTGAATTTGAGGGAAGAGAGAAAGTTGTGTCAGGATCGTGGCAATTGGCGCTCCATTGTCTCTGCCTATCCCTTTGGGAAAAAAGCGTGACAATTGATTTTGGGACTCAACATGTGATATGACCCACCTGATGTTAAGCTGGTGTGCGGTCCTAATTGAAGGTGACTGCTACTACAGTTAAATACCTGTAAATAGCAGTCACATCCACTATGCCGGCCTAGTTGAAACCGGCAACTTTTAAACTGATCCTGAAACGCGACTAAGTCACTTCACGGTCTGTATACTTATAAGTGGTGGTACTACCCCGGATCGGCAGACTGGGCACCAATGCCTACCACTTTTGAAATCATTACATAAAAAAATATATTTTGACCTAAATTGAGAAGGAAGGTTTTATCATATAAAGTTGCTAACCTTAGTAACATATCCGAAGACATTGGAGTAAAATGCAAAGTAATTCTTCGTGATGTAGAGGTGACCTTGAAGGAGAATATCTCCGACCAGAGCGCAGGAATAATCTAGAAAGAAACAATACATTATTTTTTAAATATATAGATATCATAGTAAATGTCACGAATAACCGGTGGACGCAACTGGCATCTTGTCGTTCGGAATGGCGTTCTAAGGGGGAGGCCTATGTTCAGCAGTGGACGCCTTCTGGCTGATGATGATGATGACATTTTATTTATGATTTTTATTTTACATTATACTAAGTTACTAGATGTGCATTTATCATAGAAACAGGACGACCAAAGTATCAAATATACATTAGTCCGGGGAACACGGTTTTGAACCGGAGGCACTTGGTTTGCGATACTATTTCACTATTTAAAACTTTTGACATCTGACCTCGACTTGCCTGATGGTAAAGGGGAGGTCAACGAGTGCCAATGACTGAAAAAAAAACCTCTCAGTCACCACCACTATGCCGGCCAAAAATGTATTGTATATACTATAATTAGAAAGCAACAAACTATAACGTAAAATCATGTCGAGAGCAAACGTAAAATTACTTACAATTGAGTACTCTTTCGTCGGGACCGACTTGTGGGAAATGTCGTAGGAACTTCTTTTGTCTTGATTTGCCTGGGATTTTTCCCTCACTGGCATCGCTTGTTGCCCCAGCACCAGCTGACAAGGCTGCTGCTCTGACTGAAGGGACAGAACTGGATAGTGGTTTGACCGCATTTCTGAAAATAAAATAGAGATTTTATGAACATTATTGTATTAATTATAATTACATTAGGACATAATTTACATTTATATTTATATGACAAGGATTGACAAAGGGATGCTTCGATGGTTTGGGCTCATGAAAAGGATGAGTGAAAGTAGTTTGACGAAAACAAATTATAAATCTGATGTGGATGGATGCGTTAAACAAGTTTTTCCAATCAAATCGAAGACATCCTCAAGAAAGCTAGGTTGCCTAGTGCCCATAACCTAAGTGCCTGTATGAAGAGAATCATGGATGTGAAGAAAGCGAGAGCCTTGTATCAGGATCGTGGCAAGTGGCGCTCCATTGTCTCTGCCTATCCCTATGGGAAAAAGGCGTGACAATTTGATTAATTGATTGAAAATATTTACAGATTTAAATGAATAAATGAGAAATAAATTGAAAACCCTAATTAGTATTTTTGTTATAAGCATGTCAAGTTCGCCATAACTAATTAGCATAGGACGCTTAATTTGAAAACAAAGAGTTACTATAACTAATAAGTAAATTTGTTATTTACTTCACATAATAAATATTTTGCACAGGTTTTTTTGTAAATAAGTACGTCAAATCATTTACTTATAGGTTTTTATAAATAAATATTTAAAATAATACCCAATCGTGTAAAAAAGGTATTTTTCCATGTCTATACATACTTTTGACGGAAAACTTTAACCATACTAAAGCATTTTTTTTTAAATTACGTCTATACTATTTTATTGTTCTAGTTATACCATTAGCGTGAAGAATGAAACACATCGAATTATAAAACTTCTATCATAATTACATAACTTGTGTCATCAAACATTTTAAAGGACACTTTCATTATACTAATTGTTTCGAAAGACTTCGTGGTGGTAGGGAAAGACCATTATAGCGATCACGATAGTTGCAAAGCTTTTAAGACGTCGAATTAAAATGACGCCCTTGCATACATCCCGCTTGCCGGGTAGTGAGTGCCGGGTTTCCGGCTGCAAAGTGTATGGGCATGTACGTGTTAACTTTTACATTTTCTGGCGTCATTAGTCCGGCAAGCAGTCGGCGGATGCAAACCGGATCCACCACTATGCGTCCAATTGCCGCCTACCAGGAAGCTGGACGGCCGGACTCAAGTGGTGTATGGAATTAAATGCGATAGTAATTTTTATTTGGGTTCAGGCATATGTGTGTCAAATGACAGTGACTGATGTTAGGCCGGAGGCGACTGCTACTACAGTTAAGTTACTGCAAGTATAGACGTTTTCTATCTGGATACTTGGAATCGACAACTTTTAAGCTAATCATGGTATCTACACTTGATGTAAATATTTTATTAAATAAACAATTTTCGCGTAAATCTGAGAAAATAGAGATAATTCCTTTTTGTTTGGGCTATATTTTCATACCCAAGATGGTTGGGTAATTGGGGTAACAACTAATGAAATCCATTTACAAATAAACTTGGATCCGTAAACTGAGTTGTTTTTTTAGTCAGCAGCACTCTCCGACCACCACCCCTTGCCTAAATCAACGTACTCGTAAGAAAGAAGTCGAGTCATAATATTAAAAAAACGGTGAATAAAATGGAATATACACCGTTAGTAATTTCTTGTATTTTGCGCGAACATTGATTAATGAATTAAACAAATTTTATGCGGCTTACTATCGCGTTTATTTTGGTTTTGAATTTACCAAAGTTTATTATTCCGACGAAAAAAACGCGATAGTAAGTCGCATACAATTTGTTTAATTCATTAATCAATGTTCGCGCAAAATACAAGAAATTACTAACGGTGTATATTCTATTTTTATACCTCTACTTCTTTACTACAACTACTTACAAATATTATAAAAGAGATAAGATAATTTAAGCTAACAATGTCATATTTCTAAACAGAGGTAACTACCAATGGGGAAAGAATTTTAACAACTTTGTTTACTTAATCTAAAATAGTTCCAAAATTGTAATTTAAAAGTACGCCTGCGATATTAAATATATACTTTTTTTTATTCATTTTTTTATTGTCACTTGATATATGTCAGCACCTTGACATTAAGCTGGAGTCAATGAATGTAGGTGTCTAGGCACCACTTTTTGACACCCAGATCCGGAGCAAATATCCGTCTCCTTTTTTTAAACAAATATTTTTAATATTCAATTTAATTATTATTACAAATAAAAGCTATATAACAAATATTTTCTCCGACCGGAAATCAAACCCGAGACTTTACGCGTACCGAACTGGTGGGCTAACAAATGCGCCACACCTGTCTCAAAATTTCTAATTATTATTTTTTACTAAAACTACAGAATCGTACCTTAACTCCCTCCCTAACAGATATTACTTTTTTTATTCAATATTTTTGTCGAGGTTTCATCAAATATAAATATGTATGTCGGCCTCATTATATCCTCACTTGACATAACAGTGGCAACTTATATCTATAGTAATGAAATAGTAAATCTAACTTATTCTATGTTTAATATGTATAGTTACGTAATCAAATAAAGTTCTAGCGAAATCAGTCATTACTTGAAAAGCTAATAAGAAAAGCTATTTTCAATAGGGCTTCGAGAACATGTAATTTCTTAAACCATACAGTCCATTTTATGCACCATTAAACAAGTAAATACACCGTTTTAATTAGTACTAAATGATAAAATTACAACTGCATTGGCAACAGTTAATTTCACAATACGAAATGATGTAGTAATTTTGATCATAAAATAGGTTTTGAAAGCCAAATAATACGCAACTAGAATTTAGCTGTTTGTGATCATGTAATCAAGAGATGAACAGACGTCACGCTATCTATTCACGCTTAGATTTGTATCGCAACATGTATCATTGTTTCCGTATCATAATACTAATCCCAGCGTGTAAACGTAAAGTATCAAGGTATCTGATACAGCGGTATCGGTTTCACGCCACTGAATCTGATACCGTTGTATCATATAACATGTGTTTTAGACCAAAAGCAAGAGGAAGGAATCCTATACCTGTGTGTGGGAGAAAGCCGTGACAATTTGTTTGGTTAAAGAGAAAATTATTACTAAGGTTAAATTGTATATTTGAAATCCATTTTATATGTAAAATGAGGCCCCCGCCACAGAAAAATTTATTTGTAATTTAATAATCTTTTTTTGTACGTCAAATGTAGCCAAGGGACCAGAGACCTTAAACGCGGCGAAATTTGAAATAAAATTATATTAGTTTAAAAATACATACTTTTTTAAAAAGAACACTCCCATATTAAATTCACGACAACTTACATGGACTACATTGATCCAAAGACGACTGACTACAACCACCTTGATATCCAGGGTTTTATAGCGAATGGTAATCAGAGAACCGGGATAAAAAACACTATTGTTACAAAAAACTACTTTATTTCTTACACCTTACATTTCAATTTCCCATCTTAAAAATTTATACATGTAAATACGTAACTTATTGAATTTTAATATGACACCAATACTGAGATGCATGTGCGTAGAAACGACGTTGTCGTAGCCAAATTAATTCATATCCTCCGCATAGAATGTCAAATCTGCATCCATAAACTATTATGAGATTTAATTTTAAATTTAACTAGGACACCGTCGCCTATAACTGTATTATTTAAAGTACAGTTCTTACATACACATTTTTAAATTGTAGCCGAATAATGTTAAGCTGGGAGGCGGGAGGTACTTCAGATAATAATAATGGCAGTCGAATCCACTATAACGGCCTAGTTGTGACCAGCAACTTTCAGGTAATTCTGAAACGCGACTAAATCACATTACGGTCTGTCTGTTGTGGTACTACCCCAGATTGGCAGAGTGGGAAAATGACCGCCAACTGTCTACTATACCTATTCGACGGCATAATGACGGCGAATGAGGTAACCGTACACGAGTTATTCAGTCGTTGGCGGTTTCCATTAGGCAAGTCGAAGTTAGATGTAAAGTCTCTATAAAAACATACCTACAAATAGGAATACAGACAGTCCTAATAAATCGAGAACAAGTTAGTTTAGAGGCAACTATTGAACATGCGATGGTTTAAGTAAGTTCTAAAAAGTCTAGTTATAGTTGAATACTGATCGTAAGCAAGTAGAAGTCCAAGAACGCAGCCTACTGAAAAAGTTTACGGTCGCCTCAGTCGCTGTTACAATGCCAACCAAAGAATCAAAGATTATATCTAAAGATAAATATTCAATTTCCCCAACAGTAAATATATTTAAACATGAAGAGGAACTACACACTGGCGTATTCATTTAATTAAAACATTGCAACGAAAAGATAAGATACCAAATTAATGAACAAGCAAATTGTGCTAGCGAAAGTGAAAACTTTAATCACACATTAAACACGGATGAAACATTAAACAATCTTATGACTAGAAGATGGAAGATAATGACACATAGTTTGGCATTTGCTTTGAGAGAACTACTTTCCATTACTCGTATAGATAACGTGACACTGAAAAGAAAACAGCAAACAATTGTTAGTAATTTGGATGACTTATAAGGCGACCGTGGTGTAGTGGCAGTGCAAGAGTTACACAAACTGAGAGCGCAAATTCATAACCACCCACCGGTACCAATGTGTCTTTGATATATGTACTTTGGTTGTCCTGTTTCTATTATACAAGCTCTTTAGTAGCTTAGTATAGAAGTGTAAATAAAAATATATATATTGGGCAGATGATATTACAGTATCTGATCGGAATAAGTTATTCTCAGCAGTTGCCAAAAGTCGTACAAAAATATTTATAGGCTTGCGGATAATTAAGAATTTGATATATATGGACGGTAAACAGGTAGACAGTGATACATAAAAAGAACTCCGACACATAACTATAGACGATAGATACAATAACACCCAACGACCAGTAAACGTGACTGGTGATACAAAGATAGAATCCCGATACAAGATAACTATGAACGGTAGGTCAATAAAACGTGATTAGTGATACATATACAAAACCGACACATGATAACTTTGGATGGTAGATACAATAACATCTAACAACCAGCAAACGAACTTAAATGATTATTCGAACCGAGGCTGAAACTTGTTTAAATTATTTAAGAAACTTACAAATAAATGATATTTAGCGCCTTTTTTTCAAAGGTGACGGTGAGCCAACCTGGCTTCCGTATGCTAAGCGCTTTGTGGAGCAAGTAGAAAGTAAAATCAATCATATTATATTATGATTTCGGAACCCACTGAAACTGCCGCCCACAGGGCCTGGAACCTCAACACATGGAAGTAACTCTGAAGAAAAGTATTTGCATAATAATCCTGAAGATTTTTTTAAAGATTCCAGTGTGTAACTTGCAACAAGTCTTCAAGAAGATATGTTGACATTAGCGTATAAAATAATTTAAAAATACACTTTATTGCGTCACTAGTGAATACAAGCAATTTATCTTCTTAGAAACTGGTCACTTGTTTATTAATTTTAAATATTATGATGAAGATATTAGATTTATTGGTACATTTCCTGGCAATGAAAATCCTGATTGAAAAAATACATGTGTCACGATCAATTGAAGTAATTGCATTTGACCGCGCATTTAATATTCACAAAGTGAAATAAACCTATGTTTCTACTTCGTCCTTCCATACAATAATATTGAAATCTAAAGATAAACAAATGTTGATAATATCTGACAGTCTGGGTCATCGATTATTTTTCTACCAAATGTGATATTTTAATAAATATAATGAATATTAATTCGTTACTTGAATTAAAGTAATTACTTACGAATCGATCGTGCGGTACGTGGAGGTACTTTCACAGCTGGAGTCATCCCCCGAATGGTTAGCGTAGTTTACTTCTGTCATCATTAATCTTTATTAACCTATGAAGTCACTCAACTATTTCCCGAAACACTTAAATGTTCAATAAGTCCTTGTTTGTCCAGAAATTAATTGTCTTTCGTTTGAAGCCATCGTTCCTCGCAATCTTTATTTTGTTTCTGAGGTCACTAAGCTATAACACCGGCACAGACGTCATTTGTGACTTTATTTAAAAAGTTATCATTCTCTAAACGATAACACGCGTCTATCAAAATAACTAAACAAACAGATTCTATATTCAGGTCAGAAACCCTACAATGGAAATTTTGGATACAATACTCATAACTGAAATCATTACCATTAAAGCCCGGCACGTAATGTGAACAATTAAATAATCATTTTGTATTATTTGTTGACATGATTTGACACAGAATAACTTTATGTAATATGTCTAAACAAGATAAAGTACACAAAACACCACATCCCACAAACACCATTAACCGATTACTGGCTTAATATTGGTAAAATATCGATAGGGAAATAATTTATCGGCATAACTAACGATAAGATAGCGCGCAGTGGTTGTTTTCAACACTGGCAGATTACATGGACTGCGAGTTATTTTCCAACACCTGTCTGTGCCATTGGCGCTGATAAAGAATAAAGTGAATGGATAAACAATATTTATCTTCCGAAATAATACAAGAAAATTCAAACATTAGCCACTGGCCATTGTCTGCGAATTGTAACTATGAATCAAGTGACTGAAACAGGATGCCAATCAGCACAATATAAACAACATCACACGCGGAAGAGAATGGTATAACGCACCACACAATACTACAACAAGTATACTGTGTTTTTTCTTACTTGCCACAAGTAGTAAACAAACATGAAAATGACCATTTTTCATGCCCTTTATCTAAGGTAACTGTTTACTACTGTTTTATTCTATAGAATAAACATACACAATGTAACAAATGCACAAAAGTTATAAATATCACACACATATATTTACATTATTTTTATCAAAATTATTTATATGGAAACGGTAAATTCACAAATAACAAATGTGCCCCAATAATAATAAAAACATTTTCACAGTAATTCATAGACATTTTTATATATTCGTATTGATTCGCGTCAGTAGTAATTGTTTTTTTATCGTTAATCCGTCATTATGCCGAAAGTTTGTTTACTACTTTTACCAAGTAAGGAAAAATGTACAATACTGCTGTCAACGCTACCGAACAGGAGATGCAATAATATGCAATTGAAAGCAAGTACTTGGTGTGTGCATCTATTTATCGAATTCAACGTGAACATCACGGCAGTTTATAAACATAATGTACTGGTAGACGCAACAAAACCTAATGAAAATATAATATTATGCACTTTGTAACTACAATGTCATTACAATTGTTCGGAGGTAGAGTGTCTCCCTTTCAGTGTCCTTTATTCAGGAATAATAAAAACATGGAATTTTAATAACTCCATGTTAATTGACGAAAGCAATTTATAAATCTGATGTAGATGGATGCGTTAAACAAGGCAGGCCCAGAAAGGTGTTTTCCGATCAAAGCGAAGAAAGCTGGGTTGCCTAGTGCCCATAACCGTAGAGCTGTGTGAATGTAATGTGAATATGAAGGAAGCAAGGGAGTTGTGTCAGGATCGTGGCAAGTGGCGCTCCGTTGTCTCTGCCTATCCCCGTAGAAAAGAGGAGTGACAATATGTTTTATTGAATGAAAACATAATTATATCAAATGCCTTCATACAATTTCGACAGAGTTCAAAAGATTAAAACAAGTTTTGGCTTTTCGATTAGGATTTTACAGACCGTAAAGTGACTTAGTCGCATTTCTGAGATCTACTATGCTGGCATACGGGTTCCAACTAGGCCAGCATAGTAGATGCGACTGCTATATGCAGTTAAATAACTGTAGTAGCATATGTCGAGCATCAATAAAAAATATTTTTTTAATAATCCCGAAAGCCAAGACTAAGATTGTGTCCTATTTATTATCCTAATCTGATCCCAAATCGATGTAACATCAATAAATAAATAAATAATCAAATTGTCACGCCATTTTCGCACAGGGATAGGCACAGACAAAGGAGCGCCACTTGCCACTATCCACCCTAGCTTCCCTTACATCTAAAATTCTCTTCATATAAGCTCTACGGTTATGGGTACTAAGCTTTCTTGAGGATGATTTAACGCATCTATCAACATCAGATTTACAAATTCCTTTCGTCAATCTATTTTGACTCATCCTTAATAAATAACATTAAACATTAACAAACGAGAAACATTTTTAAAAGAGGTTAAATTTATATGCGGACAGTACCGACCTAATTGGATGAATCGAGGGCGGGTCGGGTACATTAACATTATCTGTGTTGATTGAACAAATGGCACCAACCCGTAATAGTAAAATGGAATACTCAAAAATTTTTCCTGCTTCCTTACTTTAAAAAATAAAACATCTATGAGATTCTAATTAATAACTAGCTTAGGCGACCGTGGTGTAGTGGCAGTGCAATGGTTACACAAACCGAGAACACGAGTTCGAAACCACCCACCGGTATCAATGTATCTTTAATATGTGTACTTTGGTTGTCCTGTTTCTATTTCAACAAATGTAAATAAATAAATAAATACTTGTACTAATGATTTGGTTTAATTTATTAAGAATTAGTTTTTCCATTTTTGTTGCCTTTTTTACTATAATTAAATTGTCTCCTTTTAAAAGCATTTCATAGCTTTCTCTATTATTTTCTTTGCTTATATTGTTCCAAAGGTTAGCTATTAAAGAATGCTAATGCAATTGGCAATTGCACTACTAGTTTGAATGAATCGGCCGCAGTCTGTAATGTCGGAATCAATCTTATGCAGATTCATACAAACCAGTAGTGCGGTCTGCAGTCTGCGGTCGCCATTGGAATAACCTTAACGTAATGTTTGCCTGTGTATACCATTCCATACGGCAAAATATAAAAGTTTATAAATATTATTTATTTATTCTATAACTTAAAAGTAAGTAGAAATTGCATAAAAAATAAATTAAAAGAATTAAATCGAATTGTCACGTTTTTTCCCTTTATGAATAGACTGAGACAATTGCTACGATCCTATATTATATTTATTATATAGAATTATATTTATTATGGAAATTATCGTAGAAAGAAGTATAACGTTGCTGTGATAAAATATTTTGCGTCTGTATTTATTTAATATTTTCTTTGTTTGCTCTGATTGGAGTACTGATTTGAAATGTAAACTAAACAAAAAAATCTTGGCCTCGTTACTTATTGGCTTGAAAAACAAACTTCCTTTCTTTTCACTATTCACATATATTATAAACTATAACACCTAACAAATAATATTACGTATAACTTGTGTCTATTTATTACCAAGCATTACCAAAAAGAACTTATTATACTGTAAGCACACAAAAGTTACAATAAAAAAATAAAACATTGTTTATACACCAGTTAGAATATAGCTGACTAAAAAGATACCTTCTGAAATCATCCTCCGTCCAAGAATTACGAGCAAAATACAAATCAGATGAATCGGAAACACGTCGATACTCCATACTTCAAATAAAACACCATTATCGCAATAAAACTGATCCCAAACCATTCGCAAAGGCTCATAAATAATTAAATACCAGTTGAGGCGCGTCTATTAGACACTTATGTATGACGTCAAACACTTATAGTTATTCACAGAGAAAAAAACTTGTTTTGTCCCGATCGAGAGCTACACGATACTGATTATAAACATACCTCGCACTGGTTATTAAAAACAAAGTAAACCGAAGTCGAAGACAATAGCACCATTGATATAGGCCAATAAACTAAGATTACATCAATTTGCTACATCAACAACGTATTATCAATAAAAGTGACACATAGCATACTTTCATAACGCTATCATACAAAACATAAGAAGATTCTTTCTTTATTGTGACTCGATATCAGACCTCTACTAGCCTGATGATAAGGAGAGGTCTGAGAGAGCCGACGACTGAAAAACCGACGCAGTTGTCGCCACAATGCCGGTCAGAAGTGACATTTCACGTCTCGCTTGAGACATGTATGCCACTTTGTTTTGTTTGACGTTATAGACGAAGAAACAGTGCGCTGAAAAATTTTGGTCGACTGTCGATTCAATCTTAAATTAAAAACTAAAATATAATTGATAATTAGCAATATAATAAAACTAAAAAACTTTAACGCAGATATAGAGTTCTTAGTAGTTCTGACAAGTTTTTTCGTTACTTAACAATCATTAGGCGATAGGTTTTGGTAACAGATTTGGAACAGATACAAGTGATAACACTAATAACCCATCATCTCGGATGAGTACATGCAGTCTATTAATAAAGACTGCATGCAACTATGTGTTTGAGACTTTCAGGAGGGACAGTGGAAGACCCAGAGGGCATTAAAAAATTATATATGAAAAAAAAATATTCCCAAAGTGGGCGCTGGGTAAAATTAGGTACATACACAACTGCAATAGTTTTTATTTTTACTTTGGGGCAGGTTAACGTCTGTTGGATGTGCTAGTATAATTTGTATAAAATGGGCAAATTTTATTAAAATTAGTCTGTGATTTTACGTCTCGTAATATTACTTTAGTGTTATTTTGTATTGTAGATAATAAAGATAATGTTATCATTAAAACACACGTGTGCCTAAATAATCAACTACGTATGCAATTTAATCTGCAGGTGTTTGGTTTTAAAATTATTATCAATCGTATGCAAAACAACTTTTACATATAACCTAAATAACACTTTAAAAGTATAACTAATACATATATTTAAAATAATTATAATTTATCCTTAATTTGATATATTTAAAAAAAATTAAGTTAAATTACTTCAAAAAATATAGTTTTGCTATAACGCGTTATCTATTCGTTATAATGGTAAATTATAAATAAAATTTACACCATTTATTTGTTCAATAATTAGTCTAAAATAAACGCGAAAGACCATAAAATATATTTGTTTCATGATACCTAATATCACTCTAGGATTTTTATATTCGAAAAATATAGAGCGAGATGGATCTATTTCATTTTGTAGTTTTAAAATAACTAAAAGTAAAAGTTTCTACAATACCAAACAGTAATTTGCAATTACTGAACCACATCCAGGTTAGCGGCTTAATAATGATCATAGAAATTACAGACTTACCGTTGCAACATAGAACTGTTTTCTTACATAGCTCGAGAACCAAGAAATTATAAATATTCAATAACTCTCATTGTGATTAGATTATTTAGTTAAATCTTCTATAACCAAAAAGCCGCTTTCTAAATCTTGTATAACTAAAATTATCTGGCAGCCGAATCACAAAAAGTTTTTCAGTTAATAAAAATCAGGGGCCGCAGCGATAAAGATTAACAATCAACTGTATGAAGTCATGTCCACGTATTTAAATTACATAAATAGATAATACATATAACTCAATACATACTTATAGAATACATAACAATG
This sequence comes from Tinea trinotella, assembly GCA_905220615.1. NCBI lineage: Eukaryota > Metazoa > Arthropoda > Insecta > Lepidoptera > Tineidae > Tinea > Tinea trinotella. The sequence continues at coordinate 6,150,626 of HG992321.1, read as the reverse complement.
TATGTTTATAATAAATTATAATCTTTACAGCTATAACGGATTATTCAACTAATGTCTTTACTCGTACATAATGTTTAATAATGACTGATGTTTGGTTAATAGTGTGTGGCTACTAAAGCGAAAGAATTATTAGCCCAACTTGGCTCATGTGTGGAAATAAATAATATAAAATTTTGGTATGAGCGAAGTGTTTTGTCGTGAAATGAGCTAAGCTATTCCAACTAGCATTTCAATTAAGAGTCATAGGGTCATTACTTAATAATGCTTTTTTTTTCATATTATGTTTAGGACGATCAGGTGCGGAAAGGTGATTATTTACTATTGATATGACATGTTAATAGTAACTATGGGTACGAGTTGTAGTCGGATGTAGTGGAATTAGGAAGTAACAAACGTGTACTCACTTATCGTGTTTAGATTGCCTGGGATGTGTGTCGAGTTGCAGCGGCGTGGCGGGAGCAGAGCGGGCAGCCGCCCCACACCCGCCCGCCGCCGCTCCTGAACCAAAGTTTCCGGTGGACCTGAAATAAAAATAATAATAATTTAAATCTTTATTGATTAATATGAAAAATGCAAACTAAATGTCCATGGTATAGTGGCAGAGCAATGGTCATGCAAACCGAGAGCACTGATTCGAAACCACTTACCGGTACCAATGTATCTTTGATTATGTACTTTGGTCGTCCTGTTTCTATGATACAAGCACTTTAGTAGCTTAGTTTAGAAATAAATGAATTTAGCTTGACATTCTCTACCAACCAAACCTTAAGAATATTGCGAATAAAAATCGATAGCTGCAGCAATAAGGATACTTTTTATATTTTATTATTATTATTAGCCTATTTATTTGTCCCTTTGATGGGCCTCCCTCTCTTTTTTCCATGTCTCACCACGAACTATTTTCTAGCTCATCACGGTATCTGCGTTTTGGCCTGTCTACGTTGTCTTCTTATAACATTGTAAATATTTTTTTATTTTTATACTATTTTTTTAAATTTTTATACTAAATTTGTTTTTATTATAGAAACTGGGCGACTAAAGTGATTGATAAATTTATATACAATATATATAAATATATCAAAGGTACATTAGTTCCGGCAAGTGGTTTTGACTTGAGGGTTCTTGGTTTGCGTGATCATTATCACTTCCACTAGACCACGGTCGCCTTTAAACATAAATGAAAATTATAAAAAATAAAAACAATAATGTTTACTACATTACAATTGCATAGAGCACGGCATAGATTACGTACGTACATTTGTTTTTAATACATGAGTATAATATGAATAGAAAATATTTTTTTTTACACAAGGCTTACGCATAGACACTGGTCGACCAAAGTAAGGGTACATAAATCTAAAACAAGATACATTGGCACCGGCTAGGCGGTTTTAAACCGCCCAACTCTGGTTTGCGAGACCATCTAATTACCACTAAACCGCAGTAGCTAAATCGCAGTCAAAGCTGTCAGTTGTTTTGTAAATATATCCAAATTACAAAATACTTATATTTTTATTAAGTGCAAATATTTCGACTACAATATTTGAAAATATAATTGTCTTACCGCTTGCAATTTTTACAAGTCCTTGAACTTCGCAACCGCACGCTTTTCCGGGATGTTACGTGTGATCTTTTTGAATGTGGTACAATTTTTTCATACATTTTGTTTTACACACAATAATTACACAAACATATACTATGCCTCAATCAATCAATTAAATCGTCACGCCTTTTTCTCACAGGGATAGGCAGACAAAGGGATATACTATTCTTAACCTAATTTATTGAATTCCTGATTCTAGTTATAAGTAAACCTATTAAAACTACACATTAGTTGAGCCATCCTAATGGGAAATAGGTTTCTATAAATTTATGGAACTGTCAAGCGATATAGATGACCTAACACAAAATTTATAGCTGTTAAATTTCGATAAATATTTCCAGTCATCGAAACAAAAGTATATTGTTTCACTATTAAAAAATCAAACAGTAACACAAGCGAACTCTACAAAACAACTGGCTTAACTGAAATATATAAAACCGGGGTCACAATTGTCCAAATACATATAATTTTATTTCCATTGTCTATTATTATATAAATGATCATTATAAACAGAGCTTGCTTCGGAACATATGATATATTTCACATAGAAAGTCGTCGCTCTATAAACACAAGTATGAATATTACGTTTATTTAAGTAAAAAACAATGCTTTCTCAAGGTAAAACCTCACCTTGACAGTTATTTTAGTGTACACATTATTATTGATCAATATCATAATAGATTAGTTTTTGCGCCTTCTATGTTTTCACTGACCATCAAATGCGGAAAATAATTATATAATTTGATTTGATGAAAGTAATATATGAATTAAATCAATCAACTTGTCGCGCTTTTTTCGCACATAGATAGGCGCCACGACCCTAACACAACTCCGTCGCTTCCCTCGCATTCACAATTTTCTTCATACAAAAAATGAAAATAAATGTAAATAATTTATTAAACTTGGTCATGGCCTTAGCTTGCACTTACTCATTGTCAGATTCTACCATGAGGGCTTCTGTACATACTTGTAAAATATACGAGTAGAACAAAATCAAGATTACAAGATTAGTTATTAGTTTATACAATTATTTTTGTATGTTGGTTTTATTGACAAAAATATTATTATTATTATCAACTTTACGACTGATTGCCACAGATTGCCACTTTCTACGATCCTGGCACACTTCTCAAGCTATCTTCAGATCCACGATTGTCTTACCGACTCTCCGTCAATCAAGTAATTTTTTTTAAATATTTTTTTGTATTATTTACATTTCTATACTAAGCTACTAAAGAACTACAAGTTGTACTACAGAGAAACAGGACAACCAAAGTATATAACAAAGATACATTGGTACCGGCAAGTGGTTTTGAGCCCGTGCGTAACCATTGCACTGCCACTACACCACAGTCGCCTTATTTATATGGATCGCACTGTATTATATTTAATAATATTAAATAACTTTACAAATAATAATTCCATTGATGTTTACGTGACATTAAGAGATAACAAATAATTACGTTTTAATTTCGCTTAATAGACATACGATAAGTATCCATAATTATTTTTTATTATTTACATTTCTAAGCTACTAAAGTGCTTGTATCATAGTAACAGAACGACCAAAGTACATATATCAAAGATACATTCGTACCGGCAATTGATTTTAAATCCGTGCTCTCGGTTTGCGTAACCATTGCACTGCCACTACACTACGGTCGTAAATAGAATATTGATTATCAACTTCAGTCCACCTAGTAGGCTTCCTACTAGGTGGACTGTCGACATAGTGAAAGTCACGAATAACCATTGGATGCAACTGGCAACTTGTCGTTCGAAATTGCGTTCTAACAGGGAGACCTATGTTCAGTTTGTTCAGCCTTCTAGCTGATGATGATGATTAATAACCCTAACCTGGACGAATATTTAAAAGAAAACCTAAAGCAACTGATAATGGAGATTTTTACTGTTATCATTTATAATTTACCTCTGCTGTTAATAAAATGAATGTTAATAAATAGAAATGATAGCCAAAAAATGTTCGGATTTACATCATGTTATAAGACGCAGTTTATAAACATGGGGTGGGTTTATACTCGTAACAGTTCATAATAAAAAAACATATTTAATGTAATTATACACCACAATAAGAAGGCAAACAGTTACTTTCTTATGGGAAGCCGCAAATGTGTAGATTTAACTAGTATATTTGCAAGGGCAAGGCTTTTAATAATTAACCACACTCCGATATTATTTTTTATGATTTTTTTAGATTTTATTTAATGAATTAAACAGTTTAAACGTAAAATGAAAATAATGAAAAAATAACAATTAGTATCTAAAAATAAACGCGGTAGTAAGCGACATAAAAGGGCATCATTCATTTTGTATGGGGATTTGGGCTTAATAGTATTAACAGTTGCATATACATTTTAAAATAGTTTGATGTGCGAAGATTACAGTGTAATTAGAACATATCCTTTATTTTGCATAGTTTATGTGTGCAAAATGATCAAACTATAATTATGACAGTTCAAAGCAGAACTGTTAATATAGCGTGTCTTTGTGATTGACAGATGATAGAAAATCCATATCTTATTTTCCGAATAACTTAATTGCACAGAAATTAAAAGCAAAATTGTTATTTGTTTTATCAACACAAGTATCGAAACTATCATTTATATATTTTTTTATCAAAAGTCTATTACAAAAGTCCCTACTTACATAAAAGCCCAAAATTAATGATGTCCTTTGTTTATTTTTGATACTCGTTACTTCTTTTCACGTAGGCGAATGGAAAGATAAAACAGGGAGGATCCAGGAGATTGTTCGTTGATCAAATCAGGGACATTCTTATAAAATCAGAGGTCCGCAGTGCAAATAACTATGGAGTCTGTATAAAGAGAATTGTGGATGTCGAGAAGGCAAGGGAGTTGTGTCAGGATTGTGGACATATGCGACGAGTTGGTTAGCACACGAGTTTGTTACGGGTAAAGGCACGGGTTCGATCCCCGGTCGGAGCAAATTTTTGTAAGATTTATTAATTATATTATTACGGGGTAGTACTGTAACACCACAACGTGAGTGGATACAACACTTATGCAGCTCTTCTGATGGATATTAGCTTTTGTCCATACTACTTATAAGTATACAGACCGTTAAGAGACTTGGTCGCGTTTAGATCACTCGTCACGGGATCAAATGGCGCTCCATTATCACTGCCTATCCCAGTGGGAAAAATGCATGACAAATTGATTGATTGATTTGCGTTTTGATACGGATACAACATATGCTTATAACTGAATATCATATTAAGGTTGATATTCAGTTGAAATTCCTGAAATATTTATTACGCCTGCATGTGTAACGACCTTAATAATATCTTACTATATACACAATACAAGAAATTCTTTACGTATTTTAAAATTGTTACTCGTATTGTGAATTGTATTTAGAGCATATTTGCAAACTACCTACATGAGCGATTTAAAAAAAGGTGATTTTTTGAGAATGTACAGAGAAATCTAATAAATCCCTTCAAGCAAAATGTGAAGGATCCAGCATCTCGTGCCGGCATAGTGGAGGCGATTAGAGGAACCATAAACTGAGTCGATTTTAGTTATGTGCTAATACAAAAAATATTACAGATATTTTACACACACATTAACATTGCCTATCTCTGTAGGAAAGAGGCGTGACAATTTAATTCTTTAAATGTAAGGAAAGCGAGAATTAAATATCGCTAACAATAAATTTATAAACGGTACGCGAAAGGAGCAAATCCCTTGGTTGAAATCAGAAAGCTATAAAATATTTTGTCAATAAACGTGAACATTGCTAAAATGTTTTAAACGGATATCGGGTGCATCTATTTATAAACAAAACGAACAATTGTTACCACGTATCATTCGTAATCTGGTAATAAGCAAAACTGAACGTCCAATAATGAAATATATAGTCTTATTCTTGGCAATTGTAAAAATCATCAGCATTGAGAATGTAAGTCATTTTACATATACCTAATTGTATTATAGTTAATTTGCTAAGCGAATCAAATAGTATGTAAATAAACTCTATTTAGACATGATTTAGGTGAGTTACGAAAAAAATAATATTTAATATAGATAGTTATAAATAATAGTTAACCAATGTATTTTCTGTAGGTGATCCGAATAAATAAATTCCTGGATATATTAATCAATCAAATGACACGCCTTTTCCATGCAGAAACAATGGAGCGCCACTTGCCACGATCCTGATCCTTGCCACAACTCCCTCGCTTTCTTCACAACCACAATTATCTTCATACAAGCTAATTAAATATAATATAATTCCTGGATATACATATAATAAATATCCAGGGTGTGGTAGGTTGTTGGTCATTTGCGCAGTTTGCCGATCCGTGTCAATGTACAGTCGCGTTTTAGAATAAGCTTAAAAGTTGCCGGTTCCAAACGGTTCCTGGGTCTGCCTCGCATTCATCAGATTTATAAATTCCTTTCGGCAATAAACTACTTTATAAACTTATTATCGTTTATAAACTACTTTTACTCATTCTTTCTATGTGCCTAAACCAAATGTAGTGACAAGGATTGACATTTCTTTGTCAATCCTTGTCACTACATTTTCTGTATCCACATATATCGCGCACTGTGCCATTCCTCATTCTATCCGCTATCGTCACTCCACATACGCATTTCTACAGCGTTAATTCTACCCCCATGCTTCTTCTGCCACACCCAATATTTCCTTTGAAACATTAATGTAGGAACAAGTACCGCAAAAAAAATTACCAATTATTACCATTTTAGTTTAAGATAATGTATTACTTTTTGCAAATATCACTAATTGTTATCAAAATAAATATCTATTTTTTTTTTGATTGTTCATTCAATTATATAAAATGAATGTTACTCGTATTTTATTTTAATTAAATAAAATCCTTTGCCACAATTTCAAAGTTTAGGTAGTATAAAATTAGGCAATTGTACATAAGTGTAAGTTTAATTAAGAATTAATAAGTAATAATAAATATAAATAAGTATCCTACAAGTGCAATAATCACACTGTTTGACTTTTGATCTACGAGAATAAGCTAAATATGTCTGCCAAATAATTTCAGCGCGTCGTATTAAGAAAATTTTACCCAACAAAAAAGTATGAACAAAAAATTCAAAGAACATATAGGATATTCCATCCGATAAACGAAACAAACATAATAAATGGCGACGTAAATGAAACGATTACTTTTAAACCTCTGAAGGAGAAGGTAAAGTTACCAGAGAAGGTTTTCATAAATGCTATTAATATTATGCCACTCAATGAAATAACAAAGTCACCACTGAAAGATGTTACTGTAAAACTATTAACTAGTGAAAAACCGATAACGATTAAGAGAAGGAAATTTCAAGATTCATCAAAATCTAAAAAGGTTAGTATTTTATGTTGGCATTTCTTTACTGAGGTACTAAATGAACAAAAAAAATCATGGCAACAGGATGACCAGAGTGACCATATAAGTAACTATCAAAAAAGTATCGGAAAAAGATCAATTAATACACAAAATATTAGTTATTGATCCAAATTTATTTTATCACCTTTAAAAACGATACACTTGCCAACGAATAATCCAATTATCAAAAAAATATGAAACGATTTTTTCGGAATTGAGTTCCGTTCTCGCAGCGGATTCTCCTTTATAACTTCTACCGAATGAAAACGGGTGCCACGAAGTGGTAATTTAAGTTTAGGAAAAAGAAAAAAATCTGATGGAGCTATATCTGGTGAGCAACCAGCTCGGTGGTGTTTGTTGAGTTTTTGGTCAAAAATTCAGGTCTTTTAGGACTAGCCGAGCGGCAACATGTTTCATACCCAAGTGATTATTTGAAATGATAACGGATCGACTCGTGAGACACAGTAAGTTCGGCGGCTATGTCTCTCTAACTTGAATATATCAAAAATACTTTGGTACCATGGACTCTCGGTTCAAGAGTACCAGCGACTAAAAAACATCAGTTTACGACTGCCTCAGTTGTTATTACTATATTAACAATATCAACAAATGTTTCAGGCTTGCTCAGTAGTGGTTCTTTCAAGTGCACAAAATCCAAACATAAAATCCCTGTTACGCAAATATAGATATAATGCAAAAGGTAAATATTATTTAATGATATTAGGTATTAATTTTTTTTGGTAATTTTCAAGGACAAGGAAAGAGTTAAAAAATAAATTTAAATAATCAACTTGTAGTTTTAATTGTCTAGTTTTTAAATCTGTCTTTTTTACTTTTTTAACATTTGTGGTTCTAGGAGTAATCCTCTGAAAACCACAAGAAAAAGAAAACGCCTTAAAAAGTCGCCTCTATAGACTTTAATGATGTATTTTTTTAATTTATTATACTCTAAAGCTTTTTAGATAATAATTAAATTCTCTTTAATTCTACTTTGAAGTTGAGTTTTGATCTTGCTTAGAATATTCAGCGATCAAAGTAAAATAGTCCCTTGTGACATCGACAATCAATTAATATATTTTAATTTAAGTGTCTATTATACATATTAAACATTATAAATATTATGCGCATCATGTATTAGATTATGAATCTTCTAGTTTCAAGTGTAGTGGCTTAGTCACGTGTTGGAACCATATATGTGTACCAACTAGGCCGGCATTGTAGATGCGACTTAACATCAGTCGCATCCACAATGCCGGTCAATGATTGGAGGAGGCTGCTACTTAAGTTAACTGCAAGTATCAGTCTCATCCACTATGCCGGTATAAACAATCGGTCGCCTGAAAGAAATCACTTAATTTGGATAAGGCCTTCAATTTCACATGACATTATATTGTAGACTTCCGTACGTATAGATTCGTAAAACGTGGCAGGACGGATAAAATGCCATGGACCCCAGAAATAGGGGCCCTGGCTCAATAATTAAAGTATAGAACATTAACGTTGTTAGAGCTTCTTTATTATAATGGAGGCCCCTATCCGATGAATTTTCCATGGGCCTCAAACGGAATATTTATGAGGCCACTGTCTGTCTAATCAGAAATAAAATTAAAGGAATAAAATTGCAGGATTCCTAATACCAAATAGCGTTAGATATTTCTACAAAGTGCCAAAGGACAATCTTTCCCAACCGCCTGCCCTTGTGCCGCTGAACGATAAATCATTTACAGCCCTTGGAGGATTTGTAAGGTCAGTAAAATATAGTACAAGCGAGTTAACGCGTCTAAACTATTTCTAGGTCAGCATAGTGGATATGACTGCTACTTGCAATCATTTGACCGCAGTAGCAGTCGCCTCCATTCATGGACCACACTCCAGCTTAACTAGAGTCGGTGCTGCTATAATTACAATTAATAACCAAAAAAGATGCGAGATTAAGCCGCATAAAATTTGTTTATTTCAATAATCAATGTTCGCGAAAAATCTAAGAAAATTTTAGAGAATTATGGATTAGAAAGAAGAAAGACACGTTATTGTAAAATCATATGCTCATATGTCGAGCCACAATAAAAAATGATTTCACAATAACGTGTCTTGCTTCTTTTAAATTCACAATTCTCTAGAATTTTCGTAGATTTTGCGCTTAACAACACCTGATGTTAAGCGGTCAATTAACGATAATAACTGCTTCTACAGTTTCCACGCTCCTGACTCAACTCTCTCGCTTCCGTCACATTCACAATTCTTTTCATGCAATGTATTGATTCCAGATACTACAAGGAAGTGCCTCCAATTCCTCGGCTGTGGTTGTTATTCCAATGATAGCGTTCGTTTAATAACCTATCTTAATAATCCTATCTTAATACTCGACGTTTATTTAAAGTTATTTTCCTTAATTTACTGGCATAGTGACGGCGACTGAGGCAACCGTAAACTGAAACGCTTTATTCAGTCGCCGGCGCTTTTGGACTTCCCCTTGCTTACCACAAGGCTAGTGATGGCGACTGAGGCAGCCGTATAGTAAGTGTTGTTTCACTCGCCAGCACTCTAGATTCGACATCAGGTAAGTCGAGGTCAGGGCCCCGATTCTCTTAATACACGGTAGCGAAATGACGGCAACAAACTTAAAGAGTGGTAGGCTGTGGTATCCAGTCTGCCGACCCGAGGTAGTACCACCACTTACAAGTAGACCGTAAAGTGATTTGGTCGCGTTTCGGGATCAGCTTGTAAGGTCCCGTTTCAACAAGGCATAGTGGATGTGACTACAGTTATTGAATTGTAGTAGCAATGACAGCCATGCATGGACCACACTCCAGCTTAAAATCAAGCAGGGTACTGTCAAATGTCGAGTAACAATGAAAAAATTAAGGCAATTTCACTGCTATTCAGTGAAATTGCTTATTGGCGAAATATTTGGCATTCTCGCAGGCACAAGAAGACAATAGATGACTACGTTGATTGGTTACCTTCGAGAACGCTAAATATCAACGCAATTTAAGGCGACCGTGGTGTAGTGGCAGTACAATGATTACGCAAACCGGGAGCACGGGTTCAAAACCACTTGCCGCACCAATGTTTCTTTAATAGAGATACTTTGGTTGTCCTTTTTCTGTGATACAGGAACTTTAACAGAAGAGTATAGAAGCTTAGTATAGAAATTTGCGTCGTCATACAATTTAGATTAGTACAAAAGCTGCGTTGGTATAGTAGTGCAGGTTCGTCGCAAAATAATTTCGCTGTCGTATATAAAGAGAATCAAGGCCTAAATGTGCAGTCAATCAAAAAAGTCAGATGTTGCGCGAAATACTAAAGGACATCATTCATTTTGTATGGGGACTTGGGCTTAATTGTATTAACAGTTGCATATACATTTTAAAATAGTTTGATGTACAAGGATTTCAATGTAATTGAAATATATCCTTTATTTTGCATATTTTAGATGTGCCAAATGATCAAACTATAATTATAACAGTTCAAAGAAGAACTGTTAATATGGCGTGTCTTTGTGATTGATAGACGATATAAAATCCATATCTTATTTTCCAAATAACTCCAGAAATTAAAATTGTTATTAGTTTTATCAACACAAGTATCCAAACTACCATTCATATATTTTTTCATCATTCGACATTACAAAAGTAGTACATAAAAGCTCAAAATGAATGACGTCCTTTGAAAGTCTGATTCTCAGTCTTATTGAATATCTAGGTGTAACGTTATGTTTGTAAGTAAATAAGCTCTAATTTTAGAAGCATTGGTACCACATGTTAAAGAAGTCTCGCTCAGTCGCATTTGCCAACTGTCCGTGTGCAAGTGTCCGGAACAACCACAATTAGGGCTGCACACCACCTGTTATTAAGCAGTGATACGAAGCGACATTATTATGTATAACAATATATATATATATATATATCTACACTACATTAGCTAAGTCTCCGTTTATTTATTACAACAATATCTTTGGGCAATATTAAAATCATTTTGTTATGTTACAATAAGTTTTTTTATTAAGCACCTGGAATACAAACAGTAATAATATAATATAATATCAATCAATCAAATTGTCACGCCTCTTTCCCACGGGGATAGGCAGAGACAACAGAGCGCCACTTGCCACGATCCTGACACAACTCCCTCGCTTCCTTCACATCCACAATTCTCCCCATACAAGCTCTACGGTTATGGGCACCAGGCAACCCAGCTTTCTTGAGGATGTCTTCGATTTGATCGGAAAACACCCTCCTGGGCCAATAATATAATATAATCTAATCCCGAAAAACGACCAAGTCACTTTATGGTCTGTATACTTGAAAGTGATCGTGTTACTCCGAATCGGTTACAAAGGACCACCAACTATCTGCTTAGTATAGAATCATAGAAACAGAACAACCAAAGTAGGTACATAATAATATCAAATATACATATTAGTGCCGGTATGTGGTTTCGAACCGGAGGTTTTCGGTTTGCGGATCGCACTACCGCTACACCACGGTCGCCTAAACACACTATTAGAAATTACAAAGACATTACTAATAGCATTATTTGTAAAGTTTAACAATTTGCTGTTGTTTGTTTTATTATCTAATGATAAGCATGATGGCTATATAAGAGTGCCGATGACTGAAAAAACAGTCAGCTTACGGCTCAGTCGCCGTCACTATGTCGGCCAAACTATGGTGTTATAATTTTTTTTATTGTGACTCGACATATGACAGCACCCTGCTTGATGTTAAGCAAATGTATTATCTCTATGCCATATTAGGGGGTCTCCCTATAAGGGTGGACGTAAATGAATAATCAAGGGTCTTAAGGTAAACCAGACATCGCAAATCCACTCCACAACCACCACATGTTTTTTTTTATTGTGGCTCCGCCTGCTGGTGTTCGGTCCATTAATAGAAGCGACTACCACTACAGTTTAATAACTTTAAGTACTAGTCTATCCACTATGCCGGCATAGTTAGAACCGGCAATTTGCAAGGTAATCCCGAAACGCGACTACGTCACTATAAGGTCTGTGTACTCGAAAGTGGTGGCACTACCCAGGATCGACAGACTGATCATCTACCGTTTTCCTACCATGGTTAAAATGTGGAAAATTTCAGAAACAAAGTAAAAAAATTTACGTGAGTTAAATACCATTTCGTACATTAAACAGATTTCAACTCAACCAGGAACATTGTAAAGAATAAAAAAGAGCATGTATAAATTTAAATCTTGTTTAATGGATATTCATTTGTTCAGAAACGCAGACTGAAATTAATTTAATGCCTTTCTGAAGACTGGTGGTCTAAAAACACAGTATTTATGATAACAACCATCATAAAAATGAAATTAGCTTGAAAATCACCTTAAAAATTGTCGGTTTCAACTAGGCCGGCATAGTGGATGAGACTCCTATTTACACTTATTTAACTGTAGTAGCAGTCGCCTCCATTTATATAACGCACTACAGTTTAACATCAGGCGAGGTGAAGTCGTATGCCGGCCATACTAAATAAAAAATGGTATATTATTGTCTTATGCAGATATAGTTGTAATATGTTTCTTTTACATTTCTATACTAAACAACTAAATGTGTTTGTACTGTTTACGCCATAACATAAATTAAAAAAATAAATCATTTCGCTGTCATTATATTTAAAAACATTCCTTTCCATCCCTTTCCTATCCTATCCCCGCACCGCGCCTTTTCATGTACAGTACTAAAGAATTTGGACTTGAAAAATAGAAGGAGCCCTAAAATAGCTACAAAATACAACCGTTTATACTATTTTCACTTATGGCATTAAAAAGAAGTCAGAAGGAGATGAATATAAATTTTTATATTCGTAATTTAGAAGGTTGTCACTAATTTTGAATTTGACGACCTAATTTGACAGAATAACAAATGACATTAAAATATTTCAAAAAAGGATGACGGTACAAGTGTGCCGCTACTCTTGCTACCACGTGACTTTTAATTAAGTAGTCTTTAAAGTCAACCAACTGGTTGTAATTGCAAAAAGTAGTGACAACCTTTGAAAGAAAGGAATTGATGTACAAGTAGTTGTCTCTTTCAATCACACGTGGTATTAACATAGTATAAATGAGATAAATAACACTGAATTAGTTCTTATTTTAGCACAGCTTCTATTCTTTCCATATTCTTAGGTCATACCATAGTACATACATATATCAATGGTATATTAATATCTTTAAGTGTTTTTGAACCCGAGTCTTTTGGTTTGCGAGACCACGGTGGCCTTGAAAATGAAGAATCAAAACAATCTATCATAACTCATAATTACACAGGTGGCACGCCAAATGAGCTGACAACGCGAAGAATAGTATAAAAGTTGCTATGATAATTTAGGTTTAAGACCCGGTAATTTTAAATGGTGCTTAATGGTTAGAGTATTCGATAGAACGTGACTTAATTACAAATAGACACGTTTGTACACCTACTCTGATTCATACTAAACAATTCTGACAGTTAATAGTCGAATGTTCGTTATTCAATTATCAAATAATATTCGTTGGATTATTTAAGAGTGTAAGTAGACCCCTCAAACATTTCCTTAGTTTCCTAAGCTGTGGCGTAAGTAACAGAGTTGCGTTTGGGAGACCAGCTCATCGGTTTCTCGTCTTTTTTACCGAATATTCATTCAATCGCATGGGAAGTCGGACGTTTTTCAAGCAGATGAAGAACCGTTCCAACAATCGGAGCTGTTTGAGGAGCCAGGATCTTGTCGCACCTCTGAGTAACTACACGGAGTTCACCAACTGCTATTTTGCTTATAAGTCTACGAAAGTCGCGGTACAAGAAAAAGGCATCAAATGCAGCTTCTTTGTTATAATTACCTATGCAAGCGCCCAATAAGGCTTTCCACTAACTGTATTATGTTGTATAGGTTCAGTAGTTATATGTGTTAATGTAGGCTAATAAACCATGGACCTTTTAAGCGGATCGTGAAAAGAACCTAAGGCCGGCATAGTGTTCGCGACTGTGCCAACCGTATACCGAGCTGATAAACAATTAAATAAACTCTTAATGTGAGTTACTATTTCTAAATAAGAGCATTTTAACACAACAAATGTTATTAACAACCCTCCATCAATTTCCAATAATGAAATGAGTAAAGGGTAGTTTGTAAATGGGGTCACTAAAATGTTTCTTGTAATATTATTATCCAAAACCTAGTATAAAATTAAATTATCGTCCAAATATCCGTAACCCGACATTTTATGGGCAGGTTAACTCAAAATCCAGTTTCAATAATTTTACTTTATAAATCACTTCAACTTGAACTTAAGAAAGATCTAAGAAGACCTGGTCACACCGTCGCAAGGTCAAATGAATAACTAAGCATCTACTATGTACAATGTACTTATTTGTAAGTAGGTAAATAAATGAAATAAAATAAATGCAAACTGATTATAACAAAAGCGCCAACTTATTTTACGATCACGTGAAACGCTTATCGGTTCTCTATTATTCTTTTTGCGAATTAAACAAAAATGACTACCAAAGTTATGGGTCAAGGGACGAAGTAATAGTTAATTATAAGAATAACAATGATAAGAAACTGAATAAGCATGTTTTACCCACATAAAACATGCTTGTTCAGTTTCTAATTTAAAAAAAAGTCTATTTATGGCTACACAGTATAAAATAATTACTGTTTAGCATGCTAGTAAACTTGATGAACATACAGATTAGACTTATTTTTTATCAGCTAACTAATTTTTAAGGCGACCGTGGTCTAATAGTGGAGAATTGGTCACGCTAGACAAGATGTACCTGTTCAAAACCACTTGCAGTAGCTGTATATCTTGTATATGCAGTACATGTATATATATCTTCTTTGGTCGTCTTGTTTCTATGAAATAAGCACGTTTAGTACAAGCTTAGTAATGTAAAAAAAGAAAAACAACCATCTTTATTTAGTATTGTTAGAATTTTTAGTACTTTTTGCACACTATTCCCATAATGATCCGTTTTCACCTATATCTGATTCACTACCTTATAGTTGGTTGTCTGAAAGAGATCACCAGATTTTTTAAATTTCTAAAATTTAGCTCTTTTACTTACTTATGTTATCATAGAAACAGGACGACCAAACTACACATATCAAAAATACATGGGCACCTGCAAGTGGTTCTAAACTAGTGCTCTCGGTTTGCATAACCATTGCACCGCCACTACAACACGGTCTCTTTATTGTACATTATAATGTTTTATTTAAATTGTCTTTTTATGTATTCAGTTTTGTGCAATATACATTTTTTAATGCTGTGATCATTATTAACATAATTCTTTCATATTTTTGTTTAGTGTAGATCTCCCTCGCTTGAAGCAATCAAAAATGATTTCTCTCCTCATTCTGCACTTAATACTGGAATACCACAATCATACCATGCCTTTACTCTCCCGTATAATCCATTGATGTTGAGAAATTGTTTCATTCAAAAAATCAATTAAATTGTCAGGCCTTTTCCCACAGCGCCATTTGCCACGATCCTTAAACAACTTCCTTTCGTCAATCTACTTTCACTCATCTTTTCCATGTGCCCAAATCATCAAAGCATATAATAGTCATATAGTTTATAGGCTCGAAATGGCATTTTTTGAAACGGCTGCCTACTTAATTTCATATTTCTATTTCTAATAATAAACGTACATTTATAAATCTAGCGGTCTATTTCTGACAGCGATCTTCTTGGGTCACGCAATAGTTATTCAAGACTGCATTTATTAGTAACGGAGTTACGTTTTATTTTAACCCCCAAAATACCATTTCCGTTCCGGGTACGCCCAGAACAGCCAGTGGATACGGATCAATCACATTTGTTCCGTAGGGTGTTAAAAGCTTTTTTATATTTTGTCTATACTACGTTTTGTTTGGTAATAAAATGAAAATATATGGCCTAATATGGTGGGTGACAGATTTAAGCGATATTTTTCTAGATCAGATATTTTGATCTAGGTTATATCTTCTGAAGCCATATTTTCTAAATCTAGCGTGCAAAAATAAATAAATTACCCATTATTATTAAATGATATCGATACCTATATGTCAGGAACTATAATATTAATATTTTATTATTTATTTTTCAAAATGCCACACCTTGTTGGCACAAAAATTTACAAATTTAATTGGGGGAAAGAAAGATGGAAAAAAAACACGTGGTAGAATAGATGTATGTACTGACGACATAAATATGATACATTGAACTTTCGTTTTTACTGCATTTTGAGACCAAATTTCTAAACAAGATAGATTAGGACCACTGTAATCTTAAACCGTAATCAGCCGTCAAAATGTTGGCTAGCAGCCAAAAGATTTCTGGTCTCTAAACAACGTCGCATTCTCTATAACGGGAAAGAAAAAAAAACTCATTCAACAAAGTACACGTAGGCGGATGATAACTTCAAAGAAACATAAAACGGTCGCCCAACCGTCATGTATAATGCAAGACTAGTTCTAAATCTATGAAACTTTTAATATCTTTGGCAGACCTTGTTTGAACGATCGATAAAACAAAGAGAAGAAATATATTCTAAAATGATACAAAGTGTTTCCTTGTTTAAATCTACTAGTAGCAATCGGTATAATTAGCAGAATAAAGAAATAAGTCATTGTGAATCATCACAAAGACACTTTCGTGGAAAAGTCAAAAGTGTCAAAGCGGAAAACTTAAATTATATTCTTTTGAGTCTTTGAGACACCTTCTAAGAATTTCGTGAGATAATCGCGTATATTTTCCGTGCAATAACATCTAATAAAAACGTTCAAAATCAGTGATGAATTGTTTCTTAAACATTTCTGATAGTAACTGGATAATAATAGAACTACGTTAGTTCTTCATGAACGTCACGCATGGATGACAAATGCGTTAATTTAAATATTAAAGAACCTAGCTTCCAAATAAGTTTCACAGCATTAGACAACACACAAAGTGAGTTCACGGCCATGGGTTGAATAATGTTAACAATGAATAAAAGGTTACACCTTGGATGGCCGTCATAGAAAATAACTTTATTATACAAATGTTAAAAACCAATCTACATTAAAAGTCCCTAAGCGATCTAATAAAACATTAATGTTAACAATTACGTATATTGTTACAAACTTTATTATTATTAGGGTTCGACATAATATGACAGCATTCCGTCTGCTGTTAAAGGTATGATTTCGATGGCGACCCCAGACTGCAGACCCTAGACTGCAGATTCCGTGCAATGTGACACTGCACTCTGCGGCCGCGCCATACAAATTCATACAAACCAGTAGTGCACTCTGCATTTTGCGGCGTCCATCGGAATCACACCTTAGGTTGGAGTGCGGTCCATGGAGGCAATATCTGCAACTAGCAGTCACATCTACTATTCTGGCCAAGTTGAAACTGGCAACTTACAAGCTAATCCCTAAACGCGACTAAGTCACTTCACGGCATGTATACTTGTAAGTAGTGGTAGTACTCCGGATCGGCAAACTGGGCATAAGAATTTTGGCGTTAAAACGTTTCTATTAGTGTTCAATAAAGAATACATGTAAGTATTTGCTTAATTTAATAAGAATATTATTCTGAAAGACAATCGATAGATTCGTGACGTGAATATTTTATGAAGACACTAAATACAAGAGATCCATTCTACCTTTAAGGTGAACAACATTAAGTGCCTTTTCAGACGTTCCGGTTGCCGGGTGGTCGGTGCCAGGTGGTCGTAGCCGGGTACCCGCCGGTAAAGTACTTTGGCGACTGACCGCTTGAAAACTTGTACATGTTCCATACACTGTGAGTCCATCCGCGTAGCGTAGACTATCCGGAAACCGGGACGTAAGAAAGGGCACGCAGCGTGGTGGATCTGTGTGGCCACTGTTAGCCGGTCTAATTATGCTACCCTACAAGCCCATACACATTGATGCCTGGCATCCGGCACCGACTACCTGGCAACCGGAACGTGTGAAAAGGCGCTAACTCAGTACCGATCAATCAGCCTGAATACATAAACGGCTTTTAACGACTGTATTACTATAACCATTTTTATGGCTTTATCAAAGCAACTAATGTTTTTTTTATTGTGACTCGAAATATATGACAGTACCCCGACTGATTTCAAGCTGGAGTGTGGTCTATGAATGGAGGTGACTGCTACTACAGTTTAAGTAGCAGTCACATTCACTATGCCGATCCTGACACCGGCATCTTATGCTGATCTTGAACTAAATCACTACACGGTGTGTATACTTGTAAGTGATGGTGAATAGCGGCAGACTGGGCACCACTGCCCACCACTATATACTATAAGTATATTTGTATATTTTTTCAAATTTAACATGCGTTACTGTGTTACTAGAAATGTTAAATTAAATGTAACATTTCTAAAGCTACTAAAGTGTTCGTTTCATAGAAACAGGACAACCAAAGTACATATTATATCAATGATACATTGGTACCGGTGGGTGCACTGCCACTACACCACGGTCGCCTTCACCAAGTGTTATATAGAAAAATATAGAAATTAGGTATATAGAAAAATAATATAGGTTTCTGTTTGAAGTTGCAAATTGTGTCGTCTATAATCCAATGGCTTTGAACTGAGGATATAATCCAGACGTGATGGGTTCGTATTTCTCCCACACGAGTAATATCAATGTCAACATAATTTATAATGAAATCCAGGCACATCAATGCCAATGGCGTGTTGGTTATCACACCAGTTCGTTACGCGATAAGTCCCGTTTTCCTTTCCCGGTCAGAGCAAAGCTTTGTTTCATAGGTTTTATTTGTAATATTTAATTCGTTAGATTGAATATTACAAATATTTGTTTATTAAATAAAACTACAGCTAAAATCAAATGAAGAACACGCTTATGAACTAAAAAGTGAATAAATTGTAAGCAATAGGAGGTCCAAGAATGCCGACGACTGAAAAAACCTAATCAGTTCATGTTTGCCTCTGTCTTTGCCGTCATTATGCCGGGCAAAAATAATAATGAAATTATTGTATTATTGGTTTTTAATACGTGTACAAATTTTCCAATAATTCCGACCCCTATAAGTAGGTGAAAATTGATTTGAAAGATTCCATTATATAGTTTCATACGTACAAGTGAAGCTAATAAAAGCGTGTTTAAAATGAGGCGGTTATTTGTTACGGGTCTGGTTGTCAGAGTGGTAAGGCAGTGGTGCACAGTCAGCCGATCCCGGGTAGTACCACCACTTGCAAGTATACAGACCGTGAACTTAATTAGTCACGTTTCGGTATTAACATAAAGATGTGGGTTCCATTAAGGCCTGCATAGTGGATGTGACTGCTACTTACAGTTATTTAACAATCAGGCGGATCCAGGTTAACATCAGGCGAAATACAGTTATATGGCAAGACACTGTAAAAAAATGCTTCATCGCATTGCATCAAGGCGACCGTGGTGGTGCAGTGCAAAGTTACGCAACAAAACCACTCACCGGTACCAATGTATCTTTGATATATGTACTTTGGTTGTCCTGTTTCTATGATACAAGCACTTTAGTAGCTTAGTATAGAAGAGTAAAATTAAAAAAAATTGCTTCATCGCATTACATCAAGGCGTTCGTGGTGTAGTGGCAGTCCAAAGTTACGCAACAAAACGACTCACCAGTATCAATGTATCTTTGATATATGTACTTTGGTTGTCCTGTTTCTATAATACAAGCACTTTAGTAGCTTAGTATAGAAATGTATAATAATAAAAAAATCCTTTAGTAAATATTACAAGGGATTTCAACAAGTATTTAAACTTCAATATTTTAGCCGTTGATTCTAAGGCTCAATATAAGTATCGTATATGGAGTAGTGGTTCCAGTGCATGCACTTGGAATGTAAATTGCGTAACGTTGAAGAATCCCTGCTACTAATATTAAACATTAGATTCAACGGCTACAATAATTAAAGTTTAAATACTCGTTTAAGGCGACCGTGGTGTAGTGGCAGTGCAATAGTCACGCAAACCGTGAGCACAGGTTCTAAATCACGCCAATGTTTCTGTGATATATGTACTATGGTTGTCCTGTTTCTATGATATAAGCATTTTAGTAGCTTAGGTAGTATAGAAATTTAAAAAACACTCTTTGTTAACCAATTTTTTCTTATTATTGTGGTTCGACATAAGACTGCAACCCGCCTGATGTTAAGCTGGGGTGCGGTCCATGAATGGAGGACTTGCGCACTACTTACTATGCTACTTATGCAGGCCTAGTTTAAACCGGCAACTTACAAGTTGATACCGAAACGCGACTAACGCCCGGTTTCTACTAGCATAAAATATGAAAAAATAACTGTTTTTTTTAATTTGTATCAATGAATTGTAAAGAGAACAACTAATGGTTACTGTTACCGATGACGGATAGTTTATTATAGAAAACGGGCATTAGTCAGTTGATGGTAAGTGGATACTTGTAAGTGGTAGCACTGCTACTAATATTTCACGTATATTATGCATCGGCCACCTCGTTACGGAGTGCGCATTCAATCCTCACGCCCTCGCTCTTCGTGCTCTAATCTAATATAACCTTGGCCTCCTTTAACGATCATTTAACAACACATTGTTCAGCACTATTTATATGGTGTTTTATTTTCTATTATATTACAAACGGTGACTGCAACAGTCAAACGGTTTTTCTGACCTCGCTCTTGGACCTCTCCTAGTCAGGCAAGTCGCTTTCGGACGTCGAGTCTCAGTAAAGAAAAAACTCTGCGGTTGTACTTTATAGACATTGTGGTGTCCTTCAATATGTCCGTCGGTTTAAATAACAAAGGATAACCTTATTTAATGGCCGAAATAATGACTGCTGTTTGTTAACGAACTTCTTTGCAATTGACAAAGAATTAATCGCAATACCACCCGTAAATAACCGTCGACTTCCCGTCACTTGTTCGTTCCCAACTTTTAAATGACATCATCTATACTGTGTTTTTTCTTACTTGGCACAAATAGTAAACAAACGTGAAAATCACCATTTTCCATGCCCTTCTATCTATCCATGCCATCTAAGAAAACTGTTTAATACTGTTTTTTCTATAGAATAAACACACAAAATCACACATATATACCATATATTAATGATTAATCGCGCTACGTCGAAGCGTCAGCGAGACCAATTATAAATCTATGCACATATACATTATTTTAACATAAACCATTTATATGGAAGCGATAAATTTACAAAAGACAAATGTTGTGCCCCAATAATCATAAAAACATTTTCACAGTAATTCATAGAAATATTTTTATATATTCGTATTGATTCGCGTCAGTAGTAATTGTTTATTTATCGTTAATCCGTCATTATGCCGAAAGTTTGTTTACTACTTTTGCCAAGTAAGAAAAAACACCGTATACCGTGTAACTGAGCGATTCGAGTTTTGCGATAGAAAACTATTGATAGTCAACTCGACCCGGCATTGCAAGGTCGAAGCAGTGACTTTTACCGGCGTTTTAACAGATACTACATGCTAACCGGTTTTATTTTAAGAGCAGTTTTCGTAAGTGGGTCGGCCGCCTGTCTGTATGGCATGAATTCGTCATAGTCATGTGTGTTGCGACATGCTATACCACAAATAGACCCTGTACCCTTATTACCATATCTTAATCAGGCTCGTGTAAATATTTATGTTATAGATATAAACATGTGTGTTGATTAATTAATACATAAACGGATGTATGCAACAATGAATGGGTAAATGTAAGACAATGGAAAATTGTTTTTTTTTTCTTTTTGAACTCAACTTGCCTGATTGTAAGCAAGAAGAAGTCCAAGACGACTGAAATAAAAGAATCAGTTCACAGTTGCCTCAGTCACCTTACAGGCCAAAAGTGATTTTGCACGCTTCGATTGAATAGTTGAATATGTGTTGCAGACTACTTTTGTTATTTGTAATAACTTTTATTGTGTTTAAAAGAGTTTATATTGGGTTTTCTTTCCAAGATTTGATAGACTATAGGTAATTGACGCGTTTGTTGTGAATTTGTCTCGTCATAATGCCTTCATCATATCATTTTAAGAGTGGGTAGGCAGTGGTACCCAGTCTGCTGATCTGGGTTAGTATGCAGACCGTAAAGTGATTTGATTGCGTTTCGGGGTCAGCTTGTAAGTTGCCGGTTCCAACTATGCCGGCATAGTGGATGTTATTGGTAATTACAGATTTGATTTTGATAATAGAAGTCATATGCATCTTTTCTTTCAACAGTAAACAAACGAAAAAAAGCAACTTTTATCTATTTGAAGAGTGGTAGGCAGTGGTACCCAGTCTGCCGATCCGGGGTAGTACCACCACTTACAAGTATACAGACCGTGAAGTGATTTGGTCACGTTTCGGGATCAGCTTGTAAGTTGCCGGTTCCATCTAGGCCGGCATAGTGGATGTGATTGCTACTCGCAGTTATTGAATTGTAGTAGCAGTGACATTCATTCATGGACCACACTTCGGCCTAACATCGGGCGGGGTGCTGTTATATGCCGAGTCACAATAAAAAAATAAAATTGAAAGTTCAACATAGCACAAGTATAACAAGTAATGCAACACCATTACTTATAGACCGTGTTCTCTGTAGAGTTAACTTATCGCTCTATTAAATTGCACTTTGTTATTCCATTCGATTTCTACTAGGTATACTATGATCGCATTATTGAGCGTTTGGTTATTACATTATAGGTACTTAAATCAATCATATAGGCAGAGACAATGGAGCGCCACTTGCCACGATCTTGACACAACTCCCTCGACTCGCTTCCTTCACATTCACAATTCTCTTCATACGAGCTCTATGGTTATGGGCACTAGGCAACCTATATACGTTTAACGTATCCATTCACATGAGATTTATAAATTCTTTTCGTCAATCTACTTTCACTCATCCTTTTCATGTGTCCAAACCATCAAAGCATTCCTTTGTCAATCCATACCTATGATAAAAATATTCATATATATTTATTATTTTACGAAAGTTTACAACAACTATAATAATAATAAGAGATAACCAATGATAATTTAAGAAAAGTCGCGATAAAGAGCAACAAATATTTGTCTCTTTTTCGCTCTTAATAACTATCATTCCGTCCTACTTTTACTTGTGTGCATGCCTAGTCGTGGATGATCATTTGCGAACACTAGAACTCGTACAGGTGAGACGTAACTACCGTAATATCACTGAAGATAACAATGTAGTTGACACAAGGAGTAATTACAAACAACCATAATATTATTTGAGTATCAAACTTAAAGAATAAAGACTTTGTACAGATGTTGTATCATTTATTTTTACGAATTAATTCCGACAGAGAAAGAGAGATAATAGAGCGCCACTTTCCTGATCTTGCCACAACTATCTTTCTTTGTTCACATGAACAATTATCCTTTGTCAAAACGTGGAATACCTATCACTTCACGGTCTGTATACTTGTAAGTGGCGGTACTACCCCGGATCGGCAGACTGGGTACCACTGCCTACCACTCTTTAATAACCAGACCCGAAGCAAATATACATCTCTTTTTTTTATTAACAAATATTTGCAATATTTAATGTTAATTAAATATTACAAATAAAAGCTATGAAACAAATATTTGCTTCGACCGGGAATCGAACCCGGAACTTTACGCGCAACAAACCAATCGCTAAACCTTTCGTCCACGCCTGTTGTCTATGATAATAATATATAATACATCGAAATAAACATAACATAATAATAAGTGACATTGTTTTAATAGAGTGTGTAGGGTCACTATAGCGGATAGGATGTGAAATAGCTTCAATGGTTTGGGCACAGGATGAGTGAAAGTACATTGACAAAAGGAATTAATAAATCTGATGTAGATGGATGCGTTCAACGAAGCAGACCAGAAGGGTGTTTTCCGACCAAATCGGAAACATCCTTGAAAAAGCTGGGTTGCCTAGTGCCCATAACAGTAGAGCTTGTATGAAGAGAATTGTGGATGTGAGGGAAGCGGTGAAGTTGTGTCCATAGTCGGGGAAAAGACGTGATAATTTACGAGTACAACGTATCCTCAACTAGTTTTGTCACGTCATTTGACCAGCTGCTCATTTGTTCTATAGACTTTATTATAAATTGTTTTTATTATAAAATGAACATTGACATTGAAAAACCGCCCCCTTACCTTTCTACGTAATAATACAATAAATTCAAATAATAGTATTGAAAGTTCGTTTATTATACCCCAAATATTATTGTTTATTAAAAAGCTTGAACCATTCAGTGACTGGTACTGAGTGGGGTGACTTAAACAGCCAAAAAAAATTGACATTGAAATATTTAAGTCATTAAGTCATTATTACATTTTATCGACAAGCGTGGTCCATTAGTTACCAGAGTAGTTTGTTTTGCGTATAGTCCTGATTATTGATTTCCGATCAGAGTATTACAAATATTTTATAATCAAAAAACAGTTTTAGGGGTATACAGACTGTAAAGAGACTTACAGCCGGTTGTATCTGAAATTATAATTTACGAATATGTAAAAAGTATCGTATAAGTAAAAGAAAAATGGGTTGCACCACTCTTTAACTTCACATTTTACATTTACGTTTAACGGATATTTTGTACAGAGCTAAAGGACATCATTAATTTTGGGTTTCTATGTACTACTTTTGTTATTTCTAATGATAAAAACATTTATAAATGGTAGTTTCGATTTAAAATTATTAACAAACCAATTCACGATTTCGTAATAGTAAACGTAATAGAATAAGTATAAAACTAAATTCGTAAATTGAAACTTCTTTGGTACAACCGGCTGTTAGTCGCGAAACTAAAAATTGGCGTACAATAATGCATGTGACGCAAGAAAACTAAGAAGGAAAAAATAAAATTATTAGGATGTAAATCTAATAAATTACTAATTATTTGATTTCAAGGTTATTAATTCTATTATCCTTCCTTAATATTATATTAAACCCATTCAGTTATTATGTACTATCGTAACTCAACGTTTTTTATTTTGACAGGACATTTGAGCACGACCCGCCTGATGATAAGCAAGAGGAGATCCAAGAGTCACGACGACTGAAAAACCGAGTTAGTTCACGGCTGCTCCAGTCGCCGTCACTATGCCGGCCAAATACTATACATAGCGTAATATAACGTAAATTTTTAAAACAAATATTTTTAAGGCTTTTAAAGAAGCAACAATATTCACATTTTGAGGAAAATTTATGAGTATTCTGTTTAATTAGGATAATGGAAAAACCGATTACCTTATATAAAAAATGTATTTATCCTTCTAAAAAAATAGGAAGTGTAATATTTTTATTCAAAATCACAAGATTTATGGAAATTGGCCTTTTGGGATCTTTTACCTTAGCAAAGATATAGTTGAGAAGCCAAAAAGAAACTTAACTTCATTATTTGTCTTTTTATATTCATCATCACCAATTATTGTCATGCCTCAATTTCCACAGGGATAGGCAGAAAAATCATTTCATTATTATATTTATTATGTTAAAGGCGAACTTAAATATGAAATATTCATTTTTAAGTTCGCCTTCAAGTATTTATAATCTATGATTGTGGCAACTACCGCTTCTAATGCTGATAACATTTACTTTAATCAATGAAATTGTTACACCTTTTTCCCACAGGGACAGGCATCCTGACACAACTCCCTTGCTTCTCTCATTAACTTTGCTTTTACTTGCAGTTCCTAAGAGTTTGCAATATGATGATTAGGTATTACATTGGTAGTTCACTTGCCAATGACAGCTTTCCAACAAACAAGCCAATATTAATATTTGGATAAAATAATAATATTGGTTAAACCATACCTCCCAGATCCCTTGTTTATACCCTGACTATCCCTGTCCTCCATAACACATTTTCTTACAAAATCTAAACAATCAATGCTAGTAAGTTGTTTTATTCTTTTAATTAATACATATATTTACCTAGTCTTCCTAATAGTCAGAAATCCCTTTGAACTTCTCTTTCCATCACCAATAACGGAGAAACGATCACTAAAACTCCTCTTCACTTCGGGTAATTTATCACACCTGTCTCCCGAAGACAGTCTTAAGTTCTTTCCAATCAATTCCTTTGATTTATGTCTCAGTTCTACACCACTAAAATCACTAGTGTCCCCTTCCACTATCACTGGAACATTATTTATTTGCAACCTCCTCTGAGATAATCTAAAACTGTTATTATTTGATTCTACTTGATCATAGTGGTCTCTAGTCTTCACATTTTCATTTTTACTATTAAAACTCTGCACAAAACACAACATAATGTTATCATATGATTCCTTCATTTAGACGGCCATGGCAAAAAAAGTTCATACAACAAATTATTTTTAATATTTGAATGGAATGCAACTCTGTTGAAAAGTGTGTCACCACTGCTTCGCACACACACGAGGTTGTGATGGAAAGTTATTACAGACTATAATTTAAACTACTACACAAAATAATCAACGTCTAAACTGTGTTATTGTTATATTTAATTAAAATCAAGTCTTTTGATACTAATTAATATACCGTAAGAGCAATCGTATCCACAGATGTATACACAAAGTTTATTTAACTAATCACTATCCATTTCATTAAATAAATAAGTTATTACATAAAAACCGCCAACTTTATTCGAATGAAAACAAACTGATTTTGACGTTTCTATTTTTTTTTGTCGACAGTCGGTAGAAGGCGCGACCGTAGAGCCGAACAGCTGTTGGCAGACTGGCTGGCTGATTGCCGCCGTCGTTGGATGGAATTATTGGATAAACACAACGAATATTCATTATTCACCAGTTGTGTTCTCATAATTTATCACCTTAAGCTGATTAGAAGCTGTAAACAAAAATCATACGTTTTGTCTATCTAATCGATATTTGTATAAAAATCACTACTACTTAAGACATTTAAGCCGGATAAATAATAAATCATTTATTAGGTTTTTAAAAAGTACTTATATAATGCAGTCGTATTCTTCGTACTAGCCATTGCATGTTGCAAAGTAATGAAAGCATCGATCAATACTTATGGTAATCATTTGTACAGTTAGGGACCCAAAAACAGGAATAACCCTGGTAACCGAAACCCCAACTAAATATCCACGTTAAACTATCGAACAATGACTATACGACTGGCTTGTTTCTCCTTGCTATCGAACCATACAATTATTACATTGGAATTTATACAATTTTATGATAACAAATCAACGTTAAGTTTTCTTATTAGATATAGGTACTGATAACAACTGAGTGGGTATTGAAATTACGTGATGAATCACTAGAATATTTTTTATTGAGTCGCGACATCTGAGTTCGTATTGCCTGGTGACAAACAAGGAGAGGTCCAAGAGCGCGACTGAAAAATTGTTTCAATTTACAGTTGTCTCAGTCGCCGCCACTATGCCGGGCAAAGATAGGTAAGAAAAAAAACAAATCAATCTAAAAACCCACTAATGATACTAAAACCACGTTATCATTATACTTGCAATATGTAAATTGCAAATAGACAGAGAAGTTTCGCAAAGGGTTAACAACCTGTCATGTCCCCATTGCTGGTACGAAAATGAACCGGGCATGTCGGTAGGCAGGTCAACGTCTCCTAACTTGAGTGCCAAACTCGTTGGAAATTGTAGGAAATGGCCGACAAACTGACAGTCACTGCGATTTAAGATGCGGTTACGAGTTAAGCGTGAAGAGCAAAAAATGTTTATCTAACTACCTAATACAATACAAACATATTTGCTTTTATGAATTATTAAAAACACGAATGTTACTTTATGTTAGGAACTTAAAAAATATATATTTGTTTTAGATGTAGTGACGAGATTAAAAAATGTATGTTGCGATGGTTTAGGCACATTGAAATAATGGATTAAAGGAGATTGACAAAAGAGATACTGTAGAGCTTGTATGAAGCGAATTATGGATATGAGGGATATGAGGGATCTCTGCCTATTTCTGTGGTAAAAGGCGTGACAATTGTCTCTGACAATGGAGCGCCACTTGCCACGATCCTGACACAACTCCCTCGCTTCCCTCACATCCGAAATTCACTTCATACAAGCTCTACAAGTTTATGAATCTCTTCCTAAAATAAATATATTTTTTTCTTAATAAACCAATATACGTACAACGAATTAAACTTACTATCGCGTTTATTTTTGGTTAATGATTGTACAATTATTTTACTATATCAACGTTTCGAAAGCTTTGCAGCAATCGTGGTCACGGAACAAACGCAATAGCAAGCCGCGTTAAAGTTGTTTAATTCATATATCGTTGTTCGCGCAAAATCTAAGAAAATTCTAATACGTACAATGTTAAAAAACAATAAGTAGGTCACACGCAATAAAGTAAAGATATTTGTAATAATCTAAAACTGTTTATTACGCACTGGCTACGACCATAGCGCTGACGCATCAAAACAGAATCTTCAGATGTAGAAGTCGTAATTACGTCGTAGGTTGCTTTTTTAAGAGTTGCAATACCGTAGGCTCCTTAATTGTTGGGACAGCTCAGAGTCGCTCAGCGGGCAATAGAAAGAGCTATGCTTGAATTCAATCGAATCCAAAACGAGGAAGAACCAGAATTATCGACATAGCTCGTAGGATTTTCAAGCTAAAGTAGCAATAGGCTGGCCACATCGCTCGAAGAACCGACAATTGATGGAGAAGAAAGGTTCTCGAGTAGAGACCGTAGGTAGACCTTCCACTAGGTGGACTGACGACATAGTGAAAGTCACAAATAACCGGTGGATGTAACTGGCATCTTGTCGTTCAGAATGGCGTTCTGTAGTAGTAGTCAGGACCTCGTGTGTTTTTATACATTATGGCGACGAAAAAGCAGTGAATTTGCGTCGCAGTCGCAATGACCAATTAGCGAAGAACAAATCAATAGGTAAACTACGTTGATTGTTCACATGCGACCGCGACCCAAAATCACAAATTTTTCATCACTATGATGGAACAGGGGTGCTATTGAATTAAACAAATTTTATGCGGTTTACTATCGCGTTTATTTTGGTTTTGATTTTACAATTTTTTATTATTCCGATGTTTCGAGAGCTTTGCAGCCATCGTGGTCACGGATGGAATAATAAATATTTGTAAAATCAAAACCAAAATAAACGCGATAGTAAGCCGCATAAAATTTGTTTAATTCAATAATCAATGTTCGCACAAAATTTAAGAAAAAACTAGGCGTGCTATTGTCATAAAATCGAGCTCCAATATAAACAAATTTTAACAATTTACTTAGATTTGTTACGACGTAAGTACTCGTAGGTACAAATCATACTTACGTCGTAAGTAAACGAGGTCATAACATGACCCAAAACACATTTTTAATGACCATCAGTAATTTCAAATAGTGTAATATGTAATATAGTGGTTTTTTTTAATCAATATTTCTATACTAAGTTACTAAAGTGCTCTTGTATCATATAAATAGGACAACCAAAATACATATATCAAAGATACATTGGTACCGGTGGGTGGTTTCGAACTCGTTGCAGTCGATTTGTATAACCATTGCACTGCCACTAAACAACGGTCGCCTTGTTAATTAAAATGGCGGAAGACAAGTCACCCATAAATACATTTGGTGAGACCGTGGCCTAATGGTAAATTTTAACTTTACGCGTAACCAATGCACCACTCCTATCGCATTGTACCTAATGGGGGCGCTTTAGATCTAACTCCGATAAGCAATTCTATATAGTACGAAAATAACAATATACGCTCATAACAATATATAATAGTAACAAATCTACACAATCGCTCCGTAATAATTTAATGATCTAAATAAAACATTTAGCAAAGCGATTATGTAAGAGAAACACCCATCAATTGCTCTTCATACGAGTATAACAGTAGTTATAATAAAAGCTTATTTTTATTACTATGGAGAATTTTGTTTTTTAAATTTATTTATAACTTTTTTCCACAGGGATAGGCCACGATCCTGACACAACTCTCACCCTTCTTTCCCAGAAGCTCTGCTATTATGGGCTCGAGACAACCCTGCTTTCTTGAGGATGTTTCCGATTTGGTCGAAAAATACCTTCTTGGGTCTGCCTCGTATCTAAATCAGATTTATAAATTCCTTTCGTCAGTCTATTTTCACTCATACTTTCCATGTATTCAAATTAAACTTTATTAAATGTTTGTATTTACTTTTCTTACATCTGTGCTGTTTTTTTAGTTGTACGAGTAATTGTAATTATAAATCACACCAACACTAGATTTAGAATAGTTTACGTATTCTAGGTCTGTGCTTTGAACAAACAATGATAATACCGAGTTCCTTATTGTTTCTTTTCGACTGCGTCTTTCCAAAATCATAGTACCTAATTATAGGATTAGACAATGTAAAATAGCTTAAATAAGCAATTTCCAATATTTCATTGTGATTTAAAATCAAGTATATTTTCAGTACACATTACGTCAGACTTACAATTGTACTTTATAGATATTTGTAATAATAATATAGATATTTATTTAAATTACAATTAACATTGTAATGTTAATTGACTTAGATTAATGATTGGTTTCTGCTCCGTGCCAGGCTAGTATTCTACGGCGCTAGTATTATGATAACTTTCTTTTTGTATAACTAACGTCATGTATGATATTATTAAAACGTAAATGAAGTTATGGTAAATATTTCTTTTTCTCTAGGTATTTAATTATACAAGTCAATAATAAACGTACTTGTATGTACGCACTTGACATACGAGTATAATGGGTATATGTGGCGAGGACATATTAAATTGACAACTCATTTAATACCGATTTATTGATAAGTCAAGATTAAAGGCTGCAGCGTTAGCCGCCCAGCCCTTGCCATTAGCAAAGGAAAATATCAGTTCAGGAATTAATATGCAGTTAACTGTACATAGTACATTTTAAAAATAACATATACCTGGCTCTTAGGAATAATAAACAAAAACGGAAAAACTTTTTATATTTGTTTTATCACATAATTTCAGCAAATTATGTAAATATTTACAAAAAAGATTTAAGTTCTATTAGCTTCATAATGCTAAAAAAAAAGGTTTATAGAAGCATAAAAGTTGAATCATCGACTGACTAATTTTCCTGAAACATTTCAGGAATACCCGTTTGTTTAATAACATTAATAAAAACACTCACTTTTAACAAGACTACATTAGCAAGCGAAAATTATTTTATTTGTGGTGTATGACGACTATAGTAGCAAAGAATTTGGACTTAAGACATATTATTGTAGTATATTGTAAGCGACTATTTTGTTGTTGGAGGACTTGATTATCTGACATTTTATTATTGTATGAAATGAATTTCTGACGTAGGTATCAAGACAAAAACATGATCAAAGATGAAGATTTTCTTGTGTGCATTATTTTATATATGTAATATCAGCCTTAGACATTAACTGGCCATTGGACAATAGCATGAATAGTCGTAGATTCACCCAAAGGTAAGTATAGAATTTTTTTTTTTATAGTGACACGACATCTGGCCTCGATTCGCCTGATGGAAAGCATAATGGAGGTCCAAGAGCCGGTTTTTCGGTCGTCGGTCTCTTACTTACCATTAAGCTAGCCG
This sequence comes from Tinea trinotella, assembly GCA_905220615.1. NCBI lineage: Eukaryota > Metazoa > Arthropoda > Insecta > Lepidoptera > Tineidae > Tinea > Tinea trinotella. The sequence continues at coordinate 6,119,058 of HG992321.1, read as the reverse complement.
AGTTCAGATTAATTTCCTAATACATGCCATAATGTATAAAGAGAATCGAAGTCATTAGTCCATCTTGTGGGTGAACGACTGCTCGTACGTGGGCCACTTTCGAGAATTTTTAAGTAGCTGCGTGAATTACCCATCTAATTTAAGCGACATTTTTTTTAAAGTGGCGAAATAATTATAAAGCCGCTGTCATAGTTGAAAAGATTTTCACAGTAACTAAATATTCTTAATGTTATTTTTTGGAACTTTGTCATAGTTTACCCGTATATACTGTCACAGAAGGCGTGTCTTCAACGTCACTTCTTGGCACATGTTATTAGGGATATTAACATTTTTGTACTAACTATAATACGTCAATAAGAGAAATCTAGATAAAACGTTTTTATTTGTCCAGTGTTACATTCCGGGGTAATGCCACCACTTTCAAGTCGCGTTTAGGAACCACCACTTACAAGTATACAGACCGTGAAGTGATTTGGTCACGTTTCGGCATCAGCTTGTAAGTTGCCGGTTCCATCTAGGCCGGCATAGTGGATGTGATTGCTACTCACAGTTATTGAATTGTAGTAGCAGTGACATTCATTCATGGACCACACTTTGGCTTAACATCAAGCGGGGTGCTGTCATATGTCGAGTCACAGTAAAAAAAAAAAAATAAGCTTGAAAGTTTACTGTTCCAATTAGGCTGCACAATGGTTGCGACTGCTACTTGCTGTTATTTAACTGTAGTAGCAGTCGCCTCTATTAGTTGACAGAAATGTAGCTTAACATCAGACAGAGTGCTGTCACACGTCGAACCACAATAAGAAAAAAAATCATTTCAATAACACGATCTTACAGAACATTATGTATAGTTGGGGAATGACTTAAATGCATTCGGGGCCTGAGGGGCGGCGGGTGGGCAAATACCTCCCACCCGTATCATACTGGCCGCCATTAGTGACGCGCTTAGCTTGGCGGTGTCACTTAATAGCGCACTATCGATAAAAACGTGTCATCAATTATTTTGTTTGTTTATTACAAAATGAGCAAGTTAACTCAAAAAAAGAGAGTAGTCATCCGTAGCCAGGCTAGAAACATTATTATGAACGTGATTAAAATGTGTGAAGAAGAAATATTATCAAATATAGTAACTATACCTTTATGTAAAAGTATTGATAGATCATGTTATTATACCGGTGTACCTAATAGCACAATTAATAATATAAAACGTGAGTCGACTTTAGCTGGATCATTACTTTTGAAATCACCCACAAAAAAAGGCAAAAAGATAAATTTTCAAACGTAATGTTAATATTGACGACTTTGACCTTGGCGTTATAAGAAGATGCATAGAAGATTTTTATTTAATAAAAAAGATTGTACCAACGTGTCCTAAACTTTTAACTGCCCTGCGTGAAGTATAATAGTATAGTTAGTAATATTTGTATTCACACATTTAAATAAACTAATAAAGTGGAGGGGCGCGTCATTTATAGTTAGACTAGCTATACTTTTCACTTATGCTATCGGAATCATCAAGGTCATCACATTCATCGCATTCGTCCTCGTTAGAATCAAGTATAGTATATACCGACTTCAAAATTATAAAATAATTATTTAATAATTTCTATTTAACTAAATGAAAATACGTATTACTTTGTGCGTAGTAAATTTATTTTTTGCTAGTTTCCTGATTAAAGTCGTATTTTTTGTTAAAATTATTTTATCGGTGTGTTTTATTCTTATTTTATATTTGCTCGTGTGCGTAAATGCAGTGGAGGGGCACGTTATTTCGGCTTAGACAGAATATACTGATTTATGAATATGGACTGGAAACTTAAAGTTTCGTAAGCGTTGACGACAAAAAAAACTTATTTAGTTTTTAGTTTAGTTAAAAAGTTAGGTTAAATATATGATTAAATAATTATTATTGTTGTTAATGTATAAACATTTATTAAATATAAATTTATAATATTTAATAACTAAATTAAAATACGCAAGTAAAAAAGTGTGTGTTTATCGTTATCAACATTTTGCATGTTACTTCACTATTCATGATAGACACGTGACGATGACGTCACAACCGCATTCCACGCACGTTTCTTTAAGTCGTTCCCCTACTATATCTGTAACATGTAATTTTATTGAATAATTTAATGTAAGTAAATTGGTTGGTAATCCTCCCGGCAGTTAAAGCGCGCAATATAAGGTTCGGCAGATAAGAAGAGGGCTGCGGCTTTTTTTTTATATTTTTTATTGTGACACGACATCTGACCTCGTCCCGCCTGATGATAATATTATTTTAAAATTGTATAATTTATACACATTCGAAAAACTAAAATTAGACAGGTAACAATAAAGTAAGAGCCAGCGCTCTTTTTAGTAGCCGGAACTATAGCACAGCAACGTGAAAAAGTTTTATTTCTAACAACCAATAAGTAATTAGTACTATTTAATATGTAATTGCTAGATACGAATTGGAAAATAATCTTTGAAATGGGTAATTATCAAGCCTAATTTGGCCTAAATGGGTGCCCTACCTAAATTTCTTTATAAATTAGCTTCAATCATTTTTTTTGTTACTAATACATTATGATAGAAGTAAATTGGATAGTAAAATAGAAAAATAACGGGAATCGAATGAACGCGTAATTTTTTTGTATAGAATTAAAACGTGCTAAAAAAATAGAGTGGAGAGTGGAGACCACGAACCGGAAGACGCAGCGTAGGTAGGCCTCCGATTAGGTGGACTGACGACATAGTAAAAGTCACGGGTAACCAGTGGATGCATCTTGTCGTTCGGAATGGCGTTCTCGAGGGGAGAGGGGGGGGGGGGCTATGTTCAGCAGTGGCTGATGATGATGATAAAACATATAAAAATTCAATTGTTTATGGGTTGTAAAATTCGACCCACAATAAATATAAAAAAAAACATTTTATATTTATTAAAAGTCAGCGAACTGAATTTTATTAAACTTATAAATCTCTATAAATATAAAATTCACAAACAAGGAGTCGAGATCCTGGAATTGAAGATTGCAAACATAAATATTTATACAAGAACTTCTTGGGATAAGATTTAAATCAAATAAGTAAAGCAAGCGAAATTTCGGGTTCAACGGCCTTTATTGTTTATTCGAAAATAACATTAATAAATATTGTTAATTGTTATTGTTATATTAACAATAAATATTGTTATTGTAAAATAATGTACGTTAAGAATCATATATAGGTACTTTTATATTATTATTATACTATTATTATAAAATAGATATATTATTTACCCTGTGAATCTAGTAAATAAAAATGAAATAATAAAAAAAACAACAGTTAGTGGTCATTTGCCCAGTCTGCCAATCCGGGGTAGTACCACCACTTTCAAGTGTACTTCGTACCTACAGACCGCGTTTTGTAATCAGCTTGTAAGTTGCCGGTTCCAGCTAGGCCGGCATAGTGGATGCGACTGCTACTTGCAAATGTGTTAGACTAAAAGTTAACATCTATTTTTTATTGTGAGGTCCAAGAATGGAGGTGACTAATACTACAGGTAAATAACTGCAACACACAGTCGATTCTACTATGCCTGCCTAGTTGAAACCAGCAACTTACAATCTGATCCCGAAACGCGACTAAGTCACTTCTCGGTCTGTATATTTGTAAGTGGGCTTCACCACTTCTACTACACCGGCCTCTTGGACCACCCCTTGCTTACACTATCAGGCAAGTCGAGATCAGATGTCGGGTCTCAATAAAAAAAAACTATCCATTTATGGTTGCCAACCGTCCTGTTTTTCCAGAACATGTCCTGGTTTTGAAAGCGTCCTGGGGTGTCCTGGATAGTTTTTAACGTCCTGGCGATTTTATTAAAAATAATTACTTTTTCTAATAATAATTAAATACTCTATTAGAAACTATAGTAAGAGTTTCATTGACCCTGTTTAAAATGCGAGTTATAGTATTTTCTTAGATTTTGCGCGAACATTGATTAATGAATTAAACAAATTTTATTACGGTTTACTATCGCGTTTATTTTGTTTTAGATTTTACATTTTTTTATTATTCCGACGTTTCGAGAGCTTGCATTTTGCATGAGCTTGCTGAACTTGTAACGATGGCTCTCAAAACGTCGGAATAAAAATTTAAAAATCTAAAGCAAAATAAACGGGATAGTAAGCCGCATAAAATTTGTTTAATTAATTCAGTGCGAATTATTATACATTGTACTATTACTACTCGTAAATATCGTCCTTTTTTTACATTAAAATGACCTGGTATTTCTACCTATAATACATATATTATAGGAAACTAATGGAACAAATAAAACTACGGGTGCCCAACATGCGTCTACGCAAGCGATCTCTCACGTTCGCAACCACGTCTTCCATCTCTAATTATACCAGGAGTTCGTTCATTAATCGCAGCTGTAATACCTACAACATCCGTTTCAATGATTTGGATATTTTTTATTTAAGTAGCAAGAAGGGATTTTATAATGAATTAGTTCAGATATGCAAATTAAAGCAAAAAGGGTCGACACACACACACACACACGTATGTGAAATAAGTATATGAGTATATAAATAAGTATATTTTGATTTTATTTAATTAGGAGCTAAAAAATATATATATAATAAAATGGACTATATTTGGCTTTGGAAATGTACTATTATGTAATGTTTCGTCAAAGATGTATTTAGCTGTAAGTCTTTAATAAATAAATAAATATATATAATATATATATTTATATATATATATATATATATATATATTATATATATATATATATATATAAAGCCTGGTTTTCAAAATAAAGAGGTGCCAACCCTAATCTAATCAGACGAATACAATACGTCTAATCTACAAATCGCAATTGGCACTAAACGCACACGTGATGCACATCTGTTTTGCCACGTGCATAATTTATTAAACCGCTCGTAAAACATCATTAATATAATATTACAATAAATATTAATCATAAAAATAATAGAATAGATAGTAACTTCGTATTATCTATATTAAATCAAGGTTGTTGCTATTATTTTATTCATGTGTTTTCTAGAGAAGAAAACACATGAATAAAATAATAAAGGCGATCGTGGTGTGGTAGTACAATGATCACGCAAAACCAATTGCCAATGAATCTTTGAAATAAGTACTTTGGTCGTCCTGTGTCTATGATACAGTACTTTAGTAGCTAACCATGGAAATGTAAATTTGATAAAAATACCATTATTATGATTTATGTATGAAGTAACGTCTTTACATGGACGGCTTTACATTACATTCAGATATTTCACACGGACGGATTAATCAATTAATCATATTGTCACTCCAGTATTTTCACAGAGATAATGGAGCGTCGATTTTCATAGTCTAGACACAATTTCTTCGCTCTATGGCTAGTAGTTTTATTGTATTAGCTTTTGAAAACCATATTATCTAATAAATGTATTTTTACTGTTACACATATTCCATATAATCCTTGGTAGGTACGCATAATTTTTTTACAGCATTGTTTAAATATATGAACAGAATCGTGTATGCGAGGAAAACTAGAGTTGTGTCGAGATCGTAAAAAGGGACCTTCCATTGTCTTTTGCTATCCCTGAGAAATAATTCTTCAATAAATTCGGGGGCACAGAGAGTCCTCGGCATATTGGGTTTTTTGCTCTTAGTTACGGAATTTTTGTATCAGGTTAATTTGTTATGTAGACCACCTCAAGTCTTAAATACTTTCATAATAAAACTTGTTTGAATAAACCCCATATTGTTACTTTTAAAGAATAACGTAATATTCAAATTTAATGGCGGCTCTGAAGTTAGACGCGAGTCGATGCGCAATAAATAATATACGCTATAGCGGGACTCGAAGGATGTAAGAGAGCTTTTTATTCTGACTGAATATGTGCGAAGTCTCGCTCGCAGCTAACTTCGGAGACGCCATAAAGTTTGTAGTTGAATTACGATTGTGAAGAATAGCTTACCGTGGTAAAAGAATATTATCAAAAGTAATACTATGTCGTTTCCAAACTTTTTTAATATAATTGAATGGGAGACTGTTGCATCTAATTTTATCACCAATCACACTGTTTGAAGTAATCATTGTTTTTTTATTAAGATATAATGTTTCCCTTTTTATTGATTTTATAGTCCTTAATTGAGTTTCTTGTAATTTTTCTCGTTTCCGAGCGTGGTAGAGTCTCACAATTCGCAAGAGCTAGAAGGCTTATACGAAACCTTTGATTTAATTTTGACTTAACATCTTAACAGCACAATAAAAACGTTCACTGACTTGGTGTCTTTAAACATAACTGATTTATAAATAATATTTCTAAATATTAGTTAATTCAAAATTAAAATATACTAATTTGTAGTAACATAGTACCACTCAACCGTGCTCTGTTTATTAACTAAATCGTAGTTAATTTGTATTACAGATAGCATTATTTATAAAGTGATATAATTATAACTTTGCTGGTTTATACGATAGTTTAATATTTACTTTGAAATGTCAGTTAAGATAAGTAAGGAATCGTTAATGACAGGTAATTCGCAGTTATTAAACGGTGTTCAGATTTTATCTGTATTTTAAACTTTATAGCATGTTAAACCTATATATCTAGTCTGAAAGTACACTGTAATATTTACTAAAGTTTTTGTGCAATTATTTTCGACAGGCGTAGCCGATTGGTTAGCACGCGTAAAGTCCCGGGTTCTATTCCCGGTCAGAGCGAATATTTGTTTTATAGCTTTTATTTGCAATATTTATTAATTACATTAAATATTTGTTTTAAAGATTCCTCATGAAATAGTACTTACTGTGGAGAGCAGGCTGGAGTTGGCACGCGGAGGTGATGATGGCCGGGCTGTCGTGGACGATCGACGTCACTGTCGCTATGCTCGTCAAGCCCGACCGCGCTGCCTGACCCACCCGTCGACCTGGAAAAGCATTCCAATTGTTGCATTTTTTTCTATTATAATCAACAGTTCTACAGTTTTGTTTTCACTTCTACTTTTTGTTTTTATTCTATTTTGTTAGCCATAAGTTGTCACAAGGCACGGGTTTAAAACCACTTGCAGGTACCAATGTTTTTTTAATATCAAATTGCCGATTTAGACGGAAAAATTAAAACTTTTTTTCTAAAAAATAACATCAGTTCACGGTTGTCTCAGTCGCCGTCATTATACCGGAAAACAAAAGAACGGCGTGTCGTTCTACAAAGAAACGACACGCCGAACCCATTATTTTGACTGCCGATTCGGCCGACTCCGACCAGTGAGTATCATGGTGTGAAAAGACGAGGTAGGAACAAGGGTAAAAAGCTCTTTAGAAGATTGTCGTGGTATGGACGACAAACGACAAGGAACAATATTTACTTTTAAATATTACAAGTAGCGAAAACATGTAAAAAAACACTGAAAGAAACCTACTTTCAGCATGTTAGTGTCTGAATCGCATCATTCATCTTAACGAAACAGTACAGCCTTAGGCAACCTAAAAAGGCTTATTTATGGTCTAAACTTATTTTCATGGTTATACGAAACATGAAAAACGGCACTTAGTTATGCCGTTTCTCAAGTCTAATGTACCAGAAATAAAACATCAACATAGGTCGGCATGGTAAAAACGTTTAATAGTTCAATCAATCAAAATGTCACGTCTTTTTTTTCACGGGGATAGGCAGAGACAATGTAGCGCCTACTCTATTTACGCCATTTTACTCCCTTGTTTCCCTCACATCCACATTTTTTTTTAAACAAGCTCTATATAACGAAAATTGCTAGGAAGAAATAAGTACTCCATGGTGGCGAGTATCCGTCAGGGATTTTCCCTCGCGAAACAAAACAGTCTGATGCTTAAGTATTTGCGGTAAGCATTAAACAAGTTAAGGAAAAAACAATAATTTTCTTAATTTGATTATGTGATTACCACATTATATAAAATAATGTTATTTTTCATTACACAAAATTACAATAGCTATTTTGGCCGGCATAGTGACGACTGAGGCAACAGTAAACTGAGTCGGATTGTCCACATGATAGTTGATTTTACACGACAAGTTCCTGGATAATTATTTTTTAATAGGATAATTATATTGTAGCTCGACATATCACAGGACCGCGCCTGATGTTAAGCTGGTCTATGAATAAAAGCGACTGCTACTATAGTTAAATTAAATCTGATGAGGATGAATGAGTTAAACGAAGCAGACCCATGAGGGTGTTTTCCGACCAAATCGGAGAAATCCTCAAAAAAGCTGGGTTGCCCAATGCCCATAATATAGAGCTTGTATGAAAAAAATTGTGGATGTGAGGGAAGTGAGGGAGTCAGGATCGTGGCAAGTGGCGCTCTATTGTTCTGCCTATCCCTGTGGGAAAAAGGCGTGACAATTTGATTTGATTTTTGAAGTGTTGTCTGGCTGTCATTTTAAGCGCGAAATGTGTTGGCTTTAACTATTAAATAATTTATATTAAAATTTTCCATTATTAAAATAAATTATAATATTTGCATAATGAATTAACTCACCTAAATATCCTCTTCAGGCGACTAATGACGTGGTATTTAATGTACACTGTGACGCAAAATTATTGGCACTGTTCATTAATATTTTTACTTGTAACATTAGTGATACAATTTTGTACATTTTGCCATTTTAAGCAACTTTTTATTATTAAATATATGTTTTTATCAATAAAGCTATGTGCGTGAATTTTTATTTAGGTTAGGTAATGATTCAATTTTTTATTGACTTGATATTATAGGAAAATAATCAACCAAATTGTCACGCCTCTTTCCCACAGGGATAGGCAGAGACAACGGAGCGCCACTTGCCACGATCCTGAGACAACTCCCCGCTTCCTTTACATCCACAATTCTCCTCATACAAGCTCTACGGTTATGGGCACTAGGCAACCCAGCTTTCTAAAATTCTTTTATAATTATTCTTTGAACATTACTTTTTATTATTGATAAATTAATTGTAATATTGGTGAGTTTGGTCAATTAGGAAACTTATAACAATATCTAGAACTTCGTGATCATTGTTTTATTTTTATTCACAATTTAAATATAATACGTTCGTAATTATTACATAAGTGTTAGTAACGGATACATCATCGCGTCTACCGTCTAATAAGATGACATACAAGTTTTATTGGATTACAATAAATCTTTGAGTCATTCCTTTGAATAAAAAAAATGTTTTTACTACATATTGCAAACTATACAAGTATGTACATTGGATCTATACGTCAATTGCGACGTATAAACGAGCACCGCCTAATTATAAGCTGTAGTGCCTTTCATGAGCGACTGCTTCAGATATTTTGTTTATTGCGACGCGACATATGAACTCTACTAGCCTGATGGTAAATTGACTCAATTTACGGTTGCCTCAGGCTATGGCAGCTGTAGCATCCACTATGTTTTACTAATACCGAAAGGGAAAACAGTCTTTACCACGACCTTCTTAAAATAAAGAGTGTTATTAATGTTGTGGATGACATTAGGTTATTAATGTATCGAAGACATCCTCAAGAAAGCTAGGTTGCCTAGTGCCAATAACTTTAGAGCTTGTATGAAGAGAATTGTGGATGTGAGGGAAGCGAGAGAGTTGGGTCAGGATCGTAGCAAGTGCCACTCCATTGTCTCTGCCTATCCCTGTGGAAAATGGCTCGACAGTTTGATTGATTGATTGATACAAGTGTAGACAATATTGTCACTTTAAAATAAAAAAATATAGTCTAATAATTTATTAATGAAGTGTAATTAACTTATGATTTATTTAGAAATTTTACTTAATGACAACTTAACGTCAGTAAATAAAAACGGCATATCAATAAATAAATTGGTATTTACGACTACGAACGCGGAATTGCATATAAGCAATTTTATTAACTAGTTATAAAATGAAGGTATCTAACTGTTATTACATAAAAATCCAGTAGATATTTCCTTTTATATACATGTATATTCATACCTAGGTATATAAAAAATAATATAATAAAATACACAATTTATCAAAGCTTTATGTTTCAGCCGCCTTTCGACTCTTAGCTAATACGATCACTACAACTTTGAAATAGCCTTCGGAAAATGAAAATTAAACGAGCTAATAGCAGTCGACCCCATTCATGGCCCGCACTTAGATTAACATCAGGCTGTCAAATGTTGCACCCCAATAAAATGACATAATACAAAATAAAAGTTCTTACATTTTATTTTACTTTAAAGAAAATCGTCACTTATAATTTCTTTACTAATAAAAATACCTAAAAAAATAAAATTACTATTATTAGTTAGTAACTTTACTTTTTATAAATATTATAGATAGTCTACGCTTTCTCGAAGTATTAATTAAGACGTTTACCTAAATCCTAAATGATATTATTTGAGCTAGTTTTTACATCGAGTTTTATTAATGAAATAAGATGACAAATCTGCGCACGAAAGAACCCCGGCTTTGATCTTGAAACCCGGTTAAGACAACACTTCTTTTTTCTACTAGTTACTAAGTTAATCTTAAATACATCTCAATAAATACTGATAATAAGGTTGATTTTTCAAAATTTTGTCAATAAAAAAATAAACAATAACAAATAGCTACCAAATCCACGCACACGATTTTCTATATTTCACACAATTAGAATAACACAAATTTTAACACTTTATATTGAAGAACGGAGTATGAAGAAAACTAAGGTCAGTTACGTTGAAGAAATAAAGCACTTATGTTAGAAGTATAGAGATTTCTTGTTCAGAATAAAATTCACATGCATACTGCTTTTAACACACTGGAAGCCTATCATCTGGGCTTCTATTTAACAAGCCAAGCAATTATGATCGTTTAAGATTTACATTTAGGGGTGATAATCGTGTTACAACCCTGTAGCGTAGCGAAACATGCGCAGTGGTGCAGTGCGCACGATATTGATTGCAATCATATGTAGGGAATATAAAATAGCGGCAATCTCTTTAAAAAACGTTTTAATTAATATTTTTTATTAATGTTTCCTCTCAATTAAATAATTTTGTAATTTCGAACTGTTTTTATTGTTTAAATTCGTATTAAACTACTGTTGAAGGTTGTTTCGCGTTGGTATTAGATTACTCCATTCCGTCCTTTTTCTACATATGAAGTCAGAAAGGGAGGCACATCTCTCATTCATCTCCATTTATCTCGTAATGATAATATGTTAATTTGCACAATAAACTTAACGGTAACTATACAAATAAATATAACAGTAACTTCGTGTTTTACTAAATGTATAGTTTTATTATCATTGTATTTTTAAACATTAAATATAATATTTGTTTTATTGTTATCACGTACGCCATTATGTAAAAACACTACAATTTTCTCGTCATCTGACTTCGACTTTTCTGCTAGTAAGCAAGAAAAAGTCCAGAAATACCGATGACTGAAATAAACAAATGAGTTGCTTCAATCGCCATCAGTAACTTGTATGTATGTAACTAGTATTAGCTTCACTTGTATGTATGTAACTATGTAATGGAATCTTTCAAATTATTTTTCACCTACTTCTAGAGGTCTAAATAATTTGAAAATTTGTTCACGTATTTAAAACCCTTGACAATACAATAATTTAATTAAATATTTTTTGAATAAATATATTATGCCATGACAGCGACTGAGGCAACCGTGAACTGACTCGGTTTTTTCAGTGTTTCTTGGACTTACTCTTGTTTTCCATTTATTTACTTCCCAGTTCACATTGTCATATACGAGTTATTTTTAGGTTTTTTTTTATTTACATTTTAAAACTAAGCTACTAAAGTGCTTGTACTATAGAAACAGGACAACCAAAGTACATATATCAAAGATACATTGGTACCGGTGGGTGGTCTGGAACTCGTACTCGGGTTGCGTAACCATTGCACTGCCACTACACCACGGTCGCCTTAGTAAAACTATGGCCGACATAGTGACGGCGACTGAGACAGCCATGAACTAACTTGGTTGTTTCAGTCATCATCACTCTTGGATCTCCTCTTGCTTATCACCAGGCGGGTCGATGTTAATGGTAAAAAAATATTATCACATTTACTATAGAGCATCTGTGACTTATCGAGTAGGCAGTATGTAATAATTGGTAAGGCAATGGAGATTCTAGTGACTAATTTATTTACTCTACTCGTATGATCAACTAAATAATTTACGAAGAAGTTAATAGTAAATTAAATACCCACCAAAATCAATCAATCAAATTATCACGCCTCGATTCCCACAGAGATAGCCAGGGACAATAAAACGTCACTTTACACGATCCTGACACAACTTTCACGTGTTTGTACTCATTATTTATTAAAATAATATACATAGGAACATCTTGGAAAATAATGGGCGAATAGTTAGAACAAAAAGTACTTACGAGTCATTAAAATGTGAGCCAAAAGTGTGCTCTTGAAGTGAACGAAGCGAGCTTGCTTTGGAGTTTCCAAGGTTGCCTAGTTCCGAGTCTGAAAGAAATTATATTAATTACATAATTAATTCTTAATTGTACATAATTAACTACAAAATTACTGGGTTGCCTAGTACCATAAATATGTATGAAGAGAATTGTGGATGTGAGGGAAGCGAGAATTATGCCAGCATCGTGGCCAGTGGCGCTTCGCTGTCCTTGCATATTCCTATAGGAATAAGGCGTGACAATTTTATTAATAACTACAAAAGTTTACAAAAGACAAACTCAATGTCTTAAGGCATTTTCTACCAGTTAACTTTTGTACCTGGTAATTTTCCAGCACAGAAAGATAAAGAAAAGATAAATACTTAATTGTGAATATGAAAAAAGATATATGATATATGAATTACATATACACTATACATATATAATATAATATATTTTTCTTCATCATGTGATTGTGGTTTAATCTCATCTTTAAAACACAATTTTTTAAACAAATCCACTTCGGTATATAGTATACGAGTTCTGTTCTTTGATTTTTTAAAATTGTAAATCGACATATTATGACAGCACCCTGCTTGATGTTAAGCTGGAGTGTGGTCCATAAATGGATGCCACTGCTACTACAATTCAACTGTGAGTAGCATCCATATCCACTATGCCGGCCTAGTTAGCCCCGGATCGGCAGAAAATATGATGATATTACGGTGCGTGTTAAGGACATTACAACCCGCGTAAATTTTTTTTGACTCCACACACGGGATGAAATGTTCTACTATTTTCCTTGGTGCGTATACAATTCTTTTTATGCCTTGATGAAATGTTCGACTTTTAATCCTATTTTGCAGTGAGAAAAGCCGAACTTTTCATCAAAAAGTTGACGTGTGAAAAATACCTACCTATTACAAACATGTAGTAATCATCCAGTCTATCATCATTCAAATGTCACATCTCGACTTATCACATATCCGTTGATAATCACTTAAAGATATCGTCGGCCTAATTCGTTAACCTGCTAAGTCCTTTTTTGCATAGTTTACAGGACGAAGAAAAAACTGAATAATATCTTTATTAATTTAGGGATCCAAAATCTGAAAATCCCGTTGGTTACTCCTAATTCCCTTGATATTTTAGTATATAATTAGTAGCATATTTTATATTCATCCCGGAAAAATTCAGGAAAATAAATTATTTAGCAGCTTTTCATTGTGAAGTCTGAATTTCTTTGAGGACTTAGCAGTTTTTACACTTAATTTAAGTAGGTTTGTAATGTTTTGTTAATTTTATAAAAAAAGGTAATTTAATTTGTTATTTGAATTATAGTTATTATTAAAAATAAAACAAGCAATCTTCTTTATCAGGAAACAATGTTACAACTAAAATATATATATTTAAAATAAAAAAAGCTGTCATACTTAAATTACATTATTATAATCGAAAGTATAATAATGTATGTAGTTGTAACTGGTTAAATATTTTATAATTATTAATTGAAGAGCCTTTTTCCCATAGGCATAGGCTGAGATAATAGAGCGCCACTTGCCACGATCCTGACATAACTCCCTCGCTTCCCTTACATCCACAATCCTCTTTTGGGCACTAGGCAACCCAGCTTTTTTGAGGATGTCTCCGATTTGTCGAAAAACCGAAGATTTAAATCGTTGCGGAAAACACCCTTCTAGGTCTGCCTCGTTTAACGCATCCATCTACATCAGATTTATAAATTCCTATCGTTAATCTACTTTCACTCATCCTTTTAAGCATTCCTTGTCACTACATCTTCTTTCAAACCACATCTATCGCACAGTGCACTATTCCTTATCCCATTTGCTATCGTCACTCTTTTATGACCGCATTTCTACAGCGTTAATTTTACTCTCAAAACAAAACCGCATTATGAACAGCCATCCGTTACTTTTCATACATTATTTTTATTGTTCTATTGATACTATGGATATCACCGTACATTATATTATCCTTTTGAGCTCTTCTCTCAATATCTTCATCACACTTCCCATCTCTTGTAAATCACTTCCTAAGTAAACAAATTGTTTTACTTGTTCCACTTCCTTTCCGTCTATTACTGTCGAATTCTGCTGTTCTGTGCTCTCTCTCTCTCCCAAACCATTACTTTGGTTTTGTTTACATTTACTGTCATACCTCTCTTTTATAATTTTGATTTCATAATAGCAACCATTTCCTGTAACTTATACGCCGACGATGTAAGAATACTTGATCGTCTGACGTACTAGAGACATATGAATACCAAGTCATAATTCTCAAACCATACTTTATTTCACGCAACTCTTTCAGGCAACAGTATATGAATAGATTGAAAAGCCATGGTGACGGACAGTCAACCATGACGTCAACCCGCCTGATGATAAGCAAGAGGAGGTCTAAGATTGACAACGACTAAAAAAAACGAGTCACGGCTCCCCCAGTCGCCGCTACTATGCCGGCCAAAGATGCTTTTCACGCATCGCTTGAAGGATCCAAGGCCAGGAGAGAACTCATGGGCTGGGAAAGCATTCCACTTGTCGATTGTTCTACAAAGAATAGACGCACCGAACTTTTTTGTTCGACTGCTGCAGATGCCTTTCCCGACCTGTACGGGTATTGTGGTTGTAAAAAGATGAGGCAGGAACAAGGTTAAAGAGCTTCCCAGAACATTTTCGTGGTATAGGTGATAGAGGACGCACAAAGCCGCCATGTGTCTGCGAAGTTGCAACCCTGCATGACGCGCTTTCATCCACAACAACGCGTATGGAGCGGCCTCGGTTAACCGGTCAGGTATACCGTATGCCTGGAGCTTGGATAAAAGGGCCTTATGCTAGACCTCGTCTAACGTTTTGGAGATGCCCAAGCCGATGGCAAAGGCCTCTCCATTACTATCCAACGCTTCACCCCAGACGTGCGTGGTGTACGCCAGAAGGTCACCAGAGACAAACACTCATACACTTTGCAATTCTCTCAGACAACAATAGTCCCACGCTCTAATATGCCTTGGCTGTCGGGTCGACCCCAGACCAAAACACTGTGTAGGGACCATAGTGGGCGAGTCCTTTTGATTCGTCTTATTCACACACAAGATGTGAATAAGTGTCTTATCATCATCATTATTATATCATCTGACATACTTTATGTAACTTTTTCTCCATTCCTTCACTAACATTAAACGTGGCAAAAAGGCTACCCGCTGCCTGCTTTTCGCCACATTTCAACTATTTTTAGGCCCAGTTCTTTTTGGATAGTTAAAGTGACTATCTCTTAAACACTATAATTACGATATGATATTATATAATATTAATTAACAATTTGACTACTCAAAAATAAGTGGTTAAACCATCTCTAGTAAGATACAAACTTGGTGTTTATAGCTGAGGTGTCTAATATTGATTAACTGTTTAATTTATTTTTAAATAAAATACTAAACCTGCCAAATCCCTTAAGTTTAGGTTAGGATTTGAATATAAAAAAAAACATATAATTTGTAGAAAACAAAAAACAATAAAAACTTATAGGTGAAACAAAATGAACCTAGCTTGTTTATAATTTTGTTGTTTACAGGGCCGTCTTTATCCGGGGGTTCAAAGGGTGCAGTGCACCCGGGCGCAGAGTCTTAGGGGGCCGCATGCCGACCGCCGTAAATTTTGATAGGTACCTACTACACTGAGACCACGCGAGCGGAGCCTTGACTTTCGCACCCCGGCGCTGAATATGCTTAAGACGGTCCTGGTTGTTTACACAATTAAATAAAGCAAAAGTAGACTAAAAATTGCCAATAAATATCGCGAATTGATAGGCATTTGGACCTGCTTAAGCCCTAAAGGATTAAGCAGGTTTTCATTGTGGAGATTGGCTGTTAGTCAGATAGCAGTTTTTCGGGTATAGCTTTTTTCGCCTTTTTAAAGCTAATATCGTTATTTTTCCTTTACCAAATGATAGAGAATAGTCTTAACCTTCTAAATTGTATAAAAAGTAAGTTTCGCCCAAAAATGGACTTAGCAGGTTAACGAGTTAGGCCGACGATATGTTGCGAAGTGAGGATTTTACAGATTCTATCATTTTTACTATAATAATTTCTAAATAACGATAATAAGTTATGCAACTACACGTATTATAGAAACGTGAAGTAATAATTTTCTATTTATTTTCGATGCACGTCATAAATTCATGATTATTTTTATAATAACGATATGTCTGGTGAATATCTAGTTTTCAAAAGATACAGTAAATAATGATGGTACAAAAAATTATAAACAAGGAAAATTAAATTATTTAAAAGATACTTTAAACCGAGATTATTAACTGAACATTGTTCTACACGAAATTTTTGAACATTAAACATTCGACGAGTATTAATTATGTGCTTTTATTTAGTAACTTATCAATATTTTTAATTTTGAGGCAACATTTTAAATATTTTATCATGAGTATGAATACGTTAAACAAGGCAGAAGGCAGGCCCAGGAGGGTGCTTTCCGACCAAATCGGAGATATCATCAAGAAAGCTAGGTTGCCTAGTGCCCATAACCATAGAGCTTGTATGAAGAGAATTGTGAGTGCGAAGGACGCGAGGGAGTTGTGTCAGGATCGTGGCAAGTGGCGCTCCAAAAATGTACTATACCCCATTGCCTACCACTCTTAGAAAAAGATAATGGGCAATAAATTTAAAGGAACTAAGTTTATTTGTAAATAATATCCTCGACTTATTGTATTTAATATCAATAAAGCGACTGCTATTTTTAGTTATTTAATTGTAGTAGCAGTCGCATCCATTTATAGACCAGTTTAAAATCAGGCGGGGTGACATAATAATAAAATTCAAGTCCTATCTATCGTACTTTTTTTATTAAAACTAAAAATATAGCACCACTGCCTACCACTCTTTAAAAATTAAAGTAGTGGTATGTAGAATTAGAAATATTTTAGTGGGAGTATTGTGGGGGCAAATAGACTACGTGACTGCGCTTCTCTATTGGAGTGTACTCGAGACAAGTGACAGCGGCACGTCCCTAAGAATTTTATCTACGTGTATGAGCGTGCTTGTTGGAACAAATACGTATACCTACTACTGCATCGTAGTTGATGTCAAATCCTTGTGTAATAACTGATTCCTTTCTAAATTATTTTGTAATTTAAACGTGTTTTAATAATTGTAGAGCTCGTATAAAAAGTATTGTGGATGTGAGGAAAGCGAGATAGTTGTGCCAGGATCGTGGCAAGTGGCGCTCCATTGTCGCTGCCTATCTCTGTAGGAAAAAGGCGTGACAATTTAATTGATTGATGAATAAAATAAAAAATAAAACCAATTTTCTTTTTATTTTCTTATGGAACATCTGATCTTGACTGATGGTAAGTAATGGGAAGGCCAAGATCGCTGACGACTTAAAATACGGACATGGTTAACAGCTGTTTCAGTCGTTGTCACTATGCCAGCCAAAATTCACCTAATTTTATTTATAATATCAAGAAGTAATAAGTAGGTACAAAAGATTTAGCCCCCGGAGTTGAGAGCTAAACCTTTTATAGGCGTATAAGGTCACTAAACGTAGTTTATTCGCCAAGGAAAATAATAAACCCTTCAGATTTTAAATACCAAGATATATTTAGGTACTAACCTTTATGAGTATGTGTGTTAAGACCAACATCAGATATTGATCTCCCTCGCGCCCGTGTGGGGTGCTTAGACTTGCTGAAAAACTCCCAGTGACGAGCCAGCGTTGAGTGTAGGAGCTTATTAAATCTGTAGTACAAAATATTGTAGTTTGGTAATGGGTTTATAGGTATATTTTGACGATACGCGTGGCTCATTGGTTCGCACATTGTCCGTTAGGCGTAAAGTTCTGAGTACGATTCCCGGTCGGAGCAAAGATTTTTTCATAGGTTTTTATTAAAATAATATTGCAAATATTTGTTAATAAAAAGAGAGGCGGATATTTGCTCCGGGCTTGGGTTTAGTTTTCTGGTCTTGTCGGGTGTGGTAGGTACTGGAGCTCAGTCTGCCGATCCGGGGTAGTACTGGAATTACTTTCAAGTATACAGACTGTGTAGACTCGCGTTTTGGGATTTTCTCAAAAGTTGCTGGTTCCAACATTAGGCGAGGTGCTGTACGTCAAATCACACAAAAAAACGTTTCTTTGTAGATGTTCTTGATAGATGTGAGATAGATATATCTATAGATAAATACATTTATCAAGACACCGATCAACGTGTTGTTATTTCTAACAATCTCATTCATTAATATTATTTACAGCCGTAGCCGAACGGTTAGAGATTGGTTGGGCGTAAAGTCCCGGGTTCTATTCCCGTTCGGAGCAAATATCTGTTTCATAATTGTTTGTAATTCATAACTATTTGTAATATTTAAATTATATTAAATATAGCAAATATTTGTTAATAAAAATGTGGCGGATATTTGTATCGGGTCTGGTTATTAAAGAGTGGTAGGCAGTGGGACCCAGTCTCCCGATCTGGGGTAGTACCACCACTTACACAAAAAAAACATTTCTGTATTAAGCTACTAAAGTAGACGACCGAAGTATAGAGTTTTGGTAGCGGTAAGTGGTATGAACCCGTGCTCTCGGTTTGCGTGAAAATTGCACTACCACTACACCACGGTCAGCTTAAATATAGAGGTTATGAATACATAGTCGTATATAGGTCAGTAAACATGTAAATATTCACACACAAATAGAATAAACAAGTTCATTTTATAAAGGTCCTACTTACATAATCGGCTTATCTATAGTTAATACCTACTTCCTCAAGTTATAAGATAGAATTCCTATCTAGGTCGTTCTAAGTACATAGTTACATGGGAATATAGCTCTTTGGTTAAATAAAAATACGGGTCTTATTGCTGTGTATTTGTCAGTAAATAATTCGATGTAATTATGATTCCATACGTAGGCATTTAATTAAAGTTATATAAGCTTAGGTTCTTAGAATTGTGGAATTATTATGTTTAGTTGTCAAACTGGATCGAGCTGAAGGCTGTTGTCGCAAATTAAAATATGGTGATCTTTATAAACTAGTCAAAAAATTAAGAGAATTTTACCTAATGAAAAACCATTTTTTAGATTTTTAATAGAAGGAAAGAAATATAAAATGAAAATTGCTCGTTACAGTGATTTTGGCAAAAAGGATAAATTTGAACCTTCGGGCACTAAGAGAGAAAATTCACAGCACTATGAAATGTTTATTGCTTTTTCAGGACAGTTTGAGTTACAAAATTACGGATCCTTCGTTCATTTCAAAACCCTATTTTTTTATTTATGATCAGTTTTTTTCGAGTGATTGATTGAATTCCAAAGTAAGAGTAGGTACAGATAATAATGAAAACATAAGAATGCGCCGCAGAGGTGTTCGAGTTTTATTCATTACAATATGTTAAGCTGGCGACCGCTAGTACCTTTTAATAAGTTGCAAACAAATGAGATTAACGAAATCTAATGAGTATGAGAATGCTTGAAAACTCACAAGTGAGTAAATACTATACATAGACAATATAACTAATATAATTGTAAGTAATTAATAGGGCCTAAAGAATGAAATTGCCGTTTTATAGTACTTTGAATGGGCATAAAACCATGGTGTGAGATTTTATGTGAAACTTTAAAAAAATGATATTTATGAAGTTCTTGTTTAAAAAAAGTGCAACATTCGATTTTCGTCTTTCAATTGTTTATTTTAACAGCTTAGACGAGCAAGATGGATACTTCGAAAATTCAAATAGATAATATTTGAATACGAGTTCCGACGCGGAACTAAAGCAGCAGAAGCGGCTCGCAATATCAATGCTGCGTTTGGAAAGAAGACGCAAGGTTTGTTAATGAACTTTTGGTTTATACAATTTTTGGTTTAAACGCTTTTGTAATGGAAACTTTGACTTGAAGAACAAATTACGTAAAAGACCGGCCCGCACAGGTGAATAACGCTAAATTGATGGTGGAAGCCGATCCAAGTCAAACTACCCAGGAATTAGCGGCATGGTTTAACGTTACCTTACCTACAATATTGACTCATTCGCATGAAATAAATAAGATAATAAAATATGAAAAATGGGTGCCTCGTGATTTAACTGATCTGCAGAAAGAAACGCGTGTTAAAGCTTGCGTTGCCTTGTTGAAAGGAATATTGAATTGAATTGTGACATGTGAAAAAAAGAAGAGAATTCTTTAGAATAACCGAAAGCGAAAATTGCAATGGCTGATCCCAGGTCAAAAGCCGCAATAGTGCCCCAAGACAAAGCTTACCAATAAAAAGGTAATGGTAACTGTTCGGTGGTCTATTCATGGTATTATTCGCTATAGCTTTCTTAGGTCTGGTCATGCAATAACAGCAGATGTTTACTGTGCCGAACTTTAAACAATGATGGCGAAACTAGCAGTGAAACAGCCCCGACTCGTGAATCGATCTTCACCATTATTGCTTCATGATAACGCAAGACCTCATACTGCACGAGAAACCATTCTAACTCTACAGGAGCCGCAGATAGAAACCAGACGCCATTCTCCGTAGTCGCTAACGGACTACCATATTTTTCGTGATTTGGACAATTTTCTACGTGGTAAAAAGTTTTCTTCCCAAGAGGCTGTATAAAATGTTTTCACACAGTTTGTCGGATCTAGATCCCCAGGGTTATATCGCAAAGGCATAAATGAACTTCCGATTAGATGACAACAATGTATAGATAATGAGCGTAAATATTTTGTTTAAATGAATATGTACATTTTGAAAATAAAAATGTTTTTTTTTTTCAGTACAAATCGGAAATTTCATACTTTAGCCCTAATATTACACGGAAAGGATGAGTGAAAGTAGAATAACGAAAGGAATTTATAGATCTAATATGGTTGGATGCGTTAAACTAGGCAGACCAAGGGAGTTTTCCGACCAAATCAGAGACATCGTCAAGAAAACTGGGAAAACCTAGTGCCCATAACCGTAGAGCTTGTATGAAGAGAATTGTGGATGTGAGGGAAGCGATGGAGTTGTGTTAGGATCCTGGCAAGTGTGGTTCCATTGTCTCTGGTCTATAATGAATAGAAGTAACCGTGGTCTAGTAGTAGAAAGTTCTCGCTAATCAAGAGTCCTCGGTTGAAAGCACACTTGCTGGCACCAAAAGATTTTTGATACCTATTTAAATTTGGTCGCTCAGTTTTTATGATACAAGCACGTTTATCATACTATAGAAATGTAATTGAAAATATTTACGAAATATTTTCTATAAGAATATCATCTGCTTTTAGGTAAAAAATTAAACAGGTGTTACTTATTTCTTATTTCATAGTAGCGATCTCTCAGTAAGTTGGTTAAATGCAAAATTCTTTCATATAGGTTTAAGATATATCGTCTTACTGAACACCGTTAGATTTTGTTGTAATATTATTAAAATATTCAATAAGTATGGATTCATAGAATACCTTTTCAAAGATGCATCAAAACTATCCGAAGAACTTGAGGCATTGGAGCTGGAACTGCCTTCCTCGTGAGCCAATTGGAATTTTGAACTTATTTGTAATTTCATTTTTACTCCTTCACACGCGACTCAATCGTAAACAGATTATTTTTAGTTAAAACGTTTACGCCGCAAATAACGTATACTGTGTTTACTAATCTATTTAATAATAAATAAATAAACACTACTGAATACTGGACGGAATTTGTCACTAGAATCTAAAAATAAAACTAAAGCAAAAGATTGCGTGCTCGTTCCTGAGGTGCGACTCTGTTTGTGGGGGCTTGACTCATCTTACAATTAGATCAGTTCAAAAATCACTATCATAGCTAATTTATTTGGCATATAGTCTGACGAGGTTTCACTCTGAAGGCTGGAACGATTACAACATCGTATTGTGTTCCTAAATTGAGTTTAATAGCGGTAAATAAGAACGCGTGACGTCTGCCAGGAGTTTTATTCAAAACTGAATTTTATTTTACATATCTATTGGAGTAAAAATAGAATGAATGTATATAAATCTTGTTTATTGCGGGTAGTTTTATAACTCTATGATGGGTGATAAAACAAATATACACTACCAAAAAATGCAGTTGTATTAGTAGCATTAAAAATTGAGCCGGCATATTATGGTTGGCGATTAACACCAGAATAATACTGTTTTTATATTTGAGGAAAAATACACTAACACCTTTAACCTAATTTACTTGTTTTTTCGAGACTTTAGTAAAGCTTTGTTTGATTCAGTTAAGTGTGTTTATATCGTAAAAATGATGCGTAAATTCATTTGATAAAAATTGTTTAACATCACGCGCATCGTCATTTACTTTACATTTCTACACCAAGCCCGCTTGGGCCATTACTGCTTAGTGGTACCCAGTCTGCCAATACGGGGTAGTACCACCAAGTACAATTATACAAACCGTGAAGTGATTTAGTCGCGTTTCGGGTTCAGTTGTAAGTTGCCGGTTCTGACTAGGCCGGCATAGTGGATATGACTGCTACTTACAGTTATAGAATTGTAGCAGCAATGACATCCATTCATGGACCGCACTCCAGCTTAACATCAAGCGGGATGAATAAAACAGCTACTAAACGTGTTTGTATCATAGAGACCGGGCGAACCAAGTACATATCACAGACTCAATGGTGCAGCAAGTGGTTTCAAACCAGGAACAGTTAGGGATGTAACTAATGATTAGTGACATACGGACAATTGTTTTTCTCTCATTTATGCACATGCCCAATTTGCCCAAGTCCTGCATATTTGTGGCAAGCCTAGTTTGGGCCCCCTCTGGCTGGGACCCGTGTCCTTCTGCCGTTCAGTTACCCTATAGTTACGTCACTGACCAAGAATGAATGATGACTACAATTTAGTTGACACAGGGACTTAAAACAAAACAAAATAAAACACCTAAATGACTTTTAAATTTTATTTAAAAAAAGGTACTTAACGTATTTGTATATAGAGACCGGGCGAACCAAGTACATATCACAGACTCAATGGTGCAGCAAGTGGTTTCAAACCGGGAACAGTTAGGGATGTAACTAATGGTTAGTGACATACGGACAGTTGTTTTTCTCTCATTTATGCACATGCCCAAGTCCTGCATATTTGTGGCAAGCCTAGTTTGGGCACCCTCTGGCTGGGGCCCGTGTCCTTTTGCCGTTCAGTTACCCTATTGTTACGTCACTGACCAAGGATGGATGATGACTACAATTTAGTTGACACAGGGACTTAAAACAAAACAAAATAAAACACCTAAATGACTTTTAAATTTTATTTAAAAAAAGGTACTTAACGACAATAAGTTTCATATTTATTTGCTAAATTGATAAAAAGTAATCCTAACAAATTAGGCTACTAAAAGGGCTTGTATCATAGAAACAGGACGACGAAAGTACATATATCAAAGATACATTGGTACTGGAAAGTGGTTTGCGTGACTATTTCACTACCGTAGTCACGGTCGCCATAACTAATATATAATATTATAATCTATGCGGAATTTGAATTGTATTTAATTTTAACATTAATATACTAAAAGAGACATTGACAACACAAGAAAGAAAAGTGTAAAAAACTAGATAAAAGTGCAGAATAAAGACTAATAAAAATTAACAGTTAGTTGCAAAAAGAAGTATTAATATTTTAAATGAAGGTAGTTTTTTATACATCTATTTTTAGACGTATATTTGACATGTCTTTATAATTAATTAACCCAAATGACAATTATACGAGTGGCACGCTATGATGACCGTTTTGACGGTTGACCGCCCATGAAGTTTCGTATAAATTAATAACTACCGTTGAAGGAGCAAATTGCTGTCCTTTATTGTCAATAGTGATGTGCAGAATGTATAAATATAATACAAACTATACTTGTAGACTAACTAAATGGTCCCGTGAACAAATCTTTTCACGTTTAACAAAAAAACAGTGTCATTCGACAGAATCTTTAATGGACTAGGTCAATTATATTTATATATATTTTTAGTCGCATTACTCTGACCTATACTTGCTATAATACCATATACGAATATATACTAGTTATAAATCCAAAATAGATCATGGATGCGACTCGCATTTAATTATATTTTTTTCGATAATAACATTTCACGTCACTATTGTAATGTGTCAAAACGGTCAACGCTAGCGTGCCGTCATTAGAAACTTTTATTGACATTTATTTAACTAATGTCAAATGGTCATAATTAGATTTAATGGCTGTTAAATTAAGTAGTCTTTCTTGCAACTGACTATTAATGTATCTTGTTCATCAATTTATCTAAATCTCCTCAATAGTATGGTCTCCTTGGATTGTTCTGAAACAAAAGAAATGCGTAATGAATATTTTTATAAAAATTCATCCATTCGACCAATTTTAGGCCCGAATAAAATGGCACGAATCTCATTTTACGAGTATGCATATAAAATAGTTAATAAGGATATGGTTGTAAATTATGTTCTACTTACTAATGGATTAGGCCTAAAACGATAGGCTAACATCATACGTTTGCGATATGCGTCAAACTCGTCATCATCGGGCGAAATGTCATCATTGCCGGCACCTAGACCTAAATTTTGTGCAGATTGATTGGACCTGTAAAAATTGCGACATAGTAAGTATGTAAACAATGTGTATTAAATTATATTATGTAGGTTGTGTATCTCTAATTAATAATGAAATACACAAGCTAGTATTTTTTTAGATTTTATTTATTTAAGTATATGATTAGCCACATATGATTTATTTAATTCACAAACAAATCACATAATATAAATAGGGCAACCACGCATTAGGCGAAATGTTGAGCTGGCTAGTTTTAGCAGCCATTAGACGCGGCGAGCAGAAACATATATAATATGAAATTTTGTTTATTCGAAATTAAATAAATACACAAATGAGTAGCCCCCTAGCACGGCAATCCAAGAAGCAAGATAAAGACTTGTAAAGAATATCATTCCAACTCATTTTAAATAACTTGTATCAAAAAAGATCAATCAAAAAACAGTGTATCAAAATGTGGAAAACTTTACACAAAACAACGTTGAAATCTTTAATAATTTTTTTTGTGAAATCTTTTGTGAAATATGCATTTTGATGTGCCGGTCTAATACTTTATTTAAAATGAATTCCAATAATATTCCTTGCAGTTCTTTATCTTGATTCTTGGATTGCCATGCTAGGGGGCATGAGAGATACATAATTTCGCATGCTTGTTCTAATGGCTGACGCAGCAGTAGAATTCTTGGCCGCCTAGTGCCCCGCCTGATAGTAAACTGAAGTGCGGTCAGTAAATGGAGGCGACTGCTACTATAGTTAGTAACTGCAAATAGCAGCCACATCCACTACGTTGACCTAGTTGAAACTGGCCAGCATCGTGGATGTAATTCTAATCAATTACATCCACTTTAATTTTAATCAGTATCCTATTTAAATCTATAGTACCGCAACCTACAAAACTATTGCAAAAGAAAACATATTGTGAAATATTGACCATAAAACTATAATTAGTAATAATAGAAAACAACTAGTTCGCATGTATTTCTTAATTATGAGTTGCCCTACATTTCTAGAACTAACAGTTTAAGTTATTAAGTCACGAGCCTACGTGTTTAATATGTCCAGCAGCCAGTTGCAGGAACTTTTTTTTAATTTTAACGCCCATTAAATCTAAGAAAGTAGTTATTTTATTGAATTTAGTTAATTAATTAAACAAATTTTACGCGGCTTACTATAGCGTTTATTTTGGTTGAGAGACCACAATGGCTGCAAAGCTCTCGAAACGTCGGAATAAGAAAATAAAATTGTAAAATCAAAACCAAAATAAACGCGATAGTAAGCTGCATAAAGAAAATGTTTAATCAATGTTCGCGCAAAATCTAAGAAAATATTATGAATTTAGTTAATATGTGTTAACGTCTTTTGGCCTAACTTAATGTCATTTGGGCTCAAATTTATTTATTTTATAGGTGTGCAAAACAAGTTGCATTCTTTAATTCAGTATAAAAACATTGTAAACTTCAAACTAGATTGCAACTCAAAAATTATGCACACACTGCGAACAATTTTTAATAATTACATAATTTAAACATAAAAAAAAACAATATTACAAATCACTAACTACTATTTAAACATTCTATTAATCCATTATTCAAACATACTAGGCATTGGCATTTAATACAACGATTTGTTGCCTTATTTGAAAACTTTATTTATAAATCTATATAAATATTACGTAAATAGATTAAATGTACGTAAATAACGAAATACCCTTCAAATATTAAACAGGCTGCAACCACTCTATTAATTAACTAAACTAGAACGCTTCTTTTTTCACATGCATAGACAGAGGTAATAGAAAGCCCCCTCATAACAGTAATAAAAAATATATAAAAATCACTGTACATTCTTATATCAACCCGAGCGAAAATAGATGCGAGTAAAATGCGAAACCCTATAATAGTCCTATCATATTATTTCAAGTAGTCACATGTAGCGAGATAAGAAACTAAAGGTTAATGACGTGACAAAATCGATTAAGAATACGCTGAGATTTCGATCGTTTGAGACGACATCAAACCCCGACTCGCTTGATAGCAAGCAAGGCAAGATATGCAGGCCGTGTTCGAAAAACCTTCGTGTAGAAGCATGCATCGGTTACCTAGACCTGTTTAACGAAAATTTAGAGCCCTGTGCTAAATATTATGTCATATTATGTTATATAGTCAAATCTAAAACAATCCATAGTATTTTCTTAGATTTTGCGCGAACATTGATTAATGAATTAAACAATGTTCATTCAAACACGATGGCTGCAAAGCTCTCGAAACGTCGGAATGATAAAAAATTGTAAAATCAAAACCAAAATAAACGCGATAGTAAGCCGCATAAAATTTGTTTAATTCACTAAAACAATCCAATTTACCTAATGATTATTTTAGGCATAAGCTAATTAAAAAAAACAACTTACTTATTTATCGGGTCCACAATGCCTGACCCCTCAGCTCCTAATCCCTGACCTTCAGACCAGCCGAGTTTTTGCAGCATTTTAAAACCTAAAATAAACGCATTGAACAAACATTTTAAACCAGAAGTCCCAATAAATACTATTTATTAGGTGATGTGTCCATCTAGGCAACATCACACTTATTTTTTTGATGCTCGTATTAATTTTATTTTTATTGTGACTCGACATATGACAGCATTATATTAAGCCGACGAAAAGCAGTTAAATTGTGCCGAAGTCGCAAGTAGCCAATCAACGTATCTTATCTATCGTTTTGTTATTCGCTGATTGATTACGAAGATGTCTAATATCAGTAGCAATTTCGCTGCTTTTTCGACAGAATCAATATTAAGAGAATCAAGGCCCTGGAGTGCGTCCATGGATGGAAGTGACTGCTGCCACAGTTCCATAACTGATAGTCACACCTACAATGCCGGTCTACATGAAACAGGCAACTTACAAGCTGATTCTTAAAACCCAACATGTCACTTCACGGTCTGTATACTTGTAGGTGGTGGCACTACCCCAGATCACAGACCGAGCACCACTGCCAACCACCCTTAAAATGACCATAATACGTACTTTGGTTGTCCTGTTTCTATGATACAAGCACTTTAGTAGCTTAGTATAGAAATGTAAAAAAAATATGACAACACCCTGATGTTAAGCTGGAGTGCGAACCATAAATGGAGGCGACAGCAACTACAGTTAAGCAGCAGACACACTAGGTAACTTCACGGTCTGTACATTCGCAAGTGGAGGTACTATTCTGGATCAGCAGACTAAGCAAAGACCAACTGTCTGCTTGCCACTCTACAAATGATACGTACCAACATTATCATCTTTCAATTTGAACTCTTTGTAATCGCTGAGATCAGGTTCTCTTCCACTTTTAGACGTCATGTATTTCTCCATAAACCTAAAATTAGCATTTAATTTTAAACTATTATATTGTTACGTACTGCCATAATGTCATCCGCAAGGAGATCAGATCCTTCTAGAAAGTATTTTGGGATTTTCCAATGCACATAGATAAACGTAAACAAGCTCGTCACATTAGATTTAACACAATAGGGTCCATGGGATGAATATCGAGTAGTCTCGATGTCCTTTGTTAGAAAACAAAGGACGAATCATGTAAACAACTAAACAAAAGGTGTTTACAAGTTAGGATCCAAGTGGAATCTTCTGGATGGATTAAATATTCCTATAAATACAGAAGGCAGGCGGCACGGCAGTCAGTCTGAAAAGGGCAGCGAAAACGAGCGATACCTGCGATTGGTAGGCAAAGACTTCGGTTTGGACGAGAGCGACTAGGATATTTGGATTGTGCAAATAAAGCACTTCGTCAACTAATTGGTATTTAATTGTATCCAATAAGATCCTACTAAGAACCCCGCTGCGCGGTACATCACAATATGTATGTACGCTATTTCTTTTAAAAATTTGCTTAAAATAATTCATCATACGTCGGTGCTTTTGGTCCTTCCTTTGTCTAACATCATCAAGCTAGTCTAGTTCAAATGTCACTAGTTGGGGGCGACCCATTGTTTTTATTGAAACGAGACATCTGACCTCAACTTGCCTGGTGGTACATTCCCTCATCCTTTCCATGTGCTAAATTTGAATATCAAGTTTATTCCTATCCTACAACTACTGAGCTTGTAAACCTACTTCTTAAGTTCTTCCGGTGGTAAGAAATCACCAATGTGATGCTTTCCTTCTGCTTGCTTCGTCAATTCGGTCGCCCACTTCTCTGTGGCTGTCATTTCCTTTGCACGTAACCTGACAAAAAATATAAAATTTTACAATTATGTTATTTAGAAATAGAAGATTGTATTTTTTTTTTAAGAAATGCTCTACTTTAATATATTTACTGATATGACGTACCTATGTTCCCATGTTCCGTCGGAGGTATCTTCGTCACTATCATATTCATACTTATGTTTACCAGCTAGTTCCAGTTTCTCCACCTCCTGGCGCTTTTTCAACATATCCTGAGAAAACAATTTTCATTTGTGTATTTAATTTATCATTTAATTCGAAAAGCAAGAAATAACATGCTCAAAAGGATTCGTTATATTATTTCTTGTGACATTCGAGAGGGCCCAGTTCAAAACTTGCCGATACCAATGTATATTAGATATACGTACTTTGGTCGTCCTATTTCAATGATACAAGCACTTTTATGGCTTAGTTTAAAAAAGAAAGTAGTTTCAAAGACATAGATCATGGCTACGGAAGATGTTTTTTTTTGTCCATACTCATGACTTTTTTTTATTGTGACCTAGGCCGGCATAATGGATGTGACTGTTACTTACAGTTATTAAATTGTAGTAGCAGTGACATCCATTCATGGACCATACTTCAGCTTAATATCAAGCGGGGTGCTGTCATATGTCGACAATAAAAAATGATGACTGCAAAATCCGACTCAGTTCACCGTTGGCTTAGTCATAGTTACTACTCCGGTTCATTTATTCATTGTTTCGGTTATGCCGACCTTTTCAAGTTCGCACTAAAATTTATAACAATTCATTTTCATTGAAAAAGCATTGTCATTCCAACACATTAATTCTTTTGTTTTTATTTTATTTATATTAAAATAAAAAAAGGTTCAACTTGACGTTTCATTTAGCGTCAAACGGTCATCTATATTGGTACAGTTTTTTTCTCTGCTTGTTTACTCGCCCAATTACTTATTATACCATTTCAAAGTCTAATTCGCGGTATATTTTTAATTATTGTCTTACCTGATAAAGCAAATTCAGTTTAAAATTATCTTCACACTTCTTCCATTCCTCTTCGGTAAGTTGTACTGATCCGTAATTATTCTTTGCATACTGCAATAACGCTGGATTGCTACGCTGCATGGCCGACAACTTTAGGCTACCGTCATCTAATTTTGGTATAGGTGGAATCACTATAAAAGTAACAAAATATTTAAAGCATTGGTATTATTTTGTCTTACTATAACTCACCTTGTTCGCGGTTGGAGAGCTAATTTTTTCAGCCCAAACAAATCACTTTTAAGAAATATTACAAAAGCTCCAGTTTAGAAGCTACAGATCGAAGTAAGATAGAGAAGAGATGGAAATTATTTCTTTGCTGGTTAATATTAGATTTATTTATTTATTTAAATACATGACTCTGCAAAATTGCAGGGGATTTAGAGTTCTCGTGACGTCAGCGTCGCCTTCTACTCGGATAGCTCGGCGGTTTTAGCAGCGCTGTCCCATAGGTACGAACAGTACTCCGCGCAAGAGCAATTTTGAGCCTTGCCGTGAAGACCATTGCACCTTGTTCAGAATGCCAAGTTTTTTTGCCAAGATAGTGGTAGTCCTAATAATCCAATTTATGTGGTCTCTTTACTTCAAATCATAGCAAAGGGGCATGGACGCCCAGTCTGTCCAAGGGAAATTTTTGTCGCTTAGTAGGTAAAGCAGACAAAAACCCGATCCAGCTCTGCTACGACAGACTCTGAAATCTCGGCCATCTTCTGTTGAGCAACTTTTTGCAGGCAATAAATGCCGGACCCAAGGTCATTGATAAGCAAAAGAAACTATATCCGTGAAAGCACGAAGCCCTGACATCCGGGGCGCTTCTAACCACGAATGGAACACCAGCAAAAAGTTCTATACCACGGCATTCAGGTGAGATATATCTTTCAAAACATTTTATACATTTTATATTGTCAAGATAGTACCCAACAACACCTTCAATTCCCACCTACCTAACCTAGAAGTGGGAGTATAGAATTGTCCTCGGACGGATTTCATAATGCTTTCAATACATAGTGGCACTCGCATCCACTATGCCGGCCTAGTTGGAACCGGAAACTTTCAAGCTTCAAAGTGGTGGTAATACTGGTGTGGTAAGCAATCTGCCACGTGAGTTACTGACGATATTCAAACGAGGTCTTAAGTTAGCTTTACTGGATAATTTATCAAAGGATTTTTTTTACATTTTTATAAATAAAAAGTGTCTATAAACATAAAGTATGTATGTATAAAGAGAAATGTGGATGTGAAGGAAACAAGAGAGAGTTGTGTCAGGGTTGCGGAACAAAGATGGGACGATATCGATTGTTCGAACCAAGTTAGGTCGATTAAAAAATATGGATAACCCGATTCGCAAACCGCATTGATGATCTAAATTGCCCAATATACAGTATGGTTTGCTATAGAATTTCGGTAAGTAAATTTGGTGTCTGAACTTAAATTATATTTAATAGTTCAAACCGGTTTATTTTAGATGTTAACCGTCCCATTTCGGTATAGGCCTTAACTCGGTTTAACCCGGGTTGAAAAGTCGAGTCGTTACATCTTTATTGCGAAAAGTGGCGTTCCGTTGTTTACGCCTATCCCTTTGGGAATTAAGGCGTTAAATTGATAATGATGATGAAAATTGAAAGAAAACAAAAATTTTAGTAATAGAAAAAATATTTCAATTGTTATTTTTAATTTATTTAGTATTATCAGATGATTTGGGCATTATTTATGAAAAAAAAACAGCTTACTATCGCCTTTATTTTATTTTAATCTGACGATTCTAAAGCTTTACATCTATCATGGTAGCGGGGAGACTGAGGCCTTATTTACGGAGATAGATGTATGAGAGCGTTTATAGAAAAGCGATTTTATGCGCGTATGCCCAAAATTCCCGCGACGTCACACGCTTAAGGCGCAACATCGACGAGTGGAATGGACGTTTTTTAGAAGTTAATTATATTATTTACTACTATCGTATCTCCGTAAATGAGGCCTAAGGTGTTAATCGTTTTATTTAGCAATTTAATCACAATATTAATCCATATTGTATTTTTTATTTAAAAAATTCGAGATCTACAACTATTGAGTACATACATTTTTATTCAGATAACTACAAAATTGCTATTAAAGGTGAACGCCCACTAGTCCGCGCTGAAAGAGCCAAAGTTAAAGAAAAAACTGATGGTCTCGCACCTTTCCATGCCGAACGAATCGACCACACCGAAATAAATAAATAAAGCTCGCTTTAAAATTTATTTAATTTTAAAATGAAACTTTAACTTTGATGATTTTTTTTATTGTGATACGGCATCTGACCTCGACCTGCCTGATGATGATAACAACGAGTTATTTCTCGGCTGCCTCAGTCGCAGTCACTATGCCGGCAGTGTGATATAATGAATTCACGAAATCCCGAATTCTTTTAGCGATTCCCTATTTCTTAAGCAAAGCTTAGGCGAAGTTCGGCGCGGAATGGTGAGTGAGGTTTCATAAGATTTCAAACAAAGAACTATAGAATTCGGCGGACAAGCGCGGCTTCACCTTAAATAACCAAGTAGGTAAACTCACTAGGCATGGGAGGTATAGGTGGTGGTATGAATGCTGTGTTAAGTCCTGGTGGTTTGATATCTACTGGTGGATCATCACCCCATCTGGACTTCTTCCTCTTGCGACGTTCCCTCTTCACCTGTGACTCTTCATCACTATGAGGGCTGCCCTGCTCTCTCTTGATACCACCCATGTGATAAGACTCCATAGAGTTATCAAAGCTGAAAAGGTAACATTTTTTTATTTATTTTTTAAAAATATACCACTGTCCAGCACCCTCATCACATCACGTAGAGTTGTGTCAGAAAAGTAGAAAAGTTGTGTCGTGAAAAGTAGCGCTCTGTTGTCTTTGCCTATCCCTGTGGGAATTAGGGCGTGAAATTAAAAGTCCGTTGCAGCGCTACCTAGTTACGTCTTCGCCGAAGCCATTACAAATATATGAGGTAAACACCAAAGTTTATAATAATTTCATTTACTAAAAAAGACAATAGAATACAAAGATGTCATCAAAAAATGATATTTAAATACTAAAGTGAACATAGAAACAGAACAACCAAAGTACATCATATTAAAGATACATTGGTACCGGCAAGTGGTTTTGAACTTGTGCTCTCGGTTTGCATAACCATTGCACTGTCACTACATTTTTTTTTATTTTTTATTGTGACTCAGCACCCCGTTTGATGTTAAGCCAAAGTGTGGTCCATGAATGAATGTCACTGCTACTACAATTCAATAACTGTGAATAGCAATCACATCCACTATGCCGGCCTAGATGGAACCGGCAACTTACAAGCTGATCCCGAAACGTGACCAAATCACTTCACGGTATGTATACTTGTAAGTGGTGGTACTACCCCGGATCGGCAGACTGGATACCACTGGATAAACCAGACCCGAAGCAAATATCCATCTCTTTTTTTTTTTATTAACAAATATTTGCAATATTTAATACTATTAAATATTACAAATAAAAGCTATGAAACAAATATTTGCTCCGACCGGGGATCGAACCCGGGACTTTACGCGCAACAAACCAGTCGCTAAACCGTCCGTCCACGCCTGTCGTCAAAACATTACGGTCGCTTTAATAATATACCTATAGTAATATACCTTGAATAATGTTCTTCTTTGATTTTGTTCTTATGGAAACCATCATTGCTGTCATCGTCTTCCAAACTGAATTCTGGCTCATATTTATCCTCGGGCTTGATCTCAGTTTTTACTTTCTGCAAGTTATTTTCCCTTATTCTGTTAACTAACATCCTGAACGCCTTATATTCGTTAGAATTCGTACTATGAAGGAACCTGTAAAAATATTTTTATTTCGTAAGTGTTTGGATGTTTTCCTAAGAATTCAAATAGGATACAGTAGTTGAAATGGTCCTGCAAAAGAATTCTGTGTTGGTGTAAGTGTTTTTCATTAATATTATGCATTTAATTTTTTCAATATTTATAAATTATTGCACAAATCTACAAAATAGTTTACAAAAAGCAAACTTAATAATAAAAATTAATATAAATAAATAATGATAGATAAAAACTATTTCAAAATTGTTTTATTATAATATAAAAACCAAGTCCTTTAAAATCTTTATATATACACATTTATTCTATCCATATGATGCAATTGAACTTCTAAAAAGCTGGACCGATTTACAATTTTTTTAAAATTTGTGTTATAAAGTGGGTCCTAGATGGTTCACAATTGGGCCCGGTAGCTGTCGCAACAGTCGTATTTTTTGTAATTTTTAGGCCAGACAATGTCTGTAGGGTATGCTAGTAAATGTATAAATACTTGTTAAAAGGTTTAATTTAGTTATGGAAAACAACTACAATTAAATACTAAATAAGCTATTTAAATAAATTACACCAGACACATGAATTCTTAAACAAAATTTGAATGAAAATGAATACGGAACGTCGATTCAGAACTCGTCAGCGAGTGTGGCATTACCACATATTAGGGTGTTGTTGAGCTTTCAGTTGTGCTTCCCATTGGTCACCGCGCATTGCTACATCTTCCGCAACTCGCCTCACACCCGGCGGCATCGAATCTGTTGAGAGAACTACACAACACCTCAATAAACACATCCCTCAAAACTAAACACCTCACAATATTGGTGCACATGCAAAGCCTTCATTACATATTAGAAGACTTAACAATAAAAGTGCACCAAGTAAGTTCTTAAATGCAAACAAATGTCATATTCTCACCTTCATTCTGTGGCGGTTCGTTGCGACGTGGGCTGTCATCATTGGTCAAGTGTGGCGGCAGTGGTGGCCGTGGAAGGCTTAAACGTTTGCGATCACCACCATCGTGCTTAGATTCGGACTTTACATGTGAAAATTGTCCATTAGATCCATTTGGCCCATTAGGTCCATTTGGCCCATTAGGTCCATTGGGCCCATCGGGTGGACCAAATTGACTCATAAACGGAGGCATGTTATGACGATTTGGAGGCCTCATCATCGGTCCTCCAGGAAAAGGTCCTCCGAAAAATGGTGGCATGGGACCATTGGGGCCACACATAAATCCGGGTGGCATATTTGGGGGAAAAGGCGGTCTGCCCATAAAAGGTGGCATTGGGCCATTTGGAACAGGTCCTCCGGGACCCATCATGCCTCTAGGACCCATAGGACCAGGGCCCATACCAGGAAGTCCCATTGGCCCCATTGGCCCATTTGGTCCCATTAGACCACTCGGACCCATTGGACCGTTGGGCCCCATTGGTCCGTTGGGTCCCATTGGTCCATTAGGTCCCATTGAAATCATTGGGCCGTTAGGACCCATTGGACCGCTAGGACCCATTTGACCATTAGGACCCATTGGACCGTTGGGACCCATTCCTGGGACCATTGGTCCTGGTGGACAATCTCCTGGTCCTTGAGCAGAGGGTATGCTAAAAGAGGGATTATCATCCCAAGCTTCATCTTCACGCTCTGGTGAAGGAGATGGTGGTTTAATAGGAATCTTCATGAGTGAAGGAATGTTTGCAGTGGGATTTTCTTCGACAACCGGTGTTACTGGACTCTTAGTCCGTTTTCGGCTGCTGTTGTTCCGCTGTCTGCGGTCCCTGATAATAAAACACAACATATATTTATATAATACATAATAAGTTATAAATGTATATTTTATTTAGCCTTAGTGACGTCATAGTGCGACTGAGGCAATCGTGAACTGAGTCGGTTTTTCAGTTCTTGACACTCTTGAACATTTTCTTGCTTACCATTAGACAAGTCAAGGTCAGATGATGAGTCACAATGCAAAATCAAAAACCTTTTGCTTTTTAAATATTCGTAGAAAAATCAATCAAATTGTCACGCCTTTTTCCCAAAAGGATAGGCAACGATTGTCACGATCCTGACACAACTCCCTTGCTTCCCTCAAATGCACAATTCTTCTCATACAAGTTTTATGATTATGGGCGCTAGGCAACCCAGTTTTCTTGAGGATGTCTCCGATTTGGTAGGAAAACACCCTCCTGGGTCTGCCTCGTTTAACACATCCATTAACATCAGATTTATAAATTCATTATCAATCTATTTTCACTCATTCCTTCATGTGCCTAAACCATCAGAGCATTAATTTGTCAATCCTTGTCACTACATATTCTTTCAAACCACATCTATCAAAGAACTTTCAAAGAGTGGTAGGCAGTGGTACCCAGTCTGCCGATCCGGGGTAGTACCATCACTTACAAGTATACAGACCGTGAAGTGATTTGGTCACGTTTCGGGATCAGCTTTAAGTTGCCGGTTCCATCTAGGCCGGCATAGTGGATGTGATTGCTACTCACAGTTATGGAATTGTAGTGTAGCAGTGACATTCATTCATGGACCACACTTCGGCTTAACATCAAGAGGGGTGCTATCACATGTCGAGTCACAATAAAATAAAATAAAACTGTGCATTCCTCATATTATCTGCTATCGTCCCTCCGCTAAACCCCTTAATGACTGCATTTCTACAGCGTTAATTCTACAGATTCTTTTGCCACTACCCCCCAATTAATTCCATACATTAAGGTAGGAATAAGTACCCTTTATAAACAGCCATCAGTGACTTTTGGAACATAATTGGCTGTTCATTATACTATGGATATATATTTTTAGAAGTATTTTCTATTATATACAGTTAACATAAACCTTTTATTCACATGTTTTTAAACATTTCAATATAATATATAACCAATCCAACCAATGTTGAACTTAATATCTTGGTTTTCTTAGGTTGTGGTGACAGCCGATTAGCAGCTATTAAATAGTATTTATTATTGAATATACCTTTGAACATAGAAAAAAGAAACCATAAAAATACATTACGTTTGTAACAATTGCATTACCTAGAGCCCCGATCATCAGATCTCCGTCTATTATCATATTCCCGTTCTCTGTGTCTTGGTGGTTCTTCATAAACATTATGTTCTTCTTCGGCTTCCTCTTCATTTTTCTTGTTCTCCACCTTCTCTTTTTCTTTTTGCTTCTCAAGTAATGCTTTGAACTGACTCATAAAGGAGCCATCGTTAGAGAATATGTTCAATGTACCCTTGTCATCTGTTACTTGCGTTGGGCTAAAATGGGTTTTTATTATTTATTATAACATATAGCACAAAGGCGACCATGTTGTGGCAGTGCAATGGCTTGCTAAGCCGAGTGACACAAAACCACTCACCAGTACCAATGTATCTTATATATATATATGTACTTTGGTTGTCCTGTTTCTATGATACAAGTACTTTAGTAGCTTAGTATGGAAATGTTAATAATAATAAAAAAATTTACTGCTGTGGTATTTGAAAAAAATTGAAAGGCATAGTGGACTGCAACTGAGGCTACTGTAAACTGAATCGGTTCTTTCAGTTATCAGCGTTCTGTGAGATTTATCTACCAGGCCTAAGTCAGAGGTCAAGTCTCAATAAAATAAAAAACAAGTGAGAATGTATAGTGAATGTAGAAGTCACTATAAATTCTGGTGACATAGAGATCCATAGAGTTAGGAAAAAGGTAAATAGAATATATTATTATTATTATTTTTTTATTGTGACACGACATCTGACCTCGACTCGCCTGATGATAAGCAAGAGGAGGTCCAAGAGTGACGACGACTGGAACAACCGAGTCAGTTCCCGGCTGCCCCAGCCGCCGCCACTATGCCGGCCTAAGGTGCTTCTTCACGCATCGCTTGAAGGATCCAAGGTCATAGGATGGAGAGAACACATGGGCAGGCAAAGCATTCCACTTGTCAATTGTTCTACAAAGAAAAGACGCACCGAACTTTTTAGTTCGACTGCCGATTCGGTCGATAAAATGTGGATGCTTTCCCCGACCTGTGCGGGTATTACGGGTGTGGAAGGACGAGGCAGGAATAAGGTTAAAGAGCTCTTCGGAACATTCTCCGTGGTATAGGCGATAGAGGACGCACAAAGCCGCCATGCATTGTGACTTTGAAATAAGGAGCTAAAAGGTCATATTATATTTGTAAATAGACACTATAGGCTTACCACCCAAAAATTGCTATACAAATCTACATACTAAACATGTTTGTATAAGAAAAACTGGGCAAACAAAGTACATATCGTTATTGTGCATGCATAATCAACTTTATAATTTTATTTGAATATCTACTGCCATTTACTTTTATTGCCAAAGGTAGTAAAACCCGATTGTGCTATCAAAAGTATTAAAAATATGCTATGCTATGTCAAACATACATTGGGTCCAGGCAAGTGGTTTGTGTGACAATTTCACTACCACTAGACCATGTAAACCTAATATGTATGTATAAGAGTTGAAACTTATCAGAAATATTAAACAAATCATCTGTTATATTTAAACAGCCAACTGTAATGTTTTATTATTTTAAACCATCCAAAAGCTTTGCAGCCATTGTAATATTTCCTTTAAATAAAACAATGTTGGTCCAGATTAGTGTAAACCAGCCATATGTTTAAAAAGGAAAATAAGAAAGCCAAGTGGACTACTACTTGCAATTATGTAACTGTGTAGCATTTAACATCATGTGGGGTGCTGCACCTCTGACAA
Source organism: Tinea trinotella (assembly GCA_905220615.1). Classification (NCBI taxonomy): domain Eukaryota; kingdom Metazoa; phylum Arthropoda; class Insecta; order Lepidoptera; family Tineidae; genus Tinea; species Tinea trinotella. The sequence goes on along the minus strand of HG992321.1, from coordinate 6,080,307 downwards.
AGTGACAAATGAGCTAAATTTTTTTTCCAGACTTCAGGCTCTTGGAGCTCCGCTAGTTTACCATTAGGGAAGTCTTATTAGTAAATGTATCACCATTGAAAAATCTATTAGAAAATGTGCTATATGTAATTTACTGAAAATTGTATGTTTTTGCTTGTGACTCGACATATGACCTCGACGCATCTAATGGTAAGCAAGAGGAGGTCCAAATGTGAGTCAGTTCACAGCTGCCCCAGTTGCCATCACTATGCTGGCCAAAAATCTTTGCATTTTGTGATTTATGAACTTGACTTTGCATTTCACTACTCAGCATAACTCACAGCCAATAATTAAGGGATGAATTTAGTTGTAAACTTACTTATTGGCTGCAAATTTAGCACCATTAGCCCCAGATAGGTGTCTAACACAATTATGAGAAAAAACAGTATACATTTAACCAATAATATTTGAATCTTTGCAGTAGCCACACCATAAACTTTTAACAAGTAGCCAAGAAAATAGCCTTGGTGGTAGCAAAGTATGCATATCAAAATGATCGATCAATCAATCACATTGTCACGGCTTTTTTCCACAAGGATAAGCAGAGACAATAGAGCGTCACTTGCTTCCCTCACCAGTGACGAACTTACAGTTTTAGGCGTACATTACGTTATCACAATTGGGTAAATCATAATCATTTAACAAAACAAAAAACACAATCTTATCAAATAAAGTTGGTACAGTATTCTAACCAACTATATAATTGAATAACCCACATCATCGTAATTAGATATTTTGTAAAACACAAATCTAAAACGTATTATAGGTAGGTACAACTGATCATCCAAACCGCATCAGAAAATCACTAATAGTGTTACTTTATAACTTACTTCTGAAGTTTTGCCTGAGCGGCGAGTGCTGCCGCCTGTCGTTGAGCCTCTAACTTCGCCTGGATCTCTATCTTCTTCTTTTCAATTATTTGTTCTTGTTTGGTCATTTGCGCCCATCTCGTGCTGAGCGTTGACTTACTCATTTTCGTCTAAAACTAGGTATTATTTATGTTCATTCATAAGTTTTTCTTGATATATAGTAAAATAAAAGGTAATATTACCTTTTATTTCCCGAAAGAGGGAATTAAAAGAAAATTCACAGCAAATTCTTAACAATTTTTGGAAAAAAAAACACAAACGCGAACACCCTCTTTAAAATTGTTAACCATTCAATATTTCGTTCATTCATTTGCTTTAGCGATGTACAAGTATTCGAATATAAAGAGTAAATACTACACGCTTTAACAGTAAAGCTCCAGATCCAGACACACCGCTGCGTTATTATCGACGTTATTAACGCATGCGTTTTTGCGATATATGTTTTTAGTACAAAATGTACTGGGACGGCTATGAAGTTACACACCGCTGCGATAATAACGCAACAAAAGAAGTAGAACGCATGCGTTCTTGCGTTCTGCGACATTCCGATAAGAGGAGAAGTACCTTACTCAAAGTATTGGGACGCAGGGTTGCCATACGCCGAATATTTTTTCTCATACCAGAGTTGTCTTCTTCTTCTTCTTGTTTATGGCTTTAGTATTTAACTTGCCAGTGTCAAAGTAAAAAAATATGGTTCAATGTTAAAACATTGTCAAGTAAAGATGAAGATGAACCACGCGAGTGATTCATCAAATGATGATGATGATAGTGAGGTTGATGATGATTGTTTTAGTAAAGCGGTGGAAAGCCTTTACTAAAACTTCAGAAGGAGTCTTGGAGGGAACATGAAGAAACACGTTTCACAACTTTAAATTACTTGTTTATACTTGATCTACTTAAAAATTATTACTGGATAACAATTCCACCATTATTACACATTAATATTTATGAAAAACACAAGCTTTTCAAATAATCCAAAATTGCGCGTCCTGTCAGTTGCAGTTGCCCGCCAAAACTCCTACCAGAGTTGTCATTTACTCGTACATTTAGTTTCTCAACCTTGTACTAGTAGGAGTTTTTGTTTGTCTGTGGGCCAAAGCATTATTCAGTAACATGTAAATGACATTTAATACATAATGTTATATGCTACCGTGCTGTACGTCTTACATAATCATTGGCTTTTATGAAATATTTTTCATAAAATCTAGAATATTATATTTATTAAAATACTAGGAATAACAAAACCGATGAAATATTGTTTTAACACCTAAAAATTTAAAAAAAATTAAACTGCCGGTAATTTATATTTTTCGCCAAAAGTCTGGTATATACTGTACAGTATGGCCATGACGCAGTACTCTCTGTAGTCTGTGCGCAATTTTTTTTTATTGTGTCGACATATCACCCCGCTTGATGTTAGGCTGGAGTGTGGTCCATGAATGGATGCCACTGCTACTACATTTCAATAACTATGAGTAGCGATTATATCCACTATGCCGGCCTAGTTGGAACCGGCAACTTAAAAGCTGATCCCGAAACGCGACTAAATCACTTTACGGTCTGTATACTTGTAAGTGGGGTACTAGCCCGGATCGGCAGACTGGGTACCACTGCCTACCACTCTTTGATAACCAGACCCAAAGCTAATATACACCTCTTTTTATTAACAAATATTTGATTTGCAATATTAATTATAAATATTAAATATTAAAATAAAAGCTATGAAACATATATTTGCTCCGACCGGGAATCGAACCCATACTGGGTACGATCGATCCGTACATCCTACAGCCGTAAATTAACTTGCGTTTCTAAAGGAGACCTGGGAATACCCTTAGAGGAATCCCACGGGGTTATATTCGACTATTCATTCGGACCAAAATGCCTTAGCTTCTATAATTCTGTAACCATTTATGGGTTTCGCTATTCCTAGTATTTCAATAATTAAATTGAAGAAAATAATTTCATAAAATCCAATGGTTATACAGCACGGTAGCATAATTTTGCACACCTAAACTATGCAAAATAAAGGATATATTTCAATTACAGTGTAATCTCCGTACATCAAACTATTTTAAAATGTATATGCAACTGTTAATACAATTAAGCCCAAGTCCCCATACAAAATGAATGATGCCCTTTGTCCTACTACTAGCACGAGATAAATGACAACCATGGTACGAGAAAAATATTCGACATATGGCAACCCTGTCTCGAAACGCACGATAAAAACGCAGCAGTGTGCAAGGATTCGGAACGCATGCGTTAAAAAAGCTCCAGACACACCGATGCGTTATTATCGGCGTTATTAAGGCATGCGTTTTTGCGATATATATTTTTAGTACAAAATGTACTGGGACGGCTACGAAGTTACACACCGCTGCGATAATAACGCAGCAAAAGAAGTAGAACGCATGCGTTCTTGCGTTCTTAAAATGTAAAATGTATCTCAAAGCATGTTACATTGTGGTCGAAGTACGCCCTTTTCTTCTTTAGTCATCTGTACTACGAATGGGCACATAGCTAGTGAGCTATATTTGAGTATTAGTATATTTTTCGACGTACAGATACGACATTGTTATTAAAGGCGTGGAAAAAGGAAATAATGATCTCCTTGCCGCACGCATACCATGTGCGGGGCCGTCAACTGGCCGTTGCGGTCTTGCGTCGATCCGGGTATGTATACTAATACTTTGTCGAAATACCGTTTGCGAGATATTAAATGCTCAACGCTTCAAATCATAAAAGTATAGGAGATATGCCATGGAGACGTAACTCAGTCGCCACAGTATGGGGAATCCCCGCATACTCTTTCTCTAGTTTCGTAGTTTTTCTTAATCAGAATGGCCCAATGTTGTTTTGTGACGTTTACAATGAAAGTATAAATGAAAACTTTAAGGATAACGGAATCGTCTATCATCAGTTATTATTGGATTTCTCGCTGGTACACATTTTAAAAATAGAGGTAGATATTTGCTAAGTTTCAGGTTGTCTTAAAGGGGTAGATATTAGTGCTCAGTCTGCCAATACGGGTTAGCACCACTATACAGAGTGTGAAGTGACTGAGTCACGTTTTAGAATCAGCTTGTAAATTACCGGTCACAACTTGGCCGGAATAGTGGATGTGACTGCTAGTTATAGATATTTACATGTAGTAGCAGACGCCTTCATTTATGGACCGCACTACAGCTTAACCAATATGTTTCAGTTTTGTCACTTTCATAGAATTTGTTATGATTGAGTAACTAAATAAGGATTATGTAGATGAAGGTTCAGCGTTTGGGAAATTGCGTTAATATCTTCTCGTCAAACATCCCACAGTGCCTGAAGTCAAGGGTCTTCAACCACTGTGTGTTGCCAGTGATGACATATGGCACTGTGAAGAGATGTGCCCCCTAAATGTTGGCCTGTTGGAAAAGCTCAGGGTCACTCAGCGGGCAATGGAGAGAGCTATGCTTGGTGTGTCTCTGCGCGATAGAATCCGGAACGAGTATATTCGCCAAAGAACCGGAGTTACCGACATCGCTCGAAGGATTTGCGAGCTGAAGTGGCAATGGGCTGGCCACATCGCTCGAAGAACTGACAACCGATGGCGAAGAAAGGTTCTAGAGCGGAGACCACGAATCGGAAGACGTAGCGTAGGTAGACCTACCTGACGACATAGTGAAAGTCACGAATAACCGGTGGATGCAACTGGCATCTTGTCGTTCGAAATAGCGTTCTAAGGGGGAGGCCTATGTTCAGCAGTGGACGCGTTCTGGCTGATGATGATGAGATGAAGGTCTGTCCATACGTGACAACAATTCCTCATATTAGTCGCAAAATCGGACTGGCTTTTAATGAATGGGATAGGGAATCATGAAGCATTGTTATTTAAACGAAATGTCGATTTTAAAGGTGTACATCACTGGTTGACCTTCGTTCATTCATTTATTACATTTTTTAATTGGTAACAATTGGTATGTATAAAACAAAAATCAATAGTATTGATTCAATACACAATGTTTCTATAAGTATTTTTTGGTACCTTTTGTGAATTGAAAAGAAAATTACTTTAATTACTTAGTACATTAGGACGCAAAACACTGATAATTTTAACAAGGGCAATAAGTATTATTTGATTTGTGATGTGTTAGTAGCAACACTAACAAGTAGTTTTTGCCAATCATTCATTCGGTCGTCGGTCCTCTATAGTGAGGCGGGCGGGGTATTGGGTGATTCGGTGAAATCATAATTGCTTTATTTCCTTTTTATTTGTAAAAATGTATAAAATTAAATACAGCAAAGATAAAGAGTAACAAACTATTGCATTACTTTACGCGTTGTCGCTAATGAATGTGCTTTAAGGTGCATCTTATTGTATATTGGACAAAGGGGAAAATTGTAAACAGATTTTTCTTTTTTTGTTGTTATTGAAATAGCGGTAGGATGTTATTATAGTGAGCTATATAGTATAGCTATTATTATTGGAAAAAAGTGAGGTTGTGAGCTATAATGGCTGATCTAATACGCGCCATAGGAGCGCCTATTGGACCCCCAGTAAAGGATAAGTTGGGGTCACCATCGACGGAATCTGAAGACGGTGGTGTGGATCTTGCGGAATTAGCTGGTGATATTGAGCTCGATGAAGCTGATGGACCTAGTACAAATGGTAATATTACATTTTATTTGAATGATTTTTGCTCAAATTTCGTAAAGAAAGCAAAATAATTCGCGGAATATTTTGGATGCAACGCGACATTGGACCTCTACTTGCCTGATGGGAAGTTGGGAAAGGTTCGACGACTGAAAAACACAGTTTATGGTTGCCCCACTCGCATACATCATGCTGGATAGATAAAAATGTATATTGATTTAGCAAATAATGCTTAGTTAGATATTAAACTGCCTTAGACAAAAAAAACTTGAGAAGTGTCAAGGGACACCTGGATGAAATGAAGTTCCTTTTGATTAATTACTAAAGGAATTGTAATATTTTTTTATGTTATAATATATTTTTTTAAAATATAAACTCAATCAGTAGGCTCAATTTTAGTAATAATTGGCTTGTGGTAACTGAAGTAGGAAATGTGGAATGTTTGGGATTCTATTTTAATGTCTTGAAAAAACTGCATTGATGGTCTTATAGTTTCGGAAAAAAGTGACTGATAACTTTAGCACCTTCTCATTTCACCCTTCCTTTTCCACACGATCACCTGTCACATCAGTATGGTTAGCATCATTACGAGATCAGATATTGAGTCTCAATAATACAAAATTGATGCTGAAAGTGTGCTTACGTTTTTCTGTCTTTTCTTTGAACCTCTTCGCCTTAGAGTGCTTCAATATGATGTCATCGTTGTCAGGAGAATAAAGAAAAAAGTTTTGTTTTTAAAGAATTTTTTGAACTATAGGTGAACGTCAAGCAGTTTTGGCACCACCTGAAACAGAATGGTATCATGGAAGATTGGATAGATATACATCTGAGGAGAGACTCTGGGCTGCTGACAAGCTTGGAAGCTACTTGGGTATGTGACATTCATATTTATTTAATTTTCCAAAAAGTGAGCATAGTTGATGTGACTGCTACTTACTGTGTACTTAGTAGTCACCTCCATTCATGGACCGCACTCCACTTTAACATCAGGTGAGGTGCTGTCATATGTAGTCACAATAAAAAAAATACACTACTCAGATAATTGGAACAGTGGAAATGAAGCAATAACTACAAGTGCAATGATTTTTCTGTTAATCCACCTATTACCTCGCCAACATTATAGCAATTTTTTACTTATAATTTTTTTAAATTTATTTATTCACTTTTCAATACTAAGCTACTAAAATGCTTATATCATAGAAACAAGACAACCAAAGTACATATATCAAAGATACATTGGTACCGGCAAGTGGTTTAATACCTGTCATTTTTGTTTTTGTAACTACTAATGTATCTGTGTAACTGCTGTGTAGTTGCACTGCCACTACACCATGGTCGCCTTTTACTTATTTTCTAATTATTTACTTTTTTTTTTAATATATTATTTCAAATATTTATTATATATTGAATATATCCTGTATGTAATTGACGAGGCCATAGTGACGGCGACTGAGACAAGTGTAAACTGCATCGGTTTATTTCAGTTGTCAGCGCTCTTGGACTCCCCCTTGCTTAACGTCAGACAATACGAGTTTAAATATCGCTTTAAATATCGCGTTCCAATAATAAAAACAAAAGAATTGAAATTTGCCTAGTAACAGTCCATATAAATGGTGACAGATAATAAAAATTAAGCACAAAGCTTATCAATTCTTTATTCTCATTACATTATCTATGAGGAAATGTTAAATTATAAAATGGAATTTAACTATGTTTTTATATTATTCATGAGTTTATCCTTACTATGTAGAAAATTATTTATAATAAGTACTAAAACTTTTTTATAATTGGGATGGAACACTTTACCACTACTTGCCTTGTAGTCTTTAGCGAACTCGTTTCCGCACTTGAAGTCCTCTTCGGTATCTTTGTGCGTTCTTCAACGGTTCTCCTTCAACGGAGCCACCCGATCTCCTCCAGGAAGGCCAGGAGACCCTTCTCGTTCCTGCAGACCTCCGGAAGCGTCCTCGCGTTGCCAAGGAACTTCTGTCTTGCTTCTGCTACTGTTGTGCTCCTGCAACTCAAGAGCACATGTGCAGCTGTCTCCTCCTCATTCAGACATCCCCTACAAAGGGGGCTGTCTGATATGTTGAGGTTGTACAGGTGCCTTATGGTAAGCTATAAAAAGTTCAAGAGTTCTGACGATTGTATGAACCTATTCAGTTTACAGTCACCTCAGATCCAAAGATTTGCTCCAACAATATAGGATGGGAGGAGCACTTGGGCTGTTAAAGCATTCCACTTGTCAATTGTTCAGAATGCACAGATTTTTTTAACAAATTAGGTTTTTGGAATGTAAATTCCTACATTTCTAAAAGCTGCTATCCCACTGGAAACACTTGATATCTTTATCCTCTTTAAGTTTAAGTAAACTGCCCCCTAGCACAGCTATCAAAAGAAGCAAGAATAATGCTTGCAAGTAACTCATTATGTAAAAGGACATCATTCATTTTGGGCTTTGTACTAGTTTGTAATGTCCAATGATAAAAAAATATATAAATGGTAGTTTCCACTCTTGTGTTGATAAAACTAATAACCATTTCGCTTTTGATTGCTGTGCAATTGAGTTATTTGAAAAATAAGATATGGATTTTGTATCGTCTGTCAATCTTAAAGACACGCCATATTAATAGTTCTGCTTTGAACTGTCATAATTATAGTTTGATCATTTTGCACACGTAAACTATGCAAAATAAAGGATATATTCCAATTACATTGTAATAATCGTATATTAAACTATTTTATAATGTATATGCATCTGTTCATACAATTAAGCCCAAGTCCCCATACAAAATGAATGATGTCCTTTATCATTGTAATTCATTTAATTTTTTTTTACATTTTTAAAATTAGTTACTATGATATTCTTTGCAATTGTCGATTTTGTTTTTTGGATTGCTGTGCTAGGGGGCATGGGGAATGTTTTGAGCGTCAAGGAAATGTGCATGGAATCTGTAGCATCACATGCATATCATTTTCCTAAAATACTTTTATTTAATGACATATTTCTAATAACGATAACTTTGGTGTTTCTGCAACTTCGCAGAGACATTGTGGTTTTATGCGTCCTTTATCGCATAAACCATGGAGAATGTTCTGAGGAGCTCTTTAACCTTGTTCCTACCTCGTCGTAGGTCGAAGGAAACATCCGTATTCTCTCGACCTGATCGGCAGTTTAAAACTAAAAGTCGGCGCGTCGTTTCTTTGTAAAATAATCGGCAAATGGAATTCTTTACCAGCCCATGTGTTCTCTCCATCCTATTACCTTGGATCCTTCAAACGGTGCATAAAGAAGCGCATTTGACCGGCTTATCAATGGCGACTGTGGCAGCCGTAAACTAAATTTTTTTTTTCAGTTGTCGGCACTGTTGGACCTCTATCTGCTTACTATGAGAAAGGTCAAAGTCAGAGACTAGTCACATTAAAAATATAGTTAAATTTTTATATTGTTTGCAGTAAGAGAGAGTGACAGAAAACCAGGGTCCTACGTTTTGAGCTATTTAGGCAGAACTGGCATTAATCACTTCAGGTATGTTAAGTTTTTAATCTGTGGAATAGAAAAAGGATACTGGCTTTTTATATTATATTTATTTAGATATCCTCAAGGAAGCTGGGTTGCCTAGGGCTCATAACTGTAGAGCTTGTATGAAGAGAATTATGGATGAGAGGGAAGCGAGGGAGTTGTGTCGGGTTCGTGTTAAGTGGCGCTTTGTCTCTGCCTATCCCTGTGGGGAAAAGGCGTGTTACGTTGATTGATTGATATTTAGGTTATTAAATAACAACGCACCGCCTGAGGTTATGCTTCAGCGCGGTCCATTATTAAAATCGACTGCTGCCACGGACAAAGGTCTAAGCTGGTAGACCTTAGAATGAAACTCAAACAAAAAGTTTATTTTTAATATAATAATTTTATCAATCAATCAATTAAATTGTCACGCCTTTTTTCCACAGGGATAGGCAGAGACAATGGAGTGCCACTTGCCACGATTTAATTTTAATAATAATAATTTTATTTAAAATATTAATCAATCAATCAAATTATCAGGCATTTTTCCCACAGGGATAGGCAGAGACAATGGAGCGCCACTTACCACGATCCTTACTCAACTCCAATTTGCTACCTTCACATCCATAATTCTCTTCATACAATCTCTTTGATTCATATTTAACATATAATTTCCAAACTTTTATTTCAATTTTAACAGAATAACAGCCGTGTGTGGTGATTATTACATTGGCGGTCGTCAGTTCGATTCCCTTGCCGAGTTGGTGGGTTTCTATAGTCATTGTTCAGATTTACTGAAGCGAGAACGATTGGTCGAACCAGTGCCCCCGCCAGAACCTGTTAATGATAAAAAGGTATGCAATTTTATTATGTTATTACTATTTTTCATATATTTTTAGAAATCAACATTATCAATTTCACGCTCTAATTCTCACAGGAATAGGCAGAAATAACACAGCAGAATAAAAAACACTTTTTACGATCCTCACACATCCTCTTCACATCCACAATTTCCTACATACAGACTATAGCTATAGGACTCTGTAGCTACACGAATCTGTAGCTGTACATTTTTTTTATTGTATACTAAATCATACAAAAAAAAACATTATCGTTAACGTGTGACTTGCAGCTAATTTATTTAAGTAAAAAACAGAAAGATATATTTTTTTATTGTGACACGGCATTTGACCTTGACCCCCCTGATGATAAGCAAGAGGAGGTCCAAGAGTGACGACGACTGAAAAAAACAAGTTATTTTACCGCTGCCTCAATCGCCGTCACTATGCTGGCCAAATCTATGAGCTAATTATAAGTCACCATAGTAAATTTAAGAGTGGTAGGCAGTTGGTAGCATTTGGCCAGTCCTAGATACTACCACCACTTTCAAGTGTAGAGACAGTGAAGCTTCAAATATTCCGGTTCCAACTAGGAATAGTGCGTGCATGCGACTGCTAATTGCAGTTTATTTAACTAAGTAGCAGTAGCACCTAATGGATCACACTCCATCTTAAAATCAGGCGGGGTGCCGTCATAACATTCAATAATTACTGTTATTTTTGACCGACTTCCAACCAATCAGTAAGCAGCATATATAAGTAATGTTTTATTAAAGTTATATGTTGGGTTATTATTTTTGGCCTTTTAGTGTGGTGACTTCTTGTGGTTCTGGAAGTCGGTGATATTTTTTTGTTTAAAGTTTATAAGGATTTTATAGGGATGTATGCTTATACATACATATTTGCACATTTTAGTTTTAATTTTAAGTTTTGAATTTTAATTTATTACTTTTGTTTTTTGATATTAATTTTGTTTTTTTTTCTACTTGTATTATGTATATTATTCATTTTAAAATGCATTGTGTGTGTATACATTTTTGGGTCTTGCTGTATATACCGAATTAAATAAAAAATAAATATGCTGAGGTGCAATAAAAAAGTAATTTGCATTTTGATTGTGTACAGAGAGTGGTCGCCATATTGCCGTACACCAAAATGCCGGACACTGATGAGTTGACATTTCAAAAGGGTGATATATTTTTTGTACATAATGACATGGGCGACGGATGGCTATGGGTCACTGCACACAGGTTCGTATACAAATCACAAATTTTTATCTAGTATCCAGCGATATACACTTATTTATCTTTCTTTAGTTCTATATTCCTATAGTAAATTCTTAGATTTTGCGAACATTGATTAATGAATTAAATAAATTTTATGCGGCTTACTATCGCATTTATTTTTGGTTATTGAGTTTAAAGTGCTCTACGAACATTTTTCGTGGTACAAGCGATAAAGGATGTGTACAAATTAAAGCCGCCACGTCTAAGCGAAATTGCAGGGGCTCCAGAGTTCTCGTAGCTCTCGGCACTATAATGAATTTAGAGCATTGAGATAAAAAACCATAAAACGTTAATTTCAGAATTATACCATAACTTTCAATCAATTAAATTGTCACGCCTTTTTTCCACAGGGATAGGCAGAGACAATGTAGCGACATTTGCCAATATCCTGATACAACTCCCTCGCTTTCCTCACATCCACAATTCTCTTCATACAAGCTCTACGGTTTATTGGTACTAAGAAAGACATCTTTCTTATTTTACCTTTTCTTTAACCTTAAAATTCCTTTACTATTTTTCAAAATAATAATAGAAAGACAGTTTTATATGTACAAACATTACTTTTAGCAAATATGAATCATATAAAAGCAAAGTACATGAATCATAACTTAAGAAAACTATTTTTGTCCGCGGACAATCAATTCAATCAATTATCAATTCGGGTCTGGTTATCAAAGAGTGGTAGGTAGTGGTACCCAGTCTGCCGATCCGGGGTAGTACCACCACTTACAAGTATACAGACCGTGAAGTGATTTGGTCACGTTTCGGGATCAGCTTGTAAGTTGCCGGTTCCATCTAGGCCGGCATAGTGGATGTAATTGCTACTCACAGTTATTGAATTGTAGTAGCAGTGGCATTCATTCATGGACCACACTCCAGCTTAACATCAAGCGGGGTGCTGTCATATGTCGAGTCACAATAAAAAAAAAAAAAAAAATGTATATTTGCATTTATGTGATAATTTACTCGAACTATTGATAATTGAGGTTGATTATCGTGCTCAATGAAGTTATATGAATGTAAAATTATGACTTTATGCTCTGATAAATAAATGAAAATTGAATTTAATAAAATAATAGATAATAGACCTGCGTAACCATTGCACTGCCGCTACATCACGCAAGGCGACCGTGGTGTAGTGACAGTGCAATGGTTACGCAAGCCGGTACCAATGTATCTTTGATATATGTAGAGAATTGTGAATGTGAAGGAAGCAAGGGAGTTGTGTAAGGATCGTGGTAAGTGGCGCTCCAATGTCTCTGCCTATCCCCGTGGGAAAAAAGGCGTGACATTTTGATTTAATTTGACATAGTCCTGTTTCTATAAGAACAGCTTTCTTTAGAAGCTTAGTATAGAAATGTAAATTTAAAAAATCAAATCCTGCAGCGCTTATCCTGGGTGGATTTTATAGTTTGCAATCGTATACTAAACATGACGTAAGTAATTTTGATGGCCAATTAACCTTTGGCGATGTCGTGTCAGAGTTGGTCGCCCTCGCGCAAAAAATATACATACGTAAATTTATTAGATTCTTATCGGCATAGTTACATTTAGGCCAGCATAGTGACGGCGACTGAGGCAATACGTAACTCATCCGCCAATCAAGCAAAAAATCGAAGTCACATTAAACGAAATCATATAATAATTGTGAATGTGAAGGAAGCGATGGAGTTGTGTCAGGATCGTGGCAAGTGGCGCTCCATTGTCTCCTCTGCTTATCCCTGTGGGAAAAGGCGTGACAATTTGATTGTTTGGTTGATATTAATTAAGTAAATAATTAAATATAGCGGCAAAAATATATTTTAAGCAATCAGATTGTAACACCTTTTTCCCACAAGGATAGGCAGAGACAAAGAAGCGCCACTTGCAATGATCCTAACACCACTCACTCGCTGCCCTCACATCAACAATTGTCTTCATACAAGCTACAGTTATTTTGCACACATATATACAGTATATCTTGGGTACATATATTTTGATGGTTAAATATTTTCAGGACTGGAGAACAAGGAATGATATTCAGAGAGCTGGTCGAAGATTTGGACCCATCTATAGACCCAAACACAGTTTTCTCATGGTTTCATCCAAATTGCACCAAAAGTGAAGCCGTTGATATGTTGGTCAAGGCTGGCCCGGGGAGTTTCCTCGTTCGCCCCTCAGATAATTCCCCAGGGGACTACTCTCTGTTTTTTCACATTAACAATCAAATACAGAGGTTTCGAATTGAGAAGAAAGGGGTGAGGTATCTCATGGGAGGAAGGACGTTTGAATGTTTGGATGCGGTTATTAACAGATACAGGAAGGAGCAGATAGTTGAAGGACATACTTTGGGACAGCCAGTAAGGACCTTTGCATAATTTCAAGTGTACAGACCGTAAAGTGACTAAGTCGCTTTTCAGGATTAGCTTGAAAGTTGCGACATAGGATGCGACAGTTAATTGTAGTAATTTAAAGTGCGCTAGCAGTCGCTTCCATATGTAAATGGACCGCACTTCCTGCTTAACATCAGGCGAGCCACTGTCGTATGGCGAGCTAGAATAAAAATAATGATATAAATTAGGATATTTTTTTTATTGTGACATAGCATCTGATCTGGTAAGCAAGGGGGGTCTGACTGCTGGAAGGGGTCTGTATCCAGCGTTTCAAGCTAAAGGACGTCCTACATTGCGATTCCTCGTACGTCGTTCTTTATTTGAAATGTTTTTGCCCAACAGCTATCTGTGCTACAAGCTATGTGATGTCCATTTAGCTTGCATTCACGAACTTTCTATAAAGTGAAGACCCTACGCAGACAAGGCGGCTTTTTGCATCCTCAATCGCCTATACCACGGAGAATGTTTTGAGGAGCTGTTTAACCTTGTTCCTACCTAGTCTTTTCACTCCCGTAATACCCGCACAGGTCGGGTGAAGCATCCGCATTCAGTCGACCGAATCGGTGCGTCGTTTCTTTGTAGAACAATCGACAAGTAGAATGCTTGTGTGTTCAAACCATGTGTTCTCTCCATCCTATAACCGTGGATCCTTCAAGCGATGCGTGAAGAAGCATCTTTGGCCGGCTTAGTGACGGCGACTGGGGCAGCCGTGAAGGTTCGGTTTTTACACGGCACTCGTGGACCTCTTCTTGCTTATCATCAGGCAGGTTGAAGTCAAATGTCGAGTGATAATAAAAAGTGCCTTGTCGATTAATACAATAATAAGCTGTATTTGTTTTTAGTTGATAGCAGAAGGCCATCAAATCGAGACACAGCAAAACGCTACAGGGGCAGCTGCTGAGAAAATTTACGCTACCCTAAGAGAATGTCGCGATCAAATTGGTTTAAAGAAAATGAAAGGGATCAAACATCAAGGGTATTTGCATAAGAAATCTGATAAAGGTGCCAAGAAATGGAAAGCGCTGTATTTCGTTTTGTTACAAGAGGGAACTGACACGCATCTTTACTTCTACGATTCGCCCAAACGCACGAAGCCTAAGGGTCTCATTGATCTGTCTTGTGCTTATTTATATCAGGTAGTTATAGTTTAGTTTTTTGATGTTTATATTGTTTAGGTTAGGGCCTTATTCATAAGAACTTTATTTAACAAAATATTTAATAGTAATGAAATTTCTTTTAGGATTTATCTATTTAATTTGTGTATAGCGGAGCTTAGTGTCGACAGATGATGTTGTCTAAAAATGTATATTATTTATTTTTATTAATTTTATTTAGAATTTTACTTTTTGTCGTTGATGTTATGATGTATATGTGAAAGTCGTTTTGGCTTTTGTTTCTGTATACAGTATCTAAACTTTCCTTTCCAAAAAAAAAAACTTAAAACGTTTTTGAGTTAAAAATGTGTTTTTTCTCTTTTACGCATTTATTGATAAAAAAGAGACAAAACATGTAGGTACAACTAAAGTACACTTAAAAAACGTTTCATTTGAATTTGCATTTTTTTTAATTATTCTAACGTTTCGAGAGCTTTTCAGCCATCATGGTCACGGAGAGACTGAGGTGTTGGTCGTCCTATTAATTAAAGCTGTTATTGTTTCCAAAACTACTCCGTTTCATGTTTTGATTTTAATTTATTGTTCCCGGTTAAATTCAATTTTTTGCAAAAATAACTCACGATGTCATCTGGCTATGGGACTTAAGTTTCAAATCCAAATAAATCAAAACCAAAATAAACGCGATAGTAGGCTGCATAAAGTTTGTTTAATTCAATTGTAACGTGTATCATTAATTTAACTTATTACTTGTCGTAGGTCCACGAATCGTTATGGGAGCGTGAACATTGCTTCCAGCTAGTCGAGCGTGCATTGCCTTGTTTGTCCACGCACACATTCCTGGCCGCAAGTGCCTTAGCTGAAGAACGCGCGTGGCTTGATGCGTTAAGGCCCTTATGCGTGCCACAACAAGCGAAACATCAGTCTAAAGTAAGATTTAATATAAAGATATATATATTTTTGTCCCCCCCACTTTTAGTCTGAATAATAGAGAAATTAGTACAAGTATTAAAAACCGATGACGATACAATAATTTAATGAAATAATCTTTTGGTCGGCATAGTGACCATTTATTGTGGCTCGATATATATTATTTTTTTTATTTATTTATTTATATACTAAACATTTCTATACTAAGCTACTTAAGTGCTTGTATCATAGAAATAGGACAACCAAAGTACATATATCAAAGATACATTGGTACCGGTGGGTGGTTTCGAACTCGTGCTCTCCGGTTAGTGTAACTATTGCACTGCCACTACACCACGGTCGCCTCATATGACAATTGAATTGTGAATGTGAAGGAAGCGAGGGAGTTGTGTCAGGATCGTGGCAAGTGGCGCTCTAATGTCTCTGCCTATCCCTCTGGGAAAAAGGCGTGACAATTTGATTGATTGATTTAATTGATATATGACAGCAACCAACCTGATGTTAAGCTGGAGTGGAAAAAACTAAGTCATTTAACGATTTCCTCAGTCGACGTCACTATGCCGATCAAATTTTTTTTAAATTGTTGTATCGTCTTCGGTTTTTAATACTTGTACAAATTTCTCAAATATCAAGACTAGAAATGGGGGAAAACAATTTGAAATATTCCATTACATAGTTATAATGCGAAAAAAATAAGAATAGGACGGAATCGGCGCCATTTTGTGACGTCTAAGTCTGCAACCAACTTCACTTTAGTATGGTGTATTTTTCTTTTAAAGACACCTTTGAATCAGTCAAGTAAAGTTAGTCAACAGCCCGTCCTATTCTTATTCAATAGCATAGTACATACATACAAGGCAAGCTACAATAAAAGTGTGTTAAAATAGGTAGCTCGCGTAAGATGGCTTCGTGCACTTCGTGTCCGTTGTCTGACTGCACATCGTCTTCCTACCCGTCTAGCACCACGGCCTTACTTAAGATTAGCACTTGGGGCGGCTCCTGTAGCCAAAACGCATCCGAAACCTTCGCCAGATCCTCATTGGGACGAGGAATTTATTTTCGAGTGAGTATAGAAAAATCCGATCAGAGGTCTATTTTATTTTTAAATTTTTATTTATTGCATTTCTATATTAAGCTACTAAAGCGCTTGTATCATAGAAACAAGACGACCAAATTACATACAAATATATGGGTTCTGGCAAGTGGTTTTGAACTGCTCTCGGTTTACGTGACCTTTGCACTACCACTACACCACGGTCGCCCTAACTTACATTAGAAATATTGTGGTGAATAGAAGAAGTGGGTTTCGTTGTTTCTTACTGTCCGTGTTTTATTTTATTTTCCCATTTTAAAGTTTAAATTTGAATAATAGTTTCTGGTTCATTGTGATCTCGATCTCGACGTGCCTGAATTTGTTTTGCCTGAGTTACCGATTGCCTCAGTTGCCGTCACTGTGCCGATTAGAGTTGTGCTTTTTATCCTTCGAATAAACGATCCAGTTACCGGTGTACTCACAACGACGCACACTGCAAAGCATACATTTGGATTTTTTTGCTGTCGATCGAGATAACTGTAAGATAAGATACTTTTTTCAGTCGCTGGCGCTCTTGGTTTTCTTCTTGTTTACCATTAGGCAAGTAGAAGTCAGATGTCGCCTCTCACTAATACATATATAAAATACTGAATTAAACAAATTTTATTTGGCTTACTCTTGCGTTTATTTGTGGTTATTGATGTTATATCTCTTTATTTTTCGACGTTTCGAGAGATTTTCAGCCATCGTGGTCACGGAGAGACTGCGCGATAGTAAGCCGCATAAAATTTGTTTAATTCATTAATATATGTTCGCGCAAAATCAAAGAAAATACCATATAAAATACTTATCAAAAAGAATAAAGTAATAAATGTTTATTTTTAGTGACGTCCCACCAGATGTTACGTCATTTGCGATCACTGTTCATAATACCGGAAAACGTGGAAAAGAATCAGAGGTGAG
Source organism: Tinea trinotella (assembly GCA_905220615.1). NCBI lineage: Eukaryota > Metazoa > Arthropoda > Insecta > Lepidoptera > Tineidae > Tinea > Tinea trinotella. The sequence continues at coordinate 6,062,723 of HG992321.1, read as the reverse complement.
TTTGATTAATATATTAAAGGAAAACTGGGATATTAAGTACCTTTGGACGAAAACGATTTTACTAATTACCAATAAGAAGTGTCTAGTTGAAACCAATCCCGTTGTCATCCGAAAACGAACTAATATAGTGATATGTTCTATTTTTCTTGATTCGGGGTAAGTATTTCTGCCCATATCCATACAGCTTTATTTAGAGGATTGTGGATGTGAAAGAAGCGAGAGAGTTGTGTTAGAATGTGGGAAGCTCATTTATTTTTGCTTTGTTCGTATCATGAAGTTACAGATAAATTGATTAATATATTATTCATGATAACTAAAGACATATAAAGTATCATTAGTGCCCGATAGATGTGGTTTGAAAGAGGATGTAGTGACAAGGATTGACAAAGAAATGCTTCGATGGTTTGGGCACATGGAAAGCATGAGTGAAAGTAGATTGACGAAAAGAATTTATAAATCCAATTTGAATAGATGCGTTAAACAAGGCAGGCCAAGGAGGGCGTTTTCCGATCAAATCGGAGGTTGCCTAGTGCCCATAACCATAGAGCTTGTACGAAGAGAATTGTAAATGTAAAGGAAGCGAAGGAGTTGTGTGAGGATCGTGGCAAGTGGCGCTCCAGTGTCTGCCTATCCCTGTGGGAGGAAGGCGTGATTTAATTGATTGATTGATTGTTTATACTTAAAAATAAATATTACTTTATTATTTATTTATATTTTAAATAATTACTTTAGAGTTGGATATAAATATTGTGTTTTTCCTATAGGTGGCTGAATTAACAGTGGAATTGTCAAATTTGGCCAATGGTGAAGAAATTGAAGAATGGTATCCGTTGGTAGGAATGACACCTATTGGAGAATGGGGTTCCTTGCGTTTAAGAATAAGGTATGATATTATGCGCCTCCGAATAACAAAAACACGAGTGCTGCTGTAGAAATAGCTTCTTTAGTCTTCGTGTAAATAGGACTAAAGATACTAAACACGTAAATTATATGAGGTTTGGCTTGAATGACGTCAGTGTTTTGTAATGTCACATGCAGCTAGGTGCTGTTAAGAAATTTACACGAAGGTACAACAGGTCTACTACTTTTATAAGTAGCATCTGCAAGAAAAGCGCCGACTAAAACAAAACGTGAAACTGTGTGACTCCAAACATGGCGCCTACGCAACAACCAATAGCGAACAAAACTTGCATAGAGCGTTGTTATTGCGCGCTATGATTGGCTGAGATAGTTTCGCGCCATTCAATAATGATTCGTGCACAGGTACTTCGGCATAACTTATAAAAGTGGTCGAACTAGTACTGTTCACGCTGTTTAAAAAGGTAAAAAAGCACCTTTGGCTGGCATTTAAAGAGTGGTAGGCCGTGGTACCCAGTCTGCCAATCCAGGGTAGTACCACCACTTACAAGTATACAGACTGTGAAGTGATTTGTTTGCGTTTCGGGATCAGCTTGTAAGTCGCCGGTTCCAACTAGGTCGGCATAGTGGATGTAACTGCTACTCACAGTTATTGAATTGTAGTAGCAGTGACATCCATTCATGGACCACCCTTCAGCCTAACATCAAGCGGGGTGCTGTCATATGTCGCCACAATAAAAAAAAAATGTGAGGGCGTCTGAGACAACCGTATAATAAAACTTATATCAGTCGTCGGCGTTCTTGGACCTCTCCACTCTTACCATAAAGTAGAAGTCAGATGTCGCGTCTCAAAAAAAAAACACAGTGTTTGATGTTTTGACTTTCTCATCGCTATATTTTACATTATTTACATGCCTAATTCATATATATTTTATAGATATATGCAAGAACTAGTAATGCCCCGTGAAGAGTATAGCCCTCTACGTCAGTTATTGTTGGAACCTAATTTACCTGCTGTAAAAGCACTTGCTGATCTATGTCGAACTGATAGACAACCATTAGCTGCTTGTAAGTATTATATTATTGACTATGTGCACGACTATAACGCCACCTAGCATGCGCAACTTGGATCCTTCAAGCGAAAAAAGCTCTGGCTGGCATGGTGACAGCGACTAAGGTAACTAATCGACTTTTTTTGTCGTGGACGCTCTTGGACCTCACCTTGATTACCATCTCTCAATAAAAAAACCGTCAAATGACGGCAGATTGTGCAAATGACCACCGACTTACCGCTTTTAACAATTATGATTGGGATCAACTCCTGTAGTAATATTATTAACATTTCAAATTAATATAGAAACAAGACGACCGAAGTACATATATCAAAAATCCGTTGGTACAGTCAGCAGCAGATATATCGGAGCATGCAATGTGATCAAAAGTATCTATACATTTAAGGTTTTCATAAGTATCTACACACCATTAGTTGTCATATTAATGTGAGCATTCAATGCGTCAAAATATTTATACACTCAAATAGTCAAAAATATCTGCACACCAAAAATATATTATGTATTATTTTAAAACAAATTTACTGAATGCATCCTTAAATCTTATTTTTACTAATTGTATATTGCTTACATGATTGTCAAAATAAATTTGTTTGTTGACATATTTTTGACAAGTGAGTGTGTAGATATTTTTGACTATTTGAGTGTATAGATATTTTTGACGCATTGAATGCTCACATTAATATGACAACTAATGGTGTGTAGATTCTTATGATAACCCTGAATGTATAGATATATTTGATCACATTGCGTGCTCAATTATATCTGCTGCTGACTGTATCAGCAAGTGGTTTTAAACCAGTGTGAGAGCCTTTGCGGTAACCATTGCCCTATCACTATACCACGTTATTTTATTTAAAAGTAAAATATGTCTTTTCACAGCCTTAGTACACACATTCTCGGAATGTGGCCGTGGTGCGGAATTGGCTCGTGAGCTGCTAAGTGCAGAGGTTGCTCGGGAAACTGACCACAGATCAATGTTTAGATCTGCCTCACTTGCTACTGCTGTTGTGGATTTGTTTATGCAACGTCATTGCAAAGGTTTCTTACAAGTAAGTAAATTTATTTAAGTAAGGTTTCGCTCGAACATTGTTTAATATTTATAATAGTATTTTCTTAGATTTTGCCCGAACATTGATTAATGAATTAAATAAATTTCATGCGGCTTACTATCGGGTTTATTTTGGTTTTGCTTTTACAAGTTTTTATTATTCCGACGTTTCGAGAGCTTTGCAGCCATCGTGGTCACGGAGAGACTGAGGTGTTGGTCGTCCTATTGGTTGATGCTGTTATTGTTCCAAAACTACCCTGTTTGAAGTTTTGATTAAGTTTTTCTGTTCCCGGTTTATTTCAAATTTGTGACCATGTAAAATCAAATGAAGCGCGATAAAAATTGTTTAATTCATTTATATTTATAATAGTTTTTTGCTTGCTATCGCATTGAATTATTTTCATTAACGCTGTAGAAATGCAGCTATTAAAGAGTGCATATGGGAAAAAGGATGGAGTGATGAATACAGTTGTGCGTGCGTGCGTAAATCGACGACAGGCGTGGCGTACTGGTTAGCACACCAGTCCGTTAGGCGAAAAGTCTCGGGTTCCGATCCCGATCCCGAAGAACAAAAGGATAAAACAGGGACGATCGAGCACATTGTTTAATTTAGGATATTCTCAAAAACAAGGGTCCGCAATGCAAATAAGCAGAGTCTGTTAAAGAAATTGTGGATGTAAAGGAAGCGAAAGTATTGTGTCAGGATCATGAAAAGTGATGCTCCGTTGTCTCTATGGGAATTAAGGCGTGACAACTTGATTGATTAATTGATTATTTTGGGAATTATTATTAATATATCGAAAACTTTGCAACGCTATGTTGGTCGCGAAGGCTGACCATGTTCAGCCTGTAAAAAATATTAATGTAAGCTTTTAATGTAATGTAATTAATGTAAATTTACTCGTTAATATTGATGTCTTATATTATTTATAAAATTTTAGGCGGCAATAGCAGAGACTGTACAGAAATTAATAGACGCTAAACAATCGGCGGAGTTGAATCCAACTAAAATGGACTCACCAGAAGATGCCTGCAATAATGCTGAATTCCTACTTCTTGTATTGGATCAGGTAATTTTTTATTATTTATTTTTGTAATAAATTTTGTTTTACATTATACATTTTACCAAAATCGTTAATGGATATTTTTTGGCCGGCATAGGGACTGCGACTGAGGAGCCGTGAACTAACTCGGTTTTTTCAGACCGTTCGTCATTCTTAGACCTCCTCTTGCTTATCATCAGGCGGGTCGAGGTCAGATGTGTCACAATACAAAAATAAAAAAGGTTTTAAACACAAAACTATTTTCGCTGTCGAAATGTTTCGTATTTTTTGTATAAAAACTTTACTAAAGCAATTTGGGAATATGTTTTCAGATTACATCGTCAATTTTCACATCACCTGAAGCATGTCCAAGGTCTGTAAGATATCTTTGTGGTTGTCTACAAAGGGCTGCCGTTGCCAAATGGCCTAATGAACGATTTGTGAGGACGCGCGTTGTTTCTGGTTAGTAATGATTATTAATAATTATTTATAGATATTAATTTTTTCAGCAATATATTATTTTGAAATTTAAAAATGATTTTCTTTTATGGTGACTTGAAATATGACTGCACCCCACAGGTTTTACGGTCATGAATGGAGGTCATACCACTATGCCGGCCTAGTTGGAACCGGCAACTTACAAGATAATTCCGAAACGCGACTGGGTCACTGGGACTGTGAGTCTGTATATTTGTGACTATACAGACCGTATCTCTTTTGTTTTATCTCTGAGTTTCACAACTAGAATACGGCGCTTCATGGCTCTGACAAACCCCGAGCCTGGACTTTTGATAATCTGTCAAAGACTAAGTCTGCACAGATAAGGTTATGGAGAAAGCATAATGCGTTCATGGGTTTTCTCTTCAAGGAGAGTTCTTAGTAATAATGGCCCCTTGTGCGCAATTTACAAGTAGGCACATATTCTTAAAGTGGGGGTGGGCTAAATAAGGGTGAAAACTAGGGTTGCCAACTCAGTTGATCATTAATCCGGTAGATGAAAAAAAAGAAAATCAATTATTTTTTATTTAAAGTTATATATTTTTTGCGAGCAGTTTTGGATTACAAACCATATATTCATAAAATTTTTCACATGTGTAATCTTTAAAATTTCTGCACGCTTTTATCTCAGACTTTACATTTTAGGATTTTTTTAGGGAAAATCCCGGAATTTCGGGATAGTTGGCAACCCTAGTGCGAACCTATGATCTAGACCTATATATATATATATAGCGTTTATAATTTAGTACATAAACGGTTTTCTTATTTTCTAGGATTTATATTTCTGCGGTTAATATGTCCAGCGTTAGTGGAACCTCGTGCGTGGGGCTTATGTACTTTAGCGCCACCAGCTCACTCGCAACGGTCGCTTCTAATGGTTGCCAAATGTTTACAAAATCTCGCCAATCTTATCGAGTTTGGTATAAAGGTGAGATGTTTTTCTTATATTATTTATAAATAAAATGTACAATAGTACAAAGACTTAATGCCAAAGGAAAATTAAATACATATATAAATTTATATATGTATGTATAAACACAAGATATATACTCTAATAGTAGATATACAAATAAAGATACGTAAATAACTCGTACCTTAAAACGCATACATTATCAACAGCCAGACGACGTCCACTGCTGAACATATTCCTCCATTCATCCCTTAAAATTCCCATTCCCAACGAAAAGATGCCAGTTGCATCCACCGGTTGGTTATTCGTGACTCACTGTGTCGTCATTACACCTAGTGCGTCGTCCGGTTCGCGGTCTCCACTCAAGAACCTAACTTCACCATCGGTTGTCGGTTCCTCGAGCGATGTGGCCAGCCCATTGCCACTTGCAAATGGGCTGGCTATGTCGGTAAATCAGTTTTTCAGGATACATCCTTGTTTCGGATTCCATCGCGCAAAGAAACTCCAAGCATAGCTCTCTCCATTGTCCCCTAAGCGGCTTTGAGCTTTACCAATAGGCCGGCAAGACCATAATAATATAGTTAGGAATATCACATTTAAAATATACTTTATTAAATTGGTCTTGATTGTTAATAATGAAACTTTAAAATAAATCAATTTGTCATACCTTACTTAATTCCACGAGGCATGTAGAGACAATTTTTTAAAATTATTTTTGTCGTAGCACCAAAACTATTCCCAAAGATTGTCGAAAAACAGACATTCGATGGGAAAGAAAGGTGAAAGTCACGAATAAGCGGTGGATGCAACTGGCATCTTGTCTATGTACAGAAGTGAACGTCTTCTGGCTGATGATGATGATGAGTGTTTATTTTATTTCCTTATTACCTACTCATACAAAAATAATGTGTTTTTAAATATCTTCACAGGAGCCGTACATGGAAGTTGTGAATCCTTTTATATTGAAAAATAAAGAGCGTATGGTGGTTTTTCTCGATCAATTGAGTTCAGTACAAGATCCAGGAAATACGACGCCCACTACGAACAATCCTAATAATAGTTTTGATATAGGTAAGTACAACTGTAGAAAAATATCCTTACAGTTTTGATTGTGACTCGTCACACCAGCCAACCACTTTGTTCGCTAAGCAAGGGTTTTAAAAGTGCCGACGACTGAAAAATCAGACGTACTTCTCGGATATCTCGTCGCTTGCTTCGGTTTTTTTTATATCTATATTTTAAAACTTTATATCTATATTTTGTCTCTGTCTCTGCCTATCCATGTGGAAAAAAGGCGTGACAATTTGATTAATTGATTTTAAAACCAATTCATAAATATCCAACTCAAGAACCTCCGCATCATTTGTACGTTAACATGGTAATAATTTTTAATTTTATTGTAGCTCGACATATGACAACAGCCCGCCTGATGTTAAGCTAGAGTGACTGCTACTACAGTTACAAAAACTGTAAGTACGCCTAGTTAGAATGGGCAACTCACAAGCTACTCTCGAAACGCGACTAAGTAACTTCACAGACTGTACTTGTAAGTGGTGGTACTACTTCGGATACCTTTCTTTAAGCATATGATTGTTTTGACATTAATATTAACATCCTGTAAACTAGAGGTTCCCAAACTTTTTTCTTATAGACCACTTTAAAAATTTTGCTGGTCCGGTGGACCCCGTGCAGCTACATTTTTACTATATTCCCAGACTCGACAAAAACTGTCTTTGCAAGTCTTGACACATTGTACTGAATATGGAATATGCAAGATTTTATAACAGTAGCTGAGCTTCTTAAAATATTATCTGCCTACATTGATAGATGAAGTCAAGCCAACATTTTAGTTCTTTACGAATCGGGAACCCCCATTTTTTTGTCACGCCAACGTAGACTCCTGTCGTGTCTCCCATGAACCTCTAGACCACTTTTTTAAACCATATTTTTATGCAAATAAATACATTATAATAATTATTTAAAACTATTTTCCCAGCGAAAGAGCTAGCAACACTCCATCACATCTGCGTGTCGCATCTCACAGAGTTACAAAACTTGGCTAAAAATCAACCGCCTATTAAAAAGTTGGTGACAGTTACGGAAATGCTTACCAAACACAAGCACAAGTATCTTGAAATGATCAGATAGGACACAATTACCAAATTCACAGGTATTTCATTTTTTTTATTACGTAAGGGAGGAACTCCAAGACGATGACTTATTTTTTTTGCTGTCTCAGTGACAGCGACTGAGGCGGCCGTGAACTGGGATGGTTCTTTTCAGTCGTTAGTACTCTTGGACCTCTATCATGGTTACTATTTGGCATGTCGAAGTCATATGGCGAGCCACAATAAAAAAACGACGTTTTTTTTTGTGACACGTCACTTACCGTCGCCTTATTTGCCTTTTCTATATTTTGGTAAGAAGGTAAAGATATCCATTTGACGAATGTTTTACAAAAAACGTTTAGTTAGGCGATCGTATCGGTCGACAGAAGGCGGTCGTTTACCCGACCCGTGCGGTTTTCACAACGTAGGAACAAAGTTAGAGTTCCTTAGAACACTCTCGTATCATTTTCACGCCTTTTTCACACCGGAATAGGCATAGACAATGGAGCACCACTTGTCACGATCCTGACACAACTCACTCGCTCTACGACTCTTTCTGGGAAGCTCTCTATGGGCACTAGACAACCCATATCTGGTTCAAAATTACTTGCCAATGTATCTCTGATATATATACTTTAGTCGTCTATGATACAAGAAATTTTATTCAACATCATCAGCCAGAACGCGTCCACTGCTAAACATAGGCCTCCCTCTTAGAACGCCATTTCGAACGACAAGATGCCAGTTTCATCCACCGGTTATTCGTGACTTCCACTATGTCGTCAGTCCACTCTAGAACTTTCCTTCCCCATTGGTTGTCGGTTCTTCGAGCGATGTGGCCAGCCCATTGCCCCTTCAGCTCGCAAATCCTTCGAGCTATGTCGGTAACTCCGGTTCTTTGGCGAATATCCTGGTTCCGGATTCTGTCGCGCAGAGACACACCAAGCATAGCTCTCTTCATCGCCCGCTGAGTGACCCTGAGCTTTTCCAACAGGCTAACATTTAGGGGCCACGTCTCAGTGCCATATGTCATCACTGGCAACACACATTGGTTGAAGACCCTTGTCTTCAGGCACTGTGGGACGTTTGACGAGAAGATATAAGAAATTTTAATAGCTTAATATAAAATTGTGCCTTTTTTTACAGGGTAAACAGCAGTTTCATAATACCGGGTGGTAGGAAGATTAAGATTTTAAATATTTCCGATTCTTAGTTGTCATGTGGACTGAATTTAGCAGTGTAGTCTATGTTTAGCTTAAGCTTATTAATGTTGCATTCTATTTTTAAATTGAAAATCGTTGGCTTATGGGTTGTTCTTTCTCCAATATACACAATGTAAAATTAATTATGTAATAGTGTTTTCTTAGATTTTGCGCGAACATTGATTAATGAATTAAACCTATTTTATGCGGCTTACTATCGCGTTTATTTTGGTTTTTATTTTAATTTTTTTTATTATTCCGACGTAAATAAACGCGATAGTAAGCCGCATAAAATATGTTTAATTCATTATTTATGTAATGTCATATTAGTATTGTAAATGTAACCAAGCAATGGCTATGTAAACTGCCAGTTGTTCACGATAGAGGGCGCATCGTCGACGCGAATATAGAAGATTGACATTTTCATACAAAATATAACCTATTACCGTATTTCTTTACATTTCATCCGAAATTGACTTGTCGTGCTGTTTTAAGCAAAAACGGAAAGTAGAGTGGCCTTGGAAGGCAAGGATTCCAAAAAAAGAAAACCAAGACTCTTCCACTAAGTTTTGTTGGTTTCTTTACCAATTATTTTGTTAGTTTTTTTTAGTTCTCATCCAAGTATACATATATTACGTTTCTTCTTAGGTTTTGCATTTATTTAGGTTATTAGAAATTGTACTTTATATTATGTGTTTTGGAGAAATACACACTTTAATTCCAATATTCATCAGCCTTACTAGAAATTGTAGGTTCAGTATATTTGTGTTTAGCTTTAGTATTTTACTCCATTAGAGTAAGACTGCATGCAAACCAAATAGAAATTGTAATTCGGCCTAGACTTTGTTATTTCAATTTATGTTTAAAATATTCATCGGAAAATTTTAGTTTCTTAACCATATATAATATTTTATTCTGTATTGTCAACTATGTGCTATAGTTGCCAAGACTTTTACGCGCAGGAAGTTGGATGGCAAAAGAAGGCAAAGTAGAGAAAACGCCCACTTATTAATAGTCTGTATAAAAACAAACCTTATTGACGTGCTGTACAGTCGACTTTTGTGTTCAACTGTCCCGCGTATACCACAGACTGGAACATGTGTATAAATCAAACCAACTACTGAACAAAGCATCTGCATAACAACCGATAGCAGACTGACATGCACCGGGGTAGTGCCACCACTTAAAATATACAGTCCGTGAATTGATTTGGTTCGGAATCAGCTTGTAAGTTGCTGGTTTCAACTAAGCCATCATAGTGGATGTGATTGCTACTTACAGTTATTGAATTGTAGTAGCAGTGACCTCCATTCATAGACCACACTCCAGCTTAATATCAAGCGGGGTGCTGTCATTTGTAGTCACAACAAAAAAGAAATCAAAAAATCTTGCGTATATATAGCGCTATAATTGGCTGAAATAAGAGTTCTGCGCAGGTATATCTCTTGAATCTATGATTATAGATTGGAGAGAACACATAGGCTAATAAAGCATTCCACGATGATCTGTTCTATGGCCGGTTCCTGAATATATTAAACAAAATTAGAAATGATTTCATAATAAAAATAGGCAACAAAATTTTACGAATTTATTTTTCGCTTTTGAGTGCCAAATTATATGCAACCAAAGTGGCATGTTTATTAAGATTATTTTTATTACTTTTATGTTTAAAGTGTCGTTTATTTATTCTTAATACGTAAACTTTATTCGGGTTTAGTCTGTAACTGGTCCAATAAGAAACTGATAATTCAATCATTCAATTCATGCAAATATATGTATTTCTACCACAGTTCAAGGGAACTTTGGGAAAACTTCAAAGACCACACAATATAAATACAATCAGAATTTTGATGAGCAGGGAGGGAGGGTGTTCTACGACCAAATTGGAGACATCCTCAAGAAAGCTGGGTTGCTTAGTGCCCATAACAGTAGAGCTTGTATCAAGAGAATTGTGGTTGTGCCGGAAGCAAGGGAATTGTGTCAGGATTGTGGCAAGTGGCGCTCCATTATCTCTGCCTATCCCTGTGGAATAAAGGCAAGACACTTTGATTGATTGATTGAATTTTGATAAAAAACTGACGTTTTGGTTCTTAAGCGCAAAGAAGTTTTCATTTCGAAAATCCAGCATACTTTTTGTGGGGCCTGTTGCAGATTAACCCTTCGTAGTTTTAAGCCAGAAGCTCTCTAGAAATGTATTTTTTTATATTGTTATTTTTGTGTACTCTTTATTGCATACAATTATTATTGAAAACCTTAACTTGTTAATCTATCTTTCCTAATCCAAATCAACCAATCAAATTCATGTATAACGTTGAACTGTCAAAAGGCCTATTAGGGGTATTGTTGGAGATACACGACAGATCGCGATATTTCTAGTGGGAATATATAGATTGTGTTAAATTAAAAAAAAACTATGTTAATCGAAATACAATAGGAGTGACTGAGGGAATAACTTTATAAACTGTCTGCTTATTAAAATAATATGACAGTTGTATGGAGTAATAGACAATATGCTATATTATTTTGAATTTGGATGTTATGCCAAAAATCCCTTTGCCATTCAGCGGAAAATCTAATTGACAGTGACAGATAAGATAAGACGTCTTCGCTTGATTGAATCAGATCAATCAAGCGAGATGGATACGTTTAACCTAATTTGTCAGTCCGTCGATAACTATCAAAGGTTTTTTGGGTAAGGCCTAAATATCAACGTCTATCTATAAAATATATAAGGAAATAAGTAAAAAATAGAAAGTCTCTCCTCTTGTAATTATTGTAGTCTGTGTTTATTTATATTTAAATACTGTTTATATTATTGTATTCATAAAATAAGTTAATGTATGTTATTTAGATTGAAGGGCGTGTTTACACCAAACGTACAATAATCATCTACAGCATAATACTGAGCCCTTAGCTATCGAATCAATACAAGTTATACCAGCGGCACGCTTCGATGGCCGTTTTGACGTTTGAACGTTCATGAAGTTTTGTATAAATTAAAGGAGCAATTATTGCTCTTTATAGTGACAATAAAGAACAACAATTGCTTCTTCAAACTTAATTATAAATTTATACAAAAATTTATGAACGGCCATCATAGCGTGCCGCTGGTGTAGCTCTGTCAATATGGCCTTGCACAGTGGTGGCCGCGACGTCATGTCGATATGGCACACCACACAGCGACTCATGGCACGCCCTCTAGAGCCTCATGCCGAACATGTCAGTTCCGCTTTTCTTTTGTATAAAACTGTACAGTATACGCTTAGATTTTTGTTCATAATTATTTCATGTTACCTTATGCAAAGTTTATTCCTATCTATCTTAACAAAGTTGACTCTCATTTCCAGGGCTCTGAAGAATTCGACGGATGATTATTTTTATACCTTTGGTGTAACTGATTGTGTTAGTCAGTACTTAGTCAGAGTTGTACGTAACTTTTATATTAAAAGAGAAACCATCTGTGCCTATATTGATTGCAATATAATAAAATGAAAAAATAAAAAATATTTTGATATTAAATTTGTAATTGGCAATTCGCTCTTCTGCCATACTTTTAAATGGCATCTATATAGAAGAAGTGGTCATTTAGTACTAAATTGAAAAATATGTATCTGTTGTATTTGATGACGCTGTGTGTAGCAGAAAATTCTTCGCGATAATCTACTTATGTATTGCGCTACTGATACAGCGAAAGCGAAAATACCACATATTTAAATAGGATTTATTCGTAATTTAATACTCTGATTTTTTATTAGTCACAAAACGCATTGAGTATTATTACTAACGCATGCCGATTTTTAAGGGTTTCAATTGCAATTTTACATCAGTTATGAAGTTACATGTAATCTGAATTAAATACATATTCTAATGTCACATAATAAAAGACACCAAAACAACTATAATTATTAAGGATTATTATTATGTTATTTGATTTAGGGATGTAGATTTTATTATTAAATTTATTGTAGGTATATTTTATAAAACAGATTAGATATAAAAAACCGTTAAAATTAAATAGGCATTGCTGTTCGTGCAAACACTTCCAAAAAAATTGACTCTTAAAATTGGCTGTAATATCAACACAGCTAATTTTAAATGTCACTCTCTTAGACGAGTTTGTTTAATTAGGCACAATTCTTTTGGTAGCACGGAATAGCTGTTTAAAGGTTGAAACTGTCTTTAATATAATCACCTCGCCTATTCCAGTGATGCCGTTTTAACGTTTGACCGTTCATGAAGTTTCGTATAAATTAGCGATTTCTCCTACAAACGTAATTATTAATTTATACGAAACTTCATGAACGGTCTTAAAACGTCCATCGTGCCGCTGGTATAGTAAATATAATACAGGTATCTTTAGTAGATCACTATGGTCTTGAATTTGATATCAAATCTGGTTTATTAAAATATTATCTTTAAATGTATCTTTGAGAACGATGTACATGGATGGGCCTTGAGTTCTTAGAAGGAAATGTCTACCATAGCACGCAAACACTGATTAATTTTTAATCTTTCACATAGAAAATAAGTGTTTTACATGTTTTAAAGTCTTTTGTATATAGATATTTAATTTTTTTACTGTTAATTTACAGTCTTATATGTTTATAAATCCATGTCAGGCGCTATTGAGGTTTTTGTTGCAAAAATAGGGAGGGATTAAAATGTTAAATCCTATTACGCTAGCATTTGAAAAGTCTGTAAAGAAGGCTGAAAAATCTTAATGCTGCTGCCTATTTGGGTATTTGATAAACATTATTGTTATGCGTTTTATCTATACCTATTTTTACTTAAGACCTCTTTAAACTATACCAGCGGTACGCTATGACGGTCGTTTTGACGTTTGACTTGGTAATGAATTTTCGTATAAATTAATAATTACTTTTGAAGGAACAATTGTTTTTCTTTATAATCACAATAAAAAACAACAATTTGCTCCTTCAAACGAAATTATGAATATTATTAATTAATATTAAATTATATTAATAACTTCATGAGCGGGTCAAACGTCAAAACCGCCATTATATCATGCCGCTGGTATAAGTTGTTTTAATTTTTTTTAAATATATATATTTTTTTCAATACATATAAATACTGATTTTATAGCATTCATTAAAAAAGTTTATAAAAAAGTTTTAATTTTGTTTCTTATGTAACTTCTCTGTGATAATGAATTTGTATTATTGAGTTATTACTTGCAGATAACAATATATCTAGAATGATTTGTTTTCCAATAAATAACCAAATAGTCTAATATTAACGATTCCGTTATTTAGCAGGTTACTGGTTATCATCGGGGAAAATATTTATTCAGTTTTGACGAATGACTCTTTTCTTTTTATAAAATTCAGATCTTCCTCTTATTTTGCTCAATTTTTAATAATACTTAAAGCCAATTACTTACTTTTACGTGCCATAATATTTGTTTAATTAGGTGTTCTGATCAATCTATTTAGTTTTTGAACTCTTATTAAAAAATCTTCGATTTAGTTGAAATAATTACTCAAAACAATATAGGGTTTCTTAAGGCTGAAAGCTAAGTCGGGGATTTGACACAGAAGTTGAGGCTAAATTAACTACTACTGTTAAATTAAGAACCTGTTTCGATATAATCGAAAGTTATACAGTTCCCTTCAGTTAGAAATGGACATCGGTCTTTGGAAAGAAATAATCAAATCGTTTCCGTTTTTTCTGTCACTCAGTATCTATGTGACGTTTCTACATATGCGGCCGTAGGCTTCGACACAGCTGACGCTGCATTTAAAGCGCGCATTGCGGTTTTATAATGGCTTGACCACACGTACTAAGTAAATAAGTGAGCCAACAAAATGATACTAGGCCGAGAGAGTAGGTGTTCAGGTATTTTTTTAATATGGCACCGAGCAGTTCACTTTCGACGGCGCATACTACCGAGACTATGGATTGTGGAAGATAAATAAAACTCGAAATTAGAAAGGAAATAAAAGTCAATTAAAAATGTGATAGCTGATCCCTATTTCGTTTTGAGTAGTTTAGATATAAGCAATTTGATTTTGAATTCGATTCTTATGAAATTATGCATCAATGCATCGAAGTTGAAACATCCAGTTATTTAAGGCAATAGACTAGAAATATAGGCGCCGAACCCCCTAAGGGTACCTATGTGTTGTTAAAGTATTAAAAAAGTGTATGTCTTTAGTTTATAGAAAATCATCTAGACTGATTTACGCTCCAATTGTTAAAAAAAATAGTGTTAGAATTTGCACAAGTTATTAATATTTGTTTTATAATGAAATATATCTCAGGATAATAACTAATTCAAATTTTTTTGGAGATAATGTGTATGTAATGTAAGTATATTGAAAATGTGCTTAAATATTGTCACTCACTTTAAGCGTATTTTCTACTTGATTACTATTTCATGAGTCAGCCAGTCCTACCGAATAGTTATTATGTAACTTATATTTTCGCAAGTCCAGTTATGAAAGTAAAATGAATATTCTTGTTTCATAAACGAAGATCATAATTTATTTTGTAGCTGGTTATGAGCCCGGACTAAACCGTTTGTTTAACCGGACAAAAACGCTTGAAATTTTTTCCTAATGGTGTTAAAAATATTTAACTGTAGAAGTAAATAAATAAAATATCATTGCAAGTAGTTACGTTAAAAGAATAATTTGGTAAAAATGCAGTTCCGTTTCCGCTAATTCCGTTTTACCACTTTGTTTCATCTCAGAGAACAATGTACTCAAATATATATATATATATTTTAGTTATTATTCTGAGATATATATCATATTGAGCGCGTCACTTATAAAAAAGCTACAGCTAGTTCCAAACTTTATGGCGCCTCCGAAGTTTGCTGC
Source organism: Tinea trinotella (assembly GCA_905220615.1). Taxonomy (NCBI): domain Eukaryota; kingdom Metazoa; phylum Arthropoda; class Insecta; order Lepidoptera; family Tineidae; genus Tinea; species Tinea trinotella. The sequence goes on along the minus strand of HG992321.1, from coordinate 6,047,141 downwards.
GAGCGCGAATTATAAACTCTCACCTATTTCGAGCCTTGCAATAACAATGAAATGCGCATCGACTTGCTCCTAACTTCAGGGACGCCATTAAGTTTGAATGGAATTAAAACATTGAATACTAAATTTTAAATGCACGAAGAGAACTACAATAACTAAAAAGTGGCTTTAAATAATACAAAAAATAATTTGTTTTAAATATTTATGACTTGTTTTATTCATTCATTGATGAATGGCATTTATTTACTAATTTTATAATATATGTAGATGCAGTGTATTTAATAATTAAAATAGATTATGACTGTTTTTAAATAATTTTATATTCTATCCTTTAGTATTGTACTGTTTATTTTTTATTCAATTTTTATCTGTGCTAGAAATCTGTCTTATAAATAAATAAATTAAAGTACTTATATATGTTTTTATTGTTATACTTACATAAATGTCTTCCTAAACACCAAATACATTCACTTTCATAAATTTCTTTTCTAATTCGGCATTTATGATAGTAACCCTTTCCTGTAACTCACATGCCGAAGATGCAAGGATAACTTGGTCGTCGGCGTACCAGACATTTGATAACCAAGTCATTCATTCTCAAACCATACTTTCAGGCAACTGTCCATAAATTGATTGATGAGCCATGGTGACACTACATATCCCTGTCTGACACCTTAAGAGATGCCCTATTGATACGAAAACATGCACTGGAATCCTCACAGATTAAATACTCCGTTAACCCAAACACGTACAGCTACTGCCACAATTCATACCTGTTCAATCATAAGCCTTTTTATGGTCAACAAAAGCACAATCGCCTGGCATTTCGTCAACATTTTTTTTGCTGACGCATACATTCTATCCCTTTCGTAAATCCCGCTTGCGCATTCCAAATTTTATCATCTGTTTGCATCACTCTGGCAATCAATTCTAATCTGTAAATTAGAATTTTTATATTCGCGACATTCAACCTCAACTTGCCTAAGCAATGGGCAGGCAAGAGCGCTGACAATAAAATGCAGATTACAGCTACCTCAGTCGTCGTCACTATGCCAGCCAGAGGTGCTTTTCTACTCTGCTTGAAGGAACCAAGGCTATTATAAGAACCTTTTAGTTATTCGATAAATAAACACGCCAACTGTGGTGTGGACGTAAAAAGCTCACTCAAATCAAGATCAGCTTGAAACCTGCCACTTTTTCGCTGGGCTGGTTAGTTTAATAGTATATACCAAGAGCTTCAAAAATAAGGGTGCTGGCTAATGATATTTTATTAAGAAACATATATTTGTGTCTTTTTCACTCTCAATTACTATCGTTCTGTCCTACTTCCACTTAGTCATAGTTGACCGTTCAAACTCCTGTCATTTGCACACACCAAAACTGGTGTTATATACAGTCTATCTACCCCATTTTACTTACTCATTGGTGCTGGCTAAATATCCTTGGCAGAGCCAAGTACTTAGATCAGAAACTGCACTGAAGGACAAATTGTTTCTTTTTCTGAAATACATTTAATGCTAAGCTACAAATGTACTTTGTGTATACTTTTTACACAGATTTAGGGAATACAAGTTTCTTATTACAAAATAAAACTAAATTTTAAATAGATATAAAAATATTTATGGAAAATTTTCTTAATGGTAGTTAACAGGAATAGGATTTATATAATTAACTTATTTATAAAACTATGTTAAAAATAATATTGAGAATGCCATGATGATGCAACAAACGGACACATATGGAGATTTTCTTTCACCAATTCTAGCACATTTCCAGAATGTTCCTAATAGTCTGTAAAGAAAAATATATTTGAAGTTAAATACTAAAATATTAGTTTTAACTAATTATAAATTAGAGGCTTGGCAGCCATTGTGGTTGCTGGAAGATTGATCAAGATGGCTGTAAAGCTTTCAAAACATTAAATATTCACATTAATAGTGAGCTGTAAAAATCTTTTTAATTACAATGATAGGTGTGACAATTTGATTGATTGCACAAAACCTTAGAAAATACAGATTTGTAAATTTTAAGGTTTTGTATATTAGCACTAAACCTGATTTTTCCATGAAACCTGAAGTGTGATCCATGAAATAAGGAATTCTCCTTATTTCATGGATCACAGATATCCTTATTTCACGGATTCTACAGATATCTGTTATAAAGGATGGAATGCAGTATCTGGGCGAACAAATCAACCGTGATTACTATATCTGCCTGGCAGTGGCGTAACGTGGCGGGGGCGGAGGGGGTGGCCCGCCCCGGGCGGCACATTTAGGGGGCGGCAAAATTTATAAAAACTAAAATAAATCATTAAAATTTGAACCTCATTAAAATCAACAACAATATGAACCTGAATTCATATTGTTGTTGTACCTATGATTGAAACTCCTAAATAAGGGGGTGGCAATTTTTTTTCCGCCTTGGGCGGCTGTCTTCCACGCTACGCCACTACTGTCTGGCATAGAGACAACTATGACAACCATAGACTGAATTGATATTTTAGCCGACAGCAAGACAAGAGCACTTTTGATCACAATTAGGCTAGTGGGAGTTTATGATGAGTCATAATAATAATATAAAAAGTGATTATTTATTATAAACAATAAAAATGCTATTATTAGAACAGTTTAAAAAATATAAAAAAGAATGGTACTCATGAGAATGAGCCAAAGCCTGTAATCACTACACGAAAATTATGGTTTATTACATTCTATAGGTTATAAATAAAACAAAAGGCTTACCCCGTCTTATTCCTGTCCATGAGGCTAGGGAAGAAAGATCTTAGGTAAGCACACGTACATATCAATAGCAATATTACAGACAGCAGGCTTTGAAAATTGAATATAGCGCTCTGAAAAGAAATGACAAGTTATTAACTTACTGGAACAGGTGAGATAAATACAAAATAAAGTAATATACTTACCATGATTATATTGTATTATAGCTACTATCATCAACGATACTTTAATGAAAATTTTACATATAAATGGTGCAAAACATACGGCAACAGTACTATTTACACCCGCAATAAATGAAATCACAAAGACGTCATTCACTCATTTGTCAAGTTGTCATTTTTGTCAATCAAGACTCAAGAAAGTACCATGAATAGTGGTGTTAAATAGTTCTTTTTCCACGATGCTGACATAAAGTTTTGGGTTAATATGATTAAATAAAAGACTAAATTATATAACATAACATAAATTATATAATTTAATAGAATGTAATAAATTCAATTATTCGTTGATAAGTTGTGCGGAGGAAATTGCGTGTCGTATGGTCACCCTGATTATTTTGACAGTTGTGAAGTGGAGAGTGGAATACAGGTTGTGAGGAAAATTGTGCGAAAATAAAAACTCGAAGTAGCTAATTATAACTAAATTACGTTGTGAAATTCATTGCTCAAACATGGAACACGACAAATTTGCATTAGTAGAAAAAATTCTAAAGGACATTGACAATATATTGTTAAAAAATGCTGAGTTGTAAGTATTGATTTGTTTGCCAAAATATCAACCTACTTTCGAGACTTTCTAACTTTTTATTTGTTCTGACTTTTAATTTCCAGATACGCTTTTGATATTGTACCAGTTGAGAGTAATTTTCAAAATAAATCGCCAGTTTTACATTTGGAGAATTGCTTGGGTTTAGAGTCATGGTGCGTGAAGCATGTTTACATGTATTGTTATTCAGAATTAATGGATAAATACTTTGGGAAGCCAAAAAGAAAGGCATTAAAAATCTCCTCTGTTAATTGTGAGAGACTCACAAAGTTACTAAATGTAACATTGCTGTTAAACCCTGAGTTGTGTACACTATGGAATAAACGCAGAGAATTGGTTTTAAGAAATGATTTACAGAGAACGGCTGAGTTACGATTTACCAAACTCGTTCTATCAAGAAAGCCTAAATCTAATGATGCATTCTCATACAGAAGATGGTTGCTGGAATCTATATTTCAAGGTAATATTTACCTATTTATATCTTACACTAATAAATTAACTTATCTCATACAAATTATAATATTTACTGACCTTAAAGAATATTTTAATAATCAAATATACTTTTCTTATAAATATTTAGGTTTTAGATACTAACCACAAAAACATTAAAATTTCAGAAGGAAACCTACCAAGCAACTTTGTAGACAATTTAATTAACGAAGAGTTACAAATTTGCCAGTTATCAGCTGATAAGAGTCCAAACAACTATCATAGCTGGAGCCATCGCATGTGGCTGCTAAAGAAACTAAAAGACATTGACAAACAATACAACATAAACCTCCTTTACTTAAAAGAGTATGATTTTTCCGAGCACTGGATCTCAAAACATATTTCTGACTATAGCTGTTTTCATTATCGACAATTTTGTATAAAAAATGTTTTCTCAATAGAAACAGATTTGTTATGGAAGAATCTTAATGATTATATTCATGTTAATTTACGCAATTCCCTTGTACATGTTTCAATTGCTAATTATCCTGACACAATTAAAGTATCCGAGAAGGAATTGCTTCTGAGCTCACCAGAAGATTTATTAAACTGTCTTCTCATTAATTCATATAAAAACTGTAACTGTAGTGTGAATAACTTTTTAACTTGTAGAAAATTCGAGATTTTATTCCATGAGTTGAACTCTAATAATGAATTGTTAAGATTTTATAAAGGTCACGAAACTCTATGGTATCATAGAAGGTTTATAGTTTATCAAATTATGAATGTGATGTTTGAGTATTTTGGCTTACAGAAAATTAATGGTGTTTTAAGTAAGGATCAATGTAAAAAGTGTAAAAGTGACTTTATTGAGAAGCAAGCGAAAATAGTTAGATATGATAGTAATAGGATTTATTCTAGTAATTTATTTAAAATACTTTTGAACCACGAAAGGAAATTTATTGAGGAAATGAGAATAAATGGTGATAATTACTCCGAAAGACATGATAAATACTTGAAATATGTACAAGGAATTAATAATTAAATTACTTCTACTGTTTTTGGAAACGGTAATGAACAAATAATTGATGATTTGTACAGTCAGAGTATGACAGTATAAATTTTACAATAGATGTGTAAATATCAGATGTATCATATATTTTTTGATGTTTTTAAGTTAATAATTTTTATTGTAAATCTATATTTTTTATTTTAATCACGATATTATATAATTAAATAGATTTAGTATTTTAGAGGAAACATTTTCAGAGCACATTTTGTACAAAATATTTTATTGATTGCCAAAATATGTCTTTGTTTATTTAAACATTTTTGTATAAATAAGACTTGTATTATAATAATTTAGTCCTAATTGTGTCGTGTTATGTTTTGACCCATCTTGGATGGTTTGAAATGACTATGTAAAAAAGACAGATATTGTATATTAATATTATTAATAAAAATAATGAAGCAATTGTAATGTTTTTTACTTCCTCTGTATTTTAAATTAAGTTTTTTGGTGGACATGTGTAGAAATTATCAACATAATTACATTTCTATACTATTAGAAGTGCTTGTATCATAGAAACAAAACAATCAAAGTACATATTATATGAACGATACATTGGTAAAGCGAGGTTTGAGTGACGATTTCACTACTATACTACACCACGGTCCCTGTACTACCTTTACTTGCACATTTAGGTGTACACAATGTACAAGGTTTAGGTGTATTTTAAACAAATATAGTTTTAAGCAAAGATAAAATAATATGCAAACATTAAAAAACAATCGGATGTGTGGAAAAACCGAATGAAAACAGTCATAATAAAATGTTTTATCATAATATCTCCATAACTTCATAACGATGTAAAATTTTACGCATTACGCATTGCCCTAGAATAGTGCGTTCACTAAATATGGGTCACAGCCCAAAGGGACGTCACAGCGCTGGGCATTTTCGACTCCTTCGCTCGATGGTACTTCGCCCAACTTCGGGAATATTCGGGAGAGCTCGGAAGACCTACTGTAAGTTAAAATGACTACCACGTGCGCCTTACGTAATTTTGTAAATATAGCTACATCTCTAACACATTTTAAAATACTATGTAGCTGCTTGGATACAAATATTTTGATTTTTCTGTAGGAAATTGTAGTCTTTTCTTTGAACTTATGTAGGAATAACAGTAAAACGAGACAACAAGGGTTAAAAGGCGGTGATTGATAAGCGGTTTTACGAGTTTCATTGAGGGTTTTAATATACTCCACAAATTTTTAACTCGATTCTTATTACATAAACGTAGTGTACTTTTTCTTAATTTTTTGTATATTTTAAAACAATAATAATAATTATTATACCTTAGGAAAAATTATATACTTTCTAAAAGGTGACCGTGATTTAGCAATAGTGAAATTATCACCGTGAACTCTCGGTTCAAAATCAAAATCACTTGCTGGTACCAATGTATCTTTGATATGTACTTTGGTCGTCCTGTTTCTATAATACAAGCACGTTTAGTCGCTTAGTACAGAAATGTAAATAAAAAATGTATTCAAAATATTCAAGGTTTTATACAAACGATTACTAAATTCACTAATGTTTTTGGTAAATTAAAAAATTATTAATAATTTTTAATATTCGATTATTAATAACCTATTATTAATAATCGAATGATAATATATAATTGTATAAAGCCACCTTAACGTAATATTTTATTTAAAAAAGCAATCTGCTCACAATGTAAAGCAGCATATGAACGTAAGATCTGCAATGTTTTATTTCATAAATCAAATATAAACACAATGTTTTCCGTCTTATGTAAAATATGTTATTATTCAGTCAATGCAGCTTCTGAATACTAAAGATGGGACGATGTCGAAATTTTTTGAACTGAGTTAGGTCGATTTAAAAATATGGATAATCCGATTCGCAAACCGAATTGATGAATTCGATTAAACCGGTTTACAAACCGAGTTGACAGTTCGGTCCGACAATCTAAATTACCTAATACACAGTATGGTTTGCTATAGAATTTCGGATGTCAATGTTAGTTCTACTAAATAAATTTGGTGTCTGATCTAAAATTATATATATATATATATACTTATAATTTTCAAGAATTTATAAGAATAAATCTTTAATATTAATAAATTTTAATTTATATTTTATTTAACCGGAACTGCTGGCACAAAATTTGTTTATAATTTAAATATTACTAAATCTTAATTTTCCAAATTTTTAATATTAACTATAAACAATATTTTTAAAATAAATATAATTTATACAAAAATTTATATGTAAAATAATTTTTTAATAATATTTATAAACTATATTAATTTTTATTATTAAACAAATCTTAACTAAATATAGATTTATATAAATAAATCCAATAAAAATAATTTAAATATTAAATTTAAATAAAGTGTCTGATAAAAGAATTATTCTGATAGGATAAATAATGAAGAAATATCCTTTCTTTATTATATTTTATAGAATTAAACTAAATCTAATAATATCAAAAATTATTGTGCTTCTTACACTAAAATATATTTATAATAGTTGAAACCGGGTTATTGTAGATGTTAACGGACCCAACTCGGTTTAACCCGGGTTGAAAAGTCGAGTCGTTACATTTCTACTGAATACCACATGCGTAGCACGTACTTCGAAGCATCTACAAGGAATTTATATTGGTTACTAAGAGTGCAGGAACTATTTTTAATTGTATTAAGTGTGATGTAATAAAGTTAGCCTATATTAGTAGTATTAGCAGTCGCCTCCATTCATGGACCAAACTCCAGCTTAACATCGGGGCGCCTGATGTTAAACTGGAGATGTTAAGTAGCATGTGACTAGCATTCTCTATGCCGAACTAGTTGGATCCGGCAACTTACAAGCTGATCCTGAAACGCGAGTGAGTCACTTTAAGGTCTGTATACTTTTCAGTATTGGTACTACCTCGGATCGGCAGATACGACACTACTGCCTACCACTCTTAGACGACCAGACCTAGAATAATATCTGCCTACACCGTGGTGTAGTGGCAGTGCAATGGTTACACAACAGAGAGCACGAGTTCGAAACCACCCACCGGTACCAATGTATTTTTGATATAGATATGTACTTTGGTTGTCCGGTTTCTATGATACAAACACTTTATAATCTTAGTATAGAAATGTAAAAAAGAAATAAATTGTTAAATAATACAAATAAGAATCATAAAATACCGTGAAATAAAAAACGAAAGAAGAAAGAGGTAAGAATGTAAATTCTTCAGAAATTTCCGGGATAATATTAAACTGTTTTGGAAATGGTTAGGACAATGGAAGGAGTATGTTAAAAGTTTGTTTGTGAGGGATGACAATCAAGCACCAGAGTGAGTTGATGTTTCCACCACGATAATGAAGCTAAAAAAGATTTTAAATGCATAAAAATAATTAAAGTTGGAAAAGCGGCTGGGTGTGACAGAACAACAGCTTTCTGGTTGTGTCTCCATTTCAAAAAGTTCTGGGTGAACGGTCTTTTCCAAGGTGACTGGCGCAAGGCTGTTATAGTATCACTGTACAAGGGAAGGGGTCACAACAGAAGGCATCAGCCTTCTCAGTATTGTTAGAAAATTTTATGCAAAAGTATTGATTGAAAGAGTGATGGATAAAACAGATGAAAAATATTCGGATGCGCAAGCGTGATTAAGGAATTGGAATGTTTGGATTAAAATACCAGAAGGTGTTTTGTGTTTTCGTAGATCTTGATAAGGCTTATGATCGAGTGAACAGAAATTAATCGTGGAAGCAGCTGTACGTGTTTAGGTTAAGGGAGCATTTCAGAATCTACACTGATGGATCCAAGACCGGTGCGGGAACAGGGGCAGGGACCTTCTCGTGGGACGCTTGACGTTAACAGCTCTGTGTTTCAGGCAGAATGTGTGGGTATTCTGCAAGCAGCGCATGCAATAGCGAGGAGGGGAATTGCCAACCATAAAATCAAGATCCTCTCTGATAGCAAAGCAGTACTTTTGGGTCTGGAAAGCAACTGCAAAAATTCAGCTCTACTCTATTAATGACACCTGGCATTGGAGGACGTATGCACGTCGAACCAGATCACTCTCCAATGGATCAAGGGTCATAGTGGATCGCTGGGCAATGACGCGGCGGACGAGCTGGCCAGGAAGGGATCGTCCTGTCAACCGATGGGACCGGGACCTATTGTGCCCCTACCATTCCAATTCCTGCGCAGCTGGCTGCGCCAAAGAACAGGTAACCAACATGAAGACGCATGGTCGCAAACAACGGATTGAGTTGCAGGAGCACAGCCTTAGCAGAAGCAAGACAGAAGTTCCTTGGCAACGCGAGGACGCTTCCGGAGGTTTGCAGGAACGAGAAGGGTCTCCTGGCCTTCCTGGAGGAGATCGGGTGGCTCCATTGAGGGAGAACAGTTGAAGAACGCACAAAGACACCGAAGAGGACTTCAAGTGCGGAAACGAGCCCGCTAAAGACTACAAGGGAGCATTTAATCCGTGCGCTGATATGTCTCTATGAGGAATCCAGTGCATGTATTTAAATTAATGGGGCGTTATTTGAGAGATTTGGCATCTATAAATAGGAATGTGTAGCGTTCCTAAAAGAATTGCGTGAAAGGAAGTATGGTAAAAATGAATGACTTGGTGATCAAATTTCTCTTGTACGCCGACGATCAAGTTATCGGCGCATGAGTTACAGGAAATGATTACTATACGAGTAATAGTTAGAAAGGGAAGGTATATAAGTGAAGTTAGTAAAACTAAAGTAATGGTTTAGGAGAGAAAGGATGAATGCGTTAAACGAGGCAGACCCAGGACGGTGTTTTTAGTCCAAATCGGAGACATCCTCAAAAAAGCTGGGTTGTCTAGTGCCCACAACAGTAGAACTTGTATGAAGATACTTGTGGATGTGAGGAAAGCGAGGGAGTTAAGTCAGGATCGTGGCAAGTGGCGCTCCATTGTCTTTGTCTGTTGGAAAAAGGCGTGACAATTTGATTGATTAAAGTATACTTGTATGTTTGATGTATGTTAAAGTATAGTTGTATGTCTTTTATACAAGTAATTAACCAATTCTTTATGATAGGGAACAAGTGGAATGCTTTTCCAGCCCATGTGTTCTCCCCGTGGATCTCCACATTGGATCTTTCAAGCGATGCATGAAGAAGCACCTTTGGCCGGCCTTGTAATGGTAAAAGAGGCAATCGTGAACTTGTTTCTTACCATCAGGCAAGTCAAGGTCGAGGTCAAATACTTAACATCTCATTAATTAAAAAGTAATGAAATATTTTTTTTATTATTGCGACGTTTCGAGAGCTTTGCAGCCATCGTGGTCACGGAGAGACTTGTTTAATTCATTATTCAATGTTCGCGCAAAATCTAAGAAAATAATAATTAAAAAAACTGATATGTTTAGTAGTTATAGTTGTATGTTTTTTCATACAAGTAATTGACGAATTCTTTGTGGTAGGGAATTATGCGTAAAAGTTCAGGTTGGCCCGAATGTTAAACAGGGAAAGTACTCCTTGGAATGATATTAAAATGTGAGAATTTCTATTTTTAAAAGATTTTTTTTTATTGTGAGTCGACATATGACAGGGCCCCGCTTAAGCCGAAGTGTGGTCCATGAATGAATGTCACTGCTACTACAATTCAATAACTGTGAGTAGCAATCACATCCACTATGCCGACCTGGACTTAATCGGACTTAATCGCGTTTCAGGATCAGCTTGTAGGCTACCAGTTCCAACTAGGCCAGCATTGTAGATGCAACTACTACTATACATGACTATAGTAGTAGTAAAATAATATACAAATTAAACCTAATTTCAACTTGTTTAAGTACCTAATCGTACTACACGTAATGATTGGATGTCGATCGTGCTGTGAATTCGCAAAGACACTAATGTATATAAATTATTGTGCACTACATAGATAGGCACGTATAATTTAACGTAGGAAATAAGAAGTCTTACTTCCATTGTTCGTAGCGTGAAGTAGGTACGTGGCTGGAATGACTGTTAAAAATTAAAGCATTCGGTTTCTAGCTCATGCCTTTTTTTGTTCTTTAAAGTTATTTAGCTTTGCTTTTTAGCTTAACGTTTTAAGAAAATAATGTCCCTTAACCTATGTAGCAATTTGTAGTCTATATTTTTTAAGTTTGCTTTGATAATAATAATATAATAACTTATAAGCTTTATGTAATGCCTTAAATTTCATATTAAACGATCAGTTTGCGTGGCTTCTGTCTCAGTGCGTGCCTCTGAATATTTTTTTGCCGCGACAAATAACTTATTTCAGTTTTAATCTACTATTATCGACAAAGTTAGCTTTAGGCTTATTCTTGCAAATAGAATGGTTTTGTCAGCTGATACGACAACATTAACTAATTCTGTTCAATGTTAAGAGCAATTAGAAACGTAACGGAGTAAACTTTCGGATCGTCCGGGTCTATAAAAACACCTCCGCGGTTCTGTTCCAGGCTATTGCATACAATAATTGCATCAAGTTTAACCGGGCGACTCGATCGATGTGAGGGTATTTACCTCGTCGGGCGAAAATAACCGGCTCGGTTTCCCGACGCCGGTGATGTCAGAGGGTGTCTTGTGCGCGCGTGTGTTAGGCCGGCACGCGCCTGCGCGACGTTTAGGCCGGCAGTCGGTCGCCGGGCCGCAGCGAGCCGGGCGCGCGGATCGCGAGAGATGGCGCCCCGCGGCGGCCGGTGAGGCGCCGGCCCCGCCGACCGCCCCGGGTCGACGGGGCAGCGCTCCCCGCCCAGTACACGTGCCACCATGTCACTGCTCAGCGTCACAGGTACATTGTTTAACATATCTTTATGTCTTATACTATATTCAGAGAGCGTCTCTCTTCTCGACGGTGGCGCATTCGTGCCGCGGGAGAGAGCTTGCATTTTCGCGCCACTTTTGTCCTCTTTGTTTTACTTTTAAGCGACACAATTTTCCTTTTCACGCTCACCATTATTACAATGAATGATATTAATAGGATATACTTTAATAATAATAGAAACGTTGGTGAAATGCAAGCAGAGTTTGTGTAATTTACATTGCAGAGTCAATAGTAATGTTGTAGTAATAGTATACATAGACGTTTGTGTAAATCTACGGTACGCATGTGCTACGACGATGCTACGAGCAGATTTTGCGTCCATACAAAGCTGCAGGAAATTGTGACCTGCTTTTATATTAAGTTTATGATCACTTTTGTGTGAAAGGTAACATGTAAATTAATTTTGTAGTTTTGTTTTGTAAATATTACTTACGATTCGTTCGTTTCAGTAAATAAGTATTCCATTTTGCTATATCTCTTTTATAAGTATACTTATATGTACTTAAAGAGAAGTATTTTAAATATAATCAGTATGTAATAGGTAGGTAAAGAGTTGAACCGTCTTTCAACGCAATGGGCTAGAGAATATGTCCTTGAATCACTTAGCTCTGTCACCCAAAATCATAAACAATATCATGTTAAATACTTTACTACACGGATCTGATTCTTGAACGATTTAAAATTCATTCTTCTAATAATATTAATACAATTTATTAATATTATTTTATTGCAGTTTAATTCTTAATCAATCAAACTGTCACGCCTTCTTCCCATTGGGATAGGCAGAGACAATGGAGCGCCACTTGCCACGGTCTTGACACAACTTCCTCGCTTCCCTAACATTCACAATTATCTTCATACAAGCTAATAAGTTTAATTCTAATAATAATTAATACAATAATATTGCCAAATACAAAATTACTAGCTAATGTGTTCTTCGGATCCTATAAACATATTATATCCTAGCACAGTGACAAAGACTGAGGCAACTGTCAACTAAATCAGTATTTTTAATGGTCGATCCTCTAGAATATCCCCTTGCTACCATCAGTATAGTTAAGGAAAGTAGAACACGATCCTACTTATACTTGTACAAATCAAGGCGTGAGATTTACCAATATAACTTAGTCATTTGAAATTTGAAAGTCTTAACCAAATTATGATTTACCAAAAACGTTTGTAAATTTCGGTAACGTTCCGAATAGCGCCCAAGATAGGGGACTCGTTGTCCTGGTTTGACCTATATGTGTAACATTCGGGTGAAAAATTTAAAGAAACCTTTAAAGTGACCTATTTTCATATAGTTCTTGATTATGTACCACAAGGAATGCTTTGCCATCCCATGTGTTCTCTCCATCCTATAACTTTGGATCCTTCTTTGGTCGGCATAGTGACGGCGACTGGGGCAGCCGTGTATTGACTCGTTTTTTTCAGTCGTCGTCACTCTTGGACCTCCTCTTGCTTATCATCACGCGGGTCGAGGTTAAATGTCGTGGGACAATAAAAAAAATGTACTAAAGGTCGTATAAAATTATACGCGATAAAAATATTTAAAAAATGTTTACTGCAAAAATGTCACATTATCAGGTAAGTATTTTGGTAAGCGTAAGGAAACGAAAAGCACTTAAGTATTGCGTGCTTGGTTATTCAAAGGTGTTCTAATTTCAGCTTTACTAACGCCATGTTTATAATTAATTTTCATAAGAAAAAAGCAAAGTAAAGTCAATCAATCAAACAAATTGTCACGCCTTTTTTCCACAGGGATAGGCAGAGACAATGGAGCGCTACTTGACACGATCCTGACACAGCTCTCTTGCTTCCTTCACATTCACAATTCCCCTTATACAAGCTCTATGGTTATGGGCACTAGGCAACCTAGCTTTCTTGAGGATATCTCCGATTTGGTCGGTAAACACCCTCCTGGGCCTGCCTTGTTTAACGTATCCATTCACATGAGTTTCACAAAATTATTTTCGTCATTCTACTTTCATTCATCCATTTCATGTGCCCAAACCATCGAAGCATTCCTTTATCAATCCTTGTCACTACATCCTCTTTCAAACCACATCTATCGCGCACTGTACTATTCCTTATTATAAAGTCCTAAAAATATAAAATTTCTTAACGGGTATGTACGCCATACAGTAGCCTCTGTGCTATGCATATGGCCGAGAACAGGAAATATAGCCGCGATCCTCAGCAGTGAAGACTCGACGTATGATGTGAGAAGTTAGATTTTGAAGGTTTGTTCCAAGTCCATAACTGGTTTTTACAACCAGTATGAAACAAGAATACTATTTAATCTATTTGCATAACTGCATTTACGTAACCAGCGATAAAAACAATAAAAATAATTTCCTATCTTTAATATTATGTACTTGTTAATAAATGGTAATAATTGGTAATAAATGTTGTGAAACACAATTTTTTATTCTCATATGTTATAAACGGTTGGGAAAAGATTTTGATGAACACATTTGATCAGGGTATCAATTTATTTACGAAGGATGCAATTTACGTTAAATAACAAGCATAATACATAATGCTTTGTTAGAAAAATAATAGTATTAATATAGTACTTATAACAATAGTTGTGTGAATATTTATTCACATATAATAATTATTTACATGTATTAATTTATTTATGTATTATGGCATTAAGATTGCCTTTGTACATATATTATAAAGATTAAAAACTTTGTATAGAATAAGTTACATTCACGTCGAAGTTTCCATTAATCGATCGATACCTGTAATAACAATCAGTTAATCTATAGATTAAATAAAAACATTTGCTGATAACCAAAATTGTTTACGCGTTCAAGGACGATTGCATTTTATTCAACTTTAAAAGCTTACATTGTAAATTAATTTCTGATTTTTATTATTGCCTATAACCGTAGAGCTTTCTTGAGGAGAGTTGTGGATGTGAAGGAAGCGAGGGAGTTTTGTCAGGATCGTGGCAAGTGGCGCTCCGTTGTCTCTGCCTATCCCGGGAGAGAGGCGTGTAGAGGTGGTCTAATTGCTTGATTTTATATTAATTAGGAGGCTAGTAATTACCTTTTGATAATAATTTTACTAAGGTCGAAATTTTGTTTTTATTATAACTTTATTCCCTCTATTTTTTTAAACCATAAGTTGACATAGTATTATAAAACGAAAGAAATAATAAATCAATTCACTTCTCATTACTGTATTAAAAAAAAGTTTAATACTAAGTTCACAAGTAAGTACTTTAGTAAACGTTCTAAGTAGTTATACATACTTATGATATCTTAGCTTTTAGCTGAGAAATTCATGACACTTTGAGCTTTATTATAACATTTTAGGGCAAGAAGCTCCGGAATAATGCAACGTTAACAATTATATTAGTGAGAAGTTGTTGCACTTAGGACCTATTTAGGCGTAACTTACTTATCAAGAACATTGGTTTAGTTGATAGAAACACCTGATTGTACCTACTGTATATTGTAACATATACATATACATACTGTATATGGTAAATTGTATACCTTAAGTATTTATGTATAACTTTGCGTACTATGGTGCACGCAGGCGGACTTAATGCTAGTAGCATTCTTTACCAGCCACCTTTGGGACAAAATAAGCAAGTCCAAAATTAAATAAATAAAATTTATTAGCATTTTGCAATTCGGCAAGTCAATGTCAGATGTCGAGTCCTAATAAAATAAATACTACTTACACATCCTTTGCCTCCGCTCATTCATGCTCCAGCAGTTTTTTTTAATATTTATTTTAAAAAAAAAATATTTTTAAATTATTTTTTAAAATTTTAACGTTGATTAAACTATTTCGAATTGTTTTAAAAAAGTAGTTAAGTAGATCGATTCCGAAGTACATTTTATGCAATAAAGGCATGAAATGTAAATGAAAGATTACTCATTGCTACTTATCTTTGTGTTAATAAAGGCGTAACAGTATGTTAGTCTATAATCCTTTATTCTCGCGTAGGTTTGGATAATACATGATAAATTATAGTGTAATATGAAATAGTGACAATCTGCAAACTCATCCTCTGTAATGCATTGAATCCCTGTGGGAATTTTATCAGGATGTATATAGGTTTTTTATATAGCGGGTACTTTTTCATGTAATATGATTTGTATTTACTGTTTATTATATTTATATATTATACACAATAATGTGCAATTAATTGCGGTTGTAGAGAAAGCGAGAAAATAGTGACAGGAAATAATAAAGAGTTAATGACTTTATGTCTATTTATTATAGGTAATATAATATTAAATCATAATTAAAATATTACTATATAATAAGTATAATGCATAGTTTATAAAAATTAAAGTGTTTTTGTCTGTAGCTAATAAAACTCATTATAATTTTAATTATACTTTAACTTCTTAAGTTCTCAAAAAAAAAACCTCACATTTGATAAGAAATATATTTTCCTGACTTCCAATTTCCTAACATGAAAGATCAGCATACAAATTAAAAAATATAATTTATAAGTTAATAGTGTGGGCAGTAGATCTTTAACATGCGTTCGACAGTGATATTGGATGGGACATTTAGAGTGTAAATAAGTAGAGAGAGAGTAAAACAAATTGCGTGAAAACTATATGGCCACTATTTATGGTACCTTGTAATTAGGTCATAGATAATCTGTTCTTTTTTTCTTGAAGCTTAATGTAATGATACAATAAAATACATTTATTAAATTTATTATTGGATTGTTAAATCTTATTAAAATATAAATGTCAAATATTTGGCAACAGTAACTTTCACCGCCCTCACTAAGGCTTAAGGCCTTTATTCTGGTCGCAAGTTCAGAATGCTATCTGCGCTTTTTCGCCTGCTACACAATGGACCCGGGACCCGCACGAATAATCCATGGATACTAAGAAAATTGTCTCATAAAAGGCAACTTAACATCCATTTAGTATTAACAACACTTATCCGTGGTAGCAGTCGCCTCCGTTTTAGATCAGGCGGCGAGTGGCTAAATTGATTGTCTTCTTTGCCAATAAATAATAACATAAAATACGACATGTGTTATTGAAATTTGTCTCCTAATTCTTTAGGACATTTACATGAATATTTAGGCGTAATAAAAAATGCCCTCTCTATTTTATTTATGCCCTATGCGGTGACTACATTATGAGAAAATGCCAAGATTCTAACGTGGGCGGGGACAACGGAAGACACGTTGGAATTCAAATCTAGATAACTATACCATAAGCCTTTGGAATATTTGTGTTGGAAATGAATAACTATTCATGGTTAATAATTATATGTTGTGAAAATTGGCGCTCCGTTATAATAATATTATTTCACAAATATCTACAACAGTGTACAAGAGGCAATAAGAGTGGTAGGCAGTGGTACCCAGTCTGCCGATCCGGGGTAGTACCACCACTTACAGACCGTAAAGTGATTTGGTCATGTTTCGGGATCAGCTTTTAAGTTGCCGGTTCCATCTAGGCCGGCATAGTGGATGTAATTGCTACTCACAGTTATTGAATTGTAGTAGCAGTGACATTCATTCATGGACCACACTTTGGCTTAACATCAAGCGGGTTGTCCCAGTCGTCGTCACTCTTGGACCTCCTCTTGCTTATCATCAGGCGGGTCGAGGTCAGATGTCGTGTCACAATAAAAAATAAAAATAAAAATATGTCGAGTCACAATAAAAAAATATATATATCTAAATGCCCTATCTCTCTCATTAAGAACAACCGTTTGACGACAGTGAGGTGCAATTTGTATTCATTGATTACTTTTTATGCGAACATTAATCGTATGCGTTTAATCATTAATATATTTCATATATTTGCTCCTAGTCAGGGTGTTAAAGAGTGGTTGTCAGCAGTTGCTGGTCATTCGCTGTCATATAAAGCATTGACTGCGGCTTTATATGACTGTGCTGTAATATAAAGGTATAAATTCTTCTGTTTCTTCAGTGAGTGTGTAGCCTGAGTATAAAGATGTTTAATAACATACATACAACATGTATAAATGAATAAAAAGAAGAAGAAATATGTTCAATAAAGGACTTTGTTTAATAAATAAATATAATTCGTTCTACTGGTGAGCAGCGGTCATATTGAACGAGTATAAGTAGAGGCTCTGCCTATTCAATTATGTCAGGGTAATAATTGGGATATTGTGCAAATGATAGTAACTACATGTCATGTAAAATTTAATCACCTTCAAGCGTAGCGTGGACAGGTATCTCACTGTTACATCAATGTTGCTTACAATATTGTACTTTCAAGTGTATAAATTGTAAAGTGATTTAGTCGCGTTATAAATCATATTGGAATATAAAATATTTTTACGACTAACTATTGCGTTCGTTTTGAATATTATAATCCGACATTTTGACATAGAAAAAACACAATCAATTAAATATTGACGACAGGCGTAGACGAACGGTATAGCGACTGGTTTGTTGCGCGTAAAGTCCCGGGTTCGATCCCCGGTCGGAGCAAATATTTGTTTCATAGCTTTTATTTGTAATATTTAATAGTATTAAATATTGCAAATATTTGTTAATAAAATAAAAAGAGATGGATATTTGCTTCGGGTCTGGTTATCAAAGAGTGGTAGGCAGTGGTACCCAGTCTGCCGATCCGGGGTAGTACCACCACTTACGAGTATACAGACCGTGAAGTGATTTGGTCACGTTTCGGGATCAGCTTGTAAGTTGCCGGTTCCATCTAGGCCGGCATAGTGGATGTGATTGCTACTCACAGTTATTGAATTGTAGTAGCAGTGACATTGATTCATGGACCACACTTTGGCTTAACATCAAGCGGGGTGCTGTCATATGTCGAGTCACAATAAAAAAAAATATATTTTTTTAAATAAAATAATAATATTTTCTTTTCTTTGCCCGGCATAGTAACGGCGACTGGGACAACAGTAAATTGAGTCAGTTTTTCCAGTCTGTGGCACTCTTGGACCTCCCTTTTCTTATAGTGACTCGATATTTGACCCCGGCCTGATGATAAACATGATAGACGTCCAAGAGTGCCGACCAAAGGTATCATTTTCCCCTTCCTTACCATCAGACAACTCGGTGTAAGACGTCGAGTTACAATAAAAAAAATATTTGCGTAAAATCTCAGCAAATCCAATTGCAATATTAACAATGATGTCAAGTGTGCGACATTGTGACTCATATTCTTGAAATGCACTTCTTATAAGGCTTCTGAGAGTTAAACAACTATGTTATACAAATATTATAAACCAATACCAATGTATAGCTTGTCTAACTATAAATGACGCGCCCCTCCACTTTATTGGTTTACTTAAATGTGTGAATGTAAATATTACTAACTATACTACTATACTTTATTAACGTGCTCCGTCTAACCAGCTACTGAATGACCAATTATTTGCATTTTCGGTGTGTTGCATTCATATTTTACATTCGCACGTGGTGTGCTTAAATGCAGTGGAGGGGCGCGTCATTTAGGCTTAGACAGACTATACTGATGTACAACGTCATCATCATCATCAATTTCACGCCCCAATTCTCACAGGCATAGATAGAGACAACAGAACGCTACTTACCACAATTCTGACACAACTCCATCGCTTCCCTCACATTCACAATTCTCTTAACACAACCTCTACGGTTATAGGCACTGGGCAATTCAGCTTTCTTGGGACTGTCTCCGATTTGGTCGAGAAACACCCTTCTGGGTTTGCCTCGTTTAACGCATCCATATACATCAGATTTAAAGGCGTGACAAAATTATCAATTATTTAATTGATTAAATTTAAAAAAAATGTCCAAATTGAAATCGAAATTTGTGTAACAAAGATATTTGGTAGTAAAAGGTATGAATCACAAAAACCTTAATTATTTGTCAATAACAATTGAGCTAAATTTACGAATTCAATTGAATGCTTTTAGCTACAATGAACCCTGATTAATGGCTGATGAATATTTAATAATAGGTTCTATTTTTAAAATAACAAGGTTCATTAACCTTTCCCTTATTAAGTTTTTTTATATACGAGTAGGTTACAGTTTTATTGAGACTCGGCATGTAACTTCGACTTGCTTGAGGTCCAAGAACGTCGATGACTGAAAAAAACGATTAATTTTACGGTTGCCTAAGTCGCCGATATTATGCCGGATGAATATATTTTTGGGTATTCATTCGAGACTTGAATCGTAAGGATAAAAGAAGTAATTGCTTAATTGTTGGCAGAATATAATTAAATGTTGAATAATTGAGGAATAAAAAACGACACTAACCTCATTCGAGACGAAGCATTTCTATTTTCCAATCAAACTATTTTTATTTCCCTTTGCGCTCTTCCTATTCCGAAGCCACGGATAAAATGGAAAATATTGATTTACCTTAGAATAAAAACAGTCACGTCTTATTTCCAGAACAGGTTGACAAGATCAATTACAGGAACTAGTTTGAAAAATGAAATTGAAAAATCACTCACGCCTTATTACCCCCGTAAGGGATGGCAGTACTACTTGGAATAGCTTAACATATTTTATATTAAACAATTCCGATTAAATTCACGGTCTGGTGATAGATAAATGGTGTCGCAAACTAAGAGATTCCGGTTCAAAAGAGCTTTACTTTCGGCAGGTGCGAAATCAGAGAGCATTGAAAAAATATTAGGTTGAAATAAATATATTTTTGTCTTGCCAATACATCACTATAAAAAAAACTTTAGTCGTCCATGATACAAGTAATTTAGTTGCTTATTATAAAAATGTAAAAAATAGTTTTATAAAATATATATAAGTAGATGGGCGGAAAATTGCAAGACCATGGAATTCTCCAAGCTGCCTATTCTTCTTAAGTCACTTTTAATAACTGAAATCCTTAATAAATGCATAAAAAATTAATCTCTAGTTTTATTTTGTTTTTATTAGCATTTTTCCTTTTACAAAGTAATTAAATCAAAGGCGCAGGCTTGGCTTTTTCCTATTAATTGACGTCAGTAACTAACGACGTTTCTTGAACATTTTTTATTAATAAAACATTTCACAATTTGATATTCATTCATCTGAAAAGTTTTAATACAAAATAACGAAACTACCTAAACTCAGTTTGAATTTTAGTCTCGTCGAAAAAGTTACAAAACACAGTTTAGCTGGGAATTTAATTCAACAAAACGAAAAACGCGGTTGTCACTTCTCAAGAAAAAGAGATAAAAAATAGCACTCGGGAGTTCTATGCAAAGTCATTAAAAGTTGCAGGAATAAGCTTTACGCTTCCGTAAACACTTACAGAAGTTAGCTGTTTATTACTTGACGACATTCGACGTGCTTATAAGTTTACTTTATTTGCAGCAGCGTTAAGAAAAACAGCGTATGTTTATAAAAACTTATAACACATTTGTGCCTAAAAGTTTTTCACTTCTCACCTGTTTATATTGCTTACATGAGCCATAAAGACGATAATAATTTATAAATGTCATGTGAATGGATGCGTTAAATGCGCCGACCAAATCGAAGATGGGCCATGAATGAATGTCACTGCTACTACAATTTAATAATTGTGAGTAACAATCACATCCACTATGCCGGCCTAGTTGGAACCGGCAACTTACAAGCTGATCCCGAAACGTGACTAAATCACTTCACGGTCTGTATACTTTTACTTACGTGTATACTTGTAATACCGGATCGGCAGATTGGGTACCACTGCCTACCACTCTTTGATAACCAGACCCGAAGCAAATATCCACCTCTTTTTTTTTATTAACAAATATTTGCAATATTTTAATATAATTATTAAATATTACAAATAAAAGCTATGAAACAAATATTTGCTCCGACGGGGAATCGAACCCGGGACTTTACGCGCAACAAACCAATCGCTAAACCGTTTGTCCACGCTTGTCGTCAAACATAGAGCTTGTATGAAGAGAATTGTGAATGTGAAGGAGGCGAGGAAGTTGTGTCAGAATCGTGGCAAGTGGTGCTCCATTGTCTCTGCCCTGTGGGAAAAGGGCGTAACAATTTGATTCATTAATGAGCCGTTTATATTCCTCATACATTCCAGTCGCAAGCATGAAGGGCACGATGTTAAACTGGAGTGCTGGTCAAGGAATTGAGGCGACTGGTAAAGTAAAATAACTGCAGGATATTCCACTATGCCTGCCTAATTGAAACCGCCAATTTTCAGGCTAATCCCAAAACTTCACTAAGTTACTTAAGTCTGTACATTTGTAAGTGGTGGTACTTGGGTCGGCAGACTTGCAAATGATTACTCACTGACTGGCTACCACTTTTATGAGCCAGACCCTGAACAATATCTGCCTCATTTTTTTATAAAAATAATATTTGTATTATCGAATCTATTATTTTGTTCACATTTGTTTACTTAAGACATAGGCCTTTCTCCATCTACCTTTTTTTGCTCTCTGCACAATTTAAAGATTGGCTGGCAGAGAAAGCCTCCTCACATTTTCATATTCTTTTACGAAAAAAGAACACACAAGTTTTAACATTAAATAAATTCAACTGTTACCATAGATGTCGTGTCGCTTCTACTATGCCGGTAATTGAGGATCTGTCAACTTTTGAGTTTATCCCGAAACGCGACTGACAATGAGTCACTTAAGTCTAAAATTTGCCTCAAAGAAAATAAATTACATATTCTAAATACTAGGCATAAATAAATAAAGCTAGGTTGCCTAGTGCCCATAACCTTAGAGCTTGTATGAAGAGAATTGTGCATGTAAAGGAAGCGAGGGATTTGTGTCAGGATCGTGGCAAGTGGCGCTCCATTGGCTCTGCCTATCCCCACGGAAAAAGGCGTGACAATTTGATTGATTGAATGATTGATTCTAAATACTAATAACATATAGGTGTACATAAATTTATTTACTCCGTTTATTTACTACCTTCTTTATGATTATTGCTCCTAGCGAGTTTTCAGCTGAGCCCGTAATATCTATTTGACCTAATTTACAGTACCTAGAGGTATATCCATAGCTTGCCAAAGCTTTACGCCATTTGCAATCGGATTTACAGTCTAGTAAATTTCCCAATTTAAAATCGTATTAAACTTCTTTATATGTACTTAACCCTCGTATAAGTAAGATTCATGTACCAAATGGATTTTGTTTTGAGAACCATAATTTAAAAGTTATTTCAAAGTTAAATAATAACTTTAATTTATATGAAATACCAACTTGTAGTACAGTTAAGAGTAGACCTTTCCTTTGTATAAAATACCTACACTTCTTTAAAACCAGTTATGCCTTAGCTAGTGTAGTGAAATATTACACTTTTTAACCCATTGTGGATGTGAAAAAAGCTCTACCTCCTCTACCTATCCCTATGTAAATTAAGGCTTAATATTTTGATTGACATTATTACACAATATATGTATTATAATATAAAGTAAAATATAGTGTCATACGTTGTATCAGTTTCAATATCATAGTTTACAAACTGATATCATTCAACAAGATCTTTGATAGCTCGTATTTAACATAATTGCATGTTGCCAACGTTTTCAAATATACTGAAAGCGATATAAAATGATTTATTTCACTACCACCAGAGGGCTTTGGAAACAGAAATGTTTGCTGATCTTAATAATTGGCATATGATGTCTATCGCTTTGTGATTACGGTTTTTGTTATTATTATATGTACAACCCTATTATTTGGATTAAACAAAATTAAACTTTATTACATTGGCATAGGTATTTTATTATATTATCTCACTAATATTATCATAAGTTTTAAAACATCATCGTTTTGTTTCATTATTCCGAAACGTCGGAATAATGAAATAAAGTAAAATTGTGAAATCAAAACCAAAATAAACGCGATAGTAATCCGCATAGAATTTGTTTAATTCATTAATAAATGAATAATTAAAGTACCTATATACACAAACAAACACATTGTTATGTTTTGTTTTATAGTTTTTATATATATGTAAAAAAGTATCTTATAGTGTAAATAGTTAAATGGGTAAAAAAAACAATAATCAAACCTATTAATGGTAGTATGTATTTTTGTTTATTAGTAGTAAATTTATATTATAAATTTTGGATGGCTAATTAAAATAAATAACATTTTTACAACACGTAGAACTTAATTTGCATTTTCATTGAGATGGAATTCTAAAATGCTTTCATTAAGCAGCTCCTATCGAAAATCTGATAAGAATTTTAAATCTAAAGCAGTGAATGAGTTTCCTTCCTTCGAGGAGTTTAAGTAGAGCAATATGGGGATGAGTAGGCGCTATCAATATTGCAGCGTACGCGTGCTCTTGGCGGATGACACGCCTACGACCACCAGCCTTTGCTGTTTGGCATCCGGATAATTTAATGGAATCTTTAAGTAATGAATAAGGTTTTATTTTGAGACTGGTAATAAGACAAATAGTGGACCGCCACCTGGACAGTACAATAAACCACACTTACTCGTACATTGTTACAGACCGTAAAGTGACTTAGTCTCGTTTCGGGATTAACTTGAAAGTTGCCGGTTTGAATTATGCGACTGATAGCTGTAGTTGTATAACTGTAGCATAGCAGTTGTCTCCATTCATGGACCGTAGGTACTTCAGCGTTATATATTTTTTATTGAGACTCGGTGGGATGCCGTGCCTCAATAAAAAAATCTCTGATTTAAATTATTATTGCTATATTTTATTGGATTTACAAGTAACAATAACTTAATAATAATAAATATTACTTTACATCAGCAACTTATATTCCACAAATTTTATTGCGATCACATTTAAAATAAAATAATTAAATTTAATTTAAATGTACTTAGTCGTTCTGTTTCTATGATATAAAAAATCTAATTAAGTTTAAACTAAACGTGTAAAAAAAATACAACAAATATAAACAAGCGTTAACAGAGAAATATAAGAGATATAAGATCAGTGATTTCCACTATTGAATATCTGAAAAATCATTGACAAGACTATATAGTTCGATTCCTGCCCGCGACAGAAAATCAAACCCAGCGTCTATCGATTAACGTGCGATGCGACCGCTATCACCTACCTGTATGTGCTGATATGCACGTGTGATTTATTATCCAATGTTCATTACTAGTTTATATACCAACACTACAAACTATCTAATCGGTGACATCCTCAAAAAAGCTAGGTGCCTTAGAGCTTGTATGAAGAGAATTGTGGATGTGAAGGAAGCGAGAGACTTGTGTCAGGATCGTAAAAACTGGCGCTCCATTGTCTCTATCCCCATGCGAAAAAGGCGTGATAATTTATTTGATTGATTGACTAAAAACATTAGAATAAGAGAAAATAAATTTAGTAAAACTTATATAAAGCAGCTTAGTACTACAACTCTCAAGAGGATCATAGGCGTATATTTTCTCCGTAAATCATATTCAACAAATGTCAAGTCGTATATGATAAATAATGGTCACCACAGCGCTGTCACTATGAGTGGTGTCAAGCCTTTCTCACCGCACTCCTTACTCGTTCAATGTGCATGCTACGTTATATATGTACATAGTTATTTAACATCATTAGATAGACTGTAAAGATAAAGTATGCTTTATCAGCTAAGTATATTCTGACTTATAAATATAGGGTAGAGGAAGTTTCAATTGTTAAAAAAAAACTGAATATGTCAGTAATTAAGTGAGCATCAACAGGACGGCGCCAATCACTAAGGCGCCAAACCGCAAGAGAAAGTCGACTAATACCCAAGGCTATTGAGATTAAAATACATCCTAATTTTAATAGAGAAGGTGGTTGGCGACTATTTAACACCTAGGACCCCATAATACTCAAGTCTCAAGTTCAGCAAACTGCCAAACCAGTCGGTTATTATTGCAAAAATTGTATTAAACCGGGAACTGAAAAACAAAATCAAAACATAAAAAGGGGTAGTTTTGGAAACAATAACAGCATCAACCAACTGGACGACCAACACCTTAGTCTGCAAAGCTCTCGATACGTCAGAATAATAAAAAAATGTGAAATCAAAACCAAAATAAACGCGATAGTAAGCCACAAAAAATATATTTAATTCTTTAATATGGTATTTTACCTAGCAGTTATTTTAAGACGGCTGCAATTAAGGCAACTGTAAACTGAATAGTTTTTTTTAGTCCTCGGCATTCTTGGACTTCCCTATGCGTACTATCAAATAAGTCGAGGTCATATGCCGTCTCTTAATATATAAAATAATACATGTAATATCTGCTAGCATACATAATAAGTAAAAGTTAAATGACATCGACCAACACACCGCAGTCCCCTGGCGACAACGATGGCTGCAAAGCTTTCAAAATATTGGATTAAAATAAGCTATAGCAAACTGCAAAAATGTTATTTTTCTTAAACAATGTTTGCGCAAAACTTTAGAAAATACTAGGTATATTAGAAGTGGTAGGTATATGTTTTATAAACGCCACTAGGGCACTGTTAAGGGACTGCCACGCTGGTGCAGTTCTACAAAAAATCGACGCGCCACAAGACGAGGTAGAAAAAGGGTTGTAGAACTCTTTGGATCATTCTTCGTGGTATAGTCGATAAAGAACGCATAAAGCCTCTGCGAAGTTGCAGGGGCTACAGAGTTGGTCAAGCCATTTCTGAATTTCTATAACTCGGACAGCTCGGCGCTGCAAAGAATCTAGGACACCAAGAGCAGTCCCAGAGGTGCGAACAGTACTTCGCGCAAAAGCGAATTTGAGCCTTGTATAGTAACAGGTGATGCCTTGGCGAGAAGAACCGCCGCACTTTGTTTAGGATGACAAATAATCTTAATGGCCCGTGCGATGTGGTCCCTGTGATTCAAGTCGCTACGAAGGAACATCTCTAAATTATCTAGTCTGTCCGAGGTATTGCATGTCAAGCTCTATAAATTATAATTATTAGTATTGTCAGTCCGGTAATGATCAGTGTATTAAAATCAATAACCTTCAATTATATAGTTGAATTTCCATTTAATGGAGCCGTCAATTATTTTAATTTGAATTGATTTGTTTTTATAGTCCATAAGTTGGGTTTATAAATTTCGTAAACGTTTCACTGCTAATTACATTAAGTGAATGTTTCTTTAAAACATAGATTGACTAGACTTCATAATAAATATATGTAATAAATAAAAGGGTGGTAGGCCGACAGTCCCAGTCTGCCCGTCCGGAGTAATACCAACGCATAAGTTCACAGACATTAAAGTGGCTTAGTCCAAGTGTTTTCAAGGATAGTTCTAACTAGGCCGGCATAGTGGATACGACATAACATTAGGCGAGGTGCTATGGAACCACAATAAAACAAATCATAAATAAACTGTAGAAGTTTAATTTAGTTGAACCAAGGTAAGATTAATTAAATTTTAATAATTGTTTTAGTGTAACAAAAGTTATAAAATATATTAAAATTATAAATGCTAACAATCTTATAATTTACTAATTAATTTACTTTTAAAAGTAACTATATTGTTACACAAAAACCTTATTAGCTTAGTAAAACGACCAAATAAATATCACTTTATTTTAAGTGTTGATAAAGGTCCTATAAAAGCGAATAACGTGTGGCGGCAATAGTCACGATTCGTACGCCAGAAACAACTGCTCTCACGTCCTGTTAATTCACAGCCTCGCACTCAACATAGTATGTGCCAGACAAAAATTCAATTCTACAATTTAAAATGAATCGGCGATTTATTAAAAGCCATTTTTTGTTGTCTCTCGTGGTTTGTGAGCGTATTTTTAACGATCTATCAATTACTGAATGTTAAGTTTAGATTGAATAGAAAAATTTTACTTATTATACAAAAAAAATATTTAAACTTAAACTTATCTTTTAGTATGTGACAACACCCCGCCTAATGCCAAGTTGGAGTGCCATCCATTAATGGATGCGATGGCTACTATAGTTAAATAGTTGCTAGTAGTAGTCGCTAGTTGGAAATAGCAAATTTTAGGCTGATCATAAAACGTGATTGAGTTTCTTTAAGGTCTCCTACAGTTAAAAGACGAACAAACCGGTAAACGTAGCGTAGGCAGGCCTTCCACTAGGTGGACTGACGACATAGTAAAAGTCACGAATAGCCAGTCGATGCAACTGGCTTCCTGTCGTTCGAAATGGCGTTCTGAACATAGTCAGCAGTGGACGCCTTCTGTCTGATGATGATGACGATTTCTTTTATTGTGACTCGACATATGACAGCACCCCGCTTAATGTTAGGCTGGAGTGTGGTCCATGAAGGGATGTCACTGCTACTACAATTCAATTACTGTGAATAGCAATCACATCCACTATGCCGGCCTAGTTGGAACCGGCAACTTACAAGCTGATCCCGAAACGCGACTAAATTACTTCACGCTCTGTATACTTTTAAGTAGTGGTACTACCCCGGATCGGCAGACTGGGTACCACTGCCTACCACTCTTTGATAACCAGACCCGCAGCAAATATCCATCTCTTTTTTTATTAACCGGGCAAACAGCCACTATTTCGCCTACCTTAACCATTTAGTGCATGCGGGAAAAAACGTTTTTCTTATGTAACGTGATATTAATCTTAGAGTTGGCAATTTATCTTTCTATCCGCCTAACCGCACGTGGTAGTGCTTGCCCTTTCCAATTTTGTCTCATTCCGTTCGCTTAAAATTAATGGTTTGTGTCAATAAGTTAGTCCATTAGCTATGTTACCCATGTTGTTCGAGGTACTATCTAATTTTATACTTTGTTAAATGTCAGTAATAGTTTGCGTTTTATTTGTCAATTATTTTAAAATAAATTGTTAAAATCGGAGACATCCTCAAGAAAGCTAGGTTGCCTAGTGCCCATAACCATAGAGCTTGTATGAAGAGAATTGTGAACGTGAAGGAAGCAAGGGAGTTGAGTCAGGATCGTGGCAATAGCGCTTCATTGTCCCTGTAGGAAAAAGGCGTGACAATTTTTTTTTTGTTAAAATCGAGTGAATAGGGAGGCTTATGTTTCTTATATAAATGTAACGTCAGGTCACAGTATATAAATGTGACCTCGACCTGATGATGGAGGTCCAAGAGTGCCGATGACATTTCTGTCACATTTCTGTCTGAATTGACCCGAGTTAATTCATGCCAGCCACAGTCGCCGTGCTTCATAAATATAGAATAGTTGGGTAAAATATTTTTAAAAAATGGTCATTATGAATACTAAGTTACCTCGGCATAGCGGACATGACCACTGTATTAGACCCATTCGTAGATCTTCAGCATAAATTAATGGATAGAACAAATTTATCCATATGAATCAACTACGACCAGGGATCGTACCACGTCCCTGTCATTATAATAACTTAAAAGCATTAGCTAAAAGTAATACTAAATGAACCTTATAACAAAAAGAATAAAAATATATGTTAAAATATGTTAAAAAATACAATTAGATGTTTTTTTTTGA
This sequence comes from Tinea trinotella, assembly GCA_905220615.1. Lineage (NCBI taxonomy): Eukaryota > Metazoa > Arthropoda > Insecta > Lepidoptera > Tineidae > Tinea > Tinea trinotella. The sequence continues at coordinate 6,017,983 of HG992321.1, read as the reverse complement.
CATATTGTGGTTTTGTATGCCGTGTTTTGTAACCTTGATTGCATGACGATTCTTATTTTTATCTCTTTTTCATACAATATTAGTGTGAAATCATTAATAAAAGTATCGATAAAGTATTTTGAGCGCCAAGTGTGATACATGAATAGCTTTGTCACTATTTTCATTCTTCTTCCTTGGAACTCCCTTTTCTATTATGACAGTGACGCGCTTTGTGTTCTTGGAATTCAACGCTGAGCAGTTCACAATAAAGAGGCTTTTATTTTAGACACTAGCAAGTCAAATCTTTATTTATTATTGTGACTTCGTTCCTAGTGGTACAATTAGACCGTAAATTAACTTAGCCGCGTTTCGGGATTGAAGGCGATTGTGGTGTAGTGGCAGTGCAACGCAAGCCGAGAACACGGGTTCGAAACCACTTACCGGTACCAATGTATCTTTGATATATTATGTACTTTGGTTGTCCTGTTTCTATGATACAAGCACTTTAGTAGCTTTGTATAGAAATATATAATAAATTAGTAAACTTTTAACAGAGACAAAACACAAATTCAAATATTCAATTATGCAAATAAAACAAAATTGAATCGCAACAAAAATGTACACACCAATCAAAACCGCGTCCGTTTTTGTTCACAACAAAAGCAAGTTAGTTTGTTTTCCAAAGTTTCTATATTTAATTGTGAAAGTCCGCATACTTTGACTGTATTTTGCAGAATGTCGGTCGATGATGACGTAAGCGTACGCAACTCTAAGCCCATGACCTTCGAAGGGACGAGGCCATCGTTGCCTGCCTCCTAACACCCTTCCCGACCCCTCCTTTATAGTATTTACGTTAACATTAAGAGGGATTTTTATAATTATTAGTATTTATATTAGCTTAAATTATATTTAGCGTGACTCGCAACGTTCAAACTGTTGATTATATAATTAGATTTAAAGATTGGTAGGTAGTGGTACCCATTTTTCCGACCCGACAACTTGGTTATTTACGACCTGCACTAACAAGTATACAGACTTAGTCGCGTTTTGGGATCAGCTTAGTGGATGTGACTGCTACTTACAGTTATTTAGCTCTAACATCAGATGGACTTCTGAAGCACACACACACTACGTATTTGTGTGTGTGTGTATAAGAATAGAGTTTATCAGGATTGCGGCAAGTGGCGCGCCATTATCTCTGTCTATCCCTGTTGGGAAAAGGCGTGATAATTTGAATAATTAAAGTAATTTCAATTTACTAGCTTTACTATTTAAATATAGTCCATATCGACTGTGGCAGCTGTGAATTGTATCGTTTTTTTTACAGTGTTGGGCACTCTTAGACCTGCATCATGCTTAATAAGAAAAATAGATGATATTAGCGGTACAAATAAAATGGTCTACGGCGTAGCGCTATACCGAAACTTGATTCGTAGACGATTGAAATAAATGCAAATAAATTATTTTTGAAATTAGAATCTGTTGTTGTATTTGAATACGTCATTGGTTTGTTATTGTGGAAGTAGGAAAGTATAAATAGAATCAACGCAGTTATTAATGGAACTTGTATCTATATTTAGATCTGTAAAGGATTATATTTCAATAATTAGTGATAAAGGTTTGATGATGTTTGTGTTTTTTTTAATATTTCGCGACATCTGACTTCGATGGCTGAAAAAATCGTTTCGATTTACAGTTGTCTCAGTCGCCCCATCTATGCCAGCCAAAGGTGCTTTGCTTTACTTTTGCTTGTCCTATAGTCTAAGATCATGCGCTTATTTGAAGATAACATCATCTTGAAGATTGTATGAAGATAATTGTTTATGTAAGGCAAGCGAGGAAGTTGTGCCAGGATCGTGGCAATTGGCGCTCAATTATCTCTGCCTATTCCTGTGGGAAAAAGGCGCGACAATTTGACTTCACAGTTGTAAACCTAAATGCGTCCATAATTATGTGGTTTTTTTTCTGTGACACGACATCTGACCTCGACCCGCCTGATGATAAGCAAGAGGAAGTCCAAGAGTGACCATGACTGAGAAAACCGAGTTTGTTTACAGCTGCCCAAGCGCCGTCACTATGCCGGCCAAAGGTGCTTGTTCACGCATCGCTTAAAGGATCCAAGGTCATAGGATAAAGAGAATACATAAGCAGGCAAAGCAAACATAACACGTATCATAAACATCGAAAACTTTTACCCAAAACTAGTGTTTCAGCCATGTATAACCGGAATTTATAACAACAAATGTCTTTATCCATCTTAGCGTGGCGTAATCCTAAGCCGGGCCGCGTTTTGGCACTCTGCCATTACTGCCAGCACCATTACGACGAGTTCCTGCCTTTGAAATTATGCTACACAAAATTAAACATTATCCTTTTGATCTTAAAATTGAAGTTTAAATGGTTGGAGAATCTTAAGAAAACATTTTGCCTTTGTTAGTAAACATTGTTCGCGAAGATTTGTTGGCTTTAATGATCTGCGAGTGTGTCTGATTGAGCTTTTTTGTTTTTGAATTTTTTATTATTGTGATTATGAGATCACCCCGCTTGATGTTAAGCTGGAGTGCGGTCCTTTAATAGAGGTGACTGCTACTACAGATACCTGTAGTAGCAGTCACATCCACTATGCTGGCCTAGTTAAAATTAAACGCGAAATCCCGAAACGCGACCAAGTCACTTTACGGTATGTATACTTGTAATAGGTGGTACTATCCCGGATCGGCTGATTGGGCACCACTGCCTAAAGCTCTTTGGCAATTAAACTCCGAGCAAATATCCGCCTTTTTTGTTAACAATGGATGTGGAGAATCCGTGTTTACGCGGCAAATTTAAACTAAATAAAAAATGATAATGTCAGTAATTGATTTGTCAAATATACAAAAATGAAACAGTCTGCAATTTTATTTAATCCTTAAAAATCAATAAATACAGAATAGTTTTCAAAACAATTTTATTTGCTCTCTTTAAATCCACAACCCTCCATATTAAAGTTTTTTCATTTTTTTTTGTATTTTCTACTTAAAAATCAATCAATCAAATTTTTACGCCTTTTTCCACAGGGATAGCCACTTGGACAATGGAGCGCCACTTGTCACGTTCCTGACACCACTCCCTTGCTTCACTCACATCCACAATTTTCCTTATACAAGCTCTACGATTCTACCTAAGATATTTTCATATTTTTATATTTCATATTTCATATATATGTAATTATTCTGATTCTGATTTATTTATTAAATTTTTTTCACAAGAAAAACATTAGTCAAAATATAAATTCATAGAATTTTATACGATTTTGTTTTCTTGAAATATGTCTTTATGAAATCCTAATGTTGAAGTTTTAATTTTTTATTTAATTTGATATTTTTGTTGGTCCTTAAAGTTAACTCGCAGATAATGTCTATCAGTATCAGTACGTTTAGTACATAAAAACCACTTATTCGAAAATGTCTTCCGGATTGATTTTATCTCATGAGTTTTTTTTGTTAATGTTCTAACATGCTCATTTATAAACCACAAACATTAATCACACGACGGAAATTAACCACTTGTAGAAGAAAGTCACAAGGGCCCAACAGTTAATTAATTACATCTCTACATTTATTCTGAATCTAATTTATTTTTTCATTATCTACAAGGTCAAACATTTCGTCTGTTTCAAAAGCAACGATTTTTCATAGAATTTTTCATTTTTCTAATTGCGAAATTAAATTGAAATATTTATCTATATTTTTAAAAGTGCTAGGCAGACAGTTATTGTGACTTGGCATCTGACCTCGACCTGCCTTATTTACTATTAAAAAAACTCAGGGAAAAATATATATTTTTTATTGTGAGATTTGACCTCGACCCGCCTGATGATAAGCAAGTGGAGATCCAAGACTGACGATGACTGAAAAAACCGAGTTAGTTCCCGGCTGCCTCAGTCGCCGTCATTATGCCGGAAGGTGCTTCTTCACGCATCGCTTGATGGAACCAAGGTTTTAGGATGAAGGTAATGGGCTGGTAAAGCATTCCATTTGTTCTGCAAAAATTGTGAATTTATTTCTAATGAATATTATGCCCATGCCCTTAATAATGAAAGCGTGAAGCGTGCAGTACACCCAAGTTGGGATTATAATATATTGTAAAAATATTTGGCTTTACGCCAGTGGTTTGGCTCTTATTGCAAAGTTTTACTCTTTCCATGTGCCATACTGTGTGACCCGTTTTCATGAATGAAAATTTTATAAGTGCACATTAAAATAAATTTACTATTTTTCATAACGATGTCATGTGCAATATTAAAATGGTGGTAGGCAGACAGTTAATGCTCATTTACTTGACGACGGGCGTAGCCGAACGGTTAGCGATTGGTTTGTTGCGCGTAAAGACCCGGGTTCGGTTTCCGGTCGGAGCAAATATTTGTTTCATAACTTTTATTTGTAATATTTATTAATTATATTAAATATTGCAAATATTTTGTTTAAATTAAAAAAGTCGGTTATTTGCTTCAGGTCTGGTTTTCAAAGAGTGGTAGGCAGTGGTAGCCAGTCAGCCGATCCGAGGTTGTACTCGTACCACCACTTACAAGTAAAGCGATTTGGTTGCGTTATGGATCAGCTTGTAAGTTGCCGGTTCCAACTAGGCTGCAATTGTGGATGTGTTTGCTACTTACAGTTATTAAATTGTGTGACATCCATTCATGGACCACACTCCAGCGGGGTTCTGTCATAATATGTCAAGTCACAATTTAAAAAACTTTGAATGTAGACTTTGAAAATTACCACTGGTTTCAACATTCTTAAGTGTTCAATAACCATAGAGTCTGTTTAAAAAAATGATCAACTGCATAATCGTTTGCGATTTGAACCGTCTGAACAGACTTTTAATAAAGCAATAAATATCGGTTCAACAGAAGTTAAAGACCTTTCAAGTTTTATTGATTCAATTAATAGTTGAAAGCAAATCGACTCGTCTGAACTTGTTCGTTCAACTAGCATTCAATGTTCTGTCCAATCAGTCACCACTTACTCAGTCATCACTTTAATGTTTATAAAAAAATGTAAATTATGGCGTCCGCATCCACAAAAAAATGCTAAAATGGACAGATAGTGTAGTGTAATGACACGTGTAATATTGGGTCGATTATTTTTGAACTGTGATAACGCTACAGTCAATATTCGCTTTCAGTTTTGAACGAAAAAAATTGAACAACTAAAACGCCATGTAAAAAAGGGCCGTAAAAATTGGCGTTTCGTTGAATGAAACAATTTCTTAGCATCCATGGATTCACCGTGCGGGTGCCGGGTCCATCGCGTGGCAGACGGGAGAATGAAGGCAGCGTTTCGGATTTGTGACCGAAATGTAGGTTTCAAAGCTTTTTGTGACATGTCAACACTCACCTTCCCTGCCTTCACTATCCCCTCTACCCACACAATATTGAAAGACCCCACCAATGCCGCCTTCGACATACGATCCAAAAATGTGGTTACGGCGGACCTTGGGAGGCCAAGATTTTTTAAAAGATGATGCAAGGTTTTTGCTGGTAATCCCCTTGCGCCAACTTTCACTGCGTAGAGCTGAGTTTTAAAACCGTTTTTCATCATCTCGTTCGTGAGATCATAATCTTTATTGGACTTGATGTTGTGGTCTTTTGGAATGTTTGTTTCCCACGGAACGGTAAGCTCTACGATGATAATAATTTTTAAGTGTCGAGAGTAAACTAAAATGTCCGGTCTATAGGCTGATACTGCTAGATCTTCAGGTATTTTGTAGTGCTTTTCGAATGTATCCATGAGTATTTTCCAGTCAGGTGCGTCACGCAGGATCAAGAAAGGCTTATTTTGTGATTTTCTGAGATGGGACTCTTTCACAAAAGTAATCTGTCTTTCATTTGTGGACAAACCTTTCCTAGCTCTGCCAATGCTGAGACTTACTGCTTCACGGATTATTTCCAGGACCTTATCGTGTCGCCGCGAGTAACAGCCCCTATCAAGTGACACACCCCACCAGAATATGCCTCGCAGTTCCCACGGCAAGACCACATAATGTACAGGTCTTATCAGTACCTTTACCCCACCTTACCAGAATACTCTGGTCGGGCAGAGACATTTAGAATGCGTTAAGATAGAATTTTACTAACGCTGGAGACCAATCATACATTATTGTTCGCCATTTCAAGGCTGGGGGTACACATATCTCTCCTAGGGTGAGCCACTCATTCTGTACCTCTAGAGTCGTTGCGTGCACTCTATAGGCGTGTGCCTCGTCCTGCTTGAGTAAGGATTTTATCATCTCTTTATCGCTTTTCTTTTTCTCCCAACCTAATCCCTTTTTGCTTGTCTGTGCTCTGCCTATCTTCACAGCGTAATGAATTGATTAATTTATTACAATTCTATTTTCTTTTTTATTATTATTTAGGTGTAACCTAATTAATCCCTTTTTGCTTGTCTGTGCTCTGCCTATCTCTGTGTAGCGTAATGAATTGATTAATTTATTACAATTCTATTTTCTTTTTTATTATTATTTAGGTGTAATCGGCCGAAATACAAATATACAAATATACGAAATACAAAATAAACCTACAAAACAATAGAACGGCGTTTTCCTATTTGATGAAATTTGGTCATTCGCTTGCATTGACTGAATACGACTATCTATTAATGGCTCGTGCCATGAATAACAGTGCTAATCATACAAAGGATTATAGATTTCAGACTGTACGAAACTCTAACTTCATTAGTTCTATTATTCTATAAACGAAACAACAGCATTGTGCTATTTAGATGAATTTAAATAAACGAAATAAGTTTATTTGTTAAGTGTAGTGCATAGCGAATCTGCACAGCACAGGTTAGTTCGTTACGCGTAAAGTCCCGGGTTTAATTCCCGGCCGAAACAAAGATTTGTTTCATAGCTTTTATATGTAATATTTAGGCGGATATTTGCTCTGGTTCTTGTTCTCAAATAATGGTAAGTAGTGGTGAAAAGCCTGCCGATCTGGGATAGTACCACAACTTAGATACAGACCGTGAAGTTACTTAGTCGTGTTTTGGATTCAGCTTTAATCTGCTGTCTCCAACTAGGCCGGCATAGTGGATGCGACAGTTACTTGCAGTTTTTAACTAAATTAGCAGTCACCATGTGTATGTGATGTGTATAATTACTTGAATGTACGTACTTATTCACACTTGATGAAATGCGAACAAATCGTTTTGTGGTTTAATGTATGTTTTGGTAAATGTCACATTCACAGATTCGTGTTAATTACACATTGGCCAAACTGACATTAAGGGCTGGTCTGACTGTGGACGTGAGAGGTCTCACTACATTGAGAACTTGACCTACATTCATGGTGCTCTATTTCTAAACTTAAATACATCAGAATCTAGTGTTTCTTACGAGTATTACACCACGACGAATCCGTGTATGTTACCTACCTTTTTTATTGTGACACGACATCTGATATCGACCCGCCTGATGATAAGCAAGAGGAGGTCCAAGAGAACCGAGCTTGTTCACAGCAGCCTCAGTCGCCGTCACTACGTCGGCCAAAGAAAATTTATGTTTAATTTTTTTTATACTGGCAAGCATTTAGGATGATAACATTGTATGAAATCTAAGTTGATGAAAGTTATTGAAAATTAACATTAAATTATACTTTAATTGTTGAGACTTAGAGGGCTATTGTCGATTATAAGCCATTGTATGACATTGTTTTATTGTGACTCTATAAGACAACATCCGCTAGAGTGAAGGAGTTACATAACTGCAAATATAATAGAAACAGTCTCATCACTATAATTCCGAAACGCGACTGAGTTACTTTACGTTATGTACACTTGAAATGGTGAGACAGGATACTACTCCGAATCGGCAGATTGGGAAAATGACCATCTGTCAGGGCACTACTCTTAAAAACTATAAAGTAAAAAACTATAAAACTTTTAAGACTATCTTACTTCGACTTGTCTGTTGGTAAGTAAGTAACGCAAGCGGCGAAACATAGGAAGATATGAAGGAGAGTGGTAAAGAATATCAACGAGAGTCACGATCCTCTATATTGCAGAAATAGATTATATTTACGGTTTTAATACTGGTGAAACCGTGCACTCTGCGCTGGCCTTAGGCAACATTTTAATGATAGCTACACTGGCTATTTCATAAAGGTGAAATGGCATTGTTGAATGACAAAAACAGACTATACGGGCGGCAAATTGCGTAAGTTCAAAGTAAAATTCACTATACAGGGATAACTATTAGCATTAATAATGATAGCATTCTTTATAATATTTTGAACTCTTTTCTGTTTTTATTACTTAATAATTACGCGTAGGTCATTCCGCATTTCGGCTTCTTAAAGAGTGGTAGGCAGTGGTGCCCAATCTGCCGATCTGGGGTAGTACCACTTACCACTTATACCGCTTACAAGTATACAGACCGTGAATTAGTCGAATTTCGGGATCAGCGTGTTACTTGGCCGGCATAGTATATGTGACTGTACTTACAGTTATTGAATTGTAGAGTAGTCAGCTCTATTCATGGAACGCACTTCAGATTAACATCAGCTATGGTACTGTCATATGTCGAGTCACAATAAAAAAACATTACTTTCTTATTAAAATTATAGATTTGATAGATAAACAATCTTAAGGCGAGACAATTTGATTTGATTTGGATATATACATATATTCTATAGGGATGATTCTGTCGACCTTTGAACTAAACAAAGGGTTGCCTACAATTAAATTGAAGCGATATAAATAGTAGCTTAAGGAGTTAATGAACCGTATCATAGATCAATACAAATATTATATTTATCAGCTTTTCATAGTTGGTATATTATTAGGTATTAATATTTACCGTGTTACCACAAAAAATCGAACGCGCTTTAAACAGGAATTAAACATATTTTAGGTCAATACGAGTATGATGGTCAATGACGTTTGACTGTATACAAACATTTAAGCACTGTTTTAAATATTTGTATACAGAAAAATTCATTAGTGATTTAAATATAATAAAATGTTCGAAATAAAAGAACCGGGCTATTTCACCACCATCAAATGCCAAAGTTTCGCTTAAATAATCAATCAATCAAATTATCACGCCTTTTTCCCATGAGGATAGGCAGTGACAGTGGAGCGCCAATTGCCACGATCCTGACACAACTCCCTCGTTTCCTTCACATCCACAATACTTTTAATTCAAGCTCTAAGGTTATGGGCACTAGGCAACCTAACTTTCTTGCATAAATAACTAGCAGCATAACTCCGCTAATAGTTTAACATTAGGTGGTTTGCGGTCATAATATGTCGTTTCAAAAAGAAGTAGAGCTAAAATAAATAATAGAATTAAAATAGCTTTTAAATTTGAAGTTGAATAAAATCCATTGATTATTTATTACGTGAAGACATAATGAATAGCCCAACGTTCGAATCAATTTGGATGCTTTAAAAATACATTACTTGTAATTGTAAATAATCGCCTTTCCACGTCATGTCGGGCACTTTGATATTTAAAAATAAAATATACAATCAATCAAATTGTCAAAATAGGGATAGGCAGCGACAATGTAGCGCCTCTTGCCACGATCCTGACACAATTCCCTCGCTTGCCTCCCATCCACAATTCTCTTCATACAAGCTCTACGGTACAAATAATAATATACAAGTCTATTAAAAGTAATTTATTTAAAGTAGTTAAACATCTTATATTTCTGAAACTTTAACTGACAAACTTTATTTAAAAAAACTCTATACAAAGCTACTAAACGAATATTTTATACATTTAATACATATATTGATAAAAAAAATAACTAAGGAGTCCCTTTAGGCAAGGTTCCAAAGATACTGGCACCGTTCTCCCTTTGAATAGCTAGACTAATTCTTTGTCCGAGGTAGCTGTATATTAGGTGAACTGACGACATAGTGAAAGTCACGAATAACCGGAGGATGCAACTGGCATGGCGTATAAAATGGCGTTCCAAAGGGGAGGCCTATGTACAGCAGTGGACGCATTCTGGCTGATGATAATGATGATGTATTAAAATTATAATACATTAAGAATAAATATCACAGTGGCATTTCGGATAGTAAAGTACAAGGATATTGAAAATATGATTATTTTATTATGGCTATAAACATGTCGCTTGATGTTAAGCTGGATGGAGTGCGGACCATGAATTTAAGGCAACTGCTAGTAGTAGCAATACCTCAATTAAATAAATAACTGTAAGTAGCAGTAACACCCAGTATTTCAAGCTGCAACTTACAAACTGATCCCGAAACGTAACTAAGGAATTTTAAGGTCTGTATGCAACCGTAAACTACATTTGTTCTAGTATTTGACGCTCCTGGACTTGCTCTTGCTTACCATCAGGCTAAAAAAGGTTAGATGTCATGTCTCAAGAAAAAAGCTACATCAAACATCCAATAACCAGTAGATTTTGATAAGACAACGTTCGTAGTTACATATAGCTCGTAGAAAGAACATTTTACTTACATATCTCAAAATGGCCTCAGGGATGTGTTTTCCCTAACTTTACCGACATAACTTTCAGCTGTAACATTCAATCGATTCCCGAATTCCAGTATAGAGTGCGTATCGCATTCCCTATGTGTTCCCGGTGATTTTGGAATTTATGACTCACCCAAGGAAATGGTGTGAGGGGTTCTGAGTTATAAGATGACTGTTTTCAATTTTGGATGCTCAATTTGTACACTGTGTTTTTTTATATGGCATGGCAATATTTCCGTTACACTTCTGTACTAAGTTGCTAAATGTGTTTGTATCATAGAAACAGGATAATTAAGGAATATAGTATCAAAGATACATTCGTACAGGCAAGTGATTTTGAACAGGAGGCTTCTTGTTTAGCGAGACCATTTTAGTACCACTAAGATTTCTCGCTTTATATTACACCGCGATAGACAGATATAACGTAGCGTCACTTACCACGATCCTGTTACAACTCTCAAGCTTCCTTCGAATCCACAATTATCTTCATACAAGTTTTATTATTATGGGCGTAGCGAAATAGTTAAATGAAATATAAATAAACCCGCACGAATAAAGTTTCCCAAACTCCACTAAAGGTAAACTGAATCGTCCTAAATTTGAAAATAACTATAATAAAACTAACACCGTGTCTCTGCAATTTTCCGAACGAAAACGGAACATTTTGTGTGAATATAAGGTTGTGTCAGACCCATTTCGCATGTACCCAAAACCCTTCTAATGGCCTTTCCCATTTATAACGTTGTTTTTTTTTTTTAATAAAACCACTGCTCAATTTTATATAAGACCAAAGTAGGTAAGAATTGTCGATGCCAGTTTCTTGCTCGCCCATTTTTCTGTAGGTAATGCTATTTTTATTCAGATCGCGTTTACAATATAAGTTGCTCGATTTTTTAAGGACATGGGTAGGTTTTATTGCCTAGTGTAGAATTATAAAGAATAACTGCTTGTGTGATTAAGAAAAGAGAGAATGAGTTAATTTTATTATTTACTGGATTATACTTAGTGGACGATCAAAGTACATGTATCAAATATACATTGGTACCGACAAGTTTTTGTACGGGGACTCTCGGTTTTGTTGGATTCACTACCACTTCACGACAACGATCGTCTTATCTATAAAATTATAATAGAAGATTAACAAGAGCCGACATGATGAGACGAAAATGAGACATTCTTACAAAAGCAGTGGTCTGCTATGCATAAAACCATAGAGCTTGCACGAAGAGAATTGTGAATGTTAAGCGAAAGAGATATGTCAGGATAGTAGAAAGTAGTGCTTTATTGTTTTTATCGCCTTATAAGTGTGTATACGAACCGAACTGACTTAGTCGCATTTCGGGATTAGCTTCTAAGTTGCCAGTTTCAACTAGGCTGGCATATTCTATGTAACTACTGCTTGCAGTTGTTCTATGTAACTACTGCTTGCAGTTGTTCAACTGTAGTGTTAGTCGACTCCATTCATGGACTCCAGCCTAATATTAGGCGGGGTGCTGCATATGTCGAGTGACAACAAAAATTGTTTGATTTGATGAAAGTTTGTGATTTATAATTTATTTTTAGATTTATACTTTCAAAGGACATATAATATGTTTATACCCTGAGAAAAACATGAATGAACATTTACTAAACGTAGGCGTGATTGAGTAGCATCCGTCACCATTTTCCCCATTTATAATATACTCGTAAGTAAGAACACGCGTTATTAATAACAACTTATCTCGAATTCTCGTCGACGACGCTAAAAATAAACTTGCTGAATTAAGTTGAATACAACGAATTTCTGTGTCTGCCGTTCGCGTGACGATTTATCATTAAAAAGCTTTTGAGCCTTTTCGAATATTCGCACGGCTCAACCAAGTGTACTATCGTCAGGTGATTTATTTATTAATCAAGCTCATTCTTATATTCTATTAAAACTCAAGGTCTTGAGTAACAACTTAAAACCATGTATATATTTTTACATTTCTTAACTAAGTTAATTAGTTAATTACCGTAAAGTGATTTAGTCGCGTTTTGGGATCTGCTTGTAAGTTGTCGTCCCAACTAGGCTGGATGTGTGTAGTAGGCATTCATGGACCGCACCGGCCCGGCAAGTGGTTTTAAACCGGTTAATGTATTGAAAATTGGATAGAAGAAATCGCATGTATACAACGGTCATTTGTGACCGAAGATCTGACCCGCTGTCACTTAACCCGTCTATTTTATAGTAGTGTACAATTGTTGAATTATTGTGGTACAGAAGCTACGTGTTAAGACTCATAGTAGAATCACAGGTCTAAATTTACTAGGCTCTTTTATCTAATCCAGCCATTGCACTCGGATTTTGTTTTACATTATTCTTTCATATTTCACAGAGTGTTTCAAGATATAATTTATATTCTCTTTCCTATTTGATGAGTCATTACTTTATGGTAAAATTAAACGTCGATCTGACATCGAGTTACTATATATATGGTAAGCTAAGGTGATGTTTAAAAGCCGCCACGACTGAAAACCAACTCAGTTTACGGCTGCCTCGTTCGTCATCACTCTATTGGCTAGAGATCAACCAATCAATAAAATTTTCAAGCCTTTTTCCACAGGGATAGACAGAGACAATAAAGCACCACCTACAACGATCCTGGCACAACTCCTTCGCTTCCCTTACATCCACAATTCGTTTAATACAAGTTTTACGATTGTGGGCACTAAGCAACCCAGCTTTCTTGAGGATGTTTCCAATTTGGTCATAAAACACCCTTCTGGTTTTGCGTCGTTTAATGCATCCATCCACATCTGATTTATAAATTCCTTTATGATATATATTTTATTATATAAGTTTTGATGAGCATCGTTTGAAATGTAAGCTTGTAATAAGCCTAATTAGCTTTGTGTCTATACGAGCAACATATTGTGCAATGTCAAATTATGCAGATACAATTAGTTACAATCGGTTGACTAATTCTGACTACAGTTTGCATAAATTAGCATCGTAATAAGAAACAATTTAGATATAAAATTAAAAAAGCTTTGACAAATTGTTGTGATTTTTTTATTGAGACTCGGCATTTGTCCTTGACATATCTAATTTGCCATCAAGTTCAAGACCGCCGACGACTGAAAAAACTGATTGATTTGCATAGTTTTATTTCAACAACTGGTGCATCAATCAAATCGCAAAAGTTAGTCAAATCCAAAAATACAACCAATTAATAAAATAACATGTATGAATACCACATAATTTTTTGCATCAATCAATCAAATTGTCACGCCCTTTTTCCGCAGAGACAATGGAGCGTTACTTGCTACGATCTTGGCACACCTCCTTCGCTTCCCTCACATCCACAATTATTTTTATAAAACCTTTACTGTAATGGGCACTAGGCAACTTTTGCCACTTTTGTTATTGTACTCAGTATTTTGGATTACTTAATAATTTTGTAATCCGTTTTTTTAATGTGTGAAATATATTAAAACTGAAAATAAAACTGATGTTGTTGATGATGATGATAGTTTTTTTAAATTAGAATTAACCAGTATTATTGTGAATATTAAGCTTGCTCAAAAAGTGCAATAAAGATTAGAAACAAAATATAAATTAAAGTAAAATAAAATAAATAAATTTAAATAACATACAAAATAAGTGTAAACAAATACATTTTATACAATTATAAATAAGGCATTTTATTTATTTATTCATTTACAAACCAACACTTACAGCTAACGCCATGAATTAATTACAATACATAAATAATTAATAAATGAAACATTCTATGACACAAACTGTTGTAAAATGATAATATTTGTTGCAAACAAATTGTTGGCACACAATTACTTAAGGACAGAATAAACTCCAATAAATTGTAACCCTGAATTTTATTTAACCAGTCCATGTTCTTCATTTATATTATACAAAGCCGAGAGCTTTTGTTTCAGTCCTTTTCGTTATTTAGGGGCCGAGATCTCACTCCAAAAGATTAGATGGGGCATAAGGATTTAATTATTGTAATGGCCATTACTTGAATTAATGGAGAATATAGCATGAACGGAATCAAATTGTTGTTACCTATTAAGCAAATAGAAAATAAGGTGTATTTAACTGTTCTGTGATTATAAATGAGTGCTTGCTGTAAAGGTTATTCTTGTTGCTCACTGTTTCTTAACAATGAATAATATAAAATGTATTGTGGCAATGTTGCCGGTGCCATATGAAAAAGAAGTGTGCTTTTAAATATGTACAAAAAGCTTATATTTATCTATTGGATGTAGGAGGATTTAATAGAATCCCAGCTGAACCAATATCGACTTTAGCTTGGATGATATATATGATTTTGTAAATATTAATTTTAGGCGTAGATTAGGCTAGATTTTTTGTATAGCTTAGATAGGGTAGATTGTTTATTAAGGTGACTATGGGGCTGGCATAAGCAGAAAATGCTTAAAGCCCAAAAAAATAAGATAAAAAATATACTTGCGTTTAAAACTATAATTGTGAATTATGAAATGTGTTCTCCCTACTCTACAACCTTAGATTCCTCAAACAAAGCATGATAACGGCCAGCATAATGATGTAAACTAAATCAGGGGTTTTACAGCCGTTGGCACTTTTAGATCTCCCCAAGCTTACCATCAGGCAAGTCGAGGTAAGATATTCGTTACAGTAAAAAATAGGCAGAGCAATAATTAAACCACGCCGTCAAAAGAGTATTCGAAACATGATGATTTTTTCAAAAGGTTTACCAAAACACAAAATTGGTCTATAAAATAAATATTGTTTGTACGATATTAAAAAAATATATACATTTAAAAATAAACATTATTGTCATCTATAAATTATTGGACAATTTAATATTTTATTAATATTTTAAAGAGTGGTAGGCAGTGGTACCTTGTCTTCCGATCCGGGGTAGTATAAATAAAACAATAGTTTAGGCGAAGAAGGAACTGCATCCTTCTTGTAATTTTGTATTTCTTCATAAATCTATAAAAATTCAATATCTATTTTCACCTAAAAAAGGTATTAGTATACAAAAACATTTAAATACTAAATATAACACAAACGAGGATATAAATCCATTTTGTTTGAAAGTCAAATACTTTTTTACGGCACACGAAAACTTCAAATCACGGGGGTGTAATTAAGTTCCTTGTGATATGGGTTCGCCAAACACACTTCAAAAGTTCGAGAAGTCAGAAACAATATTTTACTTCGTTCCCTTAAATTCAAGATGAGTTATTGTTTAAAAATAGATTAGTATTTATAATAAATGTGTTATTTAATAGAAGAACAATTTTAGCATGTATAGATTCTTATATATTTCTTAATAGTGAGATACGACTTTTGAGCTCGACTTTCCTGAAAGTAAGCAAGGAAAAGTGCCGACGACTAAAAAAGCGTTTTAGTTTACGGTGGTCTGCCAAAGGTTCTTTTAGATAAAATATGCGTATAGGATGGAGAGGTCTAGTAAATAATTCCACTTATCGATTGTTATACAAAGAAACGACGCGCCGAAATGAAATGAAAATTATTTATTAGCATGGGCATGGGCTTAGGATGCACTTGGTCATCGTCTGATTCTACCATGGCTTCGGAAAGGCGTATGACAAGAAGAGAAGGCAAGCACTTCGTCAATTATAGTCTGCACATATATTACTTTACATAAAAGTTATAAAAAGAAACAGAATTTATTTCAAAAAATAATATTTCGACAATTATTTAGTTTGTGCCTATTGACAGATGGCGGATGTTTTCTTTGAACTCGGTGTCAAGGGAATAAAGAAACCAAGCAGGAATAGTGTTAAATAGCTCCTTAAAACATTCTTCAGTCCATCAGGTGTCCATCACTCAGGCAGGTTCTGAATTCGCGACCGGAAAGCTGACCTCCACTATCCTCACTTTTCTCTCTACATAATCAAATATTATAAAATCCCACCAACAATGCTGTCTTTGACATTGGGTCCAAGAAAGTACTGTACTTACAACTGACCTTAAGAGGACAGATCCTTTGAAATATTATTTTTGGACGCTGCTATAATTTTTCTTACACCGACTATTATTACGTTAAACTACATGTATAATATTAAGTAACCACAGTCTATATATATATTTGTGACAAAACAAATATACTTTTAATCGTAATGACTATGACCAAATCTATCACAAATTGTTAAGTAAACACGAGGTAGGCTAGGAGGTAAAATCTTTCATCGATTCAATATACTATTCCTATACCATAGTTGTCGTGCAACACGCAAACTTTGTGAACGAGCAAACATTTCTTGGATACTTGTTTTGTTAAAAATAGTACATATTATATAGTTTTTTTTATATATATCAAAAATTTACATAGAAAAATGAGTTACGTTAGAAAAATTGGTTTACTGTGCGTTTAACTAAAAAAATCAAACCATAGTTAAATGTATTGATTTATTTTACTAAAATAAAATGGCTGCACCTTCCTTATTAATTTTGGTAAAAATCAATTTTATATGAGTAGGTACGTTAATTATTTATCTTTTAAAATATTTGGTTTGTGTTAAGCTGTAGTGCGGTCAATGAATGGAGACGGTTGCTACTACAGTTATATAACTGCAAGTAGCAGTTTTTTTTAAAATTTAACTGTTTTCGAAACGCGACTGAGTCACTATACACTTGATATTACCATGGATCGTCTGACCGAACAAATGACAATGAACAGTCTGGCTATCTCTCTTAACAGTCAGATTATAAATAGTATGCGTTGGATCTTATCTATAGATTTTGAAAGACAATTTTGTTGTACTTTAGCTGCACTTAATATACGAGTATGTCATTTTCCAATGAACGCTACTTATAAGATGTTATTTTTCTTTGTTACAGTTAAAAAAGCGCGCTACGTTAGTATACCAGGTGAGTTAAATAATATATATTTTATTAAGGTTTTTCATTGTGGATCGGTATAATAAGACAGCACCCCGCCTGTTATGCTAAGCTGGAGTGCGCTTCAAGAATGGAGGCGACTATTTGTATATTTGTGAGTGGTGGTACTACCCCAGAGTGGCCCCTCTGCCTAGCACTCTTTAAAATGTGTTACCAGTATTTAAAAAATATTTTCATAAAGTGTCAATGATAAAACCACTAAGGAGTTTATTCAAAGAAGTTGACTCATATATTTTTTATATAATACGTTAAGAATACTTTTATTCCTTAAGAAGTTAATTACATTTTGGGATCAGCCTCAAAGTTGCAGGAATTCTGTTTGTACGACTGCTTCTTACAGTTTATTTATGGTAGCATCCATGGCATAATGCCGTCATATATCATGGCAATATAAAAATACTAGGCGAACATATCATAGTAGGAGATGTGCGGTTATATTCCGTGTTATATAAAACAGCTATGACTGTATTAGGTATTACTTTAAGTTCTAATAAACATCATAAAACTCTAGTGTGAATGTTTGTATTATGCTAATTTGCTAATAATTGTTTTCAGCTACCCAGTTCAACACGTATGTGACATTAAAACTGCAAAATGTTAAGTCGACTACGGTGACAGTGAAGGGTCCGACGCCATGCTGGGAGCAAGACTTTCTTTTGTGAGTAAACTCAAAGAAAGTTATTACTTACCACTTTCTTAAACTTTTTCTTTCCTCTTACTAGTTTGTTTATATATATTTATATAAATACTATCACAGACATTGTTTCCTGACCACGTCATTACGTTATTAACAATATTAGTTTTGACATTAAAGAATGAAATTATTTTTATTATTTTCTTTTCATGGTATTCGTATATTTTTGTTTTGGGTTTGACGTTTACAATAATTAATAGTTATTGTTGGTGGTTATTTGCCCAGTCTGCCGATCGGGGGTTTTCTGCTGACCAGCACTTTCAAGTGTACAGACAAATCTGCATAAAAACTGCCGTTTTTAACTTGGCCGGCATAAAGGATGCGACCGCTACTTACAGGTAGCAATCGCCTCCATTGATTGCACTAACTAAAAAAGGATTTAATACTTTATAACTTATTCATTTAATCATAAAGTTCTAGGTCTAGTCTTAATATATTACCTGGGTAATTTATTTGCACATTTACCGTAAAAGCCAGCTACAATTTCCTAGATTGTACACATCGATGTGTCTCCGCCAATAACAGAGTGCATCTGTTACAATTTGCGTTTTCCTTGTTTGTCGAAAGTTTTATTATTTTTTCCGAACAATATGTTGCAAGCATTTTCGTTATGAGATTATTGAATTTATGACAATTGTATAATAGTTGTTTTATTTAAGTTTGTGCAAGTGTTTATTTATTTTATTATGCCTTTACTATATAAATCTCTTTCGTTAATCTCCTTTCATTCAAACTTTCAATCAAAATCAAATCATGCTAAGTAAATCAAGGTCATATTTTTTTTTATTGCGACTCAACATCTGACCTCGACGCGCCTTACGGCAAGCAAGTCCAAGAGGGCCATCGACTGCAAAAACTGAGTCTACACGGCTGCCCCAGTCGCTGTCACTATGCCGGCCAAAGGTGTTTCTTCACACATCGCTTGAAGGATTCAAGGCTTTCGAGAAGGCATATGACAAAAATAAATCACAAGACAAACGTTACAAACCGCACAAATCAACATACCTTTTCCAATACTTATAACTACATCCTTTATAAATTACATTTATCACGCACAACTGTAATAACTTTTATGCTCCTATTTTATTATAACGAATATAATATAATATGTATACGATTGCCATATAGTAGCTTTTTCGTTTTAATGATTGAGAATTAGATGCTTAATCCAGTAATGGCCTGATAATCAACATGCTTGCGTGCCTAAATAAGAATTCGTTTTTGTTAGCAAAATACACCGTAATTATGACTTTATTACAAGCTATATAAAGGTGTAACTATAACACTGAATATATACGTATTTATACTTACGAGTATACTACTATTATAACTAAAAATAAATTGTATTGTTTATCCTTTAAATTATTATTCAGTTCGTTTTTTCTAGAGGATGTCAATCAATCAAATTGTCACACCTTTTTCCCACAGGGATAGGCAGAAAGACAAGCGCCACTTGCCACGATCCTGACACAACTCCTTCGCTTCCCTCACATCCACAATTCTTAGTGACATCCCCACATGCTACCCAGCTTGCTTGGGGATGTCTTCGATTGGGTCGGAAAGAACCCTGTCTGCCTCGTTTAACGTAACCATCCACATCAGATTTATAATATCCTTTCGTTAATCTACTTTCACTCATCCTTTCCATGTGCCCAAACCATCGAAGGATTCTAGAGGATGTTTCTTTAGTTATAATGTATATTAAAATTAAAGTATAAATTAATAATAAATAAGTAGCTTAACACGCTAATTGGTCTCTTTGACCAGACGTGTAAGGCGTTAGACACCGGGTTCGATCCTCGGTCACAGTTGACCGATGTGCACGCGTGAACAGTTTTCCATTCAATTCTAGCCAAAAAAAATATATAAAGTTTAATAGAACCCTAAGAAACTTTACAAATAAAACAAACTTCTAAACAGTTACCGTAAAAGAAAAACAGTGCGGTGAACTGGCTGTGACTATTTTTATGGTCACTGTTTGGAAGTTTAGCTTTAGGGACTCGGCGGGTGGAATTTATGCTAGGCTCATTGATAATTGCATTTCGTTATTTATTTATTATTATTACTGGCCTATATTAGGCTAATAAATTATAATTGTAGTCTATATCTATTATAGACATTGAGCGATCAAAGTATACAAAGCTATAGACTCGTAGAATGTTACTTGTTTTTTGAATTAATTTACTTATCCCTTGGCCGCAGTCGGCATATAAATTATTTAATCAATCAAATCACAATCTAATTGTTACGCCTCAATTTTCATAGAGATAGATGCTAAAATAATTTACAGACTAAAAATTGGATTGAGTTAGTAATGTGTTTGGAGAATTTATACAAAAATTTAGGTCTAATTTAGGAACAGAAAACAAAAGTCTGAGAGTAAGATGAATGATGTCCCCTAATACTGTAAAAACACATGATTTATGACATATCCAGAGATCAGTACAAGAAGGGAACATGCGTGTGATCGTTAAAACATTTTTGGTCCCACGACAAAAAAATATTTCAAACAGTGTTTAAATATTTGTATACAGTCAACCGTTGTTTTTGGTACTAAATTAACTTAAAACATGTTTAAAAATTTATGTTTAATGCCTATCTAAAGCGCGTTTAATTTTTCATTGTGGTAGAACGGTTTATGTTTTACTTACAATAAAGCATTTAATTTAAAGATTAATTTCTAATTTATTGGATAATAAGAAAGCAATAGAGTTGTGTCAGAATCGTGGCAATTGACGCACCATTTGTGCATTGTTGTCTCTGCCTATCCATGTAGCCAAAAGAGGCAGAATGTATAATTTCATAGATTACTTAAAGATGCTAGGCTTGGTCTAATAGGTTAGTGATTAGATTAGACTTCTTTTCTTGGATCTCATCTCTTCTGATTCATCCAATATGTGTAGGTCTTATCTATTGCTCTCCACTTACTGCGGTCTTGGGCATGCCTTAACCAACCCCTTTCCGCCACTCTTAGAATATCGTTTGTCCATCTCATTGGATTGCTACTTACATTTCTATGTACATCATTACCAGATTTTCAAGAACATTAAAAGAACACTTCATAACCTAATCTGCTATATCTAATATGATATTTACGAGTAGTATCTTAATTTTTGAGGATCTAAAAATATTTTTTGTATACTTCTTTATATCAAATAAATCAAATCAAATTGTCACATCATTTTCTCAGAAGGATAGGTAGAGACATGGGGCGCCATTTGCCACGATCCTGACTCAACTCCCCCGCTTTCCTCACATCCACAATTTTTTTCATTCAAGCTTCTCGTTTACACGGCTACGGATTCTTTGAGAAAGTCTCCGAATTGTTCGGAAAACAACCTCCTGTGTCTGCCTTGATTAACGCATCAATCTGCAAAAGATTTATAAATTTCTTTCGTCAATCTACTTTCACTCATCTTTTCATGAGCCCAAACTATCGAAGCATTTCTTTGTCAATCCTTGTCACAACATCTTCTTTCAAACCACATCTATCCCGCATTGTGCTATTCCTTTATTCATTTTGTCCGCTATCGTCATTTATATCAGTTTTATTTATATTATTTAATATATTTTTCCTTCCGTTGCCTTGAAGTGATCTCCATATTGGTGATAAGGTCGCTACCTATGTGTTGTACCTCATAATATTACTATACTGTTGGTAGTATGTATAGTTTTTAATCTATACTTTTCACAACACAGAGTATATCTGACATTTTATTTCAAACATTTTAATTATGAGTACACTTATACACATTAGTCATGCGTTCTTATAAAGTGGAGTCTATCAGTGTGTAGTCCGTTAGCATCGTTGTAGTTATGTATTAATAAGCTTTATCTTTTTTTATCAGCAACTGCAGTTTTGTTAGTAGCTAAAATCGATAATGCTGCATAGATAATAATCATAGATAAGCCTAAAAAGTATTTATTGGATAAATAGAATTCATATTTTAGAATTTTAGGTTAAAAAGGAGTTTTAACATATGAATTAATCACGTTATGGCCAAGAATGTAAAGTTCACAGTTTGCCTCCACATAATACTGCATGGGCGAGTGTACGTAACTGGCAAGCCGCAGAAGTTGTTCCAAACAGTAATTAGGAAGTTTTCACTTAAAGCAACTTAAAGCAATTGCATAGAACTTTACAATTCAATCAGGACATTAAGTTAATTTAGTAATGATATTCAAACAGAAGTAAAAATTATAATTTTCTGCGAAGATAGTTAATTATAGCCACACTAATGTAAAATGTTTTTCAATTAATATAAAAATATACTAGATGTCGTATACAGTTGAATCAATGTAGATCTTAATGTTTATCGGCAAAGCACTCCGCCTAATGTTATTTGGAGTGGAAGCCACAAATGGAGGCGTTAGATCCCAAGTAGCAGTCACGTCCACTCTTCCGATCTAGTTGAAACCAGCGACTTACAAGTTGATCCCGAAACACGACTAGGTCGTTTCACGGTGTGTACTCTTAGACAAACAGATCCGGATAAATTAGCCACATTTTTTATGAACAAATATAATTTTATTGAACTACTTTTTCATGAACAAATAATTTTTTAACTAATTATTACTTAAATATTATAAATAAAAGCTGTGAAACAAATATTTGCTGGGACCATAAAATAAAACTAGATAGATCTAATGAAAGACAAAGACAAAGAAAGATTTTAAAGAGTGGTAGGCAGTGGTACCCAGTCTGCCGATCCGGGGTAGTACCACCACTTACAAGTATACAGACCGTGAAGTGATTTGGTCACGTTTCGGGATCAGCTTGTAAGTTGCCGGTTCCAACTAGGCCGGCATACTGGATGTGATTGCTACTCACAGTTATTGAATTGTAGTAGTAGTGACATTCATTCATGGACCACACTTCGGAACATCATGGAACATCAAGCGAGGTGCTGTCATATGTCGAGTCACAATAATAAAAATAAAAAATACCCTAACTCTTTTATCAGCAAAGCAAACAACCACGGTCTATACATACATTCTCTATTTATACATTCTCACATTTATGTTTTAGTGGGATGTTATATAATGATTTATGTGCGTGTCAATCTTGGGGTGCGCAAACCCCAAGATTGACAACGTATTTAAATCAAATAATTTAGATAGGCCGGCATAGTGAATTGAATTTTTGGTTGCAGACGTTTATTTTTTCTCAAAAGAAGATAGCTGTATTCCTCACAGACATTTCAGCGTGGGTTAGAGTGGTATGGTTAGTGGGTGTTCCATTACAAAATTAAAATAATCCATCGAAACTAAAGTCGAGTGAAGTCCGACTTTGGAGACAATTATTGTGAGGTGAAGATGTTTATTGTACCCAACTGGTGCCTTGGTGGTGTGCGGACATAAGTCATTCCACAATGAAAAGATACAATAAAAGTAATAAAGCTTAATTAAATCAAACCTTTGTCAAGATAGTGAAATTGAAGAATTGTTGTAAGCTTTGTTTCCACAGAACTCCACAATGAACAGTATGCGTCTCATTTATCTTTGAGGCTTCGGGACAAGGGCCCTTGAGAGGGGCAGCTCTTGTTCTTCTATTCTTTCTAATTTCAGAGGTAGTGTCCGACATTTGGTCGCGTTTCTAAATTTATTTAAATTATGCACATTTATTGTACCTACAACCGTTTCTTTTGTTCTATTAATATTTTATTTTAAAAATAATATAAATACACAGAATCTGTATCATTGGATTTTAATTAAAATAAATATGAAAAGTAAATTTAAGTAAAAAATAAAAAATTTTGAGATTAGCATAAAGAAGATTTTAAAGGATTACTAACGCATTTATTTTAAATAATATAATCCAATTATTTATTATGCATTGCACCCATCGCAACAACAGTCGTCCATCTTTGAGACAACGGATTAAAACAATCAAAATATATTTATATGTACGAGTAAATATAATAAAATATATTTAGAGGCGGTAATTAATACCTAATACGAGTTTTTAATTAATTCTGCATTCATGTTACATATACAAATTTTGTTTCTTTGGATATATGTAATAAGTATCATTTATTGAATTTTGATAGGTATTGGATTTTCTGGATTTTAAGAGAAACAAAATTAGACAATAGTATACATACGAGTATACTCGTATACTCGTATGTATATTAACTTTAATAGAAATCTTGAAGTAATAAGCTTGTAAAATATAAATTGAAATTAATACTTATTGCCTATACAAGTATATTAAATCTTAAATTTGAAGTTGTTTTGGCTCTAAAATAGAATCAATTAGCACCAACTTCAAAGATACTTACTAACTGACGAGTACTTAAAGAGAACAATATCGAAAATATTCGTAAAGATTATATACTTCAAAGTTGGTTTCTAAGGCTATGAAGATCAAAATAGGGTGTAGAAATTACGTATCTCTCTGATGGTTCTCTGAAGTTACATAAATAATCAAATCAAATTGTCACGTCTTTTTTGCACAGGGATAGGCAGAGATTCTCTCACATCTAAAATACTCTGCACACAAGCTCTACGGTTATGGGCAGTAGGCGACCCAGCTTTCTTGAGGATGTCTCCGATTTGTTAGGAAAACACTCTCCTGTGCCTGCTTCGTTCAACGCATTCATCCACTTTAGATTTATGAATTCCTTTCTTCAATCATCCTTTCCATGTGGCCAAACCATCGAAGTACACTTTTGTCGATCCTTGTCACTACATCTTCTTTCAAACCTCATCTATGGCGCACTATGCTATTTTTCATTCTATCCGATATCGTTACTCCACATACACTGCGTAATGACCATTTCAATAACATTAATTTACTCTAATGCATCTTCTGCTACACCCAACATTCACTTGCATACATTAATAACAGCCATCCGTGACTTTTTGGATATTATTTAGCATTTCATTATAAAAATGTTCTTATTCCCAAACTAATATACAACTACTTTTCCATTGTCTCAGCCTATCTCCGTGGGAAAAAGGCGTGATAATTTGATTGATTGATTGATTGATGCTTTCCTATTTTAGCACGGTTTAAGTCACATCGAATTCTTCCGAGAATGAACATAATGTGGGTGGATATTTTAATCTACGAGATCTTGCGGGATATACATTATGTATTAGTTCAAGGATTTATGAGGTTAAACATTTAATGTTTATGAAATAGATTTGTGTGCGTGCCTGTGCGTATTTTTATCTTGATTTTGTGTTTGTTTTGTGTATAATATTTATATTATATTTTATGTACTTATTACAGTCTAATAGAAAATGCTTGTCAAAGACTTGTTTTGTTAGAAACGTTAGTACAAGTAAAAGTTAAATGCAAACAAATTTTGTGTTTATTATGTTTATACCACACTGATTATATAGATACACATATATTTTGTGTACTCTAATAATTATATTTTCGTCCTATATATGCACCCCTCATATATTCCTACTATCGCTGCATAAAATTTGGTTAGTGAAAGCTATGAAGCAATGAAATATTTGCTCCGTCTGGGAATCGAACTAATCGAACTTTACGCGTTACATACTAGTATACTTACCAATGCGCACGCCTGTAGTCTTAAAGTCATCGGTGAAGATGACTGTTGATATAGATAAATGTCTGCAAGCAGCAATCGTATTTTTTCGGGCAACTTTCGAGTTGATACCAAAACGCGATTAAGTCACTACACGGTCTTTATACATCAAAATGTCGCGCGAAGATAGGCAGAGACAATAGAGCGCCACTTGCCACGATCCTGACACAACTCCCTCGGCTCCTTCACATTCACAATTCTCTTCATACAAGCTCTAAACAAGTGCCCATACACTAGGTAACCATGCTTTCTTGAGGATGTCTCTAATTTGGTCGGCAAACACCCTCCTGGGCCTACCTCGTTTAAGGCATTCACATGAGATTTATAAATTCTTTTCATCAATCTACTTTATACATGAGTCGGCAGGCTGAGTAAATGTCAACCAACCATGTATTTGTAAGTGATTTAGTAAGACCACAGCCATTTGCGAAATAAACGAAATGATAAATCCATCAGTGTCAGGGAAGCATTAAGGAAATAAAAAGTTCGATTTGTACGTTACTTTGTGATTTATATAAATAATATTTTACTTATACTCGTAAGAGATGATTTCTTCACAATTGGTGCTGTACGTAAAAAAATCAGCTAAAGTAGTAAATTAATTTTACTAAATCACGACTGTAATATTTAGATATTATATCAAATTTATTTTATGATATAATAAATCAATTATTATCTTTTTAATATTAAATTACTTATGTAGCTAGCAATTAAAAGGCTAGGCGACCGTGGTGTAGTGGCAGTTCAATGGCTACGTAAGCCGAGTGGCACGGGTTTGAAACCACTGTATCTTTGATATATGTACTTTGGTTGTCCTGTTTCTATGATACAAGCACTTTAGTAGCTTAGTATAGAAATGTAAAAAAATTGAAAGTTGTAGGTGCAACTAAGCCGGCATAGTGGATATAACTTCTACTCGACATCTGACCTTACCTGATGTTAAGCAACAACGTACATGACATTTGTTTTTATTCATATAAAATTTTCTTTTATTTTGATTCTCCTATTTTGAGATGAAAGTCCGAACGTAGCATTAAAGGTAGGTTAAAAGATATGGAGAATTTCAAAGGTTTTTGTGGTCTATAGTTTGAATAGATCGTTCATCGTTCATTGTGAAGATCACCCTCTACGAGTATATAGAAAAGATATTTTAAACGCATATATAAAAATACATTTTTAAATCTCTATTGCTGCATGATTAACCCTTTATTTTTCAATATGTTTTTTATTTGAGACTTGTCACGTAAACTCGATGGTAAGTACACTTAAACTTCTCCTAAGAAGTTTAAGAGTACTGACGACTGAATAAACCATTTCAGTTTACAGTTACCTCAGTTACAACCGCAACTATTCCAAATAGAATAATGTGATAAAAAGCTGTACGGGAAAATATCAATCAATCAATAGTGATAGGCAGTCTGCCGATCCGGGGTACCACCACTTACAAGTATACAGACTGTGAAGTAATATAGTCGCGTTTCGTGATCAGCTTGTAAGTTGCCGGTTACAACTAGGCCAGCATAGTGGTAGTGACTGCTACTTACAGTTATTGTAATAGCAGTGACATCCATATTCATGGACCACACTCGAGCTTAACACCAAGCTGGGTACTGTCATATGTCGAGTCACAATAAAAAAAATACAAATTGTATCTCACGTCCCATCAAGATATTTATTTTTATTTAATTAAAACAATCGTGCTATAATTACAAAAGACGGCATTATCTATCAGGGGACGTTTTTTTTTTACTTTTTAAGCTAACAAACATGCTTGTATCATAGAAACTGGGCGACAAAAGTTTTTATGTTTATTGTAACATCTGACCTCGACTTGCTTCGACGACCAAAGGATCTCCCGAAAACCCCAACGACTTAAAAAACCGAATCAATTAGCGTTTGCCTCAGTCGCTGACACTATGCCGGCCATAAACATACATAAATAAATAATTCTATATTTTGTTTGCGACTTAATTAAATTTTGTATATTTATTTCTTGTGAAGTAGGATTTATTGCAAAAATATTATACATTGCAATAAGTTTGTTTTGAACCGATAGTTTTTAATTCGTATGACCACTAGACCACGGTCGCCTTTTACGATTTATTGCGTTAGCGGGCTTCAGAGTCAAATTATTATAAAAAAAAACGTAGTGAAAAACAATATGGCGGCGTTTATATAAAAATGCATGCAACAGCACATATTCCAGTGCGGTGGAGTGAACAACTTAGTCAACGATCGGATGAACACGCTTTCATCTCATACCGTTCGTTTGTTCCATCAGTAACCCGTTATTTTATAATACCAGTATGGATTGTATAACTATGGAATCAGAATAGATACCGATAATTTATATTTTTAAAAATACGGTTTTACTACAAAAAATATTTAAAACATTGTTTAAGTATTCTGTATGCAGTCAAACGCCATTTTTTGGCATTATTTTTATTTTATTTTACATTTCTATACTAAGCTACTAAAGTGCTTGTTTGTATCATATGCCGGACTAGTTGAAATGGGCAACTTACAAGCTAATCCCAACTAAGGCATTTCACGGTCTGTATAATATGCTAAAACTAATAAAAAAAATACTAAATTGAATGTTTAATTGTTGCAGTGAAATAAACGACATCAACTTGGGTCTGCTCGTGGAAGTATGGCACAAGGGTGTGATTTTTGATCGTGCTCTTGGTTACCATTTACTGCCTCTAACGTCCGTCGCTTATAACGAGGTGAGTGTATATTCCCTTCCTTTTCGGTAAATTATTATATTTTAATTGTATAAAAAAAGATATAGTTAATAATTTGCTGTAGAAATGCGGTCAGTAAGGAGTGTATGTGGAGCGACGATAGTGGATAGAATGAGAAACAGTGTTTAAAAGAAGATGTAGTGACAAAGATTGACAAAGGAATGATCGCGTGTACACGCACGTATACAGCATTTGTGTGCGATTCAGGTTGGAACTGTAGAACTTTAATGCTTCATGCATTATTAATAAAAAGAAAACATCGACGGAGTCGAAGAACCGAGAACCGATGAGGATGAAAGGTCTAGAGTGGAGGCCACAAACCGGAAGACGCAGCGTAGGTAGGCGAACTAGGTGGACTGACGACATAGTGAAAGTCACGAATAACCGGTGGATGCGACTGGCATCTTGTAGTTTGAAATGGCGTTCTAAGGGGGAGGCATATGTTCAGAAGTGGACGTCTCCTGGCTGATGATGATGCTGATGATCGTCGGAGTTACTGGGTTTCTCCGCTTGTTGCCTCAAGATTAAGTTTATAGAATAAGGTGAGGACGAAGTGTGGACAGAGGGGTCGGCGATGTGAGTCGTACTGAGTCGTACTCGTATACCCGCTTCATAGTTTGTACGAGATGTGTAGTGTACATGTGGCGCCATGCGCGCGTACATATTCGTACGATCGTATGAAAACGAGCTTATACGAAAATATAAGGAACAAAGGAATGCTTCGATGGTTTGGGCACATAGAAAGTAGATTGAAATTTAGAAAAGAATTTATAAATCTTATGTCGATGGATGCATTAAACAAGGCAGGCCCAGAAGGGTGATTTCCAACCAAATCGGAGACATCCTAAATAAAGCTGTGTTGCCTAGTGCCTAAACCCGTATAAAGAGAATTGTCAATGTAAAGGAAGCGAGGGAGTTTTGTCAGGATCGTGGCAAGTGGCGCTCCATTGTCCTTGCCTAACCCTGTGGGAAAAAGGCGTGACAATTTGACTTGTAAAAGCACTTAAGTTTTAGGTTGTATTGGTATAACCATAGAATAAAAACAAATGTCAGTAAGTATGTACATTATATTTATTAAAAAAGAAGTAAAATATGGATTCGTGTTTGCAAAAAAAAAAACAGTGGAAATAAGTATAACACAAATTTCACAGAAATTATAAAACGCGCGCACTACGTTCTGCATGAAAAGGCGTTTTTAATTATGCAAGTAATATTTTTACTTCTTTGTTATAAACCCTATTGTGCTTCCAGCGATACAACTTCACGCAACTATATTTTTGTTAGAATATGTAGGTTTATGAAATCTACTATTGTTCAGAGTGCTTACTGCTCGTTCCTTTGGGAATTTTCCTGCAAAATATTTTCTCGATATCATTGATTCATTGTAGCACCGAGCTCTGCATGTAATAGGTGATGAAGAAGTCACGAAAACTTTAGAAACTTTGTAATTTCGCATAGACATGGCAGTTTACCGCGACCTCTATTGCCCATACCACTGAGAATATTCTTTTACCCTTTTCCTACCTCGTCTTTTAACTCCCGTAATTCACTACCGACTAGAACGATAGCCGAAATAAACGGTTCAGCGCGTCGTTTCTTTGTAATAATTAACAAGTGAAATGCATTGCCAGCCTATATCCTTGAGGCAAAGCGTGCAAAAGCACCTGTGGCTTTTTTAGGTGTCGGCCCTTTTCGACCTCTCCTTACTTACTTACTATCAGGTACTCGAGGACAGATATCGCGTTACATTTTTTCATGGTTTTATTCGAAAAAGATCGTGAGCCTTATGAGCTCTTTTGATCAATTCTGCTAATAATACCACTGGTTATAGCTACTCTTTGATCGAGAAATATCTTTACATCTTTTTTTAAAATAATTTTAGTGAACATAAATAAAACAGATCAGAAACAATTTTAAATTGTTGATAACAAAATTAACGTTTATTACTGTTTCTATCTTTCATCATTATTTACAGCAGCTGTCCAATTTACAGGGACGATACAATATATTGGCCAACTATATAGACTACATACTATTGGACTTGACATCGATATAAAAAAATAAACTGATGTTAATATCTAATACTCCTGTTGCCAAAGAGTTGAGGCTACAGATAAATGTCGCCACTGCGAGTATATTCGGCTTGCTAAACTGAACTCCAGAAACATTCAAATCAAACTGATTCCGAAATGCGACATGTCTAGATTTTGATACCGAAGCATCGCCTCTTACTATACTCGGTCTTGTTTGCTCTGCTAAATATCTTCTAGAAAAATTGATTTCGACTTATTGAAGCACTTACCTGTCCAAGTTTTAGGTGATGCTAAAAGATCACAAGTACTCATGGTAGTTCTATGCATTCTTTAACGGAGGAGAATGTTCTAGGGAGCTCTTTAACCTTGTCTTTTTATTCCCGAGATAACGCGGGAAGCGTTCGAATTCTGTCGACAGTCCAACTAAACGGTTCAGCGCGTCATCGCTTTGCCGAATAATCCTCTAGTGCACCAGCCAAGGTGTCCTTCCTATGTACTTGGATCTTCCAAGTGAAGCATAGAAAATGACTCTGGCCAGTATACTGACAATAAAAACAAATAAGAAAAATGAACGTCCATTGGTTGTCAAAGAAACAAATTCTTTACATTCGCCGTGTAGTGGTGGTATGGTAATTGATCTGTGGTCCATTATTATGCAGTGTCAAGCGGCTATGAAAATTCAACTCGGAAAGTATATTACCACGATTACGCTAACGATTGTAATTTGTTACTCAAAATAAAAAGCTATTTTTATTTTCATTATATACATCAAAATGTCAAACTTTATATTAACTTTAAAATTTGTAATATTTTTAAAAAGCTGTAGCTGCGAGTTTATATTGTAGTAGCATCTCTAGAAAATCCTATAGAACAAAAACAATTTTAAGTATTAAATAATCTATGTTATGGTGAGCTATTGCAGTATAAAATAATATAAAAAGTAAATCAAGAAAAACATTATGGCATCATTTATATTATCTTACATTGAATAAATGGTACAAAGGAATCGTTTGCTTTCTTCTCGTCTTCCTATACAAAAATTAAATTAGCTCGCCCTTATTTTCAGAGGAACCTAAGTGCCGTTCACAATAGCCAAGTAATTGTTGAAGACGCCCCTCTCATTTCTATTATGAAACCGAGAATTTCTGTCTTTTATATCTAAATACACAGTATTCCTGTTTTGTGCTTGTAGGTGTCTTAACTTTTTTCTGGTTATTTATTATATGCTAATGCTGATCTTAAAATGCTCTTCCTGTCATATTAGTAATAATTAAAAATAAATTACCTAAAAAAGCAAAATTTTAAATAGATACATAGATAGGATAAAATAAAAATAAATTAAAATAAAGTTAAAAAAATAAAAAATAACGTCAAAACAAGAGAATCGTAATCGTATAATATTACCTAAAATTTTGTGCGAATATTGACAATAAAATAAAAAAGCCCCCGCAACAACCACAACTGCAAAACCTTCCGAAACTTCAGATTTAAATAATCAAAATAATCGCGATATTAAGTATTTTATATCACATGTTTCAGTGTACGAAAATAGCGTTTCAAACCTATTTATAACACAATTTCCGTGAAACATATTACTGTAATTTTCACGTCATTCACATGGACAAGGACAACTGGGCCTTTACCTTTCAAGCTTATTTGTGAAACTCATTCATTTGACGGACCGACGAACGGTCCATAATCTAAATGATAAGTTACGTCGATTATTTCCACTGGGTGCGAACTGCCAGATGCTACAGTTTTCCTTTTAGTAGCGTTTCAAAACTTAATAAATATCTGTTATAACAACTTATATAAAATATAAGGGGAAATATTTTATAAATAATAAATATTTACTTTCCTATTATCATTTCTTATTCATTTTTATTATCTGATTTATTTTCCATTATTTTATTGTGGCTCGACATATTTTATCACATTGCATAATGTTAAGCTGGAGTGTAGTCCATGAATGGAGGCAACTGCTACTAACTATAATTTGAACGTAACAGTCGCATCCACTATGCCGGCACAGTTGAAACCGGCAAATGTAATAATAATGTACAATTAATTATTACATTAATACAATAATAAATATAATTATAAAAACATACTATAAGGTATTATATACTTAAAAATTACATACATATACATAAATATTAATATAGCTAGGAAGTACGAAGAATTGAAAATAGCTCAACATCATCTTGAATGGAGCCTCGTGATTATCTATGAAAGATTTTATTCAATTTTAAGTCGTGGGATCATGGACTAAAGAATAATTTTGTTCGACAGGGTTGCGGAGCTCGTTGGATAGAATTGGAGTCTCAATTGCGGTGGCATTGTGGAGCTGTAGTTGGGACGACAGGATCAACGGGTCATGCACTATTGCTTGATTGCAGATTCGAGCAGCCCTTTGGTAAGTGTCAATACCGAATTATTATAATTACTTAGCCTTTTATGGTCTTATTACAAAACATATTTAAAACATTGTTTAAATATTTTTATATAGTCAAACGTGATTTTGTAGCGCGTTTAACTTATTTGTGGTAACACGGTTACTTAGCGTTTTAACTTCCATGATACCCGCACAGATCGAGGGGATGCTTCTGTTGACCGAATCGACAGCCGAACTAGCAAATAGAATGCTTTTCTCGCTTATATGTTTTCCCTTATTATAAACCTTGATTTCTCTGTCCGGAAAAGATAAGGTAAGGAGGCCACCATAAACCGAGACCATATTTTCTGTTTCAGGTTTTCAAAATTTTTCCTCAGGCTTTTTCCTTTATGGCTTATTAGTTCTAAAGATTTCTTTGTTAGATAGCTTTTTATTAAAATAAAAATATTCACGGTCAATTGCCCTTCTTGGGCCCTTTAATATTGTATAATGTTTCTATGGTTACAGAAACACTTCGTAAAAATCTCAAAACGTCGATCTCTGTCTAATCACCTATATCAATCAATCAATCAAAATGTCACGCGTTTTTCACATGAGGATAGGCAGAGATAATACTACTCTATATACCATTGATATACCGTCAGTATTGTTTTTTCTTTTGTACATATATAATACACTAGCTGTGCCCGCGACTGCGTCCGCGTGGAATAGTTATTTTGGGAATCACATTAATTTTTTGTTTACCTACCTGCTCAGCTTTATTATAAATTACCTATAGCTGTTACCCGCGACTTATTTTAGACGATTAAATTACGTAACTAATAGAATATATTTTAAAGTAGTTTTAAAAAGAATATATTTTAAAGTACTTCTGCGTAAATTATATTTTCAGTTTTATTTTCTTGTACGCAAAACTCCCAGCCGCTTTACAGCAGCAGTCTGCCGAGAACGCTGAGTCCTTTTTCTAGGCATTACAGTGACGAAGAAAGAACGAAGAAAATGAAAACTTAACCAAACTAACTGTATGCTTAAACTAAAACCTAACCTAATAAGAATTGTAAAACCTAACCTTGAAAGAATGTAGATGACACCTACAGGTATTATTTAGAACAAAACAAAAAAAGTGTTATTGTGAAAATATTAGAAACATAATACTATACTTAAAACAAACACTACCTACTATAGAGAAAACTACTACAAAATGAAATTGTATTATATAAAAAAGGATTTTGCACGATGATATTATATCGTAAAAACAAATTAACACGTTCACGCCGGCGCGGGTCACCGGTGACCCGCACTAAACCGTCTTATCGGGCGGCGTGGGCCACCGGTGACCCGCACTAAACCGTCCTATCAGGCGGCGTGGGTCACCGGTGACCCGCACTAAACATTGAATTTTAATTATAATTATAATCAATAATGTATCTGAAACATAATTTTTGTTAATTTGTTAATTTGTGGTCAGGATGAAAAAACGGCACGAGTTAAAAAACTTGCACAATAAATCTCACTGTACTGCAGAGAAACAAACAACGCGTATACAGGTCTGAACAGGCAAAAATCACGCGCCGCCAGATGAAACGCGATATTAATTTGAACGCCGCCTAATAGTAAAACAAATTATAATCGGCCCCGGCGTGAACGTGTTAACGCTGCATTCAACCGATCAGTAGGGAGCCGACCGCATAGTATGCTTGTCTGTCTATAAATGACGCGCCCCTCCACTTTATTAGTTTATTTAAATGTGTGAATGCAAATATTACTAACTAAGCTATTAAACTTCATCACGTTCGTTACTCCTTTGTGTTTAACCAGCAACTGAATAACCAATTACTGCATTTTCGGTGTGTTTTATCTATATTTTATATATGCTCGTATGCGTAAATGCAGTGGAGGGGCGCGTCATTTCGGCTTAGACAGACTATACCTCGTAGAGCTACACCCCCCTCCGCCTCGCCCGCAAGCACCGCCTCTCCTCGCCCACCGGTTAGCGCTCATCATGCGACGCGTGTGAATTTTGTTTCAGAGTTATTTTAAAATTGTATTATCTTATAAGATGTTTATTGAAATTAGGTGATGTCAATGACAATTTTGTTCACAGTTAAATACTCTTAATTAATAACACATTTATTTCGATAAAGAATAATATTATTATGTTAATACAACTCTGACAAATAATTTGTAATAATGCATTAATTTAGACCAAATTTGACTATCATAAAAACGGTTATTGTGAGTTAATCTTAAAAGATAGACATATACGGTCGTGGACATTTTTTTAGATAATTTAAAGAGGAATAATTCTTTCATACATATTTTTTGGGTATCTCGAACGGTTTTCGTAGCGCACGCAACGGAAACCCTCAAAGACGAATAATAATCCCCGTTTTTTCCACATTTTCGACTGTTTCTTCCCTTCTATAAGTCACATCGTAATGTTTTATAGCTCAAAGCCTTCCTCGATAGTTGATCTATCCAACACAAACTGGTACAAATTTTTCAATTCGAACCAGTAGTTCCTGAGATTAGCGCGTTTAAACAAACAAACAAACAAACTCTTCCGATTTATTATATTAGTATAGATATATGTGGTAAATTGATTTGGACACTTTATAAAATATAATTAAATGTTTTATATATTTATTAGTAAAAAAAAGTAAATGACAAGAATTAAAAATATAACAAACAAATAAATTTAACATTAGGTAAAGTTTGTGACACACTTATACTCGTAAGTTAAGTTTTTATTTCCAAATGTGTTAAAAAAAGGTACATTCCAAGTTTTACCTTAAATAGAAATATGTTTGAGGAATTTCCTAATAAATTGACAGACATGGTACGAGCAGAATGTTATTAATATTTTTATTAAATTTAGTTCATCTACGAAGTTGCTCAAAACTTCTGCATATCAAAATTTAATATGAGTATTAATTTATTTTTATATTAATAATTTTCATGGGAAAACTTAGAGAACCTGTAAAATTTTCGTAGGGGACTTAATTTGTATCGTATTTAAAATCGTTCGTAGTTATTAGTTTATCAAAAATCATAATGACCATTTACATTATTGATTTCCAAAGTGGTAGGTGGACCCACAGTCTACGGGAAACTCGACTGGGGTCTACGTTGGTGTGACAAAAAATGGGGGTTCACAATTCGTAAGCCTATTCGGGGTCTACGAAAATTTATCTGGTTTCTTCAGTGAAGAACTAAAATGTTGGCTTGAGTTCACCATGATTTCATTGTAAAAACTTGCATATTCCATATTCAGTACAACGTGTTAGACTTGCAAAGACTTGCAAAGATTTATGTCGATCTTTTGAGTTATGGCAAATATGTAGGTGCAGGGGTCCACCGGAACCAGCAAAATTTTGAAAGTGGTCTATGGGAAAAAAAGTTTGGGAACCTCTAATTTACATACGAGTAGATGAGTTGTAATGAGGGTAATCCCGTAATAATTTTGCCTAATATACTAATATTATATTGCAAAGTACCTACAAAAATGAAATGCTTTATTAGCAAGAGAGTTGTGTCAGGATCGTGGAAAGTGAAGCTCCGTTCTCTCTGTTTATCCCCGTAAAATTTGAGGCGTGACATATGATGATTGGGTACTTTAAACAATATTTTTTATAGTTCATTTAATTTAACGTTTGAAAATGTATATGTTAACAGAAAAATTAATTTTTACATCATCTAAGTCGGCACAACATTAGCCTTGAATCACGAGTAAACGCGTACATGCGACAGCCTACATCCGTTTCTTGTCACTGTTTCCTGTCTGATACGAAACCTTGCGAGGTACTTACGAACTTATTTGCACGTGGAGTATGTACTTGTAACTTGTTTCAATGAAATTTTAAACAATTATAAACACAAACGCAGCTCTGGCCGGGCAACAGGGG
The DNA here is from genome assembly GCA_905220615.1 of Tinea trinotella. Lineage (NCBI taxonomy): Eukaryota > Metazoa > Arthropoda > Insecta > Lepidoptera > Tineidae > Tinea > Tinea trinotella. Next base: position 5,981,267 of record HG992321.1, on the reverse strand, counting down.
TAGCTGTAAACTCAGTGTATTTTTTCAGTCGTCAGTTTGCAGCTCCTTGTTTCAGTCTGTATTTTATGCGCGACTTGATTTGTGTCGTAATTTGTGTTGAGTTACAATAAAAAAAACGCAAGTTTTGCAAAGTAGTAGTACTACTGCAAATCGGCATGCTGGGCAAATCATTACCACAGTTGTGCATCTGCGATATAGTGTAATACATTCTACTAGAGTGAAAGAACTTAACAGCGATTTTTATTATTGAAAAATACTAAATACTTTCTAAAACAAGCAATAATAAATGACTGCAAAATTAACAACAGGTGTGGCGAATTGGTTAGCACGCCAGTTCGTAAAGTCTCGGGCTCGATTCCTAGTCTGAGCAAAGATTTGTATTATAGCTTTTATTTGTATTACTTACTCTTATTTTTTTTATTGTAACACGACATCTGTTTTTTACCCGCCTGATGATAAGCAAGAGGAGGTCCAAGTGCGACGACGACTAAAAAAACCGCGTTAGTTCCCGGCTGCCCAGTCGCCGTCACTATGCCGGCCTAAGGTGCTTCTTCACGCATCGCTTGAAGGCTCCAAGGTCATAGGATGGAGACAACACATGGACTGCCAAATCATTCCAATTCATTGTTCTACAAAGAAAAGACGCACCATTAATGTGTCTCTTATATTAATAAGAGACTCGTTATTATTATTTAGTAATTAAATTAAATATAACAAATATTTAGTAATAAAAAAAGAGGCGGATATATGCCCCGAGTCTGGTTATCTAAGAGTGGTAGACAGTGGTACCGATCCGGGGTAGTACCACTACTTACAAGTGTACATACCGTGAAGTGACTTAGTCGCGTTTTGGGATTAGCTTGTAAGTTTCCAGTTCCAAACACGCCGGCATACTGGAAAGTTTTATGTATATGGAGTTATGTAACAGTCGCTTTCATTTATGAAGCGCACTCCAGCCTACCTTCAGGTATTGTCATAAGTTAATCCACAATAAAAATTAAACACAAAATCAAAATACAGCAATAAAAATACATTTTTGCTGTTACACGTGCGGAAAATTATTTGCCTCTATTTTATTATACACATACAAGAATAAATCAAATTTCCATGTAGGCATATTTTTATAAGCAAAACATTGCCTGTCCTGGAAAATTCTATTTAAATATATCATCAAACAAAAATAATATAAAAGTACTTCGTGTATGATTGCGTGTGTGAACTGCGTACTAAATAACTCGTATATTTAACGATAGCTACGAGTATGTAACGCTTTTTATGATTATTATCTCCTTGCTGTGAAGGTGAATAAATATTTTAAATAGCTACCCATTTACATTTAAGGGCTTAACATTTTTATGAGTCAGATAAGCAAGTGTAGCATTATAGGCATGTGATAATGTTGTACATTATAGGATCTTCAATTTGTCGATACCTTTGATTCATCGTAGCGTCGATCTGTCTGAGTCTGATATCGAGATCACGAAAACACTAGAGCCCTTGCAAATGTATATGCAAACGTAGTGGTATAGACGCCATTATCTTCTAGAGCACTAAGACTACTTTGAGAAGCTTAAGCATGTTTTTACCCCGTAATCACTTTTTACAGGTTAGGGAAAATATCAGTATTCTATCTACCAAATCGACAGACAAACTATACTGTCCAGCGCTTCGTTTCTTTGTTAAAAAATAAACAAAGCGTGAAACACCTTTAGCCGGCATATATAAATTAAACTGTTTATATTACATAATATTATTTAGGCGTGTACTGGTTATTTAAAATATTGGTAGTATTCCGAAAGGCTACTGGTGTATTCCGAAATTCTTAGTCAAGTTTCGGGTTAACATTGAAAGTTACACTTCAAGGCGACCGAGCCTTGGTTCAAAACCACTCGCGCGCCGGTACGAATCAATGTATATTTAATGTATGTATTTTGGTTGTCCTGTTTCTATGATGCATGCATTTGAGTAGCTTAATTTAGTAAAATAAATAAAATATCTACAGGTTCCCAACGTTAAACATGATTACGCTAGGCCGACTCGGCGGAAGCGTAAATATGTATATATGAATAAATAATTAATCACATTAGTGTATGAATGAACGAATAATTGGTAACGTCTGCTTTTAGATAAACATTTGTGTGGAAGTAATCGGATAAAGAGCCCTCTTTATCAATCTATTTTCCTTCTTTCATTCCATCTGTTGACCCACTTTTGTATATTTAGAATTCCTTAGTTCATATTGTTTCTGCAAATGATTGGGTTTTCTGTTATAACCTATATCTAGGTTATTATGAATACAAAAAACTATAAATAATCCTTATTTTTACATAAATTATTTTTTCTTAATCTTTGCATCTACATAAATATAACATGTCTCTCTTTTGTCCCCAAGGTAGACGGGCAGGGAATTTCGCATAATGTATAGAGTTAGAGCATAAAAATTAAAATTATTAATAAAATAATACTTACTGAAAATATGCATAAAATTAACGTTTTAAACAAAAAGAAAAAAAAAAAACAAGAAAAAAGCAAGATTTTTTGTCGGGATTGTAGAACATATGAATTTTCACCTGACATTTTGATCGGTGAAATAAACGTCTATACTTACTTAAATTATTGCACTGCGTCCATTCTATAAGTTTCTATGTACGAGTTCTATGTTACGTTTAATAAAAGTTGTTTGTGAAAAAGTTAATGTGACAGAATTATTTCTGAGTAAATAAAAAAAAAAAACATTATTCTCCGTTTACTGAATAATATGACACGTGTTTACTATTAGGTTGTAAACATAAACGGTCTTACTACAAAAATATTTTATACAATGTTTAAATATTACAGTTAAACTTTATTGGTAAATTGACTTAGAATATTTTTAACGCCTGTTTATAACGCGTTTAATTTTTTTGTGGTAACACGGAGGGGTTTTTCTTGTAAACATTGTGATATTATTAATACAATGACAGTATTATTCAGTTAAAGTTTAGCAGCTTTTGGTACATAAAAAGTGGTTTCACTGTAGAGTGGAACGCAGACAACTGTGGTTATTTGTACAGCCGATCAGGGATAGTATCATCAATCACAAGTTTGCAGGCGGTAAAGTGACTTAGTCGCGTTTCGGGCTCATCTTGCGACTGCTATTTGCAGTTACACTGATGTAAGAAAGGAGAGCGCCGACAACTGAAACAAAAAATGACTCGATTTACGGCTGTCCCAGATGTCAATTCGGTAATTTGGTAGACCGGTAAATCATTTTAGTTGTATGATTGTTTGACGAAGAAACGACGTGCTAAACCGTTGAATTCGGCTGTCGATTCGGTTAACAGAATGCGGATTCTTTTCTCGACCTGTGAAAACAACGTGGTAGGAACAGGGTTAAGTTGCTCCTTAAAACATTTTCCATAGTATAGGTAGTGAATAACGTATAGAGCCATGTATATACTGTGAAGTAATAAGAAGCGTTTTGCTTGAAGTAGCAATAGGCCAGCATATTGCTTGTGACTGCTACATGCAATTGTTTACCTATAGTAGCAGTCGCCTCCATTCATGTACTCCAGCTTATCATCAGGCGCAGTGATTATCATGAAGCCACCTAAAACTATCTCTGTGAAATCCAGTTTCTGGAAGTGATATGATACACACCATTGATATAACGGTAGAAACTGTAATAAAACATCTTAAAAAACTAAACATCTCCAAAGGACCAGGTAGTGACAAACTAACACCTTTATTTCTTCAGATGTGCGCCGATAGCTTAGCTATTCCCCTTCAGATTATTTTCAAAAATTCATTAAAGGAGGGGGTTTTCCCTTCAAAATGGAAAGAAGCACATATAGTGCCAATTTTTAAAAAAGGAATTAAAAGTAACATTGAAAACTATCGACCCATCTCTATACTTAATACGATTGGTAAGATTTTGGAGAAGATCGTATACAATGCCATATATCCCATCATCGCAAAATCTATCCCAGAGAGGCAGCACGGTTTTATGGCCAAGCGCTCTACAATAACAAACTTGGCAATATTCACTAACGATGTATTGAGAAGTATGGATTCTGGTTTCCAGGTTGATGTGATTTACACGGACTTTGAGAAGGCGTTTGACCGCGTAGATCACACCATCCTCCTACATAAGCTCAAAGATATCGGGATTCATGGAGACTTGCTGAGGTGGGTTCGTTCATACCTAACAAACAGAAGTCAAGCGGTGGTAATAGGAGGTGCTCGCTCAAACTATATAACAATACTATCGGGAGTTCCCCAGGGGTCTCATTTAGGTCCCCTCTTCTACAATGCATACTTATATGACATAACCTCAAGCATAAAACATTCAAAAATGCTATTGTTTGCTGATGACAAAAAGGTGTATAGCGAAGTGAGAACAATTAACGACTGCTTAAACCTACAAAATGATCTTAACAATCTATTGCAATATTACAAATCAAACAGAATATCAGTGAACATAAAAAAATGCATTCAATTAACTTACACGCGTAAATTAAAAACTATTAACAATACCTACACTATGAACAACGTAATACTAGATAAATGCAAAACTGCTCGTGATTTGGGAATACTGTTAGACAGTAAATTACTATTTGATGATCATATAGATAATATAATTAGCAAAGCATATAAAATGCTAGGGTTCGTTTTTAGAATATGTAAACCCTTTACTGACATTGCCTGCATAAAAAACATTTACTATGCATATGTCAGAAGCGTGCTTGAATATGGAAGTAATATATGGACTCCACAATATGATATCTACAAACACAAAATTGAAATCTTGCAAAAAAAATTCCTGAAATATTTAAGCTACAAAAAAGGACAACCTCCTGTTTCTTATAACGACTTATGTAAATCGTTTCAAATGACCACCCTTGAGCAAAGGCGCCGGCAACATGACATGATGTTGTTACATGGCATAATTGGTGGAGTAATCGACTGTCCTGAATTGCTGGCTAAGATTTCTTTATATGTACCCTCACGCAATACCAGGAACAGCGGTCAATCACTTTTTCGAGCACCGCGCGCAAAAACCAACTATGGTCTAAATTCCATTCTCTCTCGCATGGTACGTAACCACAATGAAAATTATACAGAACTTGACATATTTGTTCTTGGTAAGGCGGCCCTGAAGAAGCAAATAACTATAAAACATTTAAAGGAAATTTTATAAATTAATGGACACACACACGCACCCACACACACTTACACAACACACGCACACTCACACAACACACGCACACATATACACACACACAAATTATATACTGGTTACGTTTAGTTTTTTTTTTTTCTTTAAAGTTGTTAAGTAAAAATTATTTAGTTACCTTGTAGTGTAAATACATAGTTAAATTATTGATCAATCCTATTAATGGTAGTGTTTTTAATTATTGTTGTAAATATATATCATGAATTGTACTGTTGGATTGTCTAAATGTAAATAAATAAATAAATAAATAAATAAATTGCAAAGGCTCTAGAGTTCTCGTGACTTTAACTTAGCATCCCCTATTACCTAATATGTAGAGACATCTTAAATTTCAATATATGACATCACCTCGCCTAATGTTAGGCTGGAGTGCGGTCTATAAATGGAGGTGACTGCTACTACAGGTAAATAACACATCCAATAGGCCGGCCTAGTTGGGACTGGCAACTTACAAGGTGATCCCGAAACGCAACTGAGTCATTTAACGGTCTCTATACTTGTGGTGGTACTACTCCGGATCAGTGGTACTACCACTTGTAGGTATTACTACACTGCCTACTACTCGTAGGTATTCCTCAACTCGTCAAATGTGAGTTCTGCTAAAAATTTCTATTGTAAGGAAACCTATTGTAACAGAAAGAAATTCTTTAAAAACTTGTTAAAAATATGATTGCGTGAGGTTGTAATCTCAACTTTTTGAACGCGCTTTAAGTCGACTTTTTCCTGCTTGTTCGTGTAATCCATCATATATTGCTGACAGTTCAGTGACAATTTATACCCCATTAGCGGACCAAGTATTAAAATGCGTTTATTTTTACGATTTATTATTTAGCGATTTGTTTATATTATAAAGAATTTTTTTAACTTATTAAAACAAGCAATACTTAGTTAAAATCTAGTGTGAAGTGGATGAATGTATGATTTAATTATACCTTTTTATTATAAGGTTTTTTACTATTTTGAAATAAATCTGAAATGAAATCTGAAATAAAATCTGAAAAATTTTCAGATAAAAATTCATATTTATCTGAAATATGAATTATTACCAAACAATATAACATTTTTATATATTTTTGGCATATATCAAAGCTAGTATTATTACGGCACAAATTAGGCATTAGCCGTACAAGTAGCAACGTGGAACCAGAAGTTGAAAGAACTGCACGATGAAAAGCTTAGTGGCCAGAGAAGACGCGTATTACCGGGTTCAAACCCAGTCCCAGTCGCAAACCCGATATGCTCAAGCGAATTATAATTACTAATATTATAATAGTTATAAACGCTCTTTCAATATTTTTTTATAATTAATTCCAACTCTGATAGATGCGTATAATTATATTAAAATAATATAATATTATTCATACACACATTATTATTGCGGAATATTCTTGAACAGACATTACCATAATTTGTAGACATGATGAATAAATTTGTGAATATCACATTTATATTTGAGCTGCGAGTTACTAAAGTCGGCAATTTACTGAACTATTTGGCACAGTTTTCTATTGGGTCAGGAAAGGAGATCGTCTGGGAACCATTGAACGGGTATCTCCATGTTTTTACAGACTCAATGTCGCCACAAGGACGAACAAGAAAAGCAAAACACATAAAATATTTTTACTACTAAAACACTGTAGGTACTATGGTTATCTTTTATTATGAAGAAGCCCGGAAATGTTTTATGACCTTTTCAAATTTACGTATGCGAAGATCTAAGTATTACGTGCAGGTATGTGCATCGTAACATATTGTCTCCTCTTTTAATAAAAGTTGTTTTAAATAAAAATGCAATCAAAATTGTTCATACTCGTGTATAGGTAGATGTAATGTTGCACTCTATTGCGCTTCAAATCCCACAGGGATGGCCAAAGACAATGAAGCGACCACTTTCAACGATCCCGACAATACTCTCTCACTTCCTCATATTCAATAACAAATATACAACTGACAAATTTTAATTGGTAATTCCTGCATAATTTACAAAATCATATAAATTAGCGTACGAATAAACATAGATCTATGGATATAAATTTATCACTCAATAATTTATTAATTATATTTATTAGGAATTAAAGATAGGAGAGTTTGAAGCTCATTTTATTTTTAATATCGTTTCTTATTATTTATTTAGGCAATGTATATTACTTTAAAAAGGGAGATTTTGTATTAGTAATATAAATGTAATTGTCGAAGTTTGACAACTGAAAGTCAGTCAAATAAATGATATATATAATGATTTTTTTAAATTATTATTATAAACATAAAAACAATCCACCTACTTGTCCATCTTCTTTACTTTATATCATAACAAATTACATACCGTGAAGTTATATGTAATATGTGTTAGTATAACGTAAATAATATCGTCGTATTTAGAATATAAAATCTAAGTATAACGTGGTATTATTCTCGAAAATGAACGAAGGATTTTGAGAAAATCTCATTTAACGTTTCAGTTGCGACCATATATTACATACGGATTTCAGTTTGAAGACAATCATGAGATTTTCTACTTCAAAGCTTATATGTGTATATCTTTTTTAATAAAATGTCACTGGTATTAAAGTAAAGAAGCGGTTGGCGCCGTCTGGTCGGAAAGAGGAACCTTTGTGGGTGGGTGTATGACGCGTCTTTCAAGGACGAAGTGTCTCATGTAACGTCACATCCTTTGACAGGGTTGGCACTTGTCACTTTAAGATAAACATTTATATGACATTATCTTTAATAATAACTTGTTATTTTAGTTTGTTTATATTATAATATATTATTTAGTTATTAGCGGTTTATTTTATTTGAAAAACTATTTTGTTTTTTTTGTAAAAGTACTCGTATTAGTTTTTTTGAAATATATATTATACTGTACAATTTAAGGTATTATTTATATCAGAAAAGGTTTTAAAACATTTTATAACAAGTATTAAACATGACCGGGTTTCAATCAATCAATCCAATAGTCACGCCTTTTTCTCACAGGGATAGGCAGAGAGACTGGAGCGCCACTTGCCACGATCCTGGCAAGTGGCCAACACTTCTTTTCATACAAGCTCTACGATTATGGGCACTAAGCAACCCAGCGTTCTTAAAGATGTCTTCAATTTGACCAGAAATAAACCCTGCCTCGTTTAATGCATTCATCAGATTTATAGATTTATTTTGAGTATAAATAAATATAAAAGATAATAGTTTATTTTCACTATTTTACACTCCAACCCTACCCTGTGGTTAAAGAGTAACAGACACTGTGGCGGGAGTAAACGAATGGTTGGGAGAGTTTTGTAATAAAATCCTAACTTAATTCCTATTCTTTTCTTTTTTAATGACATGTTTCATGAACTTTTTAAACCACATTGTCTGGAGTTAAAATATAGATATACAGAACAAATTTCCTTTATTACTTTAAATTAGGTTGCATTTCAGTGTGATAACTTTTTCTTGATAATTATTTATTACATCTTCTGGAAAATAGGTTCTATATTTTAAGTGTTTGGCCGGCATAGTCATCCGTAAGCTAAATCGGTTTTTAAGGCGTCGGCGCTCTTGGATTTCGCTTTGCTTACCATCAAGCAAGTCTATGTCATACATAGTTTCCTAAAAAATATAACTTTAGCACATACTCCAAACTATTTAACAAATCTAGAATTAATAAAAATCAAAAATATTTAAATCTATTTAAAAATTGAATTAATAAAAATCTAAATATAGAATTATAGCAAAATGTTAAACGCATTTTAGATAATCGCTAACGATATGGACGTTTATAGGCGGTAATATAAATGTGAGCGACGCACTGCCTTTAAGCCTGTAGGCTCTGTGTTTTAATGCTCTCTAACATAAATAAGTACATAACACGAAACATGTGTAACGATTGGTATGGTATATGGGGTCGAGCGGTTTTTGATGTCGGCAAACGACTCTCATTTTATTTTGACTTGACATACGAAAGCACCACCTCCATCATCAGCCAGAAGGCGTCCACTCCTGAACATCCACTCCACTCCAAGATGCCAGTTGCATCCACCGGTTATTCGTGATTTTCACTATGTCGTCAGTCAACCCAGTGGAAAGCCTACCTACGCTGCGTGTTCCGATTCGTGGTCTCCACTCTAGAACCTTTCTTCCCCATTGGTTGTCGGTTTTTTAAGCGAAAGCACCACGCATTCTAGAAATCTAGAATTCGGTCCAGAAAGGGAAATGACTGTTACTATAGTAAAATAACTGTGAATACTTGTCACATCCACTATTCCTAACTTAGTCCCTAAGGTAAGCTGTTTAAAAGCATTTAATTCGCTTTTGTACATTGTGCATAATGTTTTAAAATTAAAATAAACTATAGGTTTTTTAATCAAAATAGCTTAAAACTTATTTTGACATATAAGTAGAACGTTTTAATTGTAAAAGAATTCGTTTAAAAATAACGGAATAAGTTTGGGATTATCTGAAGAAATTTTTACCAGTAGCATTCAAAGTAAAAATACCACTGAAATCTGATATTCCTTAAAGCGGATAAAATTTCGTTCTGATATAAAAAAAGATATTTTTGTTATATTGTTTATACTCGTATATAATATCATTTTTATTTAATAACGCAAAATATAATTAAGGTCCAAAAACATTGACAAAGTATCCTCCGGGAAATTCATATCTAATGGGGTTCATGGTGCCTACAAAACCCAAATTAGGTTACCTACGTAAAAGCAATTTGCTCGTCGATTCATCCCTTGAATATTAAACAGACATTGAGCACTTTGTTATCGGGATGTACTTTCACAAAACATACTTACTTATTTTTGTATATCTCCCACGATATATAAAATATTATTTTTCGTTTAAATCAACTATTTAATAATCTAAATACCTTTTATTATTACCTATATAAATTAAAATACCTATACTGTGAATATGATATTTTACTGTGGACTATTATTACTTTTATTTCGGTTTTTCTCTTATTGAGACGAGACATCTTTTTTTTTCATTGTCACTCGACACATGACAGCACCCTGAAATTAAGCTGGAGATGACTGCTACTACAATTCAATAACTGTAAATTATACCGGTCAACAGACTGGGCACCACTGCCTACCACACTTTAGTATCTGATTAAGGCTTTAAAAGTCCAAAAGTAGTTTTACGGTAAACTGGTAAACCAATGTTTACGGTTGCTTCATTTGCCGAAGCTTTTACACGCTTCGTTTAAAGGTTATACGATGCTGGGAAGAACACATGGGTTGGTAAAAGCATTTTACCATATTAAGTTCCAGTTTAAACGATCCTGATATAACTATCTCACTTTCTTACAGCCTTTGTCTCTGTCTATCCCCATAGAAAAGAAAGTGTGATATTTTAGTTAGATGGTTGGATTTGTTTATTAATATTCAGTTCATGATATATGCTTTATGCGTGTAGTACTGGTCGTTGTTACTAGGTGGCGCTTAGTCGTTAGGCCTTCGGCATGTCCCAAAGCTTTTGCACACGAATCCGCAAGCGGGGAGTAGCCTAATCATAATAACCACGATCCGGACAAATGGCATGTGTCCACTAGTTAAACAGACGTATAGGTATAATGGTAAGTATTTAACGGGTTCATTACATTTTATTGACGTATTCTCTTAGTTTTCATGTTATTAGTATTACTAAGTCGCTATTAATTTAATATATGGTGTTATAAGTAATAGTATACGCGGGTGAAATCTGTTAAAACATAATGTCGATGCGCAATATTTGATTTCCTAAGGGAATTAAGCAACGCTTAACTATGTTATGTTGATAAATTATGTAAATATAAACTTAGCTTATATATATACGAATAATTATGACTATAAAGTTACGATTATGCAGTGAATATAAACTTAGAAGTTTAAAGATTATTCAAAAGTAGATGTTAAGACTTATCTATTGAACCGTTTCTACTACTATATACTGTAAAAATCTTTATTTATTTTCGCAGTGAATAATAAATCTAAAAACTCTAATCAAAAAGATAATATTTAGTATAAATACTATATTATTTTTTTGATTAATAATGGTACCATTATTTATCATATCATTGATGAATAATGGTAGATATTGCGGTAAATATAATTGCTGAAATCAGAACAAAGAATGAACGACGAATTTCATAATGATATTGAATTTGTTCTCTAAGAAATTGTGAGGCTAAGAAAACAAATTAGGTCGTGATCTGGTAAGCTTTATTAACCGGAAAGATATAGCGGAAAGGTCCCACGGGGAATTAATAGAGATTGCTCATTTAAAAATAATACTAGCTATTATTTTAATTCTTTTTAATATATAATAAAATTAATTTAAAAAACATTATTTATAAAAATTAGGAAATGTTGTTTCTAATTTTTTTTTAATATTAACTAGATCTTTAAGCCAATCATTAGTTAAATTAAAACAAAAATGTAAATGAACATTTTAATATTATAATATAATTTTCAATCAAGTTGTCACGCCTTTTTCCCACAGGGATAGTCAGAGACAATGAAGCGCCACTTGCTACGATCCTGACACAACTTTTTTAATATAGATTTTCAATAAATATTGTTGCCTCTACTATTGAATTGGATACTATTATAGTTTCAAAGAAATAATTTTGCTAAAAATATAAATAGAAACGGGGTTAGAGAGAAAAAATATATTGGTGACATTAAGTTGATAGAGGTTAGGTTCTATAAATAACTATAAATGTTTATTACAACGGTGTCAGTAGTAAGCCTGAAAAAATTATTCAAACTACGGTGAATTTGACAGCTAAACACCATGAATATTTTTGGTCAAACATTGTTACTATTTCTTCTCGCCACAGGTGGGAAAAAGCATCCACATCGACAAGTGGAATGCTTTTCAGCCCATGTGTTCTCCCTGTGCTCGGCAAAGTGACAGTGACTGAGGCTATGGTTTTTTTACACGGCTGCGCTCATTAAAGCACCTCTTGCTTACAATAAGGCGAATTAATGTCAGATTTTTTATTGTGACTTTATCGTTACAATAAAAAGGTGCCTTTCCATTGAAAACGGGCCTAAAGTGATGTTTCGAACTCAGCCCCAATGTAAAAGCATCCCAAAAAGTATTAACTCGATTCATTTCCATCAAAAATGTACAAACTTATTCAGCACGAGAAAAATGCCTGGCTTTTCAACCACCAATTTGCACTTAACTCGTAATGGATTAGGCAAATAAAAACCGAAATCCTGTTATTCCGGGTAACATACCCGGACGTAAGTTAGAAGTAAAAAAGAGAAAATTTTTATACCCAAAACGGAGTAGATTTGTTAGTCGAACATTTACATATTAAACTTTAAAAAAGTTAATGAATTAAATAAAATTTATGTTGCTTACTATCGCGTTTATTTTAGTTTTGATGTTACAATTTCTTTTTAATTCTTATTAAACCGTCTGTTATTAAACCAACAGTCTCGCCGTGACCACGATGGCTGTAAAGCTCTCGGAACGACGGAATAATAAAACAATGTAAAATCAAACCCAAAATAAACGCGATAGTAAGCCGCATAAATCTAGTTTACTTGATTAATCAATATTCGCGGAAAATCAAAACGAGTTATATTTAAAAGAATACATTGTCTAATTTTATTCGTTTTCTATTTAACGCCCATGACTACTGTTACAGCAAAGTTTGGAAAAGTCAATATTTAAAGCAGGTTCTTTTCTACTGCAGCAAATATGACCACTCTCTACCTGATGTCTAGTGTGATCCTCGAATGAAGGTGATAGCTTTTAAGCTGTCACTGTAAAATAAATGAGTCACTTCACGGTCTTTATACTTGAAAATGGTAATACCGGAATGGAAAGCTGGTAAATGACCACCAACTATCTCCCTACCAGTTATAAAAAGTATTTAAAAAAACATAATCACCTAGTTAAGTTTATTAAAATCGAGCGGCGTAAATAAATCAATTTCAGTAGATAATTGTGCAATTTGTGCAGTAGACGCCTCCGCGGTATTGCGTTTAATATTATCAGTTGGCAATACTCATAAATGCAGTTATCGAAGAAGTTGAATTAGCGGGAGTTCTTGAGATAGTTATTACTATCAAATTAAGGTATAATAAATAAATTAACATAATTTAGAATTTATATATTTCAGCCCAAAAGCAAACAATTGGTGGTCATTTTTTTTGTAGATCAGGGCATAGACTGTGAAGTGACTCAGTCGCGTTTCAGATAGAAAGTTGCCAGTTCCAACAGGCCGGCATAGTAGATACAACTGATATTTGCAGTTGGTTAACTGTAGTAGCAGCACTTCAGCTTAACATCAGGCGGAGTACTGTCATACGTCAAGCAAAAATGTAATGTCTAAGTAACTTACATTTAATTGAGGATCAAATAATATTAAAAAGTTTATATGGGATAATATGGGGACAACCATACTACGTTGAAAGCAATTTATAATACAGGAAGTAAACTTTTAAAGAAAGACTTTATTCTGAGTGTGTTAAGGGTGATATTAGAACAACATTATATATGTAGAAATGTGGCTGTATATAATCCCAGTGACATGTGAAGAACTAGAATGACCTAGAAAGACTGGAAGTGGAGAGGTTAGAGCCATCCTAGAATAGCTCCGTGTAAGAAACTAAGAGTTTTATGTGCTCGCTCGGCTGTACGATTTTCATTTAGTATATTATGTACCATTTATTAAAATAAAACTGTTTTAGGCTCTTTACAGACATGACAGGCCGTAAATTGACTTAGTCGCATTTCGAGATTAGCATGAAAGGTGCCGGTTCCGAATAGGCCGGCATAGAAGATACGACTTGCATTCTTTCATAGACCGTACTCCAGCTTAGTACGACCGTATAAATGGGGTTCTAAGGGGGAGGCCTATGTTCAACAGTGGACGTCATCAGGCTGATCATGAAGACTCCAGCTTAACATTAGGCGGGAAGCTGTCGTATATCGAGAATAATATATTTATTGGTTACCTAATTCTCATCACTCGATAGTATTATCGATACTGGTGCTTGCTAAGTCAATTACCAGTATTGTAAAACCGGTAGTTATTAAAGCCTCATAATCTAAATATTGTAAAAATATTTTTAAAAGGTTAAAATACCATTTTACTCCGCGATACCCGCATATCGCAATACCTGGGTGATACCATGATACAGGTCGTGGAAAGCAATCTCATACTTTCGACCGAAGTGAAATCTTTTGGAAAGTGGAATGCTTTTTGTGTTCTTCCCCTTGAATCCCTTTGAATCCTTCATGCGAAGTGTAAAAAGCCCACATGACCAGCATAGTGACAGCGACTAAGGTAACTGTAAACCTAAATGAGTATTTTCAGCCGTCAGCGCTCCTGGATTTCCTAGGCTTCATCATCATCAGCCAAAAAGCGTGTACTCCTGAACATAGGCCTCCGCCTTAGAACGCCATTTCGAACGACAAGATGCCTTCATCAAGGTTTCATCATAGGCTTCATCAAGTACTGCATAATAACACTATACAAATATAGTATAGTCACTCTTGGACCTCCTCTTGCTTATCATCAGGCGGGTCGAGGTCAGATGTCGTGTCACAATAAAAAAAAATATAATGTACTATATTTTTGCCCTTTACAAATATAAGTATAAGGTATCTTATAAACCTGGACATCTCTGGTTATCTAAACTATTATTGAATCAAATATTATTAAACGCGAAGGATGTATTCGAAACTAACGATAAAATATAATAATTAGAAAATTTCCAATAAAGTCAATTTGAACGGATCGAAACATTAATAACTAAGTTGGAAGCGTCGCTTGTTAACGTCGACATTTTGAGTGCTGTTTCAAGAGTTTATAATTGTACCTATGATTTTGCGATTTCAATATTGCTTTTATAATAAATCATTAAACAACTAATTCGAGTGCTATTGAACCCAATTAGTTAATTACAACTATTTATTATATTTGCCACATCGTATTAGTGGTTAATTTCAATTTATCATAAATATTAATTATTCATTTAACTTTTATATATATATATATTTTACATCTCTATACTAAGCTACTAAAGTGCTTGTATCATAGAAACAGGACCACCAAAGTACATATATCAAAGATACATTGGTACCGGTGAGTGGTTTTGAACCCGTGCCACTTGGCTTACGTAGCCATTGCACTGCCACTACACCACGGTCTCCTCTCTAGCATTGTAATTTTTAATTGTTGTTTGATATTTAACATGATGTTAAGCTGGAGTGCGATCTTCAGTACATGGTGGTGACTGGTACTCGGTTTAATAACTGCAAGTAGCAGTCACATGCATAGTTGAAACCGGCAACATGGAAGCTGATACCGATATGCAGTTAAGTCACTTCATGGCCTGTACACTTGTAAGTAGTACCCCGGATCGGCAGACTGGTCGCCACTGTCCACCAGTCTTTGACAACCAGGACCAAGACAAATATGCTACAAAACAAATCTTTACTCCGATCGGCAATTTTACGTTGTACTTGCCGATATTAATCAATCCAACCATTCCCACAAGAGTAGGCATAAACAATAGCGCCATTTTGTACTGTCGTGACACAGCTTTTTCCCTTCATTTACAGCCCCAAATTGTCTTTATTATATGTTCTACAAACAGTTATGGGCACTGACACCTGTGCCCCAATTCTCTTAAAACATTATAGCGACGAAAAAGCAGTAAAATTGCGTTGCTATTTGGTATTCTTGCAAATGACCAACCAACGTAGTTTACCTATACATTTTTTAAATACGCTAACCACAATATTGGTTACGATTTTGCGCCGTTTGGGGTCGAGACGATGGGCCCTTGAGGACCTTCAGCTAAGCGCCTGGCCAAGGAGTTGTCTAAGCGGCTGACGAAGAATTCTAGAGACAGGAAGGCTGGCAATTATTACTGACAACGTAATGACGCCTTGCCATACAAAGAGGAAATGTTGGAAGTCTCTTTATGACTATCTCTGATGCGGCGTCATTAGATGATAGGTTTTACTTGTAGTTTAATTATAGTTAATATACTTTTAATTTTGTCTGTTTCTTAATCAAGATTTCAAAAAAAATAAACTTAATAACAGGCGACCGTGGCATGGTGTAATGATCACGCAACCCGAGAGCACAGGTTTGAAAACCATTTGCCGAGACCAATGTATCATTGATATATTATGTACTCGTACTCTGGTCGTCAACTTTATACATACTAAGATACTCGAACAAGTTTTTTTGAAGGTCAAAATATAAATTTAAAGTTAAAGAAAACTCAATATCTACTGGGAGTTGTAACAATATTGTTACAAACGTTAATATAAACAATCTGTTCCATTCATGACTAAATGAACGTTTAGGAGATTATAGGTCCTTGAACTGTCAATAAACGAGTATGCTGACCAGCCTGCAAATACTCGTATTTCAATAATACTCAGTAGGTGGATTTGGCATAAGTGATTATGTTTTGTGATGTAAGGCTTTCGTATTAAAGGAAATAGGCACCCTTCTTTACAATTATAAACCTATCACAAAAACGCGAAATCCAAGAAAATCTATAGTTAAAGGTTTTATGAACTTTGGTTTATTTTTACTTATTTATTTATAGATATATCAAAGAAACATTGGTATAATTCTACCAATGTTTCTACCGGCCGTGCTCTCGGTTTGTCTAGGCACTGCGACTACGCCACGGTTGCCTGACAGTGATTGTGAAATTACTCTTAAACCAACGTACGGTTTGTATGATTCAGATATTTATTATCTACATCAATAAAATATTTAAGAGTACAGAGCTCTTAAATATTTTATTTATAAAGACTCATCGTCTGACCTCGCCTTGCGTGATGGATAAGCAAGGAAAAGTCCAAGCGTGCTGTCAACGAAAAAATCCCACTTAGTTTATAATTTTGCCTTAGTCGTCGTCACCATGGCAGTCAAAAGAACATTCATCTTTTATATATATGATTATTCTGACACGACATTTGACTTCGACCCGCCTAATGATAAGCAAGAGGAGATCCAAGAATGAAGACGAATCCAAGAATGACCGTCACTATGCCGGTCACAATTTTTAATCGAAAAAGTAATTATTTAAATGAACACAAACAAAAATATTCATTAGAGTTATGTCTTTTAAAAATATTTGGTTGAATAAACGAATAACTGTGTTACAAACGGGAAATTTCACAAGAATACCTCCAAAGGCCCTTCTAAACATTTTTACAGTATGTTATTTAAAACATTTGAGCGTTGGTGGAGTTATGAATATGGTTGTATGAGTTCAGGTTAGTGCTTGACTCTTCAGCATAACAAAGGGGTTGTTCCTTCAGTCCCACTTCAATGTTGAAGATGAGCATACAAACGGGTTCGTAGATAATTCTCGTACAATTCCACCTTGTGTTTTAATTTTACTGCAGTTTTTTAAATTGCAGTTTTTTTTATTTGCAGTTTTTTTGAAAAGCAATTTTGACTTAGCAAGATATTTTGCAATTTACTTTAGCTCTATATTTATTTTTAGTATTTTTTCTTACTTAAAGACGTATTTTTACGCACAATAATGTATTGATAAGCCTATAATATAGATTAAATTATAGTGTTTATCATTAAAAATACATTATTATTAAAACACTTTTTGCATTTTAAAAAATACCTAAAATAGGTAGTTTACTTACATAAAAAAGTTACATCCCTCTATTTTAATTCAGAAACTGCGCAACTAGTCTCTAAGGAAATGCTTAGCATATTATGAATTTTTGAAATAAAACTGGATGAAACATGCTTTTTGTGAACATAACATGTGCCAATTATTTAAACGAACTTTTCACACTGTTTTTAAGTGCCATTAAGATTTTGTGATTTTGTAAAAATAATAAAAAGAAAATATAAAAATATAAATATTTGTAAAAAAAACGTTTATTATGTTGAATTTATAAATTGTATTAAGAAAGTAGTTAAGAATTAAGAGTAGTTAAGAAAAGTAAAACTTATATAAATAGTACTTGGGTTATATTAATAAAACATTCAGATAATCTTAATATAGTATATCGGCTTTAAAACATGATTGCTCACACAACTTACTCTTAAGAGATTGGCAAGGGACCGTGAATTAATTGTATAAACCAATTATAGTTATGAGTGACGGAGTATAATACAATTGTAGTTAGAATTAAATTAAACCTACGCGTTTCTAGGCCGTCTAAATTTATACACTTACACTAATTACTAACTATTAATATTATCCCGTTCATTATTCAAATATTTAAAACCAGGATATGTCAATCTGTTTTGACGCAATTTGCAATCTAAATAGTTTAATAAATTTTATTATCTGTAATATTGTCAGATTAATTTATTATTCCGTATGATTCTTTATTCTGTCACATATCTATAGTGAATAATTTTTATGATCATTAAGCCGTAAGCGGTATATTTGCCGCGTCAGATTTATGACGCAATTATAATTTAATTCTGAATAATAGCTTCAGATAATAGTTAGATTATCTGTTTTATTAACTACTACTATAGGTATTATATTTATTTATGAAATATTTTATTAAATGGTATGAGACATCTGCCCTCAACTCTCCTGATGTTAAGGTAGGACGGTCTAAAATCGGTAACAAATAAAAAAAAATAGTTTTAGATTTACGGTTGCCTCAGTCGCTGTCAATATGCCGACCAAAGGTATTTTATCACGCTTCGCTTGTAGGATTTTGGATTATAGGATGGGAAGAACAGGCCCAGGAGGGTGTTTGTTGACCAAATCGGAGACATCCTCAAGAATGCTATGTTGCCTAGTGCCCAAAATAGAGCTTGTATGAAGAGAATTGTGAATGTCAAGGAAGCGAAGGAGTTGTGTCAGTAGCGCTCCATTTGCTCTGCCTATCCCTGTGGAAAAAAGGCGTGACAATTTGATTGATTGATATTTCTTTAATATTATTAAGTTTTTTTTAATTTATACATAAATTGAATTTTGTTAGGTTCGTAGAAAGTCGCGCTTTGAGGTCTCTGCCCATCCTTGTGGAAATTTGAGCATGATTATTGATGTTGTTGTTGAAAATGACACATCGTCTTGTATTGTCTTTGTAATGTTAGGAAGAAAACTTTTGAAAAGGTTTCAGTATTTAGTCATCATCTTATGACACATCGCCTCCCTGGGTTTTTCTCACACTTTTATTTCAAGAATATCATTGTACGTGTTTTTTACAGTAGTACCTTTTAAAGTAAATATTTAATAATAAACTAGGTTGTACTAAATATTAAAGCTTTAGTTTCGGCTAGGAATTCTTAATAGACACTGAAAAGTCATTAAACCCTTATTAACAAGAGATTAGCTACAATGCATATTTTTAACCGCTCTTGTATCCAATTTAAATACATAATCAACCTGTTGCGTTTTGTTTGAGATGTAAATTTTCAATTGAGAGTATAGGCAAATTTATTTGTTAGGTTAGGTTATGTATACATTATGTATGTATAAGTTGGATATATAACATAGCATATACATTTATTGTTGTGTAAAATATAGTAACTTTATAGATATAAACTTTAAACATTGTTTACTAGTGTTCGACGGGATTTTGCGCGGTCATGTCGTGCGATTTGTAATTTTAAAAAGTAATAAATTTTACATAAATATTTAGTGTTAGAAAAGTAGAAAATATTGTTAGAAAAGTAGCAAAAATGTGAGTTTTTTAAATTGAGACTATATCTGACCTCGAGTTGCTTGATGGTAAGCAAGAAGAAGTCCAAGAGCGCCGACGACTGAAAAAGACGATTCAGTTTACGGTTACCTCAGTTGCAGTCACTATGACGGCCAAAGATGCTTTTTACGCTTCGCTTCATGGATTCAAGGTTACGTGGCCAGAACGCATAAGCAGGTAAATACATAAGCACATTCCAGCTTTAGTGATGTTTAGTTGAAGTGCTAGTGAAGATTTTTTTATGTCACATTTCCATATTAAGTTACTAAAAAGCTTGTATCATAGAAACAAGACGACTAAAGTACACATATCAAAGATACAATGGTACCGGCAGGTGGTTTTGAACCTGTGCTCTCGGTTTACGTGACTATTCCACTACACCACGGTCGCCTTATTATTACATAAAATTTTGAGAGATAAATTACTATCGCCATTTAAAGTGTAATTCAAATTCCAGCCATATATTTGTAAAATGACGTTGTTAATTTCAGAGTAATTAAAGCTGTAAATCAATGCTCGTAGAATTGTAAATTCATTAACGTTATAATGAAGCAAATATTTACTATTCGAGTAGTATTTAATAGCAACTAGTTGAATGACATTTTCTGAATGAATCGAAGCCATATGATTGACTGATTGTAGCTTATATGTAGTATAAGCTATGAGTACGTATCATACTCGTACAATATTTTATTCTGTGTACACTAGGACATTTATTTTCATTGACTCGACTTACGACAGCTGATGTTAAGCTGGAGTACGGTCCATAAAGGGAGGCAACTTACAAGCTGATCCTGAAACGCGACAAAGTCAATTTCGAGCCACAATTATAAAAACCTTTTTTTATAGTTTTTAAACCCAACTATTCAATCAAGGACACTCTACAAGTAGGCTCCAAAAAACAAGATTAGAAACTTTGTATCTTTTAAATGTGGTTGCATTGTATTTTATCATGTAATAACGTAGTATCACTGAGCTTAAGATCTTTTAAGTTACACGGGCTGTATACAAAATCGAGCTCAAAAATATTTTTAACATCAGGTGGCTTATAATACTGTAATATTTTCAACCTACTTTTGTTGATGCGTTACGATTTGTTGTATTTTATTACATCGCTCTGTTTACATATACATAGACAGACATCAATACCAATTATAATAAGTTTACGTATATATTTATTGACATAAACATTATGATTTTGACGTCATGATCTCTCAGTGACGAGTCAACACCCTCGCTACCCTAGTCGACTTCATACTATATAATGTAATGTATGTATATACGTGTAATATATTTAAACATATATTTAAACAAATTTGATTAGATTTATAAGTGGTACGGTAGACTGTTTGTAGTCATTTGTCTAAGCAGATGATGCCAAGTTTCAACATTGTGAAGTGAATAATAAGTTGACGTTTTAAGATCAGTTTTAAAGTTGCCTGAACTGAGGCCAAAGCTTGCCGCGCAAAGCGGATGCGATTCTTCCTTGCAGATATTATACGGTGTCAGCAATCATCTTCAGTCAGATTAATCTTCTTTTTAAACAGTTGAGCTTAACATTAGGTATTGTATGTAGTCATAATGTCGTTCAAATATAATATATGTATATTGACAAATATAGAACCTATTTCCTCCTCTATTTTACTAGACAATAACGTCTATGTAAGCAACGGTTAAGTTCATAGTAAAGAATAGGAGGTATTGACCTAATAAGATGCCAATCTGAGAAGATGCATGTCTATTTGCTAATCGTGACCACTTCACTCAACAGTGGAAGATCGTTTAGCAGTATTTTTAATTTTTAATTTAATATCCCTTTTATAATTAAAGTAAAAACCATGACCGTAGTAAAACTACAATTAAATTAAGATATTCTGAAATTTTGCTTGCTTTTGTTTGTATAGTCTTAGTAATCGAATCACGTATATACAAGCTTTGTGTCCATAAGACTCGTTCTATAATTACTCGGTAATCTGGGCTGCACTGTACTAAACTAAATTGTATGTCTTTTGCAGAATAATTTAGTTTATTAGCGTTTATTGTGTAGAATTCAAGAGGTCCAAAAGAGCCGATGACTGAGAAAGCTAGTTCATGGTGATTTTTTTTCACACGAAGATTTGTTTAGCTAAATTAAGTAGAACTTGAAGTTAAGTAAGAGTCTGTATGAAGAGAATTGTGAATGTAAAGAAGCAAGGGAGTTGTGTTGGTATCGTGGCAAGTGGCGCTTCATTGTCTCTGCCTATCCCTGTGGGAAAAAAGGCGTGACGATCTGACGACGTTACACGTAAAAACCATATTCCAGGGATAAGCATGGATCGTTGTTTTATTAGAGTTACATACGACATGGGTAAGGAAAATAAAAATAAACTTAATCTATTTTATTATATCGTAAAGTTAAAGCGTCCTTAATCGTTTCCGTTTAGTTTTGGTAATTTATTTTTCTGTTGGGGACGTAATGGTGACTTTACGATCCCAGGGAAAGGTTGTCATTCATGATCTGTAAGCAGAATCGTTAGTTTATGTTTACTTTCACGATGATTTTATGTTCGTTTTAAATTATTTTAATAGTAAAAGAAATCGGTTTGTAACTAAAAAGCGATCTTCTCCGGTTAACCAACTTTGAGGTAATATAACAAATATAGGTTTATTTTGAATTAAAGTACTATAATGAACTAAACAATTTTTTACGCGGCTTACTATCGCGTTTATTTTGGTTTTGATATTATAATTTTTAACTATTCCGGCGTTTCGAGAGATATAAAAAAAACTAGTACTATACTATATTTTTTTACAATACATTATACTTAAATAAAGTGTTTCTAACACTTGAATTAAAAAAATACATATATATATATATATATATATATATATATATATATATATATATTACATGATATGCTAGTTTATTGCATTTGTTTAGATACATAGAAATATACAAAGATTCATATAAATTCGAAGAATATGAAAGACTGTACCACGTACGTACGTCAAACGGTAACGCATTTCATATTGAAGATTGTGAGATAAAAGAACTTGCATAGCAGGCAAAATAGTGTAAGTATAATATATTTCTTTGTTTATTAAACAAAAAAAATTGTACATGGGCAAGCCTAATTCCCTCGATATTAAGGATGAACTTGGATCCAGGGAGAACACGATCAATTTGAAAAGAAAAGTAAAGCAGTTTTCTAAGAAAGGTGGGAAAAAGTAGTGTAGATTCAGTGTTACTTTATATAAAAAATACAAAATAATGGAGGCGAAATTATTTCCGTCAAATGGAAAAGCACGTGCGATTTGTATTGGCCTAAAATATGGTACCTATATTTTTGTAGCAAGGCAACATTAGGAGGCGTGACATGAGTTATTATCAACCTTGTACCTCAAGTTGCACTATTGTCACGCGACGATTATACGCCACATTGTTAGACAAGTGTAAACATTATATTATTATGATTTGTTATTAGGGTTGGTTTTATGTTTTTCTGTACAAATTCTCTTCTCTGTACATGATCTGACTTCTGATATTCGTTCTTAAGGATATAGCTTATTGATTTCCACCGGATTTGGTGGTAATATAAGCAATTCCACGTTGCCTACTATACACAAACGTTATTTGTGATAATTATATACTCATATATATTGAAGCTGGACATATTATAGCAACACCCCGCCCGATATAAGGATAGAGTGCAGTCCATTAATAGAGGTGACTGTCACTACCGTTAAATAATTGCAAGTAGCAGTCGCACCCACTATGCCGGTCTAGTTAAAACCGGCAACTACAAAGGTAATCCCCAAAATCGACTTTATTATTTAACGGTCTGTACACTTGTAAGTGGTGGGACTTGCTACTTCTGGGCTACGACTGGGCATTGCTCTTAGATAGCCAGATTCAAAGAAACTATTTGCCTCTTTTTTATTGGCAAATATTTGAACAATTCTAATAAACGACCAGGATTTGAACCCAGGACTTTACGCGTAATGGACTGGTATGCTAACTAACGCGCCACGCGCGTCGTCAAAATTCTATTGATTATTATTAGCCCATTTAACCCGCAGGACCCCTGCTGAGCAAGAGCCTTCTTTCTCTCCACGAACTATTGTAGGTATCTTATCTCGGCATCTCCGTTTGTGTCTACTGCGATGTATTTTGCCAAAACACAAATTGCCACCAAAGTTAAGTGGTACTGGGCAAGTCATCTCTGCCGAATGTCTGAAGCATTATAGGCAAAGTCCACTACTGGGTGGATTTCAGATGGCAAAATACATCGCGTATATATTTGAGTTTGAAGAATTAATACTTAAGGATATAATTAAAATTTATAAAACCTGTCCAACTAAAGACTGTTGAGCTAATTTATTTCCGCGTATAAGCAATTTAGTATTTTTAAACAACAGCATAAATTAAATTTCTTATAGTAAAAATGTAGCTTTGTTGTTGTAAATGCGCTTTTGAGTTATGAAAAATGACGCAAGCCTTCAACGACATCGTGTTAGTTAGCAATTAAGTATGTAAATTATAAAACCTAGTTAATTCTAGAAACTTGAAGGCTTGAGGTCAAAAGGTTAACACATTTAGACAATAATTATAATATGATATTATGTTAATTTAAATAGTTGTGATATTGAATTAAATGAATTAAACAAATTTTATGCGGCTTACTATCGCGTTTATTTTGGTATAGATTTTACAAGCCACATAAAATTTGTTTAATTCAATAAATATAGGTAATAGTTGAGTAGAAATATATGAGTATATTTTTTTAATTAATTAAACATCTATGCAACTTCTTTTCATTTTATTGGGGCTCAGCACATGTCAGCGCCCCACTTGATGTTAAGCTAGATTGCGGTCTATAAATGGAGGCGAACGTTTCTTCAGGTAAATAACAGCAGTCGCCATCCACTATGCCGGCCTAGTTGGAACCGGCAACTTACTAGCTGATCCCAAAACTTCACTAAGTCATTTCACGTTCCGTACAATTGAAAGTGGTGATACTACCCCGGATAGGTAGAATAGGTACCACAATTTTTTTTTATTGTGACACGACATTTGATCTTGAACCACCTGATGATAAACAAGAGGAGGTCCTGGAGTAACGACGACTGAAAAAACTGAGTTAGTTCACGGCTGCCCCAGTCGTCGTCACTATGCCGGCCAAAGGTTATAGGATGGAGAGAACACAACTACCACTCTTAATTATCATTCAATATTTGATAGTTTGGTTATTAATAGTTAAAAATAAAAAGTAACTCATCATCATCAGCCAGAAGACGTCCATTGGAACATAGGCGTCCCTCTTAGAACGCAATTCTGAACGACAAAATGCCAGTTGCATTTACCGGTTATTTGTGACTTTCACTATGTCGTCAGTCTACCTAGTGGGATGCCTACCCACGCTACGTATCCTGGTTCGTGGTCTCCACTCAAGAACCTTTAAGAGAAAGTAACTGCATACGTGTAATAACAGAAAAATCGTCCAACAATTCGCCAGAATTCTATTTACTGTAATCTAAAAAATTACTCATTTTACGTATTATGTATATCATCATCAGCAACAATCGTACACTGCTGAACATAGGCCTCCCAAAGAGATCTCTATAATGGACTGCTGCTATCGTTTGCTAGTCGTCAGTCTATCTTGTATAGATGAACGTTCTACGCTGCGTTTTCCTGTATGTAGTCCTCGTTTGGGAACTATTTTGTTATGTGCATATAATATATATCTACAATTCTCTGTAGTTATAAAGTAATTATTGTAGTTTGTTATTAGGGAATGATTCCACATATTTACCGTAGAAGCTTTTACACTCAATTTCCTTTCGAGGGCAACGATACGTCGGTATTATTGACCGTTAACAATACACAATAGATCGATTCGTCCCTTATATTTCTACGACTTGCCAAAATTGTATTGGCATTCCATGAAATAACATAAAAAAGTATTTTATATGTTGCTATAAACATACTTTTTATTGATCATAATAAAATCACGACTTCAATTATGTTATTACTTTTTTGTGTTAGAATGAGTAAATATATTTATTTCGAAAAGATGTCGAGAAAATATTAAATATTTTAAAATTAAAAAAATGTTTTAATAATTAACTTTGTAGGTAAACTATTTCCAGCTTATTATAAGTTATATGTATAAAATACAACGCCTAACAACACATTACTGTTAAAACAGTAATATCGATGTACAATAATAGAAAATAACCAGAATTACAACCGATTATTCGCGTTTGATTTCCGGCCAGAGAAAATGTCATAGTTTTAATTTGTAATAGGTACTTGATAATTAGATTAAATATTATAATTATTTGTTAATAAAAAAGACGCAGATATTTGCTCCAGCTCTTGTTGTAAAAGAGTAGTACGTAGTGGTGCCCAGTCTGCCGATCCCGGTTACAAAAACAAGTGTACAGACCATGAAATGACCTAGTCGCGTTTCAGGATCGGCCCAACTACGGTTCACGGTTACTGTGCCTGCCAAAAAATAGCAATTACAATGAAAAAATAAAATTATGTTTTACATTTTTATTTATATTTAAATTATGATATAAGTTATCTAGTAAAATCGTTTTAACAAGTAAAGTCCATAGATAAACGACATAATATTAATTTAGCGTGAGATCATTTATTTTATCTAATAATTTATTTTCATCTCAGATAACTAATTGCTTAGTTAGCTGCGCTTATTATTAAATTAAAATTGCGGCTAAGTAAGATAACCGGCACTGCAAACTATGACGTCATCAGCCTACAAATATGTTATAGTGCAGATTGGTAATTTATTGGAAATGAATGTTACTGTTTGTTCTCCTTTAGCCTTTCACCGGTAACCGTATTCTTAAGGAAGTTTTTTTATTTTTTATTTTCTACTAAAATTGACTAGTTATCGAAAAAATACGTAGGAAAGACATAGCTTGCACCTATCTAAGAAATCGGTTACACACCTAAATAAAAACATCACTCAATCATTGGGGATCCAAATTCAAATGGTGGTACGCCTAGCTGGCGTACCACCATTTCTTATAGTATTATTAATTTACTTGTCTCCTCTATTTAACATATAATATGAGTTAGTTATGGTCATATACGTTATAGAACAAACATAGTTTTTAATATTATTTCATAATAAAGTTATTACAAAATTTGCTTCAGATGCTGAAGGTACAGGCGGTGCGGATCTGCAACGCAAGCTGGATATGTTGAACGGAGCACTCGATGCCGAACGTGCTGAGCAAGCGCGGCGGCAAATGCAATACATCGCACATTGTACGTATAACAAACTCTATTACTGTCATCTTAGTATTAAGATAATAATAATGCATGTGGGTACGTGTGAGTTGCGCAGTCACATAAACCTCCGCTCGGCTGGCACACATGATAAAACATTTACACATGGGGCCTACCACCAACTTTTAAAAACAAGTATGTTTTAAGACAGTACTGTTTGATGTATAAAACAAGATTTTTTATTTGCGATTTTGTTTTAATCCTTCAAATTCATTCGAATGTGCATAGATTTTACGTCCAGAAACGTATTACTGCTAAATTTAAATATTAATATCTTTTGTAATTACCGCGGTGGTACGCTTGAGAGTTTAGAGGAATGAATATTGATGTGACGTCACAAAACTGCCAATAGTAATTTTATTCAAATAAGCATTGTTCACTGAACGTCTTTTAATGACACTGCATTATAAAAACATTATTTGACATATGTTTAACCAATCAACATTACCTACGATAATGCCAAGTATTTCATTGCATTTTCGTCGTCATAAATAATATCATCAGATAGTTCAAAAGTCACGTTAAAAATTCCATGCAAGATTCATAATCTTATGACTCTAATAATGTTTTATAATGTCAGAAGTACCTCTCTTATATTTTTATTAAATTAAAAATTCCAATCAAATTGTTACACCTTTTTCCCACAGGGATAGGCAGAGATAATGGAGCCACATCCACAATCCTTTCCCACAAGCTCTACCATTATTCATATTTTATTTTTATATAAATAGGAAAAAAAGTATTTATTTTTCACCTAAATAATATTTTTTTTTACAATAAGGCACTGAATTATTATTGCGTACATTAATTAGTACCGTTTGTATTCATGATTTTATATTATTGTATTTTGGTCCAAAAGTCAAATAAAATATTCAGTGTAACCAGAAATATATTTCAGGAACTTTAAAGGTTTATTCAGGTCACAGCGTACAATACCATATGAATAATTTAGATCTGTACTGTGTAACAACAGATGACATAAGTCATAAAATATTGTTGCACGTATTGTTTAGTGCACCAACATATATGTACATACTCGTATTTATCTCGGTGCAGTTAGCACTGTTCTTTTTATGTGAATATAAAAAAAAATAGTGGAGCAAAATTCACTACTGAGTGGGCTCCAGATTGCAGAAGACATCGCGGTAGGCCCACATGTAGATGGCGAGATGAAATAGACTCCTACAATAATTCGTGAAGCGGGACTGCAAGGTAGCCTTTCTTTGCCCAGCAATGAGACAATTAAATGGACTAATAATAAAAAATTATTATGTACTAATACTATATCAAACATTTTATTTTATTTCTTTATCTTGTTATTTAACGTATATAGTACAATATCGATAGTTTTTCCAAAATTGGAACCTCAATCCCAAGGGCGTATTTGTGGTTTAGTTCTTATGTGGATCAGTAAAATACTAAAACATTTTTTCCTTGCCTTATTCTAGTGAGTTTTTGTACAGTCTTCAAGGATTCTTTCTTAGTTCTTTCGAATTGTTTTTGTGTTTGAAGCAGTTGGGGAGTTCTAGATTGATACTATCAGTTTTGAAAGTAAATAAAAACAGTAAACTATCCGAGAACAACAAGTTAGAGATTTTTTGTTTCCTATAAAATTTGTTTAATTTGTTTTTGTACAATGATTGTTGATTTATGGATGACTTTATTAGATTACAATGGTAGTAGAACAATTCAAAGACTGTAAAAAGTCCGTATTGTAAATATATCTAAGGACTAGTAATGATTATTCTTTTTCTTTTGTATATAAATATGTAACCCGCCTGATAGTATTTAGGCAACAGCAAAGAATT
Organism: Tinea trinotella; assembly: GCA_905220615.1. Lineage (NCBI taxonomy): Eukaryota > Metazoa > Arthropoda > Insecta > Lepidoptera > Tineidae > Tinea > Tinea trinotella. The sequence goes on along the minus strand of HG992321.1, from coordinate 5,952,277 downwards.
TAAGCTGTGCACGTTTTGAGACCAGCAATAAACTTTGCAAACTGAGGTCATACTTAGAACAACAAAAAAAATTTTTAGTTATGATTTGTTAAAAACGTATAGGTATACAAAATGAATACATGTAAAAAAACTTTGATCATTAACTTTCTAGATCAATCAATTAATCAAATTCGTCATTTGCCATCCATTGACATCCACAATCCTCTTCATACAAGCTTTACGGTTATAGGCACTAGGCAATCCAGGTTTATTGAGGATATCCTCGTTTAACGCATCCATCCACATCAAATTTATAAATTCCTTTCGTCAGTCTACCTTCACTCATTCTTTACATAAACATTGTTATATTTCTAGATTTATTAAAAAAAACTAACAGAACCTTGTGATTTATTGCAAATAAAAAAGTTACAAAGTGTACTTAATACTTTTAGGGATTATTATGAGTACTTTGATAGTGCACTTTCAACCATATGTCAACAAACTAAAGTCAGTTTCAATATAAAACTGTTAAATTGATACATTTTTTTATCAAGAGAGTTAAATATAAATCAATCAAACTGTGTTACATTCATTCTCACAAGGATAGAAAAAGACAAGGAAGCGCCACTTTTTTACTATCGTTCCTATCTTTATTCCTTCACGTTCACATTTCTCTTCATACAAGCTATAGTGGAATTTGCCTTCATTTTTAAACTAAATCGCGGCTTAACAACAGAGAGTTTGTCTTTTTTATAGTTATATACATTTCTATACTATTCATAAAAACAGGACAACCAAAGTACATGTATCAAAGATATATGGGTACCGGTCAGTGGTTTTGAACCTGTGTTTGCGTAACCATTGCACTGTCACCTTGTTATATTTAGTTTTTAAATATAAATAAGTTTGAAAATGGCTTCTCAAGAATATTTTTACTATATTTAACTTATATTAAATTGTTTAATTTCAGCGGGATATTCGGAAGATTCTGATTACACTTCAGACTTAAATTATCCAGTCGGTCAACACCCCAACTGTAGCGCCTCACAATTTAGAAGCGCAGCACATCAAATGCATACACCCCAGGTAAAATGCATAGATTAATTATTGGTCGCGCTACGGAGCGTCAGAGAGAACAATCATTAATATATATTAATGTTTTGGTCTCTCTGACGCTCTGTAGCCATAGGGCTTACAAGTATATGCTCATATTAAAAATAAAAACAATTAGTAACACATTTATAGCTTAAATGATAATAATAATATTTTCTTCGGGTCTGGTTGTCAAAAAATCGTAGGCAGTGGTAGGTACCCATCCTGCCGATACGGGGTAGTGGTAGTACTATACAGACCACCACTACCCCGAATGGTAGTAAGTATACAGACCGTGAAGTGACTTTGTCGCGCTTCGGAATCAACTTGTAAGTTGCCCGTTCCAACTAGGCGGGTATACTTCTGTTTTGTTGTAAGTAGTGACTGCTACTTACAGTTATTTGACGGTAGATCAGTCGCCTTCGCATTCATCAACCGCTCACCAGCTTAAATGGTCTATTATTTACGTCTAATTAATTTATTTATAAAACGAAAATAAACGCAATAGTAGGCCGCATAAAATTTGTTTAAAATTTGTTTATTATTATTTTTTCGATAATTTTTTTTTAATTTTTTTAAAATTTTTAATGTCAACGCATTTAGATTTTATAAATAAAACTACACCCCTTTTTCAAAACGCTTCAGTGTCTTTCACGAACGAATAGAAGTGTAAAATTGGATTTTATTTTGTCAACATATCTTGAAGTCAATACCCCTATAACCTAGAAGAATTTGCATTTTATATACGCATAGTCGTACATAACTTTATACACCTGTTTTTTCCCACGTATGTTTTATCCTTAATCTATTTTCAATTATTTCTATCCTTTATTTTTTCTGCGCTTCAAGTCTAGTTATAATCGATTTCCTGGCTTAACACAACGTCTCAGTAGCGTCAATGTTTTTTTATAATTTTATTTGATAAATTGTTTCAGTGTTTTGACAAAAATATTAATATTAGCGTATTCTCGCTTTATGTGAATAATGAATAATACATATTCAATCATGAAATCTTAGTCTGTACTGTAATGTGCTCTAATGTGACTCGCAAAACTAATTTTAGTTTTAAATGTGCGGTTGCCTACTTAAGTTATACGTATAGTTGTGTAATGCCGGAATCTTGTTTTCCCAAGCGTCAATGTATTTGAGCAAATGCGACTAATAACGTCAGAGAAAGAGCGTCACATCCAAAATCTAATAATGAACAAACAACACAAGAAAAGTAGTAATCAACCGCAAACAGATAGTCGAAATAACAGTGTTGGCTTTCTAAAATTGTTTTCTAATGTATGTAATTTTTATATATACTTATTTATATGCTTTAATATTTCCGTACCTATGTTGTTTGATCTGGCGTATTAACCTTTTAGGTTTTTGTTTATAATTGCATTTCATATGTTTTTTTACAAAGCTTTTTAATTACTTTAGGCCTGTTAATTCTATTGGACAAGATACCAAAGATTTTAAAACCCCCAGTCAATTGTTGAATATGATCCCTTAACTGTACATTTTTTTATATTAAATAAATACTATATTTAATTACTAAATGTGTGTATTTGTGATTATATATAAGCTTTATTAAATTAGTATTTTTTTAGATTTTGCGCGAACATTGAATAATGAGTTAAACAAATATGCGGTCTCTCCGTGACCACGATGGCTGCAAAGCTTTCAAAACGTCGGAATAATAAAAAAAATGAAAAATGAAAACCAAAATAAACGCGATAGTAAGCCGCATAAAATTTATTTATTTCATTTATTAAATTATTTATGTAGATAAATATGATGTGTAGTAAAAAATGTAATGGCCGGCATAGTGACGATAACTGAGGCAACCGTAAACCGCTAAAGTAAATTTTATTAGTCGGCGTCGCTCTTGGACTTTCGCTTGCTCACCAAGTTTATTATTTATTCATCAGTGTTTAAAAGCATTAAGTCAACTTTTGTAAACAAGTTAAATATACGAGTAAAATATAAACGTTTGATTTAACTAAACCAAACGCTATAAATTACTATCATATTTTATTTCGTTGTTAGTTTTGAGTGTAAAAGTAATATGAGAGTTTTGGTTGTACTCGTATGGTTAATGAATAATAGAGTTTAGGTTTTAAAATAGAATTAGTAACACACTCCGCTTGATACCACTTGTTACAATAATTTACTATGAATAGTATATCAAGGCTACTGTGGTGCGGGTAGTTACGGAAATTATATACTGAATTACATTTCAAAAACTAGTGATTTTTTACCTTTGACCCTTGTTACTTTATAGGACGGTCTTAGAAAAATTCTAGTCTAAACGGTGCAAACACTAAAAATTTTCACATTAAATAGTTTGAACAATAAAATGTTGTTTATCGAACAGTTTGAAAGTTTTATTGCGAGTCGGCATGTTAACATTAGGCGGACGGCTGCCGCCTAATGTTAACTAGGAATGCGATCCATGAACGGAGATAACCGCTACTACAGTTAAATAACTGTAAGTAGCAGGTTACATCCACTATGCCGGCCTAGTTGGAACCGGTAACTTACAAGCTGATCCTGAAACGCGACTAAGTCACTTCACGATCTGTAAACTTGTAAGTGGTGGTACTACCCCGAAACGGCAGACTGGGCACCACTGTCTACCACTATTGAGACGCGACATTTAACTTTGACTTGCCTGAAAGCGAGCAATGGTTGATTTAATCTGCACACGCATATATGCAAAAGTTTTCTAATAACCTTTGGCTGGCATAGTGACGGCAACTATGACAATTGTAAACAAAACGATTTTTTCAGTCATCGGCGTTCTTAGATCCTAGAGCGTTTCTTGTTTGTCATCAGGCTAGTCAAGGTCGGATGTCGCGCATCCAAATAAAATTTAAAAACCCGCTAAATATACTAAAGCGATCGTTGTGTAGTAGAAGAGCAATGGTGACGCAAACCGAGAGCACGGGTTCAAAACCACTTGCCGGTACCAACTAGGCCGGCATAGTGGATGTGATTGCTACTCACAGTTATTGAATTGTAGTAGCAGTGACATTCATTCATGGACCACACTTCGGCTTAACATCAAGCGGGGTGCTCAGTTGTCGAGTCACAATAAAAACAATAAAAAAGTAAATAAAAAAAATACTTTTATTTCAATTTCAGGGATCACTGGAAGTATCGAGAGAAAATTCATATGAACGAGAGGAATACCATTTGCACGGTGACGCAGAACCATTGTATTATAATAGTCAACCCAGGGGAAGCAGGTTGGTCAACTTTTGCAATTTAAATAAATAATTTCCTTCATACATGCGACAGGCGTGGCTGATTGATTAGCACACCAGTTTGTTACGCGTAAAGTCTCGTGTTAGAGCAAATATTTGTTTCATAGCTTTTATTTGTAATATTTAATAATTATATTCATCATTTGGTTGGAAAACACCCTCATATTATTACAATTACAATTATTTGCCAATAAAAAATAGGCGTCTATTTGCTTCGGGTCTGGTTATCAAAGCGTGGTAAGCTTGATAACCAACGCCCAGGATAGTACCACCACTTATCAGGATAAGTTGCCAGTTCCAATTAGGCCGGCATAGTGGATATTTATTTTTATTTTTATTGTGACTCGACATATGACAGCACCCCGCTTGATGTTATGCCAAAGTGTGGTCCATGAATGAATGTCACTGCTACTACAATTCAATAACTGTGAGTAGCAATCACATCCACTATGCCGGCCTAGATGGAACCAGCAACTTACAAGCTGATGCCGAAACGTGACCAAATCACTTCACGGTCTGTATACTTGTAAGTGGTGGTACTACCCCGGATCGGCAGACTGGGTACCACTGCCTACCACTCTTTGATAACCAGACCCGAAGCAAATATCCATCTCTTTTATTTTCATTAACAAATATTTGCAATATTTAATACTATTAAATATTACAAATAAAAGCTATGAAACAAATATTTGCTCCGACCGGGGACCGAACCCGGGACTTTGCGCGCAACAAACCAGTCGCTAAACCGTTCGTCCACGCCTGTCGTCTATGGCTGCTACTTACAGTTATTGAATTGTAGTAGCAGTGACATCCATTAATGGACCGCTTAACATCAAGCGGGGTGCTTACATGTGTCGAGTCACAATAAAAAAAAGATAACGCCTACGTATATTATGTTGTATCTCGACATGACAGCACCCCGCCTGATGTTAAGCTAAAGTGCGGGCCATGAATGAAGGGTACTGCTGTTACAGTACAATACTGTAACAAGCAGCACATCTAATTTTCCGGCCTAGTTGGAACAGGCAACTTACAAGCTGATCTCAAAACGCGACTAAGTCACTTCACGCTCTGTATATTTGTAAGCCCTACTCGGCAGACTGGTCAATACTGCCTCTGAACGAATTTCCACCTCTTTTTTTATTGTTAAATATTTGTTATATTTAATTTAATCAATAAATATTTCAAATAAAATCTATGACCCCGATCTTTGCTCCGAACCTGAGTCTCTACGTGTTTACAATATAAATATTTGAAGCTTTAGGATAGATTGTTTATTAAGGTTTAAGTGACTATGGGGCTGCCATAAGCACTAAATGCTTAAAGTCCAACGACAAAAAATATATAAAAAATGTGTAGCTTATTTGAAAAATTTAATATTTAGGTTAGTCGTATATTTTGACACTCAATTTATATATCTAAGGTAATATTGGTGTTACAATTTCAGGATTGAAACTTGGTCGCAGTATCAACCCGAATTGATTGCGCAGGCTAGCATTGAATCAGCGATCTCGTGGCGTACTGCAACTGATTGGCAATCTGGAGGTAAATATAATTAATTTCTCAAGAAAGCTAGCTTGCCTAGTGCACATAATTGTAGGGCTTATATGAAAAGAATAGTAGATGTGAGGTAAACGAGGGAGTTGTGTCGGGATCGTGGCACGTGGCGCTCTATTGTCTCTGCCTATCCCTGTGGGAAAAAGGCGTGATAATTTCATAAAATTTCTTGTTCATACCGTCGTGAGGTGAGTAGAGATCGATAAAGGAATCTCAAGCCAAAAAGGAACATAATTGTAAACCACGTGAAAACACCACTTGCCGGCATACTTTTTGTTTTCAGTCGCTGGCACTCTTAGACCTACACTTGCTTACAGTCAGGCAAATTGAAGTCAGACTCAATTTATGGTTCCTATTTTTATTTCGAGTGTGACTATTAATCTTATCTATCGTGCCTCTATTTCGACAAGGATAGTGCCACATTCCCTATACCTTATATTAAGTACATTTTTTTCTGTCTTTCCCCGCGGAAAAAAGGTGTGACAATTTGATTGATGGATTGATTTACTTCTATTTAAGTTTAATAATATTGAACCTATTGTTATTTCAGAAGATCAACGGAGACCAAGTTTGGAGAGGCAGAATACATTGTACGACGATATGTCTTACGGATACGATTATAATATGAGAATAAGGTAATCATTTCGTAATAGTAAATAGTGCATAGTAATGGATAAGTCCTTGCCATCGGCTTGAACATCTCAAAAGCGTTAAACACGGCTCGTCTTTCTAAGCCGATAGCCGACTTTGTGCGTGGGAGCTCCATACGCGTTGTAGTGGATGAAAACGCAACGCGCAGGATATCTGTTAATGCTGGTATCCCTCAGAGCTTCGTGCTGTCGCGACCTTGTTCTTTCTTCATATCAATGACATGCTGGACCTTAGATCCGACACTGTGAATAGACGCTTCTCTTAGGTTTATTTTTATAATGTAATTTTAATATATTTTCTGCACAGCACTATCAAATGTTTTAGACGATCCGATTTAAATACTATTAAAATACAAGTTGACTAAATAAATGTTACTAAGTTTGATTTAATAATATTTACAAATACATATATTTGTTTTCAATATTATTAAAGACAACAGCAACATTCAAGCAATATTGCTGTTACCAATAAAACTTAAATATATATTATTATTAACTTGAAAATGGTATCTAGAGCTGTCGTAAATATGTATTGTAATTATTAAGTTATATTATTTATTATTATGTAATCTTGACGTGTAAAAGCCTAATTACTTAATAAATAAATAAATTCTAATCTGTTAAACATATTTATTTCAGGGACCACAAACATTTATCACAGCAAGCAAGCTTTGAGGAGTATTACGACTCAAGCAGTCACCACCCCTACCAGTCTACGTATGGAAGTGATGATTGCCGACAATGGGACAGCGGGGGGCAATATTTTTATGACGATGGATTAGGGTATAATCAAACGGAACACGAAATGGCTATGAATAAACGACGGTCTTCGATTGTACAGTTGCCTCACGTGCCAGCGAGACAGGTAAGAATCTAACATAAAATATTTCTGAATATGATACTTAGGCTTTAATGTATAATGATCATAGCCTAAGAATATAATAAACAATAAGTTATCATTCAAGTTCATTTTATATTTTTCATCATCTTTTAAGACGTGAAATCTCAAATCGCTGTTAGGATAACAGTTTATTTATAGTCATTCTTTATGATCGTGACCCTCGTTAATTGTCTTCACCATTCTTCCTCACGTCGCCCTATCTTCTGCCGCGTTAGTCGCCTTATTTAAGGTGGCATTAAGTTTGTGGCATAAAAATACATTTTTTTACATAATAAGCAGTTTGATTTGAATGATTTATTCACAGTAAAAATATAATAAATATTATCATTTGATCTAATACATTATAATAATGACCGAAATAATACATGAGATGTTAAATATTAGATATTCGTATTATTAATAATAGTTGTAGGCAGTAGTTCCCAAATTGCCGATCCGGGGTAGTACTACCATTTACAAGTACGCGAAGTGAAGTAGCGTTTCGTAAACAGATTGTAAATTAATGGTTTCACTTCGACGGTTACAGGTGCGACTGCTACTTCCAGGTATTAAAGTTTGCTGGAGTTTGCAGCCTAACATTAGGCGGGGTGATGTCATATGTCGAGCCACGTTAAAAAAATAAAACCGATGAATTGTCTACTTCTAATACTCGTAACTAACACAACCTACACATCCCCCAAGTAATTTATCCCAAAACAAAATTAGAAAATTCGTAAATCTTAAAGTATTTGATTTAAGATAGAGATCATCAACATGTTAAGAAAGCCAATATAAGATTAAAATGTATTATGTTTTAGATGCCAGCTTCGTCAAGGTATTCGGATTCCAATGGAATGGCTCCCTATAGACCACGACAGCGAAGAACTGCCGCCAGTTTACCCGGTATGTACGAGTATGCGCCATAAATAAGTATTTTTATATAACTTTATTATTATCATATTAACTTATTTAATTCACACTGCTGAATAAAGGCGTAGTATAAAATTTCATACTATATCTGCTAGATTTACCCCTAAAACAATGCTCTCAATATACTCCTCGAAACTGGTCCGTCAAAACCAATCGAAAACCAAGTCTTTGCATTATAGGTAAAGACAGGGAGAACGCACACATCTTTGCGGGAATTTTTTCAACGCATCTTATTTCTTTTACTTGCTCTGCCTTGAATAATATTCATCCAAAGCAATATATGTAATATTCATCCATCTGATGTGGATGGGCACGTTCAACAAAACCAAATCGAAGATATACTCAAGAAAGCTGGGTGGCCTAGTGCCCATAACCGTAAAGCTTATAGAATTGTGGATTTCAGGGAAGCGAGGGACTTGTGTCAGGATCGTGGCAAGTGGCAATTCATTGTCTTTGCTATCCCTGTGGAAAAAAATTAATTGATTGATTGAAACAATTCTTATTACTCGAGAGGTTATTTATTGGCAGTGAAAATCTGTTGCTGGCCCGACACCATAAGGATTAAAAGCTAGGAACTTTTTTTATTGTGACTCTGCATCTGACTTCGACTCGCCTTATAGTAAGCAAGAAGAGATCCAAGGATAGTAGTTTAAGTTGTCCTAAGTTGTTTTATTTTATTTGGTTGCATAAAATACGACGGCGATTTTTCTATTCAACTCTGTTGCTTTCGTTAATGTTTTGTTAGCTCGCCCTTTTTAGCCTTCGGTTAACGATTTATTATGTACAGTCAAATTAGTTTGGAGACGAGAGCGCATTTCCATTATTAACACACGTTACGAAAACGCTTAGGTTTTAATTGGAAGCACACGGAAGATAACCGGAAACTTTTAATGGAAAAGCACGAAATTCGGTTTAACTATGTATGATTACGAATTAACTATATATGATAAAAATAGCAGAATATCGTGCACAAAACAATTGTTTTCACTGACGAAAGATATGTCACATACCCTCTCGAATCTTAGTCAGATGGAAGCACTTTTAAAGCGACATATATCAAAGGGCAAGCGAACAAAATATTTAAATGATTAAAAATTAAAAATTTATAAAAGTTGTTAATTTATTTATTTGCTGACTGTACACTACTACAAACGCAATAACATCTCCATGTTAAAACTAAACATAATGATAGGAGATCGTAACATTTTTTTTTACCGCCACGACATAATGCAAACACGCTCTTAGGCGTAGCTATACTCAATTTCGAAGCTATTTCGTGCTTTTCCATTAAAGGTTTCCTGCTATCTTCCGTGTTTTTCCAATTAAAACTTAAGCGTTTTCGTAACGTGTGTTAATTATGGTAATGCGCTTTTAGGCGCACTACTACAAACGCAAAAACGTCTCCAAGCTAATTTGACTGTACATAGTAAATCGTAAACCGAAGACTAAAAAGGGCGAGCTAGCAAAACATTAACGAAAGCAACAGAGTTCAATAGAACAATCGCCGTCGTATTTTATGCAAACAAATAAAATAAAAACTTGGAACACACTACTACAAACTCAAAAACGTCTCCAAGCTAATTTACCTGTACCTAGCTAGCATGCTTGTCATACTACATGTATCATTGAATTATAAAAACTGTATATTTTTAACAAGTTTTTTTATATTATTTTCAGCGACTCCATCATCAACACCAAACCGGGTTCGAGTGCTTCCAGTTCCGCCGGGAGGTGGAAGTTTAACAGGTCGAACTGGTCGAGGTCGTCGTTTACCAAGTCTCCCTTATGCACCCCCAGTGTCCTCTATGTTATCACAAACCCGCGTGCCTTATATACCTGGTAAATAAATGTAGATAATTTAAATAATAAAGTCACAAAAATCCGCTTTGCGTGAAGCCACACGGTGCGATGCGGTGGCGGCGCCTGAGCGGGGTCGCTGGAGCGTCCTGCATATAAAAACAATGATAAGCCAGACAGTGCCTTCCGGCGCCGTACAGCAGGCACGTCGCACTTCGATTAAGCGAGACGCGAGGGGGAAGGAAGTGTTGCTTTAAGTCCCCGCTCCGCATACTACGGCGCCGCAACAGCGCCTCATACCACGTGTGTACGGTGATGCGGCAAAATGTTTGCGATGCGACGCCGTACCGCACCGCGTGGCTTCACGCTTTGTCCTTTGGTCAAACAATGCAGTTAATTTTAAAATAATATATTGTTGATAAAACTAAATGAAATTTAGTTTGTTATATTATAGTTTGTATTACCTTACCTTACCACTGATATCATAAATATTATTTTTAATAAAACAATAATACTGTAGCGTTACCTCTCCTTTGGACCGCTAGGATTATTAATCTCTACGAATCAGATGCTAACTTTTCATCCCCGAGCAGTTTTAGCTCCGTAGACAAATAAACACGCTAAATATTTTCACCACTTTTAATTGAGCATTCTTTATACTTATTTATAAAAATAGATTTTACACAATATATTACATGTTTGTTTCAGAACCTGAAAAGACTTTACCTCCTACAAGTTTTGGTTATGATTCGTCATATAATTATCAACCCGAACCACAAGATAGTGCTAATGAACTTAATTATAATACTTCTTCTAGGTATGTATTTAAAACATTATTTTGTGGCTCGAAATACGACAGCACCCAGCCTGATGGTAAGCTTGAAGTGCAGTCTATGAATGAAGGCTACTGTTTCTAAAGTTAATTAATGCAAGTAGCAATCGCATGCACTATGCCAGGCTAGTTGCTATATTTTTTAGCGACAGGCGTGGCGTATAGGTTTGAACACCAGTCCGTTACGCGAAAGGTTCCCGGTCGAAGCTAATATTTGTTTTCATTAATTTTTATTTTTTTTATTTTTATTTTTTTATTGTGACTCGACATATATATTGCAAATGCGTTTATTAGGGAGTGTATAGTGCATAGAATAGTGACGATAGTGCATAGAATAAGGAATAACACAATGCGCGATAGATGTGGTTTGTGGGAATATGTAGTGACAAAATTTCTTTGTTTTGGAAAGAAAATCAAACTCCGATGGTTTGGGCGATGGAGTGAAAGTAGATTGACAAAAGAAATTTATAAATCTGATGTGGATTGATGCATTAAACGAGGAAGACCCAGGAGGGTTTTATGACCCTATCGGAAACATCCTCATGGTTGTGGATGTGAGAGAAAAGAATAGTCGATGTGAGGGAAGCGACGGAGCTGTGTCAGGATCGTGGCAAGTGGCACTCCATTGTCTCTGCCTATCTCTGTGGGGCGAAGTGTGACAATTTTATTGATTGATTGATCTTAATTTTGTAAAAATGATCTAAAAATCTTATCGAGACATTCATTGATATCGACTTCTTACTATGCGCACCCACATCATTATGGCACTCAATAAATGCGAGGGAGACGGCCTAATAAGAGCGACTATCCAGTTCTAAATGCGAGCACTTATACTATAATATGTTTTTTTTTAAATTGTGACGTCTGGCCTTGACTTGTCTGATGGTAAGCAAGTTGAGGTCAAAGAGCGCCAACGACTGAAAAAACCGCCTCAGTTCTAGGTTGCCTTAGTCGCTGTCGCTATGTCGGCCAAAACGTTAAGTTAAAATTATTGATGTGTACACTGTTAGCGTACAATAGTCTAAAACTGATCTATAACTATAATCTTACTTTAATTGCTCATGATTTGGTTGTTGTCTATTGGTGAAAAAGCACGAATGAATATTTCCATAGAAATCAACTATTACTCTCCAGCTTTTAACGACAGCTTTTTGAGACGCGACATTAACCTCATTTTGCTTAATGAAAAGGTTAGCTTTATGAGCGCCGTCAACTGTAAAAAACAACTATTACGATCACATCAGTCGTCACTATGCTGTTATTTATATTTATAATTTTTTAACTTCCAAATAATCCGTTTCTTACGTTTGTTTTGTCAGAAATCGTACAAATCTGTTATCTGAATGTACCTATGAATTCGGATACTTTTTTACAAGAAGCCGCGAGGGAGACCGTACACGACCGTAAACATAACATTACCTAGCTGGTACCTAAGAATAACATAAACATTATTTATTGGTTTAAATTGTATTATTGATAAAGGTTTTATTTTTCAGTTACGATGAGCAACCTTTCTTTAATGAAACTCCTCATGCAACACCTCCTGCATATGGTAATTATAATTTCAACATATAATTTTTATGCAAATATACGATCTATGACGCAATATTTTAATGATAAATAAAATGATAAGAGTTTCCGTTAATTTAAAAAGATAATAAAATCTGATTTTAGCTTTAATTTGTTAGTATTTTGCTGGACAGTGAAAAAGATACACTTATATTTTTTGCAGCTCAAAAAATGTCGTGGACAGAAGAAGAATCTCAATTTTCATATCCAACCACCGACGATGAAAGAGTGCCTACAAGAACACTGCCAACTACTGATTCTACATATCTACCTCAACCATCCATATCTAAAAATTATCAAGATCAACAATTCACTGACTACCAGTATCAGAGCACACAGGAAGAAAAATATAACATTGAACAGAATCAATATAGTGCTAATCAGAACCAATATAACGTTGATCAAAATCAATATAATGTTGATCAAAATCAATATAGTCTTGATAAGAATCAATATGGCGTTGATCAGAATCAGTACAGTGTTGATCAGAAGCAATATAGTCAACAGCAGGATCATCAACAAAACGAAAATTACCAACCCCCATATAGAGAAACACAGCCACTTTATCAACCACCACATCTACAAAAACAAAAACAGCCTTCACAACTTCAACAAACTCAGGAAAAGTTGCCAGCTCAGCAATTACAAGCTACTGTTATGACCGGCGCCGCAACTTTAGGTTCATTCATGGCAGGCGGTGCTAAAAAGCTAGGAAGCCTATTTGGTGCTGCAGCCGCAGCAGTGGCGCCCCCAGTGCAACCTTCATCTGTACCCAGATCAACAAGTACTATTAATTCATTCCCATCGACAGGCGCACTAGTTACTCCTTACACCTCAGCAGTAGCCCCAGTAACACCATTTACATCAACATCAACCACTGTTCCGTTAGAAGCATCCGTCCCTGAAGTATTACCGCTGGTACCCGTAACTGCTGTTACGACGTCTGCGCCGATTTCTTTACCTAGAACACCATCACTTCGAAGACAGGAGTCGATACAAAGGCCTCCGGTGCGTCGGACTCGAACATTACCCGATGCACCGGAAGATTTTCCTTCTTCAGGTTATGATGAAAGTGCCTATGATGATGAGTACAATAAGACTGAATACGATGATACATTGGAGAATGATAGGACTTCGTTAAATAGGTACAATGAGGATGAATATTTACAACAAGCAATACAAGACGAGGTTAGTGACAATACGAGACATTTGCCAGAGGACCATAGTGTTAGTTTACAAAAAACTGCCTCGCCAACGAGAAATGGTGTACAGTTAAGGAAACCATCTGTGGATAGTTATCACGCTGTACCTGCACCCGTTGACCGAAGGACTTCACAGAGTTCTTTTCAACAAGGATCTATTCAAGAGGAACCTGTCGTTCCGAACACGCAAGAAGGTGAGTGTTAAAACAGATATTCTTTTAGAATAGAATATATGTTATTAAGCATTTTTATATTCTTCGTATATTCTTTCATGACTGTAAATTAAGGATTTAATTTTTCATAATTTTTCCATTCTTATAAGAAATAATGTCATAATTGTAATTAGAAGTATATACGTACCTAAGAACACAACGTATATATAATTTCCTTTTTAGAATCTCTTACGGAAAAGTCGAAAGTGACATTTCAAGAGGAAAGCAAAACTTACCATGATGTTCCAGCAGAAGGAGACAATTACCAGGACGAGAATTACGACGAAGAACAACAGAATTATTCTGAGGACAATTATCAAAACCATGATGAACAGTTTCAAAAAGATCACGACCAGTTCGATGAACAAGACGATCAATATAACGAAACAGAAGAAGCATACCATGAAGACGATGTATTCCAAGAAGAGGGGAAGGTTAAACATGAAAAATTCCAGGAGCCCCAGCCTAAATTGACACCTAAGCAGAGATGGCATCGTGCATACAACAAGATCGTGATGCAGCTGAACGTAAGTACCTTTTAAATATTTAAAAGTAACAATATTTATTTTATTTTGAACTTTATATTATTCAACTTTTTATTTATTTCTATCTATATTTTTTTTTCAACTTGATTTTATTATTATTTAATTACGAGTATAAAGAATTATAATTTTGGTGTTATTTTATATAGTAAACTATTATTTTAATATCACAATCATTGTATTTTATTTATTTATATTTTATATTCATGAATTAAAGAATTTTCATGCGGCTTACAATCGCGTTTATTTTGGTTTAGATTTTACAATTCTATTACAATTTATTGTAAGCCGCATAGAATTTGTTTAATTCATTATATTTATATTTATTTATTTTTATGTCGTTTTATGTTAGGATTAGAATGTAGGGATTGAATTGAAATGTATAATATGCTGTACTGGATCAGGTAAGTGTTTATTTTATTGAACTTAGGTAATATTTTATTTTTGTACGACCCCGTGTTGATAGGTTCGGGCAAGGTTGCGTTTATCGTACACATATCAAAGCTCTGTTTAAAAATATACGTCAACACAACTAGTATTTACAAATAAAATGTACTTTATACCTATAAGTAAAATATTCACTTCCGAAGAGTGGGTTAGATAAAATAAAATAATTAATATTTTTTGTTACAAACGAAAAAAAAATACAGTATTTCTGGACGTAAATGTAGGGTAATTAATATTAGTATGTGAAAATTAATATTAGTAATGAACGAATTAAACAAATTTTATGCGGTTTACTATCGCCTTTATATTGGTTATTGATTTTACATTTTTTATTATCCCGACGTTTCAAGAGCTTTGCAGTGATCCGTCAGCCTCTTCGTGACCACGATGATTGCAAAGCTTTTGAACCGTCGGAATAATAAAAAAAATGTAAAATCCAAAACCAAAATAAACGCGATAGTGAGATAAGCCGCATAAAATTTGTTTGGTAATTAATGCATTCATCAATGTTCGCGCAAAATCTAAGAAAATACTATTAGTAATGAAATCAAACTTGTGTCGAAATTCTTCGGCTGCTGAGTCTACTTTGCACATCACAAACGATATTTGCAAGTTTCTGCAAGCAAAATCGTATCTGAGCGATGTTTACACTTGAATTTTACTATGCAATTTTTATTACTCTTTTGTTCAATAATAATAATAAAAGTATAATATATCAACATGTTATACAAAATTTGTCAATTTTAAGACCAAATAAAATAAATGGCAAGTTGCGCTCCATAGTCCTTGCCTATCCCTGTGGGGAAAAGGCGTGACAATTTGATTGATTGATTGATGAAATGAAAATAATTCATTAACATGGGCATGGGCTTAGTGCTCATCGTCTTATTCTACCATGGCTTCGGAAAGGCATATGAAAAGAAGAAGGCTATAAGAAGCTCGTCAACTGTATATATGAAACCTAACTAATAGGTATATAAAAAAGGTACTATTCAATAATAAATACTATCCATAAATTTTATGAAGCACTAAAATAACAGATATTTCAAACCCATGCTGCAACCACACAGGTACATGCAATAGGTACATGCAATAACATACATTTTAATCTTACTATTTCAAACATGGGATAACAAATTACTGTCCACTAAAATTTAGTACTGGAACACTAAAAAAGTTTTATTCTTACTTGAAACTAGTATCACTATTTTTTAAGTGTAGAGACCGTAAAGTGAAGGCGATAGTAGCCTAGTGGTAGATAAATTGTCTCGCGCACCAAGAGCTACCGTTTTAAAACCACTGCCGGGACCAATGCATCTTTGATATACTCGTATGTACTTTGATCTTTTTTTTCGAGATTAGCTTGAAAGTTGTTTAGTGACTAATACTTGCAGTTATTTAAGCTGTAGAAGCAATAGCATTCATGCATGGGCAGCATGCTGGCTTAACATCATGGTGTTGTCATATGTCGAGCCACAACAAAAAAAAATGTATAAACATTTTAATAATACATACCTATACATACGAGTATAATTTCACAATTCGAGATAAAAAGTCTTCGTCCGGGACTAGTGGATTTATGATATTTATGAGAAATGAGATCATTATTTCCTTCTTAAAGTGAACAAGACAAATGCATCTCACGACAAAGCAAAATAGTTTCAAGCTGAGATAAATCGGCTGCCCAAAACCAGAACACAATAAGGAACGAAAATTAACTGTTGGCATTCTAGCTAGATGATTACATGGATATGCCCATTTTATCGAACACTTTTATTATTACGAACAATATATTATTAATCAAAATGCAAAACTAACATATTCTGTCATATCATAAATATAACATAAAATTATAAATACGAGTATTATAAAATTATTTATATTATCTTAGATTATGCGCGAACAATGATTAATGAATTGAACAAATTTTATGCAGCTTATTATCGCGTTTATTTTATTTTTAACAGTATTATTTTATTATTCCGACGTTTCAAGAGCTATGCAGCCATCGTGGTCGGCCAGTCTCTCCGTGATCACGATGGCTGCAAATCTCTCGAAACGTCGGAATAATAAAATAATATTGTAAAATCAAAACCAAAATAAACGCGATAGTAAGCCGCATAAAATTTGTTTAATTCATTAATTATATTATAAATATAAAAAAAGAAAAAAGTTTTAGAGGTACGTAAGAGTTCAGGTTCGCAACAGTAACCATGACACTTTTTAGGGTGTTTGTATTAATTTATCTTTATATATTTATTTTATATAATATATATCTAATATAGTCCGTGTATATGTGACTGAAATCCTCCTAAACGGCTGGACTGCTTTTTTAGTAATAGTAATAAAATTAGTGTACTTAATGAGTTTTAAATTAAGGCAGTTCAAATCTCTACTTATAAAAGAAAATGTGGAAGTATTCTATCTTTCTCAAGTCGTAACCTCGTAATCACTTGACCTTGATATTGAAAAACGCTTATTATTTACGAGATAAGCGTAAAAGTCAAGTATATTTGTATAATATCTGTGTTATGAAAAACAAACTCTACTTCTTACTTAGGTACTTACTTATAAAAATATTTACTTGAATTATTTAATTTTCGCCCGTCCACATTTGCGACCGTTGTGTAGTGGGCAGTGGCATGCAATGGTTACACAAACCGAGAGCACGAATTTGAAGCCACCCACCGGTACCAGTGTATGTTTGATATATGTACTTTGGTTGTCCTGTTTTTATGAAACAAGCTATGAAACAAGTAGCTTAGTATAGAAATGTAAAAAAAAAAACATATATTAACTTTAAATACACCAACTTCTGATTCCGCTAGAATGTTATTTGATTACGTAAATGTATATATTAAACATAGAATAAGTTAGATTTATTATTACATTACTATAGATATAAGTTGCCAGTATTATGTTTAGTGTGGATATAATGAGGCCGACATATTCAGATTTAATGAAAAAGGCCTCGACAAAAATTTTGAAAAAAAAAAAAAAAAAAAAACTTTAAATACCAGAAGCGTAAAAAGTTTTTATTTTGATATAGTTCAATTTATTACTACCAGATGTGCATTAGAAATAAAGTATTATTTTTTTATTGTATTATATTTATGTTTCTCTATTTCGGCGAAGATGGCTTACACACAAAAGATCTGTCGCGGGCATTTTTGTATAAATATTTAAGATAAATATTTTCATCATACATTATATAATATATGTGTAAAAATAAAATATATATCGCATATTCCTTTATAGAAATATAATATAACATAATTAATATATAATATAATATATTATATATTATATTATATATACTTGTATGGGTAAACTAAATTTAATGCATAGTCGTTAATGGGCAGGTAATTTTGTATATTAATTGAAAACCAATATACTAGAACACTTTTGATAAAAGCTTATATTTTACCAAAATTAATTTAAATTATCCGTACCGTAATTTAATTAATCCCAGTCCATTTAGGCATGCCTCACTTTAGGACAGTTTTATAGTGTATCAATTTTGTTAAAATATGTTTCAGCACTTTTATCTATATTCTTGATCGCAAATTAAAAACGGAATTGTAAAATTTATGGATAAGATAATATATTTTTTAATTTATATTTCTATATTATGTATCTAACATTGGTACATTGTTTTGTGTAACCATTGTACTGCCACTACACCACGGTCGCCTTAATAATATCTTGTTGACGTTAATTTTGGTAGTAAAATATGGTAAAAATTGCATAATTTCAACAAATTTCTTTTATTGATATTCATTAACGTTAGCTTTCAACAATTCATGGTTATAAATTTTTGTTGTTTTGTTTAAACAAAATTATTGTTTTCTTCATGGTCTTGATTCTATAGCTAATAAAAGTTTCAGTGTTTAATTGTTTTTTATGTGGTTTTTATTGTAAGTCATAAAACCAATTAAGTAATTTGACCTTACAAAATAAAGTATCTGGTATTATTCTACACACAAAGAATAATAAAGATAAAACAAATTGCCTAATGAATTTTCATATAATTTTCAAGTTAATTTTTGCGTTCATTATCTTAATAGAAATTGAAATATATTCTAACTGAATATTTATAATGAATACGTAACGATGAAATGCGAACAATACTCTATGTAAATAAATTCAAAACGTTATTGTTAGATAATTCAATTGTTCAGAAAATCTTAATATGTTTTTCCTATAACATTATTTAGTATTCTACAAAATAATGTTAAGAAAATGTATTTAGAATGTATAATATTTATTCACTTATTATAAATCAAAATATGATCGTGTAATGTAAGTAAATCTGATTTATTAAACAAAGATTGTAGGCATTATAAGCCATCTCGTTATGTACTGGTAAGTGGTTAATGCCACCCGCTGTGGTCTGCGGCACTTTGAACCCGATCAGCTCATTAGTTCACTCAACTTTCTCTAACATACGCACACTTCATCAGTTTCAGTTTGCAAACAGCCTCCGGATAGGACGCACTTCAACAATGTTGCAGTTTATTTATAATTTAAGGTAGCGACACATTATACAAACTATAGCGGCGGAAGTCGCGACGAGGTTGTGATATTAGTATCCTGCGGGTGACCGTGGCCCTATTGATTGTTACTCGTACGCACACATATCGCCTCATTTCAAATGCAAATTGCACTACTGATATTCTTTGTAACGAGGGCTTTCGCTTAGTCTTATCAGAGACACCGAAGTGTTAATCACTTTGTAAAATGTATTGAAATATTTTTACCAAATTTATTTTTGTACATTCCACAAAATGGTGCGTAAAGGTCAGACGTCTAGTGAGGCTGATGTCAGCCGTGGACCCGCTTATACGAGCCGGACTAATGTGACCGGGAACCGCTTGAGGGTTCGTCGCGGTTCAAGTTTAACGGATTTGGACAAGTTGCGTAGCTGTGGATCCAGTGGCGGCGGGTCTATTGGAGATTTAATGAATATGTTTAGCGGAAGCGCCTCTTCTGTTACTAGTGAAACTTTAGTAGCTCGAACTGTTCCTTTGGAGACTGTTACACGAACTCCGCAACAAACACCACAACCTACACGAAGGCAACCACCGCCTCTTATACATGTTTCTAAGCCAGTTGGTCCTCTTACGATGGCACAGAGAACGTTGCGGTTTAGCAGACTGTTGAAATATCAACCCTGTTCAGCAGACGCTCCAATTGTTCTGGTGAGATAAATGTTAAATAATATTATTTTGTACATTGTATATTAATAACTTAGTAATACAATTACCTATTAACTGATAATGGAATGATAGCTCAATGTCACATTAAGCACAAAGCCATGTACTATCTTTAAAAGCACTTATTGTTTATAAATTCCATTTCATAATACGTTTTTATTCCATTATATAATTTATCATAATATAATATTTTAATACGATCGATAGGAAGTCAGCAAAATATTATCGGACGTGAAGTCCATCACCTCGAGACATTTCTTTGTAGCCTCGGCAACATTTCTATTATATTTCATTTATCAAAATATTTTCATAGGATTGTATTAAAAGTTCTTATGTCGTTGGGGTTAGGTTGAAAATAGCATGTGGAGGTATAGCGAAGTCAGTTGTTGTTTGGCCTTCTATAGGTATGAACAAATTGGGTGCGATCTCCAACATTTCCTTTCCACGAAAAGCTTTCATCTATAATTCGGCATAATCTTCTGCTCACATCCATTTTGTTACAAATGGACTTACTTATAAGATATTGATTTGGCTCGTTCGAGTTATGATATTTTCTACCCAAAATCGGGTTACATCGTGCAAATTTTTAGGTCACATTAATAAATTGTTTTAAAAAATACATGTTTATTGAAAATATAAATTTAATTTCTTAAAATAATATTAAAAGCTAATAATTCAACAATACACGCGCCATACAATAACAAATAAATTCAGTTAGAAACAATAAAATATTTAAAATTAAGCATATTTCTTCATGAACTTTAACAAATATTTTAGTTTAGGCATTTCTATGTTATGTATGCAGCGATTAAAGTCGCCTATTACTTTGACCGAGTGAGTCATCATTCTAGAAATAATATCTTTTAAACAAACACTAAGATCTGATACTTCCTTAAATCCATGTATACCAATTTCGGCCATAACAACTGGAAAAGGTGACGTTTCATAGAGGAACTGAAACAAAAATTAAATTATGTTATATGTAAGGTCCATAGTCAATATAGGCAAGGGGAAGTCGGAAAGCGCCGACGACTGTAAAATCCGAATCAGTCCACGGTTATTAAAGTCACCATCATTTTGTTAGCCGGCGCGGCGTAGTGTCTGTGACTGAGGAACCGTAATCTAAAATGTTTTTTTTAGTCGTCGACGCTCTTGTACCTCCGATCGATCGCTTATCTTCAGGCAAGTCACGGACAGAAGTCGCGTGTCAATAAAAACATATAACGTATAACATTCAATAAGCCTTTTATTTCAAAAATAAAATTAAGAAAATGAAGCGTATTTTATTGCGAAATGTATATAATATAATATACATTTACTATAAATTATTATCAAAAATTAAAACAATATAAGAGTTGACGAATTTAATTATAAAACCTGAAAAAACTCACTATACGTTTAAACAAAATTTTAACAAAAAACGTTAATTAAATTTACTAATTAAAAGCAATTTTA
The DNA here is from genome assembly GCA_905220615.1 of Tinea trinotella. Lineage (NCBI taxonomy): Eukaryota > Metazoa > Arthropoda > Insecta > Lepidoptera > Tineidae > Tinea > Tinea trinotella. The sequence continues at coordinate 5,930,660 of HG992321.1, read as the reverse complement.
TTAAATTATGCTACATTAGAAACATAATATAATTAATTGTTCAGACAAGTTATTAAAGTTTCGTTGAAATAATAAACCTTAATTTTTAAACGTCGGGTTTCAACGTTAAATTCAGTTAATTGACTGGGCGGTTTATTAGCTATAACTTATGAAATTACTAATAAAAAATACTTTCTGCATAACGTGCTAAAAGTCGTTTATCAACTGTAGCATAAAAGATGTAAAATAAAACAATATACTAAATATTAGTCCCATTTGAATGGTAATCTACAAATAAATCAGACTCATTTATACTTTTGGTGTAAAAAAGTAAAATATTAAATTGTATATTTATTTATTGCGTCTCGACATGCTACAGCATGGATGCCCCGCCTGGGAGTAAGCTGAAGTGCGGGTGGAGACTGCTACTACAGTTACATAACTGCAAGTAGCACTCACATTCACTATGCCGGCCTAGTCGAAACCGGCAACTTTCAATCTGGTCCTGAAACGCGACTATATCACTTTACCGTCTGTAAACGTAAAAGTGGTGGTAATTTAAGAGTATAAAGGTTAAAATATTAAATGATTAAAAACAGAAGTAATATATTTTACTAAAATTCCTATACAGTCGCCTCCATTCGTGGACTGCACATCAGCTTGACATTAGGCGGCTTTTTGTCATTATGTCAAGCCTTAATAAAAAAGAGAGAAATATCGTGGATTTTTTTATGTTTTTTTATTAATATACATTTCCATACTAAGCTACTGAAGTGCTGGTATCATAGATACATTGGTACCGGTGAGTAATGTCAAGCCTTAATAAAAAAGAGAGAAATATCGTGGATTTTTTATGTTTTTTTATTATTATACATTTCCATACTAAGCTACTGAAGTGCTGGTATCATAGATACATTGGTACCGGTGAGTGGCTGTAAACCCGTAGCCATTGCACTGCCACTACACCACGGTCGCCTAACAATCAATTACGTGTACTTACAACTGTGCGTTCTAAGTCTTGACTCTCGTGGGAGCAGTTACCCCCAATCTGCTGTGACTTTTGACACTCGAATAGTTTAGACGCCGAATACTTCTTCAGGTTTTCCAATGTCTCAAAATGAACTTGAAGTTTATCTAGAAATTTAATATGATATATTAGTTACAGACACATATCAATCTCATTCCGGATAGGCCACCGAAACTAAATCCAAGCTAACATACGATAATATTTTTTCACAAAAACGCAAAAAGCCTATCGATTTTATTTCAGAGGGAAAGATATTTTAGCTCGAATATAGACTAGAATATAGTGAGTTTGTGGAAAAAAAATTGAATCAAATTTACTCTGTTTCGTATTCGGTAGCTCTCTCTGTGTGTAATTAACATTTTTTACACTACCCGAGCTTACTTTAATTTCAGTTCCATTTAAATTTTAAATCAAGAATTCAAACTGGCAATCAAAAACTAAATTCTAACCATGTCAAAGCAGAATAAAATACTTAAAATACTAAACCAGTTATCAATCAATCAATCAAAATGTCACGCCTTTTTCCCACAGGGATAGGCAGAGACAATGGAGCGCCACTTACCACGATCCTTACATAATTCCCTTGCTTCCTTCACATCCACAATTCTCTTTATACAGGCTCTGTGGTTATGGGCACTAGGCAACCTGGCTTTCTTGAGGATGTCTCCGATTTGGTCAGAAAACACTCTCCTGGGCCTGACTTGTTTAACGCATCCATCCACATCAGATTTATAAATTCCTTTCGTCAATCTACTAAATCAGTTATATCAAACATATACTTAAATATACATATAGGTGCCCGATATATTCTGAATAAACATCCCTATTCAGTTATTATGTATAAATACAACTAAATAATATAAACACAAGCCGGTATATTATTATTATTGTTCCGATTTCCTTATAACAACCCAATTAATGTATATTATAACAATAATTATACAACAAATATACGTAACAATCAGTTCATTGATGAACACTACAAACTATAACAAACCCGAGCAACTAGGCCTTGTGTAATAATAACAACGTTAACATCAATGTCACATAAATATAAACAAACATAATATAAATATTGATTAAATTCTTTAATGCAGACTACAAACACAATACAATGGTCTAGCTTAATGCTAAAAGCATACTTTACCAATCAATCTTTACCATTTGGCAAAGAGGAAAAAAGGTTGAGGTTGCCTTTTAATATTATCTTCTAATGAATGTACATAATCATACAGTAAAATAAAATGTATATTATTTTACTGTATGATGCCCTTTAGCTGGCAAAGTTACGGTGATTGTCAATTCGTACGTCAAATATGCTTATTTGAATAAAATTACTATTGGCAGTTTTGTGACGTCGCATAAATATTCATCCCAAGGCGTACCACCGCGGTAATTACAAAAGATAATAGGTTTTAGTATTCTAATGTAGCAGCAATTACTTTTTTAAACGTTAATACTTTGCGAATATAGGAATGAATTTGAAGGAATAAAACAAAATTACAAATAAGAGATGTTGGTACGAAATTGAGTAATCTTGTTTTATGAATCAAAGAGTAGTCTCTTGAAACAAGCTTGTTTTTAAAAGTTAGTCGTTGCCCCCCTAATATCGTGTCACAATATTAAAAAAAAATAGATTATTAACTACGATATATAAATTAAATATAATTTAGATTAGTAAGGAGAAAAAAGTACTACTTCAGATATGGTTCACAGTTTTTGTTTTAGTTATGCATCTAGTTAATTAAAGTTAATGCCATATGAAATGCACTTTTTAACAAAAACGCCTAACGAGGTAAGTTGTAAAAAGGTACTTTAAAATGGAAAAAAATTGTTCGCTACTTTAAATCTTTATTATCTTATTTGATGATAAACACACATAGATAAATAAAATATATATAATACATAATAACATCTGTATAGAGAAACGAAACGTCAATACTGTAGGTCGACAAAGATCCGTCCGGTGAGACAGTACGCAAATATCCTGAATCAAAAGCAAACATTTCACGTTTGTGTTGATTCATATTTTTACTCAATTTACTAAACACACATTCCATCTAAATGGAAAATATCCATTTTACTTTTTGTACTCTAGAATATTTTTATTGATTTTTAATGTGCGCTGACGCAAGAAGATAAATATTGAAGAAGAGAGAGAAGAGGTAGGACTGTTTGTGTGGTGGACAACGTTTCACCATATTTTACCTATCGACAATTTAAAGATACGTGACGACAAGCGTGGTGTATTGGTTAGCACACCAGTCCGTTATGCGGAAAGTCCCAGGTTCGATTCCTGGTCGGATGAAATATGTGTTTCATAGCTTTAATTTGTAACGCGGATATTTGGGACGGATATTTGCGCCGGGTTTGGTTGTCTAAGAGTGGTAGAAAGTGGTGCCCAGTCTGCTGATCTGGGGTAGTACAACCGCTTACAACTAGACAGACCGTGAAGTGACCTTACGCATTTCGGGATTAACGTGTAAGTTGCCGGTTCTAACTAGGCCGGTTATCACTGCCACTTACAGTTATTAAATTGTAGTAGTAGTCACCTGTATTCATGGACCGCAATCCAGCCTAAAATCAGACAGGGTGCTGTCATATGTCGAGTCACAATAAAAAAACCCAGATCAATTGAATAGTATATTGAGAAAAAGAGTTACAAAACTTGAACGACCTAGAATATTGTTCATTAATCGAGGACATTCTTAAAAAAGCAGCGCAATCACAGAGACCGAATGAATAGAAAGAATTTTGGATGTGAAAAAACGAAAAAGGGATTTATATTGTGTCATTTAAATTGATTGATTGATCGGTCACCTTGTTCAGTGTCATTTTTTCAATAAACATAATTTTGAATTTGTTAAATATTTATAAAGAAATAAGTCATCAAATTAGTTTTATTTACGAGAATGTACCTATTATTCAATTTTTTGAAATAATATATTGCATAAATGACAATAGAGGGATTTATTGCCGATAGACAATCTCTTCCTGTCAAAGTTCAAGATATTTTGGACATACGAGTATAAGGGGAAAGCAGCTACATAGCTGATAAATATTTATAATAATAAAAATATACTTTACACTTATAAAATAATAATCAATCAATCAAATTGTCACTCCTTTTCCCACTGGGATAGGCAGCGACAATGGAGCGCCACTTATCACGGTCCTGACGCAACTTTCCTCACATCCACAATTATATATGTTATTACTAAAAAAAAACTAAATATAACTTACCAGGTAACCTTTGTACTCTTTGATAACCCAAGGCAAGACATAGTGTAACATTTTCATCGGCTAATTGTAAATTTTCACCCAACAATTTTACAATATTTTCTTTACAGTACGTTCCATTTCTTGGCTTCCTATCGTGAATTATCACCTAAAAATCATACAATGGTCGTATTGTTTTAAATAAAATTTTAGTCATACAAATCATACAGAAGCTGCGATGTATTAAATGTATCGTAATAGATCATATGTCATTAGACCTCATTTTAGTAAAAATCTATTGCCAAAAAATAGTGCATGGGTTATAAAAAAGCATTGGTTTAGCAATTCGTTTAGCAGGGATGTGTTTAGGCGGCATCTAATTGGCATAATAACAGTTTTGTGACAACGATTTCGTTTATAGGTTTTAACGTATAATTTGAAAATGATTACGTTTCGCCTGATCACGATAAAACTTCATTGTACAAATGTGTTATTGGGTTTTGAATTTTTATTACTACTACTATTAGAGGTTGCCAGCAGCCTTTTTTTTTTAAGAAAATTAGGTCTGGCGAATCTTTACAATTTAAATAGTACACAATTTTTTAGCACAATTAAGAACATACAACATAATCTTTTCTAAAGTGAGCTACAATATGTTTCATTGTTTCTTCGTTTATATTTTAATGTCAATTTAACCTAAATATTATTGATTCAGGCTTAGGTAAATATAACTAAATGCTTTGTTTTTAAATTCGTAATTTTATTTGTTAATTCTATAGAGACTGTTCTATAAAGGGTTAGATCAAATATAAATTCAGCATAAGAGTATAAAAGTAGTCGTAAAAATGTTTGTATAAAAGTATTTCCAGCCCACGCTTAAGTACCTTCTTATTGAATTAAGAAATAGTAAAAGCATTTGCACACTCTGGTACACTTACAATTTAATTATATAAAGTGGTTTTATTGATGCCGTTTTTTTAAATATCTCATTTTCTTTTGAAATAATAATAATAGTTAGTTGGCATAGTTTGGCCGGCATAGTGACGGCGACTGAGGCAGCTGTGAACAAACTCGGTTTTTTTATGCGTCGTCACTCTTGGACCACCTCTTGCTTATTATCGGGCGGCTCAAGATGTCGTGTCACAATGAAAAAAAATGAAAAAAACAATAATATAATAACAAAAATTAAGCAATTCGACCTCGCATTGGAATATGACATAGTTGACTTAAGAAACAATTAATAATAATAGTCACTCAAGTGGCAAAAACTCTAACTCGAAGGCGGAAATCCTCATTAACAGTGGTCATTACTTTTTTTGTAGAGACATAGCGGCTATATTTTTCCTTAATTTTTTCTTAGTCCATACGACGTAGAATGTTTGAAGAATTCTTAAACCTTGTTTCTTCCTCTTCTTACTCCTGTGATAAGTTATTTACTATCAAAAGGTTGACCAAATTTGGCTAACATTTTACTTCATTGTTTCATAAGGCAGTCGCGGTAACATACCGCCAACGAAAAAAAAAACAATTGACTGAAGGTATTTTGTCTATAATATAAATATTTTATATCAAAGTATATTTGTTAGTAAATATACAGATAGTTACTAACAAATATGTGTATGTGTTTATAAATGTATAATTTTTCGGAAAATTTACAAAATCGAACATGTCCTTCTAATCAGTATCAAATTTCATTTTTATCTGTTTAATTGAGCTGTTTGTAATGACCTCAATTACAAACAGTACAATTAAAAAATCCTGTTTTGACATCCACATACTATATAACATTACATTCTGATTTACTAAACAAATTGTTCTAAAAATATCCTTTATTATATTAAAACAGTGAAGGCGAAAAACCGCAATTCCGAATATAAAAAAACAGTCAAGGGATTTGTTAGTCTTACGCGGTTACTTACGCGGTGTCTAGGAAGTTAGTTGTCTGTGTGGACACGAATGCATTGTTATGAAACGTGACTATTATTCAATATCTATTATACGCTTATAATCCCGTGTATGTTCAATCATATATGCGCCCAAGGATTTATGTGTACTTAATGTTCTATACAAATATTGACACGCAGTTTATGCCATACAAGAGAATGAAGATAAGGATCTCTAAATGCACAATATAGAGATCGACGCCAACACACATATTTTAAAGTAATTTGCTAAAATTATCAGGAAGTATATATTTTGTGCCAACTAACACTAGTCTCACTGCGATCTTGGTGAATAAAAGCCTCTCTAAATACGTTATAAATAGAATCTTAATTACTAAAAAATAACCTTAAAAATTATGAATTTTTTAGGTATAGGTTAGATTTAAATTGATTAAGTTAAAATAATATTCTTATATTAACTGTTAACTATTTTAAGGTATTACATTAATTCATGTTATTATGAGACTGACATGAAGTTAAAGCCTATTAAAAATGAAGATAGGAAAAACCTTAATATCTAACCAAAATTATAAATAATATAAGTTGAAAACAAAAACACGCAGACTAAATGTCGAATTCATAGCAATAAGTTTAATCGTCTCATGTATTTTTTCCTCCCTAATATTTCCAATCGGTATTTAATTAGGCGTCCTATTTTTTACATTTCTATGTTAAGCTACTAAAGTTCTTGTATAATAGAAACAGGATAACCAAAGTGAACAAATATCTTATTATATACATTGGTACCGGCAAGTATTTTGAAGCCGTGCTCTCGTTCTCGGGACCATTGCGCTACAATTACACAATGGTCGTTTAATTTGATCATTTCTTTCCTTAAGCTATGTAAAAAATAGATTTTGATATTAATAAATCTTACCTGAAAATATAGTGAAATCTGTTCAAGATATACAGTCATATAGTTAATAGCTTTATCGGCCTCATTTTTCATTAATAATTTAATTTGCGATACTAAAGTGTCCATATCTTCCCTGGATTTTTGCGTTCGTATTTGAATATCAGCAATCAATACTCGATATCCGTTTATTAAATTATCTTGGAAGTCTGTCGTCTGTAATAATTTTTTTCGTTAATAGCTTTTATTGGATTAATATAAAGTAGCTTAAATTCGTAATGTTCGTAATAAATTATTTACGTGTAGATACAATAGATAGAAAGAACTTCTTTTCTTATAAGCTCCTCATTTTCTAATATGTATATATTTTCTTTGGCCGGTATTGTGACGGAAACTAAGGCTGAATCGGTTTTTTCAGTCGTCGGTACCAAGATGATGGTAAACAAAGGTGCTTGCTCACCATCAGGCAAGTTGAGTCCAGATTTCTCGTCTCAATAAAAAAAAGAATAAAGAAAAAAAGAAAGAAATATTTGCTCCGACCGGGAATCGAACCCGGGACTAACCAATGCGTCATGAGTCATGACCGCCTTGCTTTACATTGGTTACAAACTTTAATTAACATTATCTATACCTACCAAGTGAAACTAACACATGTCTCTGGATAATATGTCATTAACGTTCACTCCAATTAAATAATTTGTGCAGCGATTATCTTATTTAATTAAATTAACAAGGACAGTTGCCGACGCTATAAATGTATACAACTTCTTAACTTAAATTCTTGTTAAGTTTAAAAGTGTATATTATCAATGCATCTACTTCTATGTATATACTCCTTAGTCGAACTTAGTTGCGTTTCGACTTAGGAAAAGCGACTAAGTTCGTCACTTTGGGGTATATACACTTAAAAGTGGTGGTAATACCCCGAACCGGTGTAGTGTACCTAGTCCTGCATACATCCGAAAGTCATATTTTTACCCCACCTAAAATCGTAATTTTGGGGAAATTTGTTATGTGTTTTTCCAACAAACCTTTTTTCGGTACAACATCGCTAGGAGTATCTAAAAGCGCAATACAAAATAACGTATAAAAAGTACGCTTCGTTACATAACACGCTTTGTTTGTTGGATTTACCCGGTTTGCGGTAAATTTACAACCTCGAGGAACGCCTGACATAGGTAATATGAGATGATATTAATGCTAACAAAAATTTTTACCGTCCATAAAAGGGGAAGCAAGTGGGAGATACAACTTTACGACCATTAGTGCTATTCCACGGTTAACTCTAAACATAAACATAGTATATTCTAAAACTTATATCTGACTTTATCCTACCATTATTACGTAACCTTATGATACGTTTTAATGTAGAAGTAACATTCTGTATTAAATATTCATATTGAGCCTCTTCTTTTATAGTCGAATTAACTGTGTATTATACTAAAGCTAGTCTTCTACACCTTGAATACGATTTCATAATATTAGATTCATAATATTCATAATATTACAGATAATAGCACAGTGCGCGATAGATGCGGTTTGAAAGAAGATGGGACAAGGATTGACAAAGGGATAGGCACGTGGAAAGGATGAGTGAAAGTAGATTGACAAAAGATATTTATAGATATGATGTGATGTATCCGCGTTAATCGAGGCAGACCCAGGAGGGTGTTCTCCGACCAAATCGGAGACATCCTTAAGAAAGCTGAGTTGCCTAGTGCACATAACCATAGAGCTTGTATGGAGAGAATTGTGGGAAGCGGGGAGTTGTGTCAGGACCGTGGCAAGTGGCGCTCTACTGTCTTTGCCTATCGTGACAATTTAATTGATTGATTGATTGACTATAATAACAACCTTGTAAAAGACAGTTGAGAGCCTAGACTCATTGACTTCCTGAGCATAATAAAACATTTTCATAACAAAACAATAATATACATTTATACATTCAGTTTCTATTGCAGCTATAAGTACATTTAATTTATGTTTAATTTATTAATAATTATGTATTCAATTATTACGAATATTAACATCTTCTTTTCCAGGAACAAAGAGAATTTGAAAGTAAGGAGCTCGCTGTAATAAGCGAATATTATTAACGTGAAATGAATTATGAGTATAACTCTAAATTAAAGCCTTTCGTCCACATATAAATCTAAATTGTACTTACCTAAAGATTTTGGGTAAATAGTAGGATCTAATGAAAACTTTAATCTATCCACTAATAACCCAAATTGTAAGGTTTTCCCGTAGAAGAAAGGACTAAGCACTAACGCCTTCCATAAAGGTCTGAGTGTAAAAGGTTGTAATAAAATACCATATTTGGGTTGAAAGATGTGCCATTAGAGACAACATATTATGTATACTCATTAAATTTACTCTCAAATGGGTTAATTTAATAATTTATCAATTTAAATTAAACTAAATATACATTATACTTTTTAGGTAACATAAATCAGGAAAAAGGTTATTTAACATCGCAATTTTTATTGTCAACACTATACCTATTACGATTTTGTTTATTTATTTTCAAACTGTCGTTTGTAAGTAACGTGATACTGTTAGCCATTCTCTGTAGCTATCAATCTTACGATACAAATATTACCTAATAATGCCAGTAAACCTATTTTTATAACCATACGACCATCGTAATAACGAATTGATACTTTTATTTGTGATTTCGTATTCCCCAGTGTAGGCATTGCCTGTGTAGATACTGCATTATCTTCATTTGCAAACCGGAAAATGTTACGTTGGAATGTTGATTGTGTGTATGTGATATGTTTGTGTTTTCGTATAATTACTAAACTACATTATCTTAAAATAAAATAATATTGTTCCATTTCGAGCAATGTCCTAGTTTTATATAATTACACCGTTCTCATAATGATCTTTGTATACCTAAGTAGATAAATGTGTAAGGCTTCTATTCGATGATACTCAGTTGCTAACAAAAGCTGACATCAAGAGAAATGAGTTCATTGTACGCACCTGTAATGTGACGGACACAAATAAAACGGCAAATATGAAAAACGTCTTTCGATTCATCTTTGATGCTCTTCCCTCTTCCCATTTCAACTCGCGTTGCCACTCAACATATTTTGCCTTTTACGATATCCCGAATCAAATTATTCAAAGTATATATTTCACTTTAATTTATTAATGCAATTTCGTTATAAATAGTAATAATATTTAGAAATAGTCGTTTAATAAACGATCGATTAGGTTGATGGCTTGAATGTAAATGGATGTTTTTGCAATGTGTTTCTTGTTTTGGTTTAATTTTCAATTGATTGTCGAATGTTTTGATTTTCTTTGAAACAGTAGAAACGTTGACTAGTCGATCAACGCTTCAAGTATTTATGTTCCGAACCTTTTGTTTACTATTGCCTAACTACCAATATTGATTTGAATTTCGTTGTCCTTGACTTGTGGAAATTCGTGAACATTTTTAATATTTTAGGTTCATGTAAGTAACTAAAAAGTTTTGTATGCTTTGTTTTGTCTATTTTGTTGTAGAAAGTAGCGCTTTCTTATATCTCCCTATCCATGTGAAAAAAAGCTTGATAGATTTTTTTATTATTATTATTCTAGCTTTACATCTGAATGGAAATATATTTACTTTTCTTCCTTTTCCTTGTAACACCTCCCTTAGTACTTCGGATATATTATAATCCCTTCGTTGCAAATACTTTCCGCTACTTGCCAAGGGAAGCTATTAGGCTTGTCGAACAATGGGCATGTGGAATAGCCAGCCATGGTCATAGGATAGCGATTTCCGAGGATATCTTATACTCTTATATCCTTCAGGCTAAGCATTGATTGCCTCAGTGATGCGACTAAGACAACCGTAACTGAGTCGTTTTTTTTCAGTCGTAGGTGGACTCAGACTTCTTCTTGCTTACCTTCAGGCAAGCCCGACGTCAGATGTCGCGTGATAATGAAAACAATATTCACTTTGGATGCATTACAATAGAATTGAGAGCAGATTGTTGGATTACCATTTTTAAGGAACAGTTTCGTGGGAAATTTCGGCGCGTTGAAACATCTGGCGTACTTCATGTTAACTAATTCAAGGCCGGAGTTCTCAGATTTATTGTTTGCCACTTTTTGGGTTTTTTAGATGACAGTGTTTTCTTTCCAATGGTGTTAAGTTACATAAATAATACAAAAATGTTTATTTTGTCCAATATTACTTTTTTCTTTAGTAAGAAAAAAAATTGCTCTTTGACATATTCCAATGATACTCAATATTTTTTTAATAAGAATTAGATAAAAAAAATAACGAGTGCATATCGATCAACTACGACGGGTGATCATGACAGGCACTGGCGTGCAACTATTATTCTATTCTATCTTTACATCTATTTTTTAAATAGCTATACAATTTGAAATATTAAAAAATCACGAGGATATGTTTGTACAATAATACGTACTTATAGTAATTTATATTTAAAAGTTTAGATATTATACTACTCGTATTAGTAAAAGTGTAAAAGTTTTTTCTATTTTTATTAAAGGTAATTTAATTGTTATAAATAGTATTTGTGGATATGAGTTTGTATGAAGCGAGGATGTTGTTACAAGATCGTGAAAAAAGGCGCTCCTTTGTCTCTGTATCTATCTGTATAGAAATTAGCTGTAATAATATATATATTTTTTTTTTCTCCTTTTGCTTATTATCAGGCCACGATCCGCCTGACAATAAGCAAGAAGAGATCCATGAGTGACGACGACTGAAAAAACCCGAGTTAGTTCACGGCTGCCCCAGTAGCCGACACTATGCCGGCCAAAGGTACTTCTTTACGCATCACTTAAAGGATCCAAGGTTATAGGATGGAGAGAACACATGGGCTGGCAAAGCAACTTTTTAGTTCGACTGCCGATTCAGTCGATAAAATACGAATTAAGATAAACGTAGCCTTAAAGTAATTTACTAAATAGGCAGTTATATTAAATATAAAAAAAACGCGGCTTCCTTTTATAATTTAATACCATATAGACTTTATACAAATATACAACAGTACTATATTTCATGAAAAGAGCCTCCTTGGGAACGGCGAAGAAAATTACTACCTAAATGAAAAGTATTTTGTAAGAAAAAGTCTAAATCTTGGGAAATGATATCATCGCGTTCTCGGGATCCTCTGACTTAAAATTACCAACATAAGTTTGACTTTTAAACGTTACGAGTATACTGGTCCTGAGTTTTGAGAACTATCATGAGACCTTATACATGTTTATCATAAAAATATATACAAGACCTTACAAGCATGTATGAAGATAATATTGTGGCAACCGTGGTGTAGTAGTAGTGCAATGGTTACGCAAACCGAGAGCACCCAGTGGTGCACGAGAGTGGTTTAAAAACCACTTGCCGGTACTAATGTATCTTTGATTTGTGTACTTTGGTTTTTCTATTTCAATGATACAAGCACGTTTAGTAGCTTAGTATAGAAATGTTGAGTGGATGGAAAGGAAGCGATAGACACAAGTCAGGGTCGTGGAAAGTGGCACTCCGTTGCCTTTGCCATTTCCTGTAAAAATTAAGGCGTGACTTGACGTATATTAAACTACAAAACAATGCAACAGTAATCTAGTTGTCTAAGAGTTACCACTGATGCCCAGTCTTCCGATCTGGAGTAGTACCACCACTTACTAGTTGTACAGACCGTGAAGTGACTTGTTTCGAGATCAGCTTGTAAGTTACCAGTTCGAACTAGGCAGTATACTGGATGCGACTGCTACTTAGTGCTGACATTAAGTTAAGCACAACTAAAAAGATAATATCAATCAATCAATCAATCAAATTGTCACGCCTTTTTCCCACAGGGATAGGCAGAGATAATGAAGCGCCACTTGCCATGATCCGGACACAACTCCCTCGCTTCCTTCATATTTACAACTCTCTTCATACAAGCTCTATGGTTTTGGGCAGTAGGCAACTTAGCGTTCTAGAGATTGTCTTCGATTTGGTCGGCAAACACCCTCCTGGGCCTGCCTTGTTAATGTATCCATTCATATAAGATTTATAAATTCTTTATCACAAAAAAAAACATCCAAGTGTTAAAATGAAATTTGCCATTATATTTGCGCTATAAAACTACGTATACTTTGTAATAGCTTTTATCATAATTGCTATGTGGTAAAATGTAAATTAATTACAAACTGGCTGGTCGATAAATTGCTATTTATACGTCCCTTGTGCCCGCGACTGATATTAGATCTCCCTGTGGTTAGCGGTAATTGTATAAAGCCTCTACCATACAGGCGCGTTATTGCGATAATTCAATGCGTCCCGATTCTTTGCACACAACTGCGTCCTACTTCTATTGCGTCGTTATTATCGCAGCAGTGTATAACTTCGTAGCCGTCATAATACATAATATTGTACTAAAATCGCAATAACGCAACCGATATTATCGACCGATAATAACGCGCCTGTTTGGTAGAGGCTTTTTGTAGTCCTAAGCCTCACACTAAAAAGTTATTCAGCCACTTTATACAATAATGCACACGATTTAATTTTTTTTTTTATTATTGTGACTAGACATATAATCTTGAGTGCGGTTCACGAATGGAGATGACTGCTACTACAGTTAAATAACTGTGAGTAGCAGTAACATCCATGTCAGCCTAGTTGGAGCCGGCAACTTCAAAGATGATCTCAAAACGCAACTATGTCACTTTACAGTCTGCACACTTGAAAGTGGCAACTATCTGCCCAACACTCTTGTTTTTACTATAATAAAAAAATGACTTTTATGTATAGGCAATGTATTTAAATGAAATAAAAATATTAATATGATCAAAGGCTAATAGGTTTTTAAAAGGCGACCGTCGTGTAGTGCTAGTATAATGGTAACGCAAATTAAAAGTGCCAGTAGGATTGTAAAAAAGAGAGAAAATAGAAGTACTTTTAAATTTCTACAAAAAGTATTTGTATCTTAGAAACAGGACGACCAAAGTATGTATAATAATAGCAAAGATTCATTGGCATCGGCGGCAAGTGATTTTAGAACCGGGACCCTCGGTTTGGGTGACCATTTCACTACCACTACACCACGGTCTTTATCAAATATGATTCAAACTACAAGTATTATTAACAATCAAAACTATTGGCACTCGCTTGAAACCTGCAATATTACATAAGTTTTCATTTGAAATTGCATACATACGGTCTTGATTGAATCGAATGTTCTGTTTGTTAATTGAATTCCTGTACGAATTTGTTCGGTAAAAACTATTATACTTTTTCATTTAAATTGACATTTGGAAGGATCGGTGTGAAATTATTGACATTTTGATATGACAACTCATTATTGAAGTATTTTTAAGTACTCTCCAATCACATGACGACCCACGTGGCGCATTGGTTACCACACAAGTCTACTACGTTCACACAAGTTCAGTGTTCGATTCCCGATCGCAGCAAAGACATTGCTTATATTCGTATAATTTCTTCTGGTCTGGGTGTTAAGAGGTAGCTTGACACTTGGTGGTCGTTTGCCCAGCCCAGTCTGCCGATAAAGTGAAGTGACTCCAGTGTTACGAGATCAGGTGGAAAGTTTCCGGCTCCAACTAGGTGTTAGTGCTATTTGCAGTTATTAAACTGTAATAGCAGTTGCCTTAATGGACCACACTCGAGCCTAGCGCCAGGCTTAGATAAAAATTAAGGAGAAGATACGGTGTTCACTACAAAATGTGGAACCCCACTACAATCAAGGTCACACTCATCAAGGTTGCATCTCCTATTTTGTTAACGAAAGAGATAATTTTTTTTGTCACAGTGGGACGCGAGCGAGACAGAATGCATGAGAGTAGGCGTGCTCTAACGGCAGTAGGTCGTGCATTGGATTCCAGTGTGTCAGTTAGACGTAGTTTACCAGTTCCACGCGTATTGTCTTCGTACCTTATCTCCCCTTTTGTTAAATCAATGGCGACAGGCAGGATTCTGTCTAATGTCGAACACAATAAAATAAATCTTACGGTGAATTAGGGTTATGTAAAAGTTATTTATTTATTTATATTTCTATACTAAGCTACTAAAGTGCTTGTATCAAAGAAACAGGACAACCAAAGTACATATATCAAAGATACATTGGTACCGGTGGGTGGCTCGAACTCGTGCTCTCCGGTTTGTGTAACCATTGCACTGCCACTACACCACGGTCGCCTTATTGACACAAGAATTATTTTATTTATTTTTAGCTTTAATCCCTGGTTATACTTAACCGATGTTCACACGTAAAAAAATGTATCCAGTTTTCATTACTAATTTATACAGTTATTGACACAAGTTTAAATATAGAATGTAGTAAAAAGGGTATTGTCGAAACATTAATGACTTTTGTTTGATTGATTAGGCCATGTTATTACGAGTGACTGCTACCTTGACATTTTGTTGTATTGATACTGTAGCTATAAATCGACGTTAAATTAAAGAATTCCTGACGCATTCTTGTATTAGTTTTTTTCTGAAACAAATCTAATTACTTTTGGTTCGTTTAACATTTTCTATTGTGTTTTTCTTTCTTTCTGCATCATACTTAAATCGTTTCCAAAGAATATAAATAAGGATTGTTTACATTTAATTATTTCTGTGTTGTAACAAATATAATATTTGTTACACAACTGTTCTTTGCATAACATAAATAGAAACCGCAGGATTCTACTCGTATTTTGCATATTTTTCTATGTTGATGATATATTATTTTATAGGTAGTTTCCACTTAGATATAATAATAAATACACATAAACATATTCTATTCTAAAATTATTTTACACACTTAATCCCCAGGTATTTTAACTTTCACCACAAACACGTGCACGCGGCTCACGAAGCCGCAGTCACGGAACTACTCGAACACCCCCCCTATTCGCCAGACCTAGGACCCAATGAATTCTATATCGTTTCTCTGGGCTAATGAACAAATCCTGCAAGAAAATTAAAGACGATGTTGAAGAATTTTAGGAGGCTTAAACATTTTTTTTAATAAGTGAGTTCCCGGTTTAGGAGAAACATGTTCCATAATATGTTCTAGTATCATCTTGTAGTATTATTTTGACTATGTAGAATAACATATTTTCCTATCATTATTATAGTATATCCTATTTATTATAATTACTCTTGGAGCAACCCTAGTAATATTTTCAGGATTACAAATTAGCACACAATATTTATAATTTTAATCGATGTTATTTGTTGTACGACTATGTATTAATAATAAATAATTATTTTATAAAATTAAATTTAAACCGCCATAGTCTCGTCTTTATTGATGTGAAAAAAAGTATACCTTAATAATTTAAAGAAGTGTCCTAATTTCGTCACCTAAGTGAAAGATTATTTTTGTAAAATACAAAAAAAAAACCTAAGAAATTAAACATCATTATTTTAACTTAAATTAATTAAAATGTTCCTGGATTATGGGTTGCCTTTGATCCATTTTCTTTTTAATTTTCGTTGGTTGTTAAAGTGCTTGTTTTTATTTCATTTCTTTTGATGATTCGTAATTTTAGAAATTGATCCTAAGTACAGCTTTTACATTTTACTTATTTTTACAAATTTTGTCATTTCAGGAAACTTATTAATAAAAGAATTAGTCTTATAGATATTATACGGTTGTTAGGTGAAAAGTAAGCATTATAGAGTTCTAGTGTGTCGACGACTGAAAAAAAAAACCGTCTCAGTTCACGACTGCCTACTATGCCGGGTAAAGTTGATTTATTTATAGCTTTGTAGCATGATATTGTTTGAAATATAATCTGACTATCCTCTACAAAAACCGAGCATCTTAGAATACGTACGTTGTAAGCTGAATGCGGTTTCAGATAGAAGCAATTTAGCAGTAAACTTGGACGCCATTTTGCACTTTGTCTGTGCAAATATTCTTGTGCAGTTGTATGCAAATTCTTGATAAGATTATTTCAATAAACAGAGCTTAAAGTTTAGTCTTATAGCTTTAATATGGTAATTATTTGGACGGCATAGTGATGGCGGCTCAGACAAACGTAGTCGTTTTTTTTTCAGTCGTCGTCGCTTTTATACTTTCCCTTGCTTGCTCATAAAACTTGATAAGGCCGATATTATTATAATCATATATTGTTACCCTTTAATTCTCAAAGGAATAGCCAATGAGTTACTGTCCACGATCTTAATATAACTTTTTAGCTTCCTTCACATCCACAATTATCTTCATACATATTCCTGCCGTTTTAAAGAATGTCCTTAATTCGATCTTTTTTTATCCACACTTTCATTATGCCCAAACTAACCAACGTACCTTACGATATCATTATTATGCCAAAATATATGTTATAATTCTGTGAATAACATATATAATATTATAAGGCGACCGTGGTGTTGTGGTAGTGAAATGGTTACGCAAACAGAGAGTCCCCTGTTAAAAACCACTTGCCGGTAGTATCTTTGATACATGTATTTTGGTCGTCCTTTTTTCTTTAATAGACCTATTTTCTTTAGTAGTCAAATAATAAACGATTAACTGTGGATCCGACTGAAAATTATAATCTAGGATGATAATTATCTTAATACTATAATTTTCCTCTGCGTCTTGAGTAACCCTTCACATAAAAGTAAGTACAAGTCACATTAAGCAATAAAAGTTTAATTAATTGTAAAAGAATTTAACTCTGTACTGCGCCATCTATTCGTAGGCTGTTCGTCCACAGAGTAACTCAGCCTTTTAGGGGCGATTTTGGGATATTGATGGCTGATTTGTGCGAGAAAATTACCTAATAGAGATAGAATAATCTTTAAAAATGGCCACTAATAACCCAAAATTGTAGACTGCGTACGACAATGTAGCTGTGTGTACGAAAGGGCGTCACTATTAAAGCCATAGACTGCGTAGACTTCAATCCCTTTGCGAATTCCAATGTAGAAAGTTTGACCTCAGTCGTTTCTGCGTTGATTAATTAAACAAAATTGTTACGAGGGTGCCGCCTAGCAATTACTTTTATGAGAGGTTTGTTTGGACTTTGTACGGGTGTCTATAAAATCTTTTAGATTAAAATGAGACTCTTAGAGCAACATAAAAAAATCACGTCTCTTTTTTAAGAATGAAATTTAATTGAATTATTATTCTTTTCTCTATTTACATTATTTTATTGAGATGCGAGTTCTGACCTCGACTTACCTGATAGACCTGATAGTCGAAAGGTCCAAGAGCATTGATGACTGAATAAATCGACGGTTGCCTCAGTCATCATCACCATGCCGGCCAGAGAATGTCCGGTACTTTGGTTGTCATGTTATTATGATACAAGGCACTTTAGTAGCTTAGTATAGAAATGTACAATAAAAAATGAAAAAATATTAAAAAATATATTTTAATCAGGTAGGTACTTTTTTTATTGTGACACGACATTTGACTTCGATCCGCCTGAAAAAACGCCTGAAAAAAGTCAGTTCACGGCTGCCTCAGTCGCCGTCAGTATGGCAGCCAAAGGTGCTTTTCTTATTGTGACTCGACATATGACAGCACCTGGCAAAGAATTCCATCCGCAATAGGTACACTGTTTTCTCAGTGCCACGGTTGCTTTTTTTTAAATTGTGGTAAATACATAAATGTTTGTTGTACTCAACTAATACTATTAATTATGTGATTATGAAACCGTTTCGGTTAACTTATAAATATATTTAAAATAAAACGGAGGATAATTTATAGGTAATATAGGTGTTTGGTTAATATTGGATGCTCGTCAGATACTCATGACATTGATAGAGTGGTTGGGCGTGCTCCAGACGAGGCACCAGATTAAATTCCTTCACCCCCCTCTACTTAGACAAGTTTGAAGTTACACTTTGCTTAAGACTTCCTTCATAACATAAACTGTCTAACCTGCATAACTTTGTACGGACATTATCCTTGAGGATTTATGGTTATTTTTTCTTATAACTATTCCATTTTTGAAAGAAGATGTAGTCGCAAGAATTGACAAAGGAATACTTTAATGATTTGGGCACATGGAAAGGGTTAGTAAGCGTAGATTGACAAAAGATATTTAAATATCTGATGTGGATGGATGCGTTAAGCGAGGCAGACTCAGGAGGGTGTTCTACGGCCAAATCAGAGACATCCTCAAGAAAACCTGTTGCCTAGTGCCCATAACCGTAGAGCTTGTATGAAGAGAATTGTGGATGTGAGGGAAGCGAGGGAGTTGTGTCAGGATCGTGGTAAATAGCACTCCAACATCTCTGCCTATCCATGTGGAAAAAAAGCGTGATTAATTGATTTTATTTATTTTGTCATAATGACACGCCTACAAATGGATGGGCAGGGACATAACTCTCTTGTTTACTTCATAAGACGATCGTAGTCTAGCGGTATTGAAATGATTTTACTAACTAAGTAGTGCTGGTACGAATGTATCTTTGATATTACTTTGGTCATTTCGTTTCTATGATACAAGCAAGTTTAAGAACTTTAAGAAAAAGAGCAAGTTAAGAAATAAGAACTTTCTGAAAAAAAGAAACTATTATAAACAATTAAACAATAATCAACACTAGGAATTTAAAGTAAATATTATAAAATTAACGCTTATTAAAGAGATTTTATATTGATTTTCTAAATGTAACTTAATTTTCTAAATTAAATTAAATTTAGTACAAGAAAAGCCGACTGTTTTCGTTAGGTTTAAAACTATATTTATTCCAACTCCTAACTTTAATATTTCTATTTTAAAGTTAAAGTGTTTTTGTCGTGACTAGAATAATGATTTAGAAATAGCGCTTCTTTCAAACTTAAACTGTCTTTTGCAGTTTCAATTTATAACACTTTAGATTTTGACGTTTTCTATAAGCTTCAATTCGAGATTTCTTAAAAGTTCAACACTGTATTTTATTTAGATAACTCTATTATTTTCCTTTCAACAATTAGTCGTCTAATGCTACATATAGGCATCCCCTGGTGATCTCCACAGTGTCCTGATGGAATCGGCCTGTATCCAGCTGCGCTGCGTCTGACAGCATAAATAAGTTACTTAGTCGCGTTTCAGTATCAGCTTTTAAGTTGCCGGTTTCAATTAGACCGACATACCTTTGTGTTAATGGACCACACTCTATTTTAACATCAGTATCAATATATATCAAGCCCTAACAAAAAAAACCTTTTGGAATAGTCTACTATTATTTTTTATATATTTATCAATCAAAATGTCACGCCCTCTTCCCACAGGGATAGGCAGAGACAATGGAGCGCCACTTACCACGATCCTTACACAACTCCCTTGCTTCCTTCACATCCACAATTCTCTTCATACAGGCTCTGTGGTTATGGGCACTAGGCAACCTAGCTTTCTTGAGGATGTCTTTGATTTGGTCGGAAAACACTCTCCTGGGTCTGCCTTGTTTAACGCATCCATCCACATCAGATTTATAAATTCCTTTCGTCAATCTACTTTCACTCATCCTTTCCATGTGCCCAAACCATCACTACATCTTCTTTCAAGCCACATCTATCACGCAATGTGCTATTCCTTATTCTATCCGCTATCGTCACTCCACATACACTCCTTAACGACCGCATTTCTACAGCGTTAATTCTACTCTCATGCCTCTTCTGCCATACCCAACCTTCACTTCCATACATTAATGTAGGAATAAGCACCGCATTATGAACAGCCATCCGTGACTTTTGGGACATTATTTGGCTGTTCATTATACTATGAATATATTTAAATTTGAATAAAACTTGGAACTAATAAAACTCTAACTTTTAAAGCTATTCTTTTCTTGTATGACCTAAAGCTAAGATTATTATAAATCATGTCAGAACATTACATTTTTCTAGCGAGAACTGTATGCAGAATTCACATTTAGCCAAGAAGTGCTAACACAGTAAATTCATGTTTAAAATTTAATATCAAAACCTAGTTTCACGTAAAGGCTTTTCTACAGAAGCGGTAAGTTTATGGAATTCGAAACATTTTGCTATTCAGCTAAGAGTCTTGTTTAGCGAGGTCCAGGGTATCAAATCTGGAATTACTTTGTTACCTAATATTATAAAGGAAGAATGTGGTTTGTGCTTCATAAAGCAAGTTTTAGTAATTTTCTTAGTTTATATAGTTTAATTTATACTCTTAAAAAGCAGGGGTTTGTTCCCTAACATAGAGCCTGTAAGAAGAGAATTGTTGATGTGAATAAGGCGAGATAATTATGTCGAGATACTGTTACGTTAAAATTTTTCAAGTAAAGCGTGATGAAGCACCATAGTCGACTAGTGACGACTACAACCGTACTGAGTAAGTCAGTTAGTCGGCGCTCTTAGGTTCCAAAAAAAAAAGCATAAGGAAGTCTTTGCTTACCATCAAGCTAGTAAACGGCAGATGTCGCGTCTCAATTATAAAATAATATAAGTTGGAAAGTGGCGCTTCGTTGTCTCTGACTATCCATGTTGGAATAAGCAGGCTTATACTACGTACGAATATATAGGTCTATATATACGCTTATGAATATACAGAATATAGAATGCGACACTAAGAATTGCAATATGTTACTACTAAGATGTCATATGCTTCTCTTTAAGCGGGTATTTGTCAGTAATAATAAGTTGACATACTATATATATGTAGATTATTAAGGGTTTTATTTAACTGAGAAATTGTATTAAGATCAGAGGTAACCTCTCAAATTGATGTAATATTATATTTGTGGTTTTAATGTCTAGTATTATATTATGAGCAATACAAATCTACTGTATCTTTTGAAGAGGTCTATAATTTTGTATTTTTACTCTTTGAAACAACCCGCCTAAATCAAGGGAAGCATAGCATTCTATTGACGGAATTGACAGTCGAAAAAAACAGTTAAGCACTATATTTCTTTGTCGAATAATCGACAAGTGAAATATTTTTCCAGACCATGTGTTCTCATCCGGCATACTGATGGCGACTGAGGCAAAAAACTGAGTCAGTTTTTTTATTAAAAGAAGACCAAGAGTGTATGGTGAGACAAAGTCAAATATCGCGTCAGAATAAAAAAAATGTATGGCTACTTTTTAGGAACATATAATTTTTGTGTCAGCAACATTGTATGTAATTTCCATATAAAGTGCCAAAGTAAATCTGACCCCTCATTTAGTGGTAGTTCATATGTGTTTGCTGAAGACCGTAGCAATAAATTCTGCACATACTTGAGGCACAGTTTATAGACAAAGTTATGAGTTTGTGACGCGTGAGTATTGCTTGCTTGGGTTTCTTGCTTGCGTATGTACAATGTACATGCTCTGTTTTAGTTTCTCCTACTTCTATTCTTCAAAAACTTTCTTCAAAATCTACTGCTTGTATGTTTACAACATAGAACTTATGAAGGATTTGTTTTACCGTAGAGCTTGTATGAAGAGAATTGTGGAAGTGAAGGAAGCGGGAGAATTGTTTCAGGATCGTGGCAAGTGACGCTCCATTGTCTCTGCATATCCCTGCGTGAAAAAGACGTGAAAATTTGATTGTAATGTTTTACAAGTAATACTAAAATTGTTCATACTTTTAACCTAATTTATCTAAAAGTCAGTTATTTATGAAGACACCGTTAAGTGACCAGGTCGCGTTTCAAAATCATCAGCTTGATAGTTGCTGGTTTGAACAAAGCCGTCATAGTTAATGCGACTTCTACCTGTGTTTATATAACTGTAGTAGCAGTCGCCTGTATTCTTCTTGATTGAAAACTTGGTTCAATGAACATATGTGATGGTAAAGTATTCCATTTTAATAAAGAAAGAACGCTCCGAATTGGTCTTAGCTGCCTTTCCGGTTGACATAATGCGAATGATAAAATAATTTATTATATCTTTACCAATATTCGAACAGGTTCTTTCTACTATATTAACTTCGACTATAAATTTAAATATTGGGACAAAAAATAAAGTAAAAAGGGCCTACTTTGAATAGTCGAGATAAACCGTTTGAAAATGGCAACAGAAGTTTTTCCGAGACGTCTTCGCCTAATCTCACATTTATCAAAATGGGTTTCGTAATCGTAAGCGTGTTGGGTACGCTATGATAATATCGACAGCCGGGTAGCTGCATCCAGTGTCATGAATACAATCCTTGGTTACGACCGAGAGGAGACCTCGCCAGAATAACTTATGACACAACGTTGTTATATTTGCCCAGGAACGTTTTACTTGTATCACGCATTTTTACCCCTTTACATATTCATGTGAGACTTTCCTTTTAGTTTTTAGCCTTTCCTTTCTAAGTAGCGCTTTATTGTCTTTGCCTTGATTTATTTTTATTTTTGGTACTTAGGTATATACTTTTTTGAGAAGCAGTCTAATCTAAATACGGTAAAATACGACTTAGACCAGCAGCTTGAGGGGTCGCGCCTGCATTGGTTACTGATCCGATTTATTTCTGACCAACTTTCTAACCTAATTCATCAGTATTTAAAAGTCGATCGTTATAGATATATGCAGACACCGTTGCTGGTTTGATCAAAGCCGTCATAGTTGATGCGACTTCTACCTGCAGTAGAAGTATTCCTCTTGATTGAAGACTCAATTCAATGATACATACATATTAAATACATTTTCAACTAGATATTAAGAGCTAGATGGTATGACAGGAATTACAATAAAATTATTACAAAAATATTATTTCTATAAAAAGATGATCGGTCCTTTTCTATCCTAGAGGGGATATCAGAGTGAAAATGTTATGTGTATTTTTAGTGCAAATAAAAGTTTTTAGTGCATGCAAATAAGTGTTCTGAATATTTGTAGATAAGAGAGAAATAAATGTGGCATCGGAAAATGTAGCTTCCGGACATCGAGTAGTTTATTCGTGAAACTTATAGAATATAATATTTTTTGTGAAAAAAGGAAATAAAATAGGTGTGAAGTCTGGATGAATAATATATAGAGATTACTTTTTATCACAATTTCGTTTCTACTTTTGAATAGGACATTATTTTTAGAAATTGCTCTAATTCGCGCGGTCTGTGCACTAAGTGTACCAACTATAAGTGGTACTTGTAAGTCACCCCGGATCGGCAATCTGGACACCACCGCCTAACAGTCTTAGACAACCAGGCCTGGAATAAACATCTGAATTTTAAATATTTGTAATATTAACTTTAGTAATTAAATATTAGAATTAAGTATGAAACAAACGCGACCAGGAATCCAAACTTTACGCGTACCGGATTGGTGTACCAGCTAGCCTCTGCGCCAATGCGTGTCGTCGAAAATAATTAACCACTAGCACTGCATAATTTAACCAAGTTCTTTTATTATTATTTTCATGTTAATTGTATTATGTAAGTAATTGTATGTCAAGCCTGATAAATAAATAAAAAATATTATTTTGATCTAAGTGTACGAGATTTTTTTTAGGTTTGTATCTTGTCTAATATTTTTTACTTCTTTTGCTCTATAATAAAGTTGTAGTTATCGAAGGAGTTTATACATAAGATCAAAATACGTAAACTAAATTAACTTTATAGGAAAATCATGAAACCTTTTTGACCTTTTGTTAAAAACGGCCTATTTCTTTACAAAAAGAAACTTTTTATTTCAACTCAGCACCTCGTAAAGTTTATGACGTAATAAATAACGAAAATAAATCAAATGATTAGAGAAAATTTCAGTCGCGTGAAATTGATTTACAATAAACAATGTTGCGTCTTATTTTTTTGTGAAAACAATTACTTAGGTTTAAAAGACATTATTTGATTGAAAGAACACAATGCAAAGATACTTTATGTCTTAAATTTGATTATTAAATGTTATACAAAATATGTGATTGAGAAATAAGGCTTTGTAATGTCTCCATTCCCACAAAACTAGACAAAGATAATAGAGCGCCCATTGCTACGACACTCTCATAACGATTCCATCACAATTCAATCAATCAATCAATCAAATTGTCACGGCTTTGTCCCACCGGGAAAGGCAAAGAAAACGAAGCACCACTTGCTACGATCCTGACACAACTCCCTCGCTTCACAGTTCGCTATGTACAAGCTCTACGGTTATGGGTACTACTACAGCAGGGTTAGGTTGGGCAAGTTAAAACGATTATCGTCTCTCGTTGGCTATTGTCAAAATAATAAAAGCTAGGCTAAATCCAATAAAACGAGACTATTAATCGTTGTGACGAATATCGTCTATGCGACGATACGTTTGATCATTATTACCAATAGTCTCAATTTAGTGGATTTAGCCTAACTTTTATTATTTTGCCAATCGTCGACGAGAGACTATTATCGTTTTAACTTGCCCAACCTAACCCCGTAGCTTTCTTGAAGATGTCTCCGATTTGTTTGGAATACACCCTCCTGATTTTACAATTCTCTATGATAATTAATTTTAGTATCACAGTAGGTTTATGCTAACTCTTAAGCTAGTTGCTTGTGTGAGGTGTCCAGTTCATATCAAATTATAACAAATCAACATTATAGTTGCAGACGCTGGGCATCATCGCTATAGAGAATATAGATTTTTAAAGCTGAACGCTTAAATATTAGCTTAATGTACTGTTTATTTATGATTATTATATTTTTCTTTCATTTCTAAAGTATTGCAGATGTATTATCTTTGCTACGAAATTGCCTTAATTAATGAAGGAAGCAAATATAATTGATTGATGTAAAACACAAAGAGTAAATTCCTAAGCACACGGGCTCACCATTCATTATTTTGTATAATTTACTGACTCGCCAAATTTGATACACGTTTTTTTCTACATAATCTGACTAAATGAAATCAATTCGTGAATTACATAATTGAAGTGACTTAGTGAAGTGACTTAGTCGCGTTTCGGAATCAGCTTGTAAGTTAGTGGTTCCAACTAGGTTGGCATAGTGGATGTGACTGGTACTAACAGTTATTAAATTGTAGTAGCAGTGACATCCATTAATAGACCACACTCCAACTTAACATCAAGCGGGGTGCTGTCATATGTCGAGTCACAATAAAAAAAAAATCATTGATACATTGGTACTGGCAGTAGTTTTAAACCAGAAACTTCTGGTTTGCAAGACCTGTTATAAAACCACCACTAGACACAGTCGCTTCCGTATGTTTAAATGTTAAATTATTATTTAATTTGTAAATTTAATTTCTATATATATGCCACTCAAATTTAAATCAAAGTTTGTTCAGGTTCTAAGTAAAAAAACGCAACCAATTTCTCTGAAATCCTCACCAATTTTGAATCACACCTGAAATAATTCCCTTAAACTTTACACAAGGTTTTTGTTAAAGCTCGTATTTATGACTACAGACGCAAAACTCTTGCTTGTATTTCCAGATGAGCTTATTGCAAATACGCAAAAAGCTAATATAAAGTATGTAATTTAATTCTAAACTTTTGTCATTACTTTTAATTATCATCGCACCGTCTTTAATAAAGCGTAAATGTTGTATACCTATTTGTCAGATTGGATGAATACATTTTATTTTTTTATTACCATTTCTGATCCTGACACAATTCCTTCGCGCCCCTCACATTCACAATTCTCTTCATACAAACTCTATGGTTATGGGTACTAGGCCACCTAGCATTCTTAAGGATATCTCCGATTTGGTCGAAAAACATCCTTCTGGGCCTGCCCTGTGTCAGGATTGTTGCAGAATATATATATATATATATATAGGAAAAAAAAAGACTTTTCTAAAAATATAATTATATAAGTTATATACGTGTATAAGTTGTAAATACTATGAAATCAAAATAATTATAGCAGATTATAGATACAATAACCTCTATTTATACGTCACTGTATTTTAAGCAGGTAATTAATTTTGGGATTAGTAGAGAGTTATGTAACTTTGATTAATGACCCATGATCGAGTTACTCGTACAGTTGTTCACTGTTATAAGAAAATAGGCTTTTTAGGTACTTTATAAAATAATTAAAAAAAGACAGCTATTTGCTTCAAGCCTGGTTGTTTAAGAGTGGTTGGCAGGCAGTTGGTGGTCATTTCTTTCTTTTTTATTTGTCCTGTCTGCCGATCCGTTATGATATCTGTTAAGTGAAGTGGTTTTGTCGCCTTTCGGGATCAGTTTATAAGTTGCCGGTTCCAACTAGGTTGGTGTAGTGGATGTGACTGCTACTTGCAGTAATTCACCTGTAGTAGCAGTTGCCTCTGTTGATGAACCGCACTCCAGCTTAACATCAGGCAGGGTTCTGTCAAATGTAGAGCCCCAATAAATAAACATTAGGTGTGTTCATTTTAGTAGCTGTAATTATAATTAACGTGTTATAATTTTCTTTTTTTCTTATGTATCACTTTATTTTAAACAAATATGTTTATTTGTCTATTTAATCAAACAGTTAATTAATTGTGAATAAAATATCCATAATATAGGCAGCGGAGCGGTTTTATGATATCTGTATTTTATGATGAATTTTAGACGATGGTTTTAGCGATATTTCACAAGACTTCATCTAAAAAATAATTTCCTGATATAAATTTTATGAGTCGCAAAACCTAAAATTATACGTAATAAGGTTATAGAGTTATAAATTTCAACATAATAATGTATGACATAATAACTTTTGAATAAAATAAATAACTGAGTTTTATTGATAACAACATATTTGACATTCATCGATAAATATTTACAAAAGCTCTCTTTATTTATAGAAAGTTAAATAAAATCAATTATGTATATTTGAAGGTTTCGTTTAAAATTCGTGACGTATTTAAATACGTGATTGGGAATTGTACAGATTAATTTCCCTGTGGAAGTCAATCCTTTTGAAATGCTATTAGTCGATTGGATTTTATATCTTTATGTTATATTGGCTCAAAGGATTTATTCCGATGATCATTATCACTCCTTCTAGTAGGTAATAAACATCAAATCGTAATCACAAAAAATAGGAGATTATATTTTTTGAATAAACTTATTGGCTATTATAACAAAACTAAATGTTTTCTCTATATCCTGCTTTCTAATTTAAAGGCCTCCTTTACACACCCCTTATACGCACTCACAACACCCTTATATTTTAAACAAAGAGAGGTTTTACACACTATATACTTTGGTAACTCTTCGGGTGAGTTCTCACACCTGTAATACAGTACAGGTGTTAGGAATCAACCGTTTGTCTTAATGTTGGTCGAGAGCATAAAGGATAAAAGATGTCATCATCATGTTATCCGTAAGATGTCTTTTTTTAGACGTTAGTCAAATGTTATTTTACGTGGCACCTATCCATAAGTCCATAGTCGCTATACAATATTTTAAACCAGAAAATAGTTCTATTCTAATAAGACCAATTTACCTTTACATAAAATCAATATCTTTATAGCTAGTTCATTGAAATGCAGATGTACTGAGTCTGTCAAATGATAGCGAAAATTTATTGCGAATCGTTTGGGTGTATCTCATAGTTTGCGAGGATATAGAATATTATTCATAGCACATGTATTTTAGACTAATATCGTTGAATCTCTATGCAGTTTCGAGGCTTGAACTATCGATGCAATAAATTCTACTTTACATCAGAAGACGTATCGCAGATGGCTCCGAGTACAGAATCAAGTTTTATGTTTACACTAGACTATGCTTTTATTATGTAGAACTACAGTTGATTTATATTTTCTCTTTACTCTTCCTACCTCACTATTTTACGTTCTTACACAATGTTGCTACCATTATGTGTTTTATGGTCTCCTCTTTGAGGTGTTGATTTATTTAAGCGCATTCTAGTAAATCTTAGCTCGGATGGAATGATCTAGATTTATCTCTATCAGATAAACCCCAATTCAAATAAAACCTACAAATGAGATTTGATTTGTGGTGTGTTAGATAATGAAGGTTTGTAAGACTGACACAATTAATATTAAACATTGCGGATTGTTTTGTTTTCAATCTAATTAAATTAAATCTAATGTCGGTTTCGACTGCTACATACAGTTATTTAACTGTTGGAGCAGCCGCCTCCATTCATGGACCGGACCGCACTTCAGCTTAACCTTAGGCAGGGTCTTATGTCGAGTCACAATATAAAAACGTGGTCAGATCATGAATAATCACTTGCTGCGATTTAAATATTATATAATAGTTAGTTTTTTTCGGCCCGTATAATGACGGCGACTAAGGCAGCCGCAAGCTGAATTGGTTTTTCAGTCGTCGAAACTCTTGGGCTTCTCTTTGCATGCAGGCTAGTCGAGTCTCATTAAAAAATGTATAATCATCTGCCTATATACGTCCCACTACAACTTCTGGTTTGTGTGCCTATTTCTGTACCGTTAGACTAAGAACGTCTTTAATAAAACTATACATTTGTTTTACAGTTTATTTAGATATAGTCATATTAATATTAGTATTTGTATTGTGAATGTGAAGGAAGCGAGGGAGTTGTATCATGATCGTGGCAAGTGGCGCTCCATCGTCTCTGCCTATCCCTGTGGGAAAAATTGTGACAATTTGATTGATTGATTATTAATATTCTATTTAATGTCAAAAAAATATAGTATAGTATAGTAAAAAATATAGTTTAAAATATAGTATTTTCTTAGATTTTGCGCGAACATTGATTATTATATGAATTAAACAAATTTTAAAATATGTTCAGAAAGCTGTGAGAGTAAATAATATATTTGCGTGCTAAAACTATAGGTAAACAAAATACGTAGCTATTAAAATATGCGTTGCGTGAGCAGATAAAATTTAAAAAAAAAACGGCTTTTTTATGTTTTTTTCATAACACAGTCCGTACTCTTACTGCACTAATTGCCCCACTTTTCCGTAATTATTTCTACGTATAAACGCAATTCTTTCGTCGGACTTGTTACTCATTCATTCTCTTTCATTCAGACTAAGTAAAGTTTAGTCCTAAATGCAGTCAAAGTTCAGTTCAAGGCACGTCAAAGGAAATATTTCATTAAGACTGCGAGAGTTACATGTTGCAAATAAAAATAATTATAACGTTTATTTCAACCTTTATTACTCGTATTAACGAACTTAGAATGCATAAAACGATAACTTAGAACAAAATTAACATTCGAAAATGGATCAAAAACAATAGATAATAATAAAAACATTTCAAAATGTCAAAAGTAAAATCAAATACGAGTTTTTTATTTTTTTCAAAGGAAATATTTCATTAAGACTGCGAGAGTTACATGTTGCAAATAAAAATAATTATAACGTTTATTTCAACCTTTATTACTCGTATTAACGAACTTAGAATGCATAAAACGATAACTTAGAACAAAATTAACATTCGAAAATGGATCAAAAACAATAGATAATAATAAAAACATTTCAAAATGTCAAAAGTAAAATCAAATACGAGTTTTTTATTTTTTTATTGTGACACGACATCTGACCTCGACTCGCCTGATGATAAGCAAGAGGAGGTCCAAGAGTGACGACGACTGGAATAACCGAGTCAGTTCCCGGCTGCCCCAGCCGCCGCCACTATGCCGGCCTAAGAAATATTAAAAAATATTAGATCTCATACGAGATTGAGTAAAATCAATCTCGTATGAGATCTAATATTTTTTAGGTTAGCTGAAATCAGAGAATAATATTGAAACTTGTTCACTTCTCCCCTCAGTAAGGGCTCCCTCAGTAAAATATAATAATAATTTTTAAATTAGAGATCCTGTAGAACGCTGGGTTGCCTAGTGCACATTATCGTACAGCTTGTATGAAGAGAATTGTGAATGTGAGAGAAGCAAGGAAGTTGTGTCAGGATCGTGGGTGGTGGCGCTCTATTGTCTCTGCCTATCCCTATGGGAAAAGGGCGTGACAATTTTATTAATTGATTAGAGTAATTCTTTTAAAAGTATTTACAGATTAAAATATATTATTCACAGCCTTGTTTTACTTTTATTGTAATATTTACAGCTGTCCTAGTGAAAGTAACTGTGGGCATTAGCTTAGCACAGTATAATCGCAGGACGCAGCCTCATGCATACATTCATAAACCACCGTAAAATCCAACCTAAATTTAAAGTGAAATTCAGTTGAAACCGTGACAGCTGCGGTGTTAGTCTGTGTTTTTTAATTTATAAGTGCGACTTGGTCTTTTAAATTATAATTTTATTACTGAATCAAATTGTGTAGCTTAGATAAAATACATTAAGTTGTTTATTGTATTTAATTTATACGTGAATATGAACTGGGTTTTTGATATTTCTTTTTAATGAGATTCTGTGTATACAATATTACTGCTGGCCCATTTTTTCAAATTATTGTATAACGCTGCAATAGCCACGAATGTTTGAAATATTTATTTGTTTTATTTTTAATCCTAAACTGTTCATACTTGTGTACTCGTATTTCATTGTTTATTCTGATGGCTAATAAAAGCCCAGTGTCTTTTATTATATACTAAGCTACTAAACGTGCTTTTTGCTTTATCCAAAAAGTGGTAGGCAGTGCTGACCAGTCTTAGGATCTGGGGTGGTACCACTTCTTACAAGTATGCAGACCGTAAGGTAATTTAGCCGCGTTTCAAGATCAGCTTGTAAGTTACTGGTTCCAACTAGGCCGGTATCGTGGATGTGACTGCTACCTACAGGTAGCAGACTAACTTTAGTAGCAGACACCACCATTTATTGACTGCACTCCAGCTTAACATCAGGCAGGGTGCTGTCGTATGTCGAGTCACAATAAGGTAAAAATACCATACTATTGAATCGACATGTAGAATAGATCCTATTTAGGAATATGATGACATGTTCTGAACTAAATTTCTAATTTATTTCTAGTTATAAATAAATCACAGTTAATAAAGCTAATTTTAAAGCGAAAATCTAAATAATTTACATAAATACAATTCTAAACAATGCAATGGTTTTAGGGATCAACAATTTCGATTATCATGAAAGACTAATAAATGGCCTATTTCAATTTAAATTACTCGGTCATATTTAAAATGAAATAATTCATTTTCGTATTTTATGCTATAAAACCCAGTCATTTAACAAATTTTAAATATACTACAATTAAAGTAATAAATACATTTTAGTGCATTAATAATTTTATCAATTTTACATCATTAACTTATGCAGTAATTTAAGGTTGATTGGCATCGTAATTATTAAATAAGGATTTTATTTTATATGACTTACGACAACATTCCGCCTAATAGCATGCAATCCATGAATGGGGGCCACTGCTACTTTAGTTAGATAAATAACTGCAAGCTGATCCCAGAAAAGCGACTGAGTCACTTCTGTGGTGCGTGGTACTACCCCGGATCGGCAGAGACTAGCAACTGTCTGCCTACCACTAATTTTAATCCGAGCGACACAAACGTAACAAAAGATTTGCAGCTATCGTGATAGTCAAGACTAAAATGTTGGACGTCTCATTTTTGTAAAACTTTCTAAAAAGACTTGACTTAAGGACTAAACAACATTGGGTAAGTTTTGGAAACTTTTACAAGAAAGTTGCAAAAATCTTTTATTTCATAAACAATTTCTGCTCAAAAACTCAGAATATACGGTCGTATTTGTATTAAGAAATGAATAATAAAGGGTATTTTTTTATTAAGTGTATTACTGGAGACAATTTGTCATCTGACATCTGGAGACAAGATGTCAAAATAAAGATTCAATAATTTATACATTATAGTAAGTCAATTTTAGTGCACTTTGTCTACATGTGGATATGTTTTTATTGTGGATCGACACAATAAATAAAGGCGTCTAATACTACAGTTAAATGTCTGTAAGTCGCAGTATCATCCACTATGCCTGCTTAGTCAAAACCAGCAACTTTCAAACTAATCCGAAACTTGACATAATTACTTTTCGGTCTGTAAAGTGACTTCACGCAGATCAGGACTAAAAAAGCAAATCAACCAAGACTGCAAAGATAGACATTTTTGAATAAGATCTGGGCTAAGACGAAATTGTTTATATTTATTTCGAATAATGATAAACATGATAAACAAGTAATATTTATTGTTTTTATAATATATATTTTGGCATCCAAAACTTGTTTTTTGGTTAGATGTTAGATGCGGAAATAAAAATCTCGTCTATCCGAATGTGGGCACATAAGCCAAAAAATCAGTGGAATCTTAGCGGTATTTACGTGTTCAAATAAAATTGGAACTTTCTCTCACATAAACGCGTTTTATTGAGAAAATCTCTTTGATACGCTCACACAAGGGGTTGTCAAAGAAAGTGTTACAATACTTCTGCTATAAATAGTTTATGGCTAAATTCGTATATAAAAAAAAAATGCATCATTCTTTGTTGTAAATGTATCTTTTTTATCGTTTATTTTTATAAAATATTTATATATGAAACCAAATGTATTAATCAGGCTAAGAACTCATAGTGTGATTTGATGTCGGGCCTGCAGTGGTTACGAGCTTGTGAAATATAGAACGTATGTTCAAATTACTTTTCGTACATTTCGTGAGTACGCCTTAGTAGTGGTGCCCAGCCTGTCGATCCGGAATAATACAACCACTTACAAGTGTACTCGTACAGACCGTAAAGTGACTTAGTAACTTTTCGGGATCATCTTGTTTGTTGCCGGTTCCAAATAGATCGGCATAGTGGTTGTGACTTTTACTTACTGGTATTTAACTGTAGTAGCAGTCGTCTATATTCATGGATCACACTCTAGCTTAACATAGGGCGGTGTGTTGGAGGCGGGTTGGGTCGAGGCCCCTTTAAACTATTAATAGAATGCTAATAACCCAATAATCTTTTTGTATGCTTCCAAAACATTGGTATTAAATTATTAGATGACAATGCCCTTTTACGGCAGCTGCTATACATTGTTATATAATATAACATATTCAATCCATTATTCAAAATTTAAATGTCATTATTTTTTATTTGATTTTTATTATTAATATTATTTATGTAGACGTCGTATAAAAGTGCTGTATTGCTCGTTAAGGCGACCGTGGTGTAGTAGCAGAGCAATGGCTACGCAAACCGAGAGCACGGGTTCAAAACCACTTGCCGGTACCAAAGTATCTTTGCTTTGATATATGTACTTTGGTTGTTCTGTTTCTATGATAGAATCACTTTAGTAGCTTTGTATACAATAAAATTAAATAAAAATAAATTTGGTTTTTAAAATAAATTTTAATTAGTTAAGAAAATTTTATAGCACATGTAATTTTATCCAATTTTTGAGAACAATATGGATTATCAAAGGTTCTTTAATGAAATCACTCCAACTTTATATTAATAAGTAAATAATAAAATTTTATATCATAAAATGGCACGAAATTCAGAGCTGTTTATTAGTTACAACTTTCCTAATTAATTTCCACGAAATAGTTGTACGCGAACATGTAAACTAATTACTTGTGTGATGAGACTGACTAATTTTGACACTAGATTTATGTCCTCAAATGTAAAAAATACTACTCACATTTTATCAAAACATTGTGCACAAACTATTGATCATTTAACTACTATAACATTGACATTAGTGCTTTATACGTAGTTTTTTTTTTATTGTGACTCGACATATGACAGCACCCCGCTTGATGTTAAGCCAAAGTGTGGTCCATGAATAGATGTCACTGTTACTACAATTCAATAACTGTGAGCAGCAATCACATCCACTATGCCGGCCTAGATGGAACCGGCAACTTACAAGCTGATCCCGAAACGTGACCAAATCACTTCACGGTCTGTATACTTGTAAGTGGTGGTACTAACCCGGATCGGCAGACTGGGTACCACTGCCTACCACTCTTTGATAACCAGACCCGAAGCAAATATCCATCTCTTTTATTATTAACAAATATGTGCAATATTTAATACTATTAAATATTACAAATAAAAGCTATGAAACAAATATTTGCTCCGACTGGGGATCGAACCCGGGACTTTACGCGCAACAAACCAGTCGCTAAACCGTTCGTCCACGCCTGTCGTTAGAATGATTTAAATACCACTAAATCATCATCAGGCGCTCAGTTGTCTCTGCCTATCCCTGTGCTGTGGGAATTTAGACACTTAATGATGGTAATTATTATATTTTAGCGAGACCCGGATCGATCGCCTTTGTTTAGAAAATTATATTAAATGAATTACGGTGCTATTGCTAGTGCTACGGTGGTTTTGTCACTTTAAGATTTAAATGTAAGACGGCCGTATTGACCCTTTGGGCGAAAGGCGACCGTGGTATAGTGGTAGTGCAAAGATACAGTGCCGGTACCAATGTATCTTTGATATTCCTGTTTCTATGATACAAGCACTTTAAAAGCTTAGTATAGAAATATAATAATAAGAAATGTGGTCAGAATGAAACAAGAGGGTTTTAATGCCCGCGCAATGACATTTTATATTTTTTGTCCGTAATATGAAAACCCATTATATTTTATAGTAACATTATGACGACATACTTAAATCTATTATAAATAAACTATTCCTTTGTAACAGGAAATAAAAGTTGTGTAAATTGGCCATGGGTAAATTAGTACAGACAATACTTTTCAGTACAATGTAGAAGCAGCGAATCGTCATTTTATAAAGTCTGAATAATAGTCTAAAAGTAGGTGAAATGAAATGTCGCAAAATGAATAATAGTTGGGACTTAAGCGATCATGAATTTATGATCGCTTTTTTGTAATAGGTATTACATAAAAATATGAAATTGAATCTTATAATATTTTATTACATAAAATAATTATGGCTCTAACACCCGTAATACCCGCACTGGTCAGGAGAAGCATCCGCATTTTGTCGACCGAATCGGTAGTCGAACAAAAAAGTTCAGTGCGTCTTTTCTTTGTAGAACAATCGACAAGTGGAATGCTTTGCCAGCCCATGTGTTCTCTCCCTCCTATAACCTTGAATCCTTCAAGCGATGCGTGAAGAAGCACCTTTGGCCGGCATAGTGACGGCGACTGGGGTAGCCGTGAACTAACTCGGTTGTTATCAACAGATTCTTTATTCTATCTTATTTTTAAAGGAAGCTACAGTTACATTTGTTAGTCGCATTCAAACCTACCTTAGGCAAATTTCTGAAATAATAGTATTAATAATTGTATGATATAAAAAAATAATGGAATATATATGAATATGTATATGTATGAATGTAGGTATAACAACAAACATTTGTGAATTTTTATACTCATGAATAAACAAACACAGACAATCCCTTGGATTAGTCTTGACACCATAATTAATTCACGTTGAAACGAAATTCTGGTCCCTTACAAAATACCAAAAATAGTACACAACTCCTTCATTGAATTATGTAATATACTAATAAGTCAATATTCCAACTGACAGGCACGTTTTAGGAAAAGAGGTAACCCGGACAGTCACATCTGAGTCTTATCTTGACAACTTTTGCACAAGTTCTAGTAAAGTTTCTCCCCCACAAAGATAGGTTTTTAAATGTATGTTAGGTTAGTTTTATTTCTTTCTTTTATTTTAGAAATGAAATTTAAAATGATTAAGTCAATGATGACATTATTTTTAGATTTAATTTTGGCTTAGATTTAAAGATGAAATTCACGTCTGCACGTAAAAATAAAATGACGGATAATATTGTACCAAAAAGTTTCTTTCAGATGATCCCACTCTTTCTTGTATAGTTTAATATAGAATAGTTTCTATGATACAAGCACATTTAGTGCCTTGGTATAAAATGTAATAATACAAATAAAATAACCGCACGCCAAACCTTTTACGAGTAGTTCAACTGCTGATTCGATCGACAGAATGCGGATGCTTACCTCAACCTGTAACAAGTAAAAAGACGACATAGAAACAAAGGTATAATAGTGCCTAATAGCTACTTTAAAAAGATTTTTGCATATAATTTATTGGGGAATAATATAATTTGTCATTATTAGAACCGACGTGGTTACTGAATTACCTATTTTTATGTCACGTCCGAAACACGCTCACGTAGCCTTTAATCAATATCCGCTTTAACGTGCAACACATGCATATTAATTCAGCGATTTTAACATTTCCACGATATAATTTTACATTTTTTATTTATTTATCTAATAATTTTAATGTTATTGGCCGGCATAGTGACAGTTAATCATGATTATCTACAGGCAGTTTGAGGTCAGATCACAATCAAAAAAAAATATATTATGTGTCGTTACGAAATCATATAACGATATTCATATTGTTCTATGGATATAAATACTTTTAATTAATATAATTACAAGTTTATTTTGTCAAGAAATCATAACAAATTGTAACGCTTGTTTCCAAGAGAGGTAGGCAAAGACAATGGAGCGTCACGTGCCACGATCCTAACACAACTTCTTTCTTCCCACATCCACAATTCTATTCATACAAGTTCTACGATTAGGGATACGAGGCAACCTAGCATTCTTGAGGATGTCTCGAATTTTATTTAATATGTTAAAGGCATGTATCTTACATCCTTCTAGTTGGTATTTGATTTAGTCAAGGATTAGGCAGAAGTTCATAGTGCCTATAACCATAGAGTCAGTATGAAGATCGTGGAAATCAGTACCGTTGTCTCTGCCTATATCTGTGGGAGTAGAGGCGTGGCATTTTCAATAAATAGTGTAGATATACTTATGTCGGTGTTCTATTAGTAGTCTGTTGGATTGTCTGATTGCCGAAAGCTTCAAGAATATGTTCAATATTCGAAGCAAGGCACTTTGTAATCGATCAATCCGCTTCGTAGCAATCAAGTTGAGAGCCATCAATTAAAATGTCATTATACCTCCATTTGAGAAGTAATTACAATTAAACCCAGCATATGTATTTAAGTGTTAATTAATATTTTTACTTTATACACGTAAAATACATACTTTCTGGGAATGTGAACGTTTCACGCAAGATTAGGTAAATACGACGTCAAAGTACATTATGAAACCGACATAAAGGTCTATATATAATTATTTCACGAGAGTGGCTTGAAAATGTAACATTCATTCCACGTATAAGTTTGTTTTCTTTGTTTACAAGCGTACGTAATGAAAATCTCATTTTAGTCGTGTACAGTTATTCTCTTTGCGGCAGTTAAATTCCTTCAGGCAACGTCTTAGGTCGTAACTTTAGATACTCCTTTAATTTTATGTTTATCACCTTACTAAGTCTTTGGTCTAGCTATTGTTGAGAAGAGTTTTTTATTAAGTCTTTCTTTTAATTATTACAATGTTATAGACTATCATCTTTTATTATACATTCTTATTAAAAGGCAATTGCCATAAAAAATAACGCGGTATAGGCAGATAACCACAATTTTCTTCATTCATAATCTATGGTCATGGACATTTTTAATTAAGGTACAAACTTCAGCGTCGTCCTAGTTTTAT
The DNA here is from genome assembly GCA_905220615.1 of Tinea trinotella. Taxonomy (NCBI): domain Eukaryota; kingdom Metazoa; phylum Arthropoda; class Insecta; order Lepidoptera; family Tineidae; genus Tinea; species Tinea trinotella. The sequence goes on along the minus strand of HG992321.1, from coordinate 5,892,405 downwards.
CTTTTCACTCGTTTCGGAATTATAAATCTATTTCGTCAATCTTCTTTCATCCACTCTTACAATGTGCATAAACCATCGCAACATAACTTTTAAAGGTTATTAAGGGTACCTTTGTTTTGTAAAAAAAAAATATTTTCGTCCATTTTTTGCTGTAACGTATTAAATGGCCGGTTTTTCTGCTTACTCAATATGGTGCTCAGGTAGAAAAGGTTTCCTTGTGTCAAGACACTTCACGAAAAGTTCCGACTACACCTTTACATGTTTAATGATGTAGGTAGGGTGCTCTTTCAACCTACCTGTATGTGAATTAAACGGAGGTTTACCCAATCTCATAATAATAAATTATTAACAAATGTGTTGAATTTGAGTTAAAAAGGTTTGCTCATATTATGGGAAAATAAATAGGTTTTATTTGAAATAATTTATTGTTAATTTTATGATTAATATCCAATTATAATTACCAAAAATATACGAGTTTAACACTCGATTTTTAAGGTTTTAGGTTTAAGTGAGTGATTTTTATATCTGTAATTAATTAATGTATCGAATTCAATTAAAGACGACCGTGGTATAGTGGTGATACAATGGTTACACAGACCTAGAGCACGGGTTAAAAACCACACAAGTGGTTTTGTTTGATAGTTCATCGTTGAGCTTGTACGTGTAATAATAGATAGTATAAAGAAATATCATAATATCATATAAAGAAAAGTAGGCCATCATTATAGAGCTATGTGTACCTAAAAGGTAATAAAATAGAAGGTTAAAAGTTGCTGTCGTAACTTTATCGATATTCGTGATAAATTTACAAAAAACGTTGGGAATTTCAGAATCCCAAACGACTGTGTTCCGCTTCACCCTCATTTACCTAAAAGCATCTCTTTGTTTTCTCTCAAGCGGTTATTTCGATGCTGCTGATTTTTCACTAAATTTTTAATTGAATCGCTCAAATACGTAGGGTTATTATATTTCATAATCTAATATTGAATACTGATAATTTATTCTAAAATACAAATAAAAGTAATGACAAAAATAAATATTTTCTCTGACCGGGAATCAAACCCAGGACTTTACGCTTAACGAACTGCAAAAAAGGCACCACCCATGTCGACAAATTTAGTGATACACGCAAACAAAAAAATTACGAAACATGAAAGGTAACTTGACAAATATTAGTTTGAAAGTCGAAAGTAAAGACAAACAGAATATTTAATGGTACGTTTTTGAATATCAAAGTTTTGACATTTGTCATTAAATTTGCATATTTTCAGGAATACTTTCTGCGCAATGTCGACGCTCAGATTTAGATAAGATCATTATCCAGTGATTCTAATAAGAGAAAACAAGAGTTTGCTTTACGACTTTCCACTTCAGACACTTTGGAATACCCCAGTACGGATAACTATCAATAAAATACGAACTAACTTTTAATGTCATTAAGATTAATTGACCAAGATGTCCATTTGTAGCTCGACATATGTCAGAACTTCGCCTGATTTCATAGATGGAGTGCGTTCTATAAATGCGACTGATAATACAAGTAAATAATTGCAAGTAGCAGTTGCATCCACTATGCCATCCTACCAGGTAGATCACGACCCGGGTAGAGATTGGTGGTACTACTCTTGATCGGCAGATTGGGAAAATAAGCACCAAATATCTTCCCAGATCTATATAAATATAATGTATAGGTATGTAAAGTTTGATATAATCAGTAGAAGATTGCTATGAATTTTTTCGTGTTAATATTTTGTACGTTAAATTTCTCGTTACAAGCGTTGCCATGATGCGGTTTTTATGTGGAAAATTATCAAAGCAACATTCCCCTTACCTAAAATACATATTATACCCAGGCGGCTTTTATCCCTTAACAGGAATGTTAATTTAGAGATGACAATGTGGGAGGGGATAAAGACTAAACACGCCTTTGGTGAATTGCTTTGATTTATACTGTAGCTTTTTCTCTGTGAAGTACAATATTTTACTTAAAATCGCGACTAAGGCTTAATGGAAGAGAAAAGTTTTCTTTTTGTTTATATTACTTTCTGGTTAGATATAAAAAATAATTGTTAGCCATTTATAATTAAAAATATTAGTGGTTTATATGCGCCATATTTTTCGTGTTCGAGACAGTAAGAACTTTTTCCGTGGAATCTGAATTTTACCTACTAATTTTACTACTATCAAACATTAAGGGTTTTCAAATTAAACTTCTTTTGTAAGGGTTAACCCCAATACGAGTAAATAAAGTTAATAAAAATCGTATTATAAATATTGTTATATGTAAATTATTAATAAATGCTGCCTATCCCTGTGGGAAAAAGGCGTGACAATTTGATTGATTGATTGATATTAATAAATGAGTAGTGGCAGAGAGTTGGTGTTCATTTACCCAGTCTACCGTCGATTCGAGATAGTACTATTTTAGTTCGTAAACAGGCCGTGTGTTTCGCGATCAGGTTTCCTTAGCCGGTGTATCAATATAGGTTCATTTTATTTTAATTCAACTGTGCTTGAATTCATCTGGGCTCGGGTAGGTAGCAAATATGAATAATGCAGTAACCAAAAAAGTGCTCCCATGAGGAGCATTATAATTACATATATGTTCACATGTATGTATATTTAATAGAAGCTTTCCAATTTTTGGTATGACAAAGTCAGCTGTCCCGCAGGAAGTACTAAATTAACAAGATGAAAGTTAATCCGAGATGTAAACTAAAGTCACACAAAATTTCATTTTAATCTGGAAGCGTGGGGTTAATCCGTTTATTTTGCAACAGCGTTTTGTCGCTTTATGATTCGTAATAATTCATAAAGTTAAATATTGTGCTTTTATTTTTTAGATTAACAAGATACTATTCAGATTACAAAATATATATGTATAAACAAATATATATAACTCAATATAAAGAATATATGTCAATAAATATATGCTACGTTACGTTACGCCTGGCATGGTGAGTGGTGACGATGATTGAGGGAATCATTTACTGAATCGGTCTTATCTTTTATCAATCGTCAGCGCTGGTCAACATAATATTTGTAATATTCAATTTAGTTTATAAATATTACTAATTAAAGCCATGAAACAAATCTTTGCACTGAATTCTTCGAAAATTCTTTAAGACGAATTATATTAGTTTCACTTCCTTTTAACTACAACGAAATAGTGATGATTTATTATTAATAAATAGAAGCTGTAACAACATTTTAAAACTTTATAATTTATAGATATTTAAAACAATCATCTAACAAATATGATACCTTCAAGTAATTTATTTAACTAAGGAACTCGGCATTTAGCACAGGTATTGTAGCGTGTATTCTGCCCTGATAAGCGCTTACAGTGCTTTAAAACAGTAACGAGATCCTATGCAAATTTAATCAAGCCGCTTTAATGCGACGCAAGCTTAGTTCAAACTCAAAGCTTTGTTGGGAAGTGACGTCTAGTTTTATTTGTAGCGTAAGTAGGGACAGAAATTTATTGCCGTTTTCGATGTCTCAATATTCGACCGGAAAATTAATGTATCTAAGGAAGATTAACTAAAGAGATTTATTACATATTATCGTATTATCATATATACGCCTGTCGTATGGCGTAATGGTTAGCACACCAGTCTATTACGAGGAAAGTCCCGGGTTCGATTCCCGCTCCAAGTGAATATTTGTTTCAGAGCTTTCATTTACTTCCGCCACAATAAAAAAAGGCAAAGGTCCTTATACACACTATATAACTATAGTGTATATAAGGAGAATTGTCGATGTGATAAAAGCGAGAGAGATATGTTAGGATAGTAGAATTTGGCGCTTCGTTGTCTCAGTCTGTTCCAGTAGGAATTAAGGCTTGACAATTGAAAAATCACCTATAATGATAATAAGTTATTTTTGAAGCTATGATTTTTAAATGCAAAACATTGCTTTATGGCAGGGGCGATGGTACTAGCATCTTTGGAAAGGTATTTAGGTGCGCTTTTCTGGTGTGGTCTGCCATTAACGCTTGTAGGGGTTACACTGTACATCTGATTTGTTTCGTGTGCGAGCATGTCGGCCGCACTGCATTTTATTGCAGCGTAGGCAGGGCGTTACTGAGTCGCGCCTGGGAACAATAAAAAGTTAGTCATTAAATGACAAACAATGAGATTTTTTTTTTAAATCTTATTTTGTCTGGTCATTGAGATATTATTTAGATCCATCACACACCCCACATCAATAACTCAAAACGCTTTAAATTATTACGATACTAAAATAATCTTAATCATGGAATGTGGATTGTATAAATTTTATTTTTTAATTAACCAAAAAAAATTCAATAATTCTCAAGACGTTTTCTAAATAATACATAGCTACTAAAAATAGGTTTTAAAAGCTAGCTTTTTAAATATAGTATAAATGTGTAGGTTTAGGTCAAATGAACGAAAATATATTTAGGGTATATTTTCGTGTAAACGTAGATGTCAATGTAATTATCAAAGGTTGAAATTATAAATAATAATTTATAAGATTATGAATAATAAAACTATTTTACTTTTTGTACTTTTAGTAATATTAATTAGTAAAGTAATAATCAAGGAAAGCTCAGTTAGAACTGAAAACTATTTATCGTTGTAGATTTATCTTCGTTTAATTTCCAACATAGAAAAACAATTGTCAATAAATAAAGATTAATATGTTGCAAAGAGCTATTATTTCTTCCTTTAATCTAAGTTATAAATTCAATATAACGCCATTAGAGTAGCTTTTCCGAAGATTAATTAATTTTATCCATAAACCAATGAAGAACTTTGGATGAAAATTCTATTTTAAACTTGGATCAAATTAAGAGAAACTTTTACGATGTAACTTTAATGTAATATTGTTTAATTATTTAATAAATAAATATCTAAATATACAATTGATATTTTTTTATAGCTAATTTAATAACTGATATAGACCCGGTTGTACCAAAAAAGTTTAAATTTATGAATTTAGTTTTACTTTATACTTCTTTTATTACGTCAACTATTATAAAATCCTGAATCGGGTTGTTTTACATGAAAATACGTAAAAGTATACGTATAAATACTTGCCAGATGAATGAAGCGATAATTTTACCATTTGAATTATTTTTTCATGGTAGTATATTTTTTTCATACAGAAAGACTGGTGTAAATGTCATTATACAGTTGTTTTTATTGAAAATTTTTAGTTTAAAATTATTAGTAATGGAAAATATTTTGATTAACGACGATATTCTGCAAGAAAAGTAAGTAATAAAAGTCTAGCTACATAATTATTAAATTTACAGTGGTGTTTTAATGAATTATATGTTTATATCAATACGCTTTAAAAGGACATCATTTATTTTGTATGGGGACTTGTATTAACTGTTGCATATAGATTTTAAAATAGTTTAATGTACGAAGATAAGTGGCGTAGCATGGGAGTCAGCTGCCCAGGGCGTAAAAAAAAAATATTGCCGGCCCCTTATTTAGGAATTTCAATCATAGGTACAACAAAAATATGAATTTGGCTCAGGCTCGCAAGGCTCAGATTCACTCTTGCGCGGTGTACTTTTCGCAAGTCTGGGATGGCTCTGCCAAGTATCTTTTCAATGCCCTGGATTCATTGCAGCGCCAAGCTGTCCGAATTATAGGTGATGCAGAGGTCACGCGAACTTTGGAGCCCCTGCAACTACGCTGAGACATGGCGGCTTTGTACGTCTATACCATGGAGAATGTTCCGAGGAGCTCTTTAACCTTGATCCTACATCGTCTTTTGGCACCGTAATTCCGCGACTGAGGGAGCCGTAAACTGACACGGTTTTTTCAGTCGTCGCACTCTTGGACCTCCTCTTGTTTATCATCAGGCAGGTCGAGGGTCAGATGTGTCACAATAAAATATATATATATGCTTTTAGGGTTCTGTGATTTCTAGAATTCCTTAAACTTTATGAGATTAGTTGCAGAACAACCTACACATTTGAATTATATTATGAAATTATGATTTACAGGCATCAATCGATCATCACCTCAATACACAAGATCAAAGTTTCTAGAGGTAACTGAAAGGAAAATAAAATTGCTTGATGATAAAGAAGACTACATAAAAATTAAAGCCTCAATGGAGTTGAAAATAAAAAAAATAGTCGGGCAAAGACTGGACAGTTGATCGGCCTTCGCCTTCGCCGTATGCGCCAGGCTATCACAGCGATATAGCAGTAAGGAACGACAGAAGTTACATTCTACAGTCTTATCATATCACATCGAACATATGATATAGCGATGATATCATATCATAGGAAACCTATTATATATTATACTTAAGTGAAATAAAAATAATATATTATTTATATATTATAAATTCTAAATATGAGTAAATTATACATTAAATAACTCATAGTACATTTATATATATATATATATATATATGTATGCACAACGTTTACTTCTGGGACAATTTCTCGAGCGTAGGTATAGTATGGGGACATTAGCATACTTTGGGGACAGTCCTCAAACTAGTTTTATATCTAACGCATTCTTTGAGTCCATTCTGTGTAACGCATACTTTTGGACCAATGGTCAAGCGCGACTTCTATGTAGGGTTCCGTAATTTTTATTTTTATTTCCAACTATTCTTTGTTAATTCTTTGTGATTTAAATAAAACTTAAATTACTTATTAATTAGTGTTTTATAAATTTATTTGAAAAGACTAATTACTTAAAATAATCGTATATTTTGCAAACTACCAAAACCAATTGTGAAAATCAATAATTTAAGAAAGAAAATATTTACGGATAAAAGTGGTTTATTCTAATTTTCAGTTTTATCTAAAAATATTAATTTTTCATTCGAAACCAACGTTCCAAATCCAGTTAGTATTCGTACTTATCTTAATTTTACTAGCATAGAAGAGAATGTTAATTCGGGTATTAACATAAGTAATTAATGTCTGTGACGTAATATTAATTATAGATTTTAAGTATGAAATTTATGCTTGAATCTGAGTAAGCAAAACTTTTTACGTTGCTGCGGCAAAAAGGACAATTCGACAAACAGAAATATTGGGCATATATAATATTTGGCATACATAATGTTTTTATATCTGAAACCGCAATAGATGCGAATGTCCTCATACTATACGCTAGCTCGAAAAACTGTTCCCGAAGTAAACGTTGCACATAATATGACAATATATTTATCGCATATTTTGGACCAAAGCCGAAATGGTTATGCGCGATTCCCGTTTGATTTCATTTAATTGCGTAATATTATAAAGATTTCATTGTTTTTTTATTATTTTTATTATTGTGACTCGACATATGACAACACCCCGCTTGATGTTAAGCCGAAGTGCGGTCCATGAATAAATATCACTGCTACTACAATTCAATAACTGTGAGTAGCAATCACATCCACTATGCCGGCCTAGTTGGAACCGGCAACTTACAAGCTGATCCTGAAACGTGACCAAATCACTTCACGGTCTGTATACTTGTAAGTGGTGGTACTACCCCGGATCGGTAAACTGGGTACCACTGCCTACCACTCTTTGATAACCAGACCCGAAACAAATATGCATCTCTTTTTTTTTTATTAACAAATATTTAATATTATTAAATATTACAAATAAAAGCTATGAAACAAATATTTGCTCCGACCGGGGATCGAACCCGGGACTTTACGCGCAACAAACCAATCGCTAAACCGTTCGTCCACGCCTGTCGTCTGTAGACAATATTAAAATAAACTTTAATATTATTGTTTTTATATTTGAAACAGCAATGGATTCGAATGCCCTCATACTATGTTGTAGTTGTAGTTTTTAGCGGGCTCGTTTCCGCACTTGAAGTCCTCTTCGGTATCTTTGTGCGTTCTTCAACGGTTCTCCTTCAGCGGAGCCACCCGATCTCCTCCAGGAAGGCCAGGAGACCCTTCTCGTTCCTGCAGACCTCCGGAAGCGTCCTCGCGCCCTCATACTATACGCTAGCTCGAAAAAAAAGCGCCGTTAAGTATTGAAATATTATGTGCAACGTTTACTTCGGGGACAGTTTTTCGAGCCCTCATACTATACGCTAGCTCGAAAAACTGTCCCCGAAGTAAACGTTGCACATAATATTACAATACTTAAGGGCGCCAAATGTGTAAATGTAATACGTCATATTTGTTTCTATTATAACTTTGAATTCGGATATCAATATAAAGCGAGTTTCTAATTAGTTGTCCAACGGCCAGTACTAGAAAAAAATAATCTATAATAATTGCTGCAACAACATGTAACTCAGTAGGTAAATATATTATATATAATTTAATAATTTAAAAAATATATATACTAGTCTATTAATATAGTATATTTGAATGTCGTGTTTCTATAGTTGGGAAACGAGTTAAATTAATTCGGGGGCTGAGGTGCGGTGGGGCGTGAAACAACCACCACCCGTATCATAGTGGCCGCTATTAGTGACGCTCATAGCTCGGCAATGACTTAATATCGATAAAAACGTGTCCATATTTTCTTGGTTTGATTATTGAAAAATTAGTGAGTTAATTGTAAAAAAGAGAGTCGTCATTCGTAGTCAGGCTAGAATCATTATTAGAAACGTGATTAAAATGTATGAAAAAGAAAAAAAAAACATGCAGTCACTATTCTCAAAATAAATTAATATTTAATTCATTAAAAATTGTTGCTGTCTAATGTTTATACTTCAATTTAATACACATTTATAATTTTTAATAACTAAATCTATTTGCGTTTTAAGGAAAGTGTGTGTTTATTGTTATCAACATTTTGCATGTTACTTCACTATTCATAATAGACACGTGACCATGACGTCACAACTGCATTTCTAGCGCGTTTATTTAGCTCGTTCCCTTACTATAATTAGGTGGCCACCACTGTATGTAGTACACAGGCATTTTATTAGATTTGTAGTGTAGGTCGGTAAGTATACGTTTTTGTATTCGAGTTTGTTTGAGCCGTTAGGTCTGGGCCGCGGGGGTGCAGAGTCCTAGGGGACGCATGCCGACCGCATAACTTACGATAGGTATAAAAAAAATCTACCTAATACGTAGGTACACTGAGACCACGCGAGCGGAGCCGCGGGCACAGCTAGTTCATTATACGACATAGGTATGCATCGGTGGAACTGCCGCTTTCGGCACGTGTCATACCTACTCGTACCGTTCCCGATTGCAAGTTAATTTCACTCTTATTACTACACATCTAAGAATTAAAATCCATTTTACATGTACGCGGCAAAATGTCCAGTCCAAAGAACGCGGCGCGCCCTTGACATAGCTGCACACTTAGAGCGAAATGACATCTAAGTTTTTTTGATGAGTCGATGTGACCTCGATTAAGCAAGGAGCAAGAAGAGGTTCAGAAGCGCCGAGGACTAAAAAACAACTCAGTTCGCTGATATCTAAGTCCTCGTCGTTCTACTGTCTATGGCTTCTTCACGCTCCGCTTGAAGGAACAAAGGTCATAAGATAGGGAGAACACATTTTTTTATTTTTTTATTGTGACTCGACATATGACATCACCCCGCTTGATGTTAAGCCAAAGTGTGGTCCATGAATGAATGTCACTGCTACTACAATTCAATAACTGTGAGTAGCAATCACATCCACTATGCCGGCCTAGATGGAACCGGCAACTTACAAGCTGATCCCGAAACGTGACCAAATCACTTCACGGTCTGTATACTTGTAAGTGGTGGTACTACCCCGGATCGGCAGACTGGGTACCACTGCCTACCACTCTTTGATAACCAGACCCGAAGCAAATATCCATCTCTTTTTTTTTATTAACAAATATTTGCAATATTTAATACTATTAAATATTACAAATAAAAGCTATGAAACAAATATTTGCTTCGACCGGGGATCGAACCCGGGACTTTACGCGCAACAAACCAGTCGCTAAACCGTTCGTCCACGCCTGTCGTCAAAATGAACCACATGAACACATGAACCGGTAAAGCATTTCACTTGTCGCTGTTCGACAAAGAAACAATGCGCCAAACCGTTTGGTACGGCTGTCGATTCGGTCTGTAATGTGAGGATTCTTCCCCCGACCAGTGCGGGTATCACGGGAGTGGAAGGACGAGGTATGAACATGGTTAAAGAGTTTCTCTGAACATATCCCATGGTAAAGACAATAGAAGGCACACAGAGCCGCCATATCTCTGCGTAATTGCAGTGGCTCTAAAGCACTAGTGACCTCGGTATCGCCTCGGTACGATACCGAGCAGGAGCAAATTTGTGCCTTATATATATCTAATCATAGGTGATGCTCCAGCGCAAAGGACCGCCTTAACCAGGTCACCCTTTGCCAAGTTTGCTAGTAGGATAGTCTTAATAGCCCGCTCGATGTCGAGGGTGTGTCGAGGTATGTAGAAGTCCCTAGGATGTCTAGTCTCTCCGACTTGCCGAGGGAGATGTTCCGAAGAGAAGGGAAATAGGGATTTTTTTATTCGAGAACGCCCACACCTATGTCTTGTCGGTGTTGAATTGGACCAGGTTCTCGTCGCCCCAGGGGGCGATGCGATCAAGAACCCGGTCCAGCTCCACTACGACAGACTATCTAGGTGGCAGTAAGGAACGACAGGAGTTCGATTCCACAGTTGTGGCGAGAATCCAAAAGCTGCGACTATTCGATGTTTACCTTAGTAGACTCTCACCAATTCTGGAAACGCGTTGTACTTCGCCTCTTTTAAACACCCTTCTGCAAGACTTGAACGATATAGGCACCCATATACCCTGGCCTGCGAGCCAAATTTTACGTGTACCCATAGAAGGCAAAGGGTAGGATCCTCCATGCAGCGCAAACGGCGACAACAGATATCGGACTGGACGTACACGCATACCCCGGCTTCTGCGGAGAATCATTCCTCAAGCGTGAAGGGGTATTGGAGGTACGAGGTTTCAATCGAGTCTACGGGTCTCCCTAGCTCGCGGGTCAACAAACTCTCACCAGGATAGTGATACTCAGCTTCTTAACACTGTTGACAAAAGCGAGAGAGGTGGGCGCAGGCTGACTTTCACACCCCGGCGCCCAATATGCTTAAGACGGCCCTGTTAGGTAATCAAATCAGTAATTGAAATTAAATAGGTAGTAGGTAACTAAGGGTGAAATTGGAACTCAAGCAAAACGCAGTAAGAAAATTCTTTTCCCCCAATACTGATTTACCCGTGTCGCTATAAAAAACAAAAGTGTATTTTTTTCTTTTTTTAATTAGTACCTACATCTAACATTTTTATACAAGACATTAAAATCAAAGATTCAAAATATAAAAGCCGCCTCCGTGCACGCGTCGCCTATCTTCCGAGCCGACAAGGAAAGCATGCACCGCGATTTCTGCATTAGACACGTGTCAAGCAAAATCGCAGTGCGCCGCTGAGAACGTTATTTGATTTTGTATTTTTATTGGGGCTAATTTTTTGGATATTTTCGTTCTCTATCGTTACCGTCAAAGGCTGCCGCTTACGCACGTTTTCTGTAATAGTTTGAGAGCCATCAACCACTTGTGCGAGATATAAAGTTTATATATATAAATTTTAAGCTTAATTGTTTTTTACAATGAGATTGATTTGGTTTTGATTATTTTTATTTATTTAATTTAATAATAGATGAAAAACAGTAGCTTATATAACTTTTACGCATGTTCATATTTTATTTCCCTATTAAAAAGTTGCAACAAGATGTCCCTTGTTGCAAAGCATATGGATTTTTGTTTTCCTATAGAGAATAGAAAGATATATTTATTGTAGCTCGAAATGTGTCAACACTCTGCCTGATGTTAAGCGCGAGTGCGGTCCATGAATGGAAGTAACTGCTACTACAACTACGAGTATATAACTGCAAACAACAGTCGCGTCCACTATACCGGCCTAGTTGAAAACCAGCATCTATCAAGCTGATTCCGAAACGCGACTGGTGGTGGTACTACTCCAGATGACTATGAACACCGACAGTCTGCCTACCACTCTTACTACTTTTTTTATGGTTTATAACAAACAATTAATCTTCTGTTTTGTAATCGTAGGTGAATTATAATATTATGTATTATATATACTACCATAATTCTCGGTTATACACTTACATTCGTCTATCCTATTCGCACTACTATAGCATAAATTAAACAGTGTAACGATCTGGCAAGTGTTTTTAACCAACCAAATTGTCTGGCTGTCAGTATACTTTGTTTTGATATATCGAAGAATATTTCCTTAAAACAGTATTGTAGAAAAACGCTACAATTTGGGTTTGGCTGGCAGGTCTCCTGGTTCCGCCCATTCCAAATTATTTATCTAACTTTACTATCGTCAAAATAATTATCTAAACAAAGTAGCTCTGTATGTTTCTCACACGTTTGTCAAAGTGGCAGCTAGCTCTCAAACTATTAGAGCACGCGTGCGGTATCGTTTGTCGGCAATGTTTCATTAGGTTTTTAATTTAATTTTCAATTAAAATTTTGAAAGCAAATTCGGCCATAAAAGCCGTGGTACGACACCATCTGAAATCAATTCTAAACAATTTGTCGTCCGCATCACACGGTCACACCAAAGGTGTAATCCTACCAGTACTAACTGACAGTAATAACTAGAATGTACTCTCTTGCAAAATTAAAATCATCCGCTCTGATGAGTGTCGTGTTAAAGTTAGCGGTGCAACATATAGGGCGAAATTACTCAATATGTCCGGTGAGTACCTGTAAATTATTTAAAATATATACTTATATATTTGAGTGTTTTTTTTAAATAAAATACTTTAATACTACGAGTATGTAACAATTTCTACTGTGTCCTGTTAACTGTTATAATTAAACTATAATTTATTTATATTCTTTTAGATTCGGAGAATGATTTAATTTGCTTTAAAGACAAATTTGTAATTTGACCGTTGGAGCATCAGTCCTTGAGTTGAGGCCACGAATAGGCAAGCGCAGCGTAGGACTTCCCCCCACAAGGGGGTCAGGCGACCTAATACAGGTTGAGGGAAGCTGCCACCAACAGTGGACTATGTCCAGCAGTGGCAGTGGCTGTCTTACGGCTGTTGATGAAGTATGTTATCTTATTTATTTTGCAGCGTCACCGTACGGAAAGACAAAAAGGAGAGCATAAACGCAGGAGGAAAAAGAGGCAGTACGCGCGTTTTTCGGAGATGTTAAAAAACTAAGCCGATTGCCGAGTGGTGCTGAATGTCAACGGGCAATTAACACTTATGCTGTACTAAGCTCCAGAGGTCCTCTACAATTAAAAACCTGGATTGACAATCAAAGAAAATCGGTTAGTCGTCGTGAAGCATTTTATGCTTCAAAAAATAGGGTGCATTTGGTTAAACCTATTTTATTATTTGATTTATAATTATTTTATTATTAAAAATATGTGTATTATGTATGTTTGTTTTCTTTCCGTTTCATTTCTGACAAGAAAAAAGTTTGTTAACAACAGTTTTGTAGGGAACAGTAGCGAGAAGCTAAACCGCATCCTGGTGAGTTTGTTGACCCGAAAAAACGGATCAACCGTTGATCAACCGCCGCCCGCCGTAAAGTGTATGGGACCTATCCTGCGATTTACCATCGCGGGGGGATTCCTCCATGCGGCGCATAATCCCGGGGGGGCTCGTGATTGCATCCCGGCGCTTGTGCTAAAAATGTGCGCAGCTGAATGAATTGACTTCCGTCTTGACGAGGCTCTACCGGCTCTCGTACTCTCGTCGGGCTGTGTGCCTTGGGCTTGGAAGGGTTTACCCGAACAGGGTAATCGATCCGACCCTGCGAACTACTGTCCGATCGCAATAACCTCAGTCCTATGCAAGCTCATGGAGCAGATGATTAATGTCCGTCTCATGGCCTACCTAGATCATCAGCTGATTAATGACCGTCAATACGGCTTAAGGCCGAAGCCGACGTCTACCATGAACGGACGCTATGCTGCCCACCCCATAGCAGGAAAACTGGTCATAGACTGGTCGAGAGAGTCTGTCGCAGCGGAGCTGGACCGGGTTCTTGATCGCATCACCCTCTGGGGCGACGAGAACCTGGTCCAGTTCAACGCCGACAAGACATAGGTGTGCGCGTTCTCTTCTCTTCGGAACACCTCCCTCGGTAACTCGGACAGACTAGACATCTAATGGCTGTCCCTTCGCTGTGACCTAAATAACAGGGATCACACAGAGCGGGCTATTAAGATCTATTATTATCTCATTATTATTATTTATTAGGGGGTTCCTCGCACCGCGCTCTTTGAACTGGACATTTTGCCGCGTGCATGTTTAATGAATTTTAATTCTCTGTAGTAATAAGAGTGAAATTAACTTGCGAGTCGCGAACGGTATGACACGTGCCGAAAAATCCGCGGTTATGGCGGTCGGCATGCGCCCCCCAAGACCCAGCGACCTCCACTTGAACCCCCGGGTAAAGACGGTCCTGAAGAATCGGTGTCCAATGCTGTGCTGCGGTGAGCGCGTGAAATTATTGCTTTGTTCATACTTTAGGCTTCCTGCTCCCCGCACCCCGCCTCATACCAAAACCTCCGTCGTAAATAAAAAATATATATTATTGATATAAAGGCATTTTCGTTATAACACGTATATTACCTGTTTCATTCGAGAATGTGTATACTCCCTGACACTGAATATAAAAAAAACCTTTATAGAAACGTATAAACCGCGATGTATTTTACGCGAGTTATATATCAGCTGTTTCGCAAAAGGTCAATAATCGGCCGCGCTGCTCTAGCATCGAACCGATCGCATGACCCTGAACGATTTTCCCGCCAATCCAAATGGCGACCAAAAACAGCCGAAACGTTACCACAGTGAACAAATAATAAAATTATAACCTCTAAGTATAAGTATTATATAGAGAGCTCTTTCGGCGAACTCAGAAGTAATAAATATTGTGACTTATTAACTGAATTAAAATAGGTTTTTGTTAAGATAAAATTCCTTCAGAAACAGCGTTTGCATACCGATTCATTTTTATTTTGTAATTTTATTACCTTTCTAATGCATTAGGAAATTTTCGTGGCTAAGGCATACAGAAAAAACATCGTAATCACTTTATCCGTTCTTGAGATTTCTGGCCGGAATAACGACGGCGACTGGGAGTACCACGAACTATGTTGGTTCTCTCAGTCGTCGGCGCTCCTGGACCTTCCCTTGCTTACCATCAGGCAAGTCGAGGTCACAGTCGAGCCTCAATAAAAAAAAAGATGTCATAAAATAAGATAAAATGAGTTATCTTCATATTTTTTTATTGTAAATATTTCTGATATTTAAATATTTTATTCTGTTATATGGGGCGGAGACTAATCCAACAAATCAGAGATTGTATAAATCGGCCCAGTCCGAATAACCCGACTTGAAAATAACCGTAACTATATATATTGTTTACTAATCACGAATATTAGGTTGACTGGAAGATAAAGCCATCGTTGCTTTAAGTCCGCCTGTATGTCTGTAGAAATAAATAAATATTAAATTTGGAGAGGAATCGACAAACTGTATTACTATGTAATAAAACGATAAGATTCAATGGTCCCAAAGTATGCGTTTCTTGAATATAATATTGACCATGTTACGTACAGTGTTTACTTTGGGGACAGCACAAGTGGTCCCAAAGTAGGCATTTAATATATATATATGGTCATCTTTTTCCATTTGAACCCTAAAATTAGTGTCCCAAAATATGCTTTATATAGATTAATTTATATACATTAAACGTATAAAACGCATAGTTTGAGGTCAAGACCCCAAAAACTACATTTAGTCACAGGGTCCTCAAAAAATACAATGTATGGAAAATGTGCAAAAACTACTGCATTTTTGCATATATAAAAAAAAAAATCAACTTTGTCGGGGTTAAACAGGGTCTGGGCTATGATTTGTGAACGAATCAAAAAATGGTCCCAAAGCATGCGATAGGCATAATATATATATGTATGCCTATCGCATGCTTTGGGACCATTTTTTGATTCGTTCACAAATCATAGCCCAGACCCTGTTTAACCCCGACAAAGTTGATTTTTTTTTTTATATATGCAAAAATGCAGTAGTTTTTGCACATTTTCCATACATTGTATTTTTTGAGGACCCTGTGACTAAATGTAGTTTTTGGGGTCTTGACCTCAAACTATGCGTTTTATACGTTTAATGTATATAAATTAATCTATATAAAGCATATTTTGGGACACTAATTTTAGGGTTCAAATGGAAAAAGATGACCATATATATATATTAAATGCCTACTTTGGGACCACTTGTGCTGTCCCCAAAGTAAACACTGTACGTAACATGGTCAATATTATATTCAAGAAACGCATACTTTGGGACCATTGAATCTTATCGTTTTATTACATAGTAATACAGTTTGTCGATTCCTCTCCAAATTTAATATTTATTTATTTCTACAGACATACAGGCGGACTTAAAGCAACGATGGCTTTATCTTCCAGTCAACCTAATATTCGTGATTAGTAAACAATATATATAGTTACGGTTATTTTCAAGTCGGGTTATTCGGACTGGGCCGATTTATACAATCTCTGATTTGTTGGATTAGTCTCCGCCCCATATAACAGAATAAAATATTTAAATATCAGAAATATTTACAATAAAAAAATATGAAGATAACTCATTTTATCTTATTTTATGACATCTTTTTTTTTATTGAGGCTCGACTGTGACCTCGACTTGCCTGATGGTAAGCAAGGGAAGGTCCAGGAGCGCCGACGACTGAGAGAACCAACATAGTTCGTGGTACTCGCAGTCGCCGTCGTTATTCCGGCCAGAAATCTCAAGAACGGATAAAGTGATTACGATGTTTTTTCTGTATGCCTTAGCCACGAAAATTTCCTAATGCATTAGAAAGGTAATAAAATTACAAAATAAAAATGAATCGGTATGCAAACGCTGTTTCTGAAGGAATTTTATCTTAACAAAAACCTATTTTAATTCAGTTAATAAGTCACAATATTTATTACTTCTGAGTTCGCCGAAAGAGCTCTCTATATAATACTTATACTTAGAGGTTATAATTTTATTATTTGTTCACTGTGGTAACGTTTCGGCTGTTTTTGGTCGCCATTTGGATTGGCGGGAAAATCGTTCAGGGTCATGCGATCGGTTCGATGCTAGAGCAGCGCGGCCGATTATTGACCTTTTGCGAAACAGCTGATATATAACTCGCGTAAAATACATCGCGGTTTATACGTTTCTATAAAGGTTTTTTTTATATTCAGTGTCAGGGAGTATACACATTCTCGAATGAAACAGGTAATATACGTGTTATAACGAAAATGCCTTTATATCAATAATATATATTTTTTATTTACGACGGAGGTTTTGGTATGAGGCGGGGTGCGGGGAGCAGGAAGCCTAAAGTATGAACAAAGCAATAATTTCACGCGCTCACCGCAGCACAGCATTGGACACCGATTCTTCAGGACCGTCTTTACCCGGGGGTTCAAGTGGAGGTCGCTGGGTCTTGGGGGGCGCATGCCGACCGCCATAACCGCGGATTTTTCGGCACGTGTCATACCGTTCGCGACTCGCAAGTTAATTTCACTCTTATTACTACAGAGAATTAAAATTCATTAAACATGCACGCGGCAAAATGTCCAGTTCAAAGAGCGCGGTGCGAGGAACCCCCTAATAAATAATAATAATGAGATAATAATAGATCTTAATAGCCCGCTCTGTGTGATCCCTGTTATTTAGGTCACAGCGAAGGGACAGCCATTAGATGTCTAGTCTGTCCGAGTTACCGAGGGAGGTGTTCCGAAGAGAAGAGAACGCGCACACCTATGTCTTGTCGGCGTTGAACTGGACCAGGTTCTCGTCGCCCCAGAGGGTGATGCGATCAAGAACCCGGTCCAGCTCCGCTGCGACAGACTCTCTCGACCAGTCTATGACCAGTTTTCCTGCTATGGGGTGGGCAGCATAGCGTCCGTTCATGGTAGACGTCGGCTTCGGCCTTAAGCCGTATTGACGGTCATTAATCAGCTGATGATCTAGGTAGGCCATGAGACGGACATTAATCATCTGCTCCATGAGCTTGCATAGGACTGAGGTTATTGCGATCGGACAGTAGTTCGCAGGGTCGGATCGATTACCCTGTTCGGGTAAACCCTTCCAAGCCCAAGGCACACAGCCCGACGAGAGTACGAAAGCCGGTAGAGCCTCGTCAAGACGGAAGTCAATTCATTCAGCTGCGCACATTTTTAGCACAAGCGCCGGGATGCAATCACGAGCCCCCCCGGGATTATGCGCCGCATGGAGGAATCCCCCCGCGATGGTAAATCGCAGGATAGGTCCCATACACTTTACGGCGGGCGGCGGTTGATCAACGGTTGATCCGTTTTTTCGGGTCAACAAACTCACCAGGATGCGGTTTAGCTTCTCGCTACTGTTCCCTACAAAACTGTTGTTAACAAACTTTTTTCTTGTCAGAAATGAAACGGAAAGAAAACAAACATACATAATACACATATTTTTAATAATAAAATAATTATAAATCAAATAATAAAATAGGTTTAACCAAATGCACCCTATTTTTTGAAGCATAAAATGCTTCACGACGACTAACCGATTTTCTTTGATTGTCAATCCAGGTTTTTAATTGTAGAGGACCTCTGGAGCTTAGTACAGCATAAGTGTTAATTGCCCGTTGACATTCAGCACCACTCGGCAATCGGCTTAGTTTTTTAACATCTCCGAAAAACGCGCGTACTGCCTCTTTTTCCTCCTGCGTTTATGCTCTCCTTTTTGTCTTTCCGTACGGTGACGCTGCAAAATAAATAAGATAACATACTTCATCAACAGCCGTAAGACAGCCACTGCCACTGCTGGACATAGTCCACTGTTGGTGGCAGCTTCCCTCAACCTGTATTAGGTCGCCTGACCCCCTTGTGGGGGGAAGTCCTACGCTGCGCTTGCCTATTCGTGGCCTCAACTCAAGGACTGATGCTCCAACGGTCAAATTACAAATTTGTCTTTAAAGCAAATTAAATCATTCTCCGAATCTAAAAGAATATAAATAAATTATAGTTTAATTATAACAGTTAACAGGACACAGTAGAAATTGTTACATACTCGTAGTATTAAAGTATTTTATTTAAAAAAAACACTCAAATATATAAGTATATATTTTAAATAATTTACAGGTACTCACCGGACATATTGAGTAATTTCGCCCTATATGTTGCACCGCTAACTTTAACACGACACTCATCAGAGCGGATGATTTTAATTTTGCAAGAGAGTACATTCTAGTTATTACTGTCAGTTAGTACTGGTAGGATTACACCTTTGGTGTGACCGTGTGATGCGGACGACAAATTGTTTAGAATTGATTTCAGATGGTGTCGTACCACGGCTTTTATGGCCGAATTTGCTTTCAAAATTTTAATTGAAAATTAAATTAAAAACCTAATGAAACATTGCCGACAAACGATACCGCACGCGTGCTCTAATAGTTTGAGAGCTAGCTGCCACTTTGACAAACGTGTGAGAAACATACAGAGCTACTTTGTTTAGATAATTATTTTGACGATAGTAAAGTTAGATAAATAATTTGGAATGGGCGGAACCAGGAGACCTGCCAGCCAAACCCAAATTGTAGCGTTTTTCTACAATACTGTTTTAAGGAAATATTCTTCGATATATCAAAACAAAGTATACTGACAGCCAGACAATTTGGTTGGTTAAAAACACTTGCCAGATCGTTACACTGTTTAATTTATGCTATAGTAGTGCGAATAGGATAGACGAATGTAAGTGTATAACCGAGAATTATGGTAGTATATATAATACATAATATTATAATTCACCTACGATTACAAAACAGAAGATTAATTGTTTGTTATAAACCATAAAAAAAGTAGTAAGAGTGGTAGGCAGACTGTCGGTGTTCATAGTCATCTGGAGTAGTACCACCACCAGTCGCGTTTCGGAATCAGCTTGATAGATGCTGGTTTTCAACTAGGCCGGTATAGTGGACGCGACTGTTGTTTGCAGTTATATACTCGTAGTTGTAGTAGCAGTTACTTCCATTCATGGACCGCACTCGCGCTTAACATCAGGCAGAGTGTTGACACATTTCGAGCTACAATAAATATATCTTTCTATTCTCTATAGGAAAACAAAAATCCATATGCTTTGCAACAAGGGACATCTTGTTGCAACTTTTTAATAGGGAAATAAAATATGAACATGCGTAAAAGTTATATAAGCTACTGTTTTTCATCTATTATTAAATTAAATAAATAAAAATAATCAAAACCAAATCAATCTCATTGTAAAAAACAATTAAGCTTAAAATTTATATATATAAACTTTATATCTCGCACAAGTGGTTGATGGCTCTCAAACTATTACAGAAAACGTGCGTAAGCGGCAGCCTTTGACGGTAACGATAGAGAACGAAAATATCCAAAAAATTAGCCCCAATAAAAATACAAAATCAAATAACGTTCTCAGCGGCGCACTGCGATTTTGCTTGACACGTGTCTAATGCAGAAATCGCGGTGCATGCTTTCCTTGTCGGCTCGGAAGATAGGCGACGCGTGCACGGAGGCGGCTTTTATATTTTGAATCTTTGATTTTAATGTCTTGTATAAAAATGTTAGATGTAGGTACTAATTAAAAAAAGAAAAAAATACACTTTTGTTTTTTATAGCGACACGGGTAAATCAGTATTGGGGGAAAAGAATTTTCTTACTGCGTTTTGCTTGAGTTCCAATTTCACCCTTAGTTACCTACTACCTATTTAATTTCAATTACTGATTTGATTACCTAACAGGGCCGTCTTAAGCATATTGGGCGCCGGGGTGTGAAAGTCAGCCTGCGCCCACCTCTCTCGCTTTTGTCAACAGTGTTAAGAAGCTGAGTATCACTATCCTGGTGAGAGTTTGTTGACCCGCGAGCTAGGGAGACCCGTAGACTCGATTGAAACCTCGTACCTCCAATACCCCTTCACGCTTGAGGAATGATTCTCCGCAGAAGCCGGGGTATGCGTGTACGTCCAGTCCGATATCTGTTGTCGCCGTTTGCGCTGCATGGAGGATCCTACCCTTTGCCTTCTATGGGTACACGTAAAATTTGGCTCGCAGGCCAGGGTATATGGGTGCCTATATCGTTCAAGTCTTGCAGAAGGGTGTTTAAAAGAGGCGAAGTACAACGCGTTTCCAGAATTGGTGAGAGTCTACTAAGGTAAACATCGAATAGTCGCAGCTTTTGGATTCTCGCCACAACTGTGGAATCGAACTCCTGTCGTTCCTTACTGCCACCTAGATAGTCTGTCGTAGTGGAGCTGGACCGGGTTCTTGATCGCATCGCCCCCTGGGGCGACGAGAACCTGGTCCAATTCAACACCGACAAGACATAGGTGTGGGCGTTCTCGAATAAAAAAATCCCTATTTCCCTTCTCTTCGGAACATCTCCCTCGGCAAGTCGGAGAGACTAGACATCCTAGGGACTTCTACATACCTCGACACACCCTCGACATCGAGCGGGCTATTAAGACTATCCTACTAGCAAACTTGGCAAAGGGTGACCTGGTTAAGGCGGTCCTTTGCGCTGGAGCATCACCTATGATTAGATATATATAAGGCACAAATTTGCTCCTGCTCGGTATCGTACCGAGGCGATACCGAGGTCACTAGTGCTTTAGAGCCACTGCAATTACGCAGAGATATGGCGGCTCTGTGTGCCTTCTATTGTCTTTACCATGGGATATGTTCAGAGAAACTCTTTAACCATGTTCATACCTCGTCCTTCCACTCCCGTGATACCCGCACTGGTCGGGGGAAGAATCCTCACATTACAGACCGAATCGACAGCTTAACAAACGGTTTGGCGCATTGTTTCTTTGTCGAACAGCGACAAGTGAAATGCTTTACCGGTTCATGTGTTCATGTGGTTCATTTTGACGACAGGCGTGGACGAACGGTTTAGCGACTGGTTTGTTGCGCGTAAAGTCCCGGGTTCGATCCCCGGTCGAAGCAAATATTTGTTTCATAGCTTTTATTTGTAATATTTAATAGTATTAAATATTGCAAATATTTGTTAATAAAAAAAAAAGAGATGGATATTTGCTTCGGGTCTGGTTATCAAAGAGTGGTAGGCAGTGGTACCCAGTCTGCCGATCCGGGGTAGTACCACCACTTACAAGTATACAGACCGTGAAGTGATTTGGTCACGTTTCGGGATCAGCTTGTAAGTTGCCGGTTCCATCTAGGCCGGCATAGTGGATGTGATTGCTACTCACAGTTATTGAATTGTAGTAGCAGTGACATTCATTCATGGACCACACTTTGGCTTAACATCAAGCGGGGTGATGTCATATGTCGAGTCACAATAAAAAAATAAAAAAATGTGTTCTCCCTATCTTATGACCTTTGTTCCTTCAAGCGGAGCGTGAAGAAGCCATAGACAGTAGAACGACGAGGACTTAGATATCAGCGAACTGAGTTGTTTTTTAGTCCTCGGCGCTTCTGAACCTCTTCTTGCTCCTTGCTTAATCGAGGTCACATCGACTCATCAAAAAAACTTAGATGTCATTTCGCTCTAAGTGTGCAGCTATGTCAAGGGCGCGCCGCGTTCTTTGGACTGGACATTTTGCCGCGTACATGTAGAATGGATTTTAATTCTTAGATGTGTAGTAATAAGAGTGAAATTAACTTGCAATCGGGAACGGTACGAGTAGGTATGACACGTGCCGAAAGCGGCAGTTCCACCGATGCATACCTATGTCGTATAATGAACTAGCTGTGCCCGCGGCTCCGCTCGCGTGGTCTCAGTGTACCTACGTATTAGGTAGATTTTTTTTATACCTATCGTAAGTTATGCGGTCGGCATGCGTCCCCTAGGACTCTGCACCCCCGCGGCCCAGACCTAACGGCTCAAACAAACTCGAATACAAAAACGTATACTTACCGACCTACACTACAAATCTAATAAAATGCCTGTGTACTACATACAGTGGTGGCCACCTAATTATAGTAAGGGAACGAGCTAAATAAACGCGCTAGAAATGCAGTTGTGACGTCATGGTCACGTGTCTATTATGAATAGTGAAGTAACATGCAAAATGTTGATAACAATAAACACACACTTTCCTTAAAACGCAAATAGATTTAGTTATTAAAAATTATAAATGTGTATTAAATTGAAGTATAAACATTAGACAGCAACAATTTTTAATGAATTAAATATTAATTTATTTTGAGAATAGTGACTGCATGTTTTTTTTTTCTTTTTCATACATTTTAATCACGTTTCTAATAATGATTCTAGCCTGACTACGAATGACGACTCTCTTTTTTACAATTAACTCACTAATTTTTCAATAATCAAACCAAGAAAATATGGACACGTTTTTATCGATATTAAGTCATTGCCGAGCTATGAGCGTCACTAATAGCGGCCACTATGATACGGGTGGTGGTTGTTTCACGCCCCACCGCACCTCAGCCCCCGAATTAATTTAACTCGTTTCCCAACTATAGAAACACGACATTCAAATATACTATATTAATAGACTAGTATATATATTTTTTAAATTATTAAATTATATATAATATATTTACCTACTGAGTTACATGTTGTTGCAGCAATTATTATAGATTATTTTTTTCTAGTACTGGCCGTTGGACAACTAATTAGAAACTCGCTTTATATTGATATCCGAATTCAAAGTTATAATAGAAACAAATATGACGTATTACATTTACACATTTGGCGCCCTTAAGTATTGTAATATTATGTGCAACGTTTACTTCGGGGACAGTTTTTCGAGCTAGCGTATAGTATGAGGGCTCGAAAAACTGTCCCCGAAGTAAACGTTGCACATAATATTTCAATACTTAACGGCGCTTTTTTTTCGAGCTAGCGTATAGTATGAGGGCGCGAGGACGCTTCCGGAGGTCTGCAGGAACGAGAAGGGTCTCCTGGCCTTCCTGGAGGAGATCGGGTGGCTCCGCTGAAGGAGAACCGTTGAAGAACGCACAAAGATACCGAAGAGGACTTCAAGTGCGGAAACGAGCCCGCTAAAAACTACAACTACAACATAGTATGAGGGCATTCGAATCCATTGCTGTTTCAAATATAAAAACAATAATATTAAAGTTTATTTTAATATTGTCTACAGACGACAGGCGTGGACGAACGGTTTAGCGATTGGTTTGTTGCGCGTAAAGTCCCGGGTTCGATCCCCGGTCGGAGCAAATATTTGTTTCATAGCTTTTATTTGTAATATTTAATAATATTAAATATTTGTTAATAAAAAAAAAAGAGATGCATATTTGTTTCGGGTCTGGTTATCAAAGAGTGGTAGGCAGTGGTACCCAGTTTACCGATCCGGGGTAGTACCACCACTTACAAGTATACAGACCGTGAAGTGATTTGGTCACGTTTCAGGATCAGCTTGTAAGTTGCCGGTTCCAACTAGGCCGGCATAGTGGATGTGATTGCTACTCACAGTTATTGAATTGTAGTAGCAGTGATATTTATTCATGGACCGCACTTCGGCTTAACATCAAGCGGGGTGTTGTCATATGTCGAGTCACAATAATAAAAATAATAAAAAAACAATGAAATCTTTATAATATTACGTAATTAAATGAAATCAAACGGGAATCGCGCATAACCATTTCGGCTTTGGTCCAAAATATGCGATAAATATATTGTCATATTATGTGCAACGTTTACTTCGGGAACAGTTTTTCGAGCTAGCGTATAGTATGAGGACATTCGCATCTATTGCGGTTTCAGATATAAAAACATTATGTATGCCAAATATTATATATGCCCAATATTTCTGTTTGTCGAATTGTCCTTTTTGCCGCAGCAACGTAAAAAGTTTTGCTTACTCAGATTCAAGCATAAATTTCATACTTAAAATCTATAATTAATATTACGTCACAGACATTAATTACTTATGTTAATACCCGAATTAACATTCTCTTCTATGCTAGTAAAATTAAGATAAGTACGAATACTAACTGGATTTGGAACGTTGGTTTCGAATGAAAAATTAATATTTTTAGATAAAACTGAAAATTAGAATAAACCACTTTTATCCGTAAATATTTTCTTTCTTAAATTATTGATTTTCACAATTGGTTTTGGTAGTTTGCAAAATATACGATTATTTTAAGTAATTAGTCTTTTCAAATAAATTTATAAAACACTAATTAATAAGTAATTTAAGTTTTATTTAAATCACAAAGAATTAACAAAGAATAGTTGGAAATAAAAATAAAAATTACGGAACCCTACATAGAAGTCGCGCTTGACCATTGGTCCAAAAGTATGCGTTACACAGAATGGACTCAAAGAATGCGTTAGATATAAAACTAGTTTGAGGACTGTCCCCAAAGTATGCTAATGTCCCCATACTATACCTACGCTCGAGAAATTGTCCCAGAAGTAAACGTTGTGCATACATATATATATATATATATATATATATATATATATATATATATATATATATATATATATATATATATATATATATATATATATATATATATAGAAACACTACTATATATATATAGTGTTTCTCATATATATTGGGGATTAATTTTAGGCAGCTGATATGTTATTTACATATCTGCAATATATATATATAAATATATATATTTCTTAAAATACTAGTACCATACATCACAAATCTCTTTGACCTGTCACAAATCTCTTATAAGAGAAGTGTAGATTGGCAAAAGAGGACAAGGTTGGAAGGAAAAGAAATGCAAAGTATTTTTTCTACATCATGAAAATAAATATTTTTTCTTGTACGTAAATAAAACTAATTTGAGACGTTTTTAATACGGTAATAATAGTATGATTCGTTTCTTATTTTAAACATTTTTAATTATTGAGTTAACTAATCTAATAGCACCAGATGAGATAAAAAAACATACATTTTTTGCTGATAACTATCGTAATGTTCGTTGTATGCTTACATATACTAGAATAAGAGTTTGTCTTTACTGAAACAAGCACAATTTTACTGTTTGTTAGCGCTGTTGTCAGAGCACGTAGAAGCTTGTTGAGTTTAACTTGGTATAATGTGGCTGGTGTGCTATTAACTACGGTCATTACATCGGCAGTTTGAGTTCAAAACATAGCAGAGATTTTAAACCATCAAAACACTTTTAATTTTAACTAAGTTAAACATCTCTCATATATATTTTACGAGACAAAGATGCAAAACTTAGTAATTCGTATTTGCAAACCCAATTAATCGCATTTATTTTGGACCTCCAGAGTCGTTGCAGACATTTTACGAGTATAGGCATGATCTTCGCTCTGGTTAAAAAAGGATTTTATGGCATCTTTGTCGCATTTCTTTTCCTTCCAACCTTGTCCTCTTTTGCCAATCTACACTTCTCTTATAAGAGATTTGTGACAGGTCAAAGAGATTTGTGATGTATGGTACTAGTATTTTAAGAAATATATATATTTATATATATATATTGCAGATATGTAAATAACATATCAGCTGCCTAAAATTAATCCCCAATATATATGAGAAACACTATATATATATAGTAGTGTTTCTATATATATATATATATATATATATATATATAGTGTTTCTCATATATATTGAGTATTAATTTTAGGCAGCTGATATGTTATTTACATATCTGCAAGCGGTTATGATCCCAATTGCTTTAAATTAAATTGATTCATTTGTTGTATTATCGGCATCACTTATTAATGATTTCCAAAAGTCACAAATTACACGTACAAACAATGTTGTAATGCGACAATTGGAAAACACAAAAAGTAAATCCGTTAAGACTCAAAATACGAAAATGCAAAAACTAAAAGTATAATAATAAAAGTTTAAGTTAGTGACTGTCTTTGGTGATGCATCAAAGTCAACATGATGGAGGTCTCAGAGTGCCGACGACTAAAAAACCGAGTCAATTCACAATTGCCCCAGTAGCCGTCACTATTCCGACCAAAAAAATACCATGACTCAGTAAGGCTGAGGCGGACGGGCGTAAAATAAGTCGCGTAATTTACGTTTGACCAAGATTGCGTAGAGTCACTAGGCGGACGTAATTTTCACTACACGATTGTTATACTAAATTCCATATACATGAATGCTTTCCGAACTGTATATATTTTTTTCCTTCTAAAACATTTTTTGATATAAGCGTGTTGACTCTCGCGCATCCTCTACTGATCTGGCCGGCCAGTAGGTTATTGTATGAAATCGAATGCAGTGTATATTACGTAACGCGAAATTACGCTAAGTTGGCCCCAACCTTAGTCAATTTTATATATTTTTTATATAACCGTTTATTCTATATAGTTACTCATAGTAAAATAACTTAATTGCGTTTGTAAAGCTCTTTTTTATAATTATTGAGTTATTTTAACACGAAAGCCGTATGAGGTCAAGCCAATTTAGCTTAGAAAATTGTAAACCTTATTTACATGTTGCTTATTAATATTCATAAAGCACTTCTGTGTATATGAGTTGGCTACAAGAACAATTTTGTAATTACTATTCGTGTGTATGCTTGTTTTCACGTTAACTCTATATTCGCACCGACAAAATGTAATTCTCTTTAAACGACGATTAATTAAATACCTACTATTATTTTAAAATAGGCAAATAATATTGGATAGAAAATTTACAAATTACATGGATGAAAAGTAAATTATCAAATTCCCGATGCAAGCGTAAATTTTTTCTACTACTATTTTCAATTGTGGCTTCACATTGACGGTAAATGAAGACGACTGCTACTACAGTTAAATAACTGCAAATTTAATAGCCGACAACTTTAAAACTGATCCTGAAACGTGATTGAGTCCCGATTGACTACGAGTCAGCAGACAGGCAAATGACCATTATCTCTTTTTTGCCTATTACTCTTAAATATTATAATATATGAAAATTAAAATGTGCAATTAATTTAAAAAAAACGACATAAAAATATTGTTATATTATATAATACAGTTGTATTTTTTAACAACATGTAAAATAGCTGTCGGTTTAGTGAGGCTTGAGATTGTACAGGTGAATAGATAGATCTCTTCTTTATTGTGCAAACTGTAGCTAAAAAACTATCTATACATAAGTAGATTTGGTTAGAATATTGACTTGATATTTAAACTTCTACTAATTTAGTTAATGTAGGTATAAAAGAAATAAATAAACAATTATTAATTTCTCATAGCTTTTAAATAATTTAAACAAAAGGTTAGTTTGTAAAAATCATTTTTTGTATTTCTGTTTTTAATCCAATTATCCAGAGTAGGTAGAAAACTATCATAAAAAATAGTTATAACGAGATTATTCTGATCCGATAGAGATGGAAAACAATTTTTTTTCCAATGTTATCCAATAAGCTGGAAGCTACCATGGAAATTAAATCCTCGGTTTAATAACGGATTGTTACTGTAACACTGCACAATCAAATGTAATTAAATTATACGATGTAAATGCGACTTTCTAATGCTTAATAAACTGCCAATTAGCATGCATTCTATGGGAATTGGATAATATTATAAAAGGTTTGCTTACGCGGTTATGTGAAAATTATTAGCTTCACTTTATAATGAGGTGGAGGTTTAAACACACGGTTAAGAAGATACTAAAAATTTATTGATGTAAGTACTGTTTTAGATATATATTTTATTTAAATTGAAATCATTATAGTAAAGTGTTTAGTTTCTTCCAGCCTTTGTACATAGAACTACTTAGTAAAGTTATGTATTGTCTATTAATATTATTTTTTACATTTATATACCTTTTTTTGTAGACTTTTGATTTACCACTAGACCACGGGTGTCCTAACATTGTTTTTCACGTTTACTTTTTAAATTTTAAACATCACTTATAGGTATCAATGTCAGATAAATGTCAAGTGTCTCTGCCTATTCCTGTGGTAATTCAGACGTGACAATTAACTGATATTTATTAACACAAAGTTTTTTGTAAGGAAAACCAGGTCGAATTAAAAGATGTTCTGGTAATCACTTATATTATAACTTATATAATTATATTTGTATAATAATATATTTTATACTTACACTATTTAAAGGTTTAATCAATACCATGCTTATTTTCAAAGTATCATATGAATATAATAACTGGTAGCTAATGCTTTGCAGTATAAATAACGGTTTTTAAAAATCATTTACGTACGAGTGTGTTTAAAAAGAGATCAAGTGTGGGCTTGAGCCTTTAAGTATAATTAGTAGTGAGTTATTTAAATGTTTCTTTCAGCTTTGTTTTAACAAAATATAATAAATTTGTATAGTCGTATATTAAAAAAAATAGAGAATGCTTTTATTAGTACATTAATTTATGTTTATAATAATTGCATTTCTAAACAATAAGATAATTTTCTATTTTATAGTTTATCATTATAATTAATTGCCACGCTTTTATTAAGGGATAGGCAGAGACAACGAAGCGTCACTTTTAACAACGCGGGCACAAATCACTCGCTTCATTCATATCAATTTTTTTCTTCACACAGACTCTATTGTTATGGGCATATAAATAGTTTTATAATTACTCGTTTAAAATAAAATAAATAGTTTCTCAAAACATTAGGTCAAGTGTTTTTTTCCATAGTAAATTATACTATTTCTGCACGACCTACATTTTTCCATATTAGTCATATTATGAGAGGAGGAAATACGTGAAAATCGCATTTTGATACATGCTCTGCTACCACAAACAGCGCAAACCTTTTACTGTGACATGTACGTAATATGGAAATAAACTGTTGACATTTCTGTACCCGTTACTCGTATGCATGGTGATGCATATTTCTACAAAATACCACTTAAAATTTTAGTGTAAAGTTATCTGAAATATATAATATTAGTCTTAGGGCAGCCGTGAACTAACTCGGTTTTTTTAGTCATCGTCACTCTTGGACCTCCTCTTACTTATCATCAGGTGGGTCGTAGTCAAATATCGTGTCACAATAATAAAAAATAATGATTGAAAACACATATTATTTTATTCTTATAGCAAATAAACATGTAATATAATAGACACAGGACACAGATAACTAAGGATCAGCGCGTTAGGGGGATGAAACTGACGTATATCGAATCTTGGTTGTTTTAAATGCTGTTTTTTATGCAATATTTAAAAAATATGATCTCTGTAGGTTGTTAGGTTAAAAAAAAACAGGGTTCTTTTTTGTTTATAGGCATTGCAGCTATAATAAATATCAAAACAGTAAATAAATCACTCACTTTCCAGATTGGCATTAAATTAGGTTTTTTAGGCTGGAAAGAAATAGGGGTACGTGACAACAAATTTATGTGTGCTATGCTAACGCGACGTTGTAACGTGTTGGGTTACATATATTGTTTGTACTCTCTAGGATAATCTCATTCGCTCATCCCTTTTGCTTGTCCAACGTCGTGCCCTCAAAAAGAAAGATCTCTCGAGAGGAATTTCCCCCCGGGCAACTAAAAGGGTCTCACTGAATGTAGGTCTTAGTGTTTATATTTACACTATGTTATACTCGTAAAATATTTAGTTGTTAACTTTCTACCCTTGATGTAATTATGTTACAGTTAATTTTTAATTTTGGCTTCATTCAATGTCAGATGAATGTCAGGCGATCCTTCAAGCGATGCGTGAAGAAGCACCTTTGGCCGGCATAGTGACGGCGACTGAGGCAGCCGTGAACAAACTCGGTTTTCTCAGTCGTCGTTACTCTTGGACTTCCTCTTGCTTATCATCAGGCGGGACGAAGTGAGATGTCGTGTTACAATTATCCCTGTGGTGATTCAGACGTAACAATTACCTGATGATTCTTGATGATTATTAACACAAAGTTTTTTCTTAGGGAAACCAGGTTGAATGGAAAGATACTACATAATGTTAATTAATCTGTAAAATTGTAATACCTAATATATCTTATTTATATTTTAGTAGAAAAAGTCAAATATAAAAAATAAAAATCAGTATTTTTATCGTTCGTTTACAAGTATATAATTAAATAAGGAAAGGAAAATTTGGAGTTTTTGCTACGAGTTTGTATAGCTCGTTAGTTATCCCAATAGAAATAGTAGACATTTTGTGCACAAAACCATAAGCAAATTTCGTTTCGCAAAACGTAAAGTGTAATATAATTTGTGTTTCTGTCTGTACTTCTTGACGGCAAAATATATTTTGAAGGCGTTACTTTTGAGGATAAAGAGCAAACTTTTTAAATAGGATGAAAGCAAATAAGAGAATATTAGAAGTAATTTGCAAAACTTGAGCCACTTACCCGGAAGGACGAGGGTAAGATTCTTTATTTTGTCTTGTTGTATTATCTCCACAATTTTAATCTTATTTGAATAGGAAATGTTTACGAAATTCTTCCTGTTCTTTTAGCATTGCTTGGTTAATATTAATCATTGTTTCTGAGTTCATAAATGATATAGTCCGACATTATTTCACGGCTATGAAGGCTGTAGAAATTATTAACTCTCTTGCTTTTTCATAATACAGACAGTAATTTTGGTAAATAATTAACTGTCATAAATGTGTACTTCGGATAGTAAAATATTATTACTCATAAAATTAATTTAATTTAATCCAAATAACTGCGAAACAGTTTTCATAAATAAGGTGAATATAATCCCTTAACCAGTTCGTAGCCTTTTAACGACACACACTCCAGCTTAACATCAATCGGGGTGCTGTCATATGTTGAGTCACAAAAAAGCCTTTGGAAGGTGTGATTCCTTAAGTCCAAAAACGAAAACATTTATATACACGCTGAAACATACGAGTATATATAAATATAACAAGTATTAATTATAAAATTGGCTAGGGATCATATTCTTACTTGTTACTTGTTAACAGACTAAATATATTTATAGATATACTTATGAGAAAGTACTTTAAAAACGAATCAATTAAATTATCACGCCTTTTTTTCACAAGTATAGATAGAGCGCCACTTGCCACAAAATCATATAACATAAAAAGTTTTATCGAGCTTCATAGTAAAGTGCGATTATAGCGATAACGAAGAAAGTATAGTGATTAATTAGTAACTAAGATTGATCACCGTACTATCATCAACTAATGGGGCCTGCGGTTTAACCATACAAAAACACCTCATATAATTAGATAACAATTCTTCTTGAACCATATTGGGTGAACGAATAGTTTTCTCACAACTTTGTGTAACAAAATAACTTAGACTTCTGCGAAACAATACTATTGCTTACTTAATCTTTCGTACATATTTTTTTAGAGTTTTGGTTTCAAATCAAATAATAATGATTTCAAATGATAAGGATTGATAAAGGAATGCTTCGATGGTTTGGGCACATAGAAAGCATAAGTGAAAGTAGTTTGACGAAAGAAATTTATAAATCCGATGCGAATGCATTCCCAGGAGGGAGTTTTTCGACATAATTGGAAATAACCTCAACCCAGCGTGGTTGCCTAGTGCACATAACCGTAAAGCTTAAATAAAGGGAATTTTGGACATGAGGGAAGCGGGGAAGTTGTGTCAGAATTATGGCAAGTGGCGCTCCATTCATTGTATCTGTCTATACCTGTAAGAAAAAGGCGTCACAATTTAATTCATTAACTTATCTTACAAGCATTAGGTATTTCACTCTGAATGACCTAATTAAAATAGAATAAGGGAAGTAAATGTATGGTCTTCTAATAAAAAGCTAATTTCGAACAATACTGATACAAATCGAATTGAGGCAACCTCACTAAATAAAGCTAAGGTCTGACCGCAGAAGATAGCAGCAACTAATAGGTCGCCAGCATCGAGTAATAGCCCTGCTTATTCTCTAGAGTGTAATGGGCTAAATGAGACTGCAGGCAAGCGAATCCCATCTGTTCTCCCAGGAATTGGAGAAACACGCGTTACACTTTGATATTGGACCAGCGTTAAAATACTAATGGATGCCAACAAGTTATTTATTTTGTAATTAACTCATTTAAACTTGTTACATTATTTATATTTATATTCGCAGTAACAATTTAATGAATATAATTAAAACTATTATATATGGCGAATTACTATGTCTATTTAACAAAACAACGTCGCGATTTACCAAATTAATAAGTACGTTGCGGATAAGTCGTATGTATAATCTAAAATAAGTATAATATAATGAATTAAACAAATTTTATGAGGCTTACTATAGCGTTTGTAAAATCAAAACCAAAGTAAACGCGATAGTAAGCCGCATAAAATTTGTTTAATTCATTAATCAATGTTCGCGCAAAATCTAAGAAATTACTAAGTATATACTTGTTATCATTTTTCGATTAATTACTAAAAGTTTTATGACTTCTTAATTCAAGTGTAAAACACTTTCTGTTGTATATTCGCTTTGCTAACTGGTATAGGAAATTTAAACGGACATAAGGCTTGGTATTGGACGATAGTGCATTTCGGTGTCGCTGATCAGCTTTCTCCGTTTTACTTCTCTTTGCTATATTCTCTTTAAAGTAAATTTGTTTATTTTTGAGAAATAATTTACTCTAATATTTTGTTCTGATATTTGCATTAAAATTATAATATCGAATTTAATTCAATGGTTACCCTTTTATACCTGGGATCGTTCAAGCAAATTGTGAAAAGCACCTTCGGCCGGCATAGTGATGACGGTAAGGTAACTGTAAACTACATTTAAAAACATTTTAGCCCTGTCACATCACAATATATTTTATTATAGAGTCATTGTGTCTGCCTTTTCCTGTGAGAATTCAGGCATGTCAATTTGATTGATTAAATTTAATTGGTCAATTTTCAATGATAATCATTTATAGGTTGATAATTATTTATCATTAACTATTATTAACAAGTTGTTATTATTGTACGTTTTTTTAACTTAGACGGGACGTTTGACTCTGATGGTATGCAAGGGGACGTCCGAGAGCGCCGACAACTAAAAAACCCGATGCATTTTACAATTACCTTAGTCGCCGCCACTGTGTCGGTCAGATTTTTTTTTCACGTTTCAGGCCAAGGTTTGGATGGGGGAATATATAGACAATAAAGCATTCCACTTGTCGATTGTTCTACAAAGAAATGACGCACCGAACCATTTAGTTGGACTGCCTATCCTGTCGACAGATTGCGTTTGCTTTTCCGCCCCGTACTAATTATGTTAAACCTATTTTATTTTCCTGTTTTTTTTTATCTATAAATATGAAATCATTTTAGAATAATATTGTATGTAAGCAGTACATCGTGGTGGACCCAAATCAAAAGTTAACCGAATAAAATATTCTTTTTAAACATATATAAAAAAATGGGGAATGAACCCCATTTCAATTTTTTATACATTTCTATACTAAGCCACCAAGTGTGTAGAAATTAAAGAGTGACCAAAGTACATATATATCAAAGATACATTGGTACAAGAAAGTGTTTTTAAACCGAGGACTCTCGGTTGGCTTGACCATTTTACTACCACTAAACCACGGTCGTATTATACACAATAATGTATTCCTTGAAGTTATGTCAAATGCATTATTAGTTTTAGAAGTTTATTGTGTAAGTTAACATAGTTGTTTAGATTGTTAGCGTGGAAGGAGGAAAGTGACTTTCTGATGTTGTTCCGCTAAAATAACTTTTGCTTGTAGAATAATAGATGTTTCGTACATGAAAGTTTAGTTTTATAACCCATGTCAGAAAATGTTGCTGCCAACTCTGAAGATTTTCAAACGATTTAGTTATACTTCTTTTTATTTACATTTCTATAGTAAGCTACTAGAGGGCTTGTATCATAGAAACAGGACGGACAACCAATATACATATATCAAAGATACAAAGTACCAGAGTGGTTTTGAACCCGTGATCACAGTTTACGTGACTGAGAATGTTAATACGATTAAGGCTTTTTTTGAATTGTAACCTGACATGATACCAGCCCGTCTGATATTAGGCTGGAGTGCGGTTAATGGATGGAGGCGTCTGTTACTATAGTTCAATAATAAGCTATAAGTAGTAATCGCATCCAATAGGACAAATTGGAATCGGCATGTTTTAATCTGATCTCGAATCTTGACTAAGTTAATTCCCAGTCTTGAAAGTAGTGGTATAACCCTGGATCCGCAGATGTGGCATATACTTCTCTGCTATTATCTACCTTTATTTATTGTTATAATCTAAGTATTTTCTTAGATTTTGCGCAAACATTGAATAATGAATTAAACATATTTAATGCGGCTTACTATCGCGTTTATTTTGGTTTTTGATTTTTTTTGTTGTTCCGACGTTTCGAGAGCTTTGATTATTTATAATTATAATTTAAGTTATTCCGTGTACTCACAGTTATTCTCTGCGTATTCTCCAAGCTATTTAAATCAAAACATCTTATCTTTGTATAATAATATTTTATAAACTCATACCTATGTATGAGTATACATAGGTATGAGTTAATATTACAAAGATAAGATGTTGTGATTTAAATAGCTTGGGGAATACACAGAGAATATCTGTGTGCTTTGTTCATAATATGATTTATATCCTGTAGTATGTACTCGTATCTATGTTGAACTTAAATCGTTAATTAGTGTATGCAAATTGGGATTGCACCTGTGTAGTGCTCGTAACGTTTTAGTTGTTTGTGGACATAATTAATTTTGCGTGCAATATGCGGCTTTATCGCTGAACTAAATATGTATTTATGTTACTATTATCTTTTATAGTTCTTCGTAGATCTATTAGGTATAATAGAAGTATATTTATTCGAAGCATTCCTTTTAAAAAAGCAGGTATGAGTGAAAGTAGTTTGGCGAAAGGAATTTATAAATCTGACGGGGATAAATGGTTGCCTAGTGCCTATAACCATAGAGCTTGTATGAAGAGAATTGTGAATGTGAAGGAAGCGAGGGAGTTATGTCAGGATTGTGGTCTCTGTTTATCCTTGTGGGAAAAAGGTGTGACAATTTGATTGATTGATATTTATGCGATGAGATATGTACTATGTTTTTAAGCATTCATTTGTAATACTCGTGTATTTAATTTTAGATAGAATATTTGTTAATAAATCAAATAGTTAATAATAATTATGTCATCATGGGTATGACCAACATAGGCTGACAACGTAACCTAAAATATATTTTGATTTATTTTGTTGAAAATGTCTAAAGTTGTAAGTTAGAACTATTAGCCGTAAATCCAGTGCAGAAGCCAATTTCTAAATCCTCTCTAAGCTGAGTATCTAAAACTTTAGTGAGAGCTAACTTAAACACTATGAATTTAGTATTATTGAACAAAATGTACAATCGGATAAATAAATTCAATAATTATTGAATTATTTCAGAATCAAATAAATTTTGTATTATACTTACTGATTTTTTGTAGCGTCGTTTTAACACATATTACCTACATATCCTACATATTAAACAAATTTTATGCGGCTTACTATCGCGTTTATTTTGGTTTAGATTTTACATATTTTTATTATTCCGCCGTGACCACGATGGCTGCAAAGCTCTCGAAACGTCGGAATAATAAAAAAAAACTGTAAAATCTAAACCAAAATAAACGCGATATTAAGCCGCATAAAATTTGTTTAATTAATTAATCAATGTTCGCGCAAAATCTAAGAAAATACGGTCCTACATAATTATTCATTTTAGGCTAATTTATTATGTTATAGTAGTTTTATTGTGTTTATTTGTGTTTAATTTGTGTTACATACCTTAATCTTAATATTTTTATCATTACTATAACTCAACTTTTGGTAGCACCCCGCCTGATGTCAAGCTGGAGTGCGCTCCATGATAGGAGGCGACTGCTACTAAATAACTGCAAGTAACAGTGGCATCCACTCTTACCACCAAGAGTCTATAACTATGTAGAAGTATAAATACATTATTATTATTAGGTTTTATTCCCATACAGATCAAATATACGTTTAAAGCACGAACGCAAAGGGATGAGGACATTTATAGCTTGGTTGAGGTTAATAGTGATAAACTTAATGTGATAAATGCTAGTGCATTTCAAATTAGACAACAGCTATGTTTCGAGCTGCGTTAATTTTGGTTATTACTTATGATAAATGGGTTGTAATTTGTTCATATAAATACTATTCAAAGGATAATTGCCTCTTGAATTTGCGTTTCTATAGAGACAGTTTGTTTACTTTGGCCGGCATAGTGACGGCGACTAAGGTAGCCGTGAACTGACTCTGTTTTTTTAGTCGTCGTCACTCTTGGACCTACTCTTGCTTATCATCAGGCGGGTCGAGGTCAAATGTCGTGTCACAATAAAAAAAGCAATGTTAATAACAGAACATCCATACAGACCAATTCATAGTACTCGTACTATACTAGATTCAATAAAAAATAAATCGTGATGTACATCTGGCAAACCTTGTGGTAGTGAAACAAATATGGGGATTGGTGGAAAAATATATAATTGTAGTTATCTATCTATATAGTATCTATCTAGTACTAAAAATATTGCAAATATTTGTTAATAATAAAAAAAGAGATGGATATTTGCTTCGGGTCTGGTTATCAAAGAGTGGTAGGCAGTGGTACCCAGTCTGCCGATCCGGGGTAGTACCACCACTTACAAGTATACAGACCGTAAAGTGATTTGGTCACGTTTCGGGATCAGCTTGTAAGTTGCCGGTTCCATCTAGGCCGGCATAGTGGATGTGATTGCTACTCACAGTTATTTAATTGTAGTAGCAGTGACAGTCATTCATGGACCACACTTCGGCTTAACATCAAGCGGGGTGCTGTCATATGTCGAGTCACAATAATAAAAAAAAAAACTATTAAATACATAAACAAGTATTAAATTAAAGTAAAAACTTCAGTAATCCAGTTACTAAGATATAAAGAAGTATCTTTAGTAGCTTAGTTTTTATAATAGTATTTATAAATAAAAAAATCTATAAAAACTTAAATCTTCTTTAAGTAAGAAGATTCATGTTTTTATTAAAAAAGAATATAATTTTCTATTGCAAACGCGTTCGTTTTCATTTTTTAATTCCGACAATTCAAGAGCTATTCAGATATATAATAGTACCTACTTATATTTATGTTTTCGTTTAATCCACGGCACAAAAATCAATCCTTAAAGTTTCTTCTTATTCTTGAGTAGATATCCGATATTTACTTTTTCTTGTTATAATATTTGCTTTGAGTGTTAAGGAGTAGAGTTTGCCCAGTCTGCCGATCAGGGGTAGTACCACCATTTTCAAGTGTACAGACCGTAAGTAAGTGTAAGTGATTTTGTCGGGTTTGTTAGTTGCCGGTTTTAACTAGGCCGGCATAGTGGTCACGACTGCTACTTGCAGTTATCTAAGTGTAGTAATAATCGCCTACATGCATGAATCGCACGTGATCTCAACATCAGGCGAGGTGCTGTCCTGTGTTGAGCCACAATACAAAATAAATAAAAAGTAAATGTATACGAGTTTAATGGAGTTAGATTTTGAACTCTATTTTCTAAGCACGAAAAGTTAATTATCATTTAAACAGTACAAATAGAAGTAATTAGTGTTGAAGTTAATGAATTATGCTAAGGAATGCAAGACGGCACTTCGTCTTCCATGTTACCTTCTAAATACTTACTGCAATAAATTTACTAGTTTAATGATAGGATATTAAAATGTTATTTTAAAGGCCCTTTTTATGTTTATGTGAGCTGCTATAAAAATAAATTAAATAATACATTAAGAGTTTATAAATCGAATTGCAACTAAATATTGCAATTCGTCCAATTCGACAAGTGGAATGCTTTTCCAGCTCATGTGTTCTCTCCATCCTATGACCTTGGATCCTTCAAGTGATTCGTGAAGAAGCACCTTTGGCCGGCATAGTGACGGCGACTGAGGCAGCCGTGAAATAAATAGGTTTTTTCAGTCATCGTAACTTTTGAACCTCCTCTTGTTTATCATCAGGCGGGTCGAGGTCAGAGTCTTGTCACAATAAAAAAAAACAAGCATAAACCGAATAAAAATAACTACACGCGTGGCGTATTGGTAAGCATACCAGTTCGGAACAAAGATTTGTTTCATAGCTTTTATGCGTAATACGAGTATTGTTTATATATTATATATAAATGAAGTCAAGCTGGAGTACGGCAACTGCCACTATTGTTAATTAACTGCACTATTCCAGCCTGTTGGAACCGGCAACTTACAAGTGTATGCCGAAACGCGACTAATTTACTTTACGGTCTCTATACTTGTAAGTAATGGTACTACGGCGCGAACAGACTGCGTAACTCAATGACGATGGGTTTAGTTTTGACAGTTAAACTCCATTAATGAGATTTAAAATTAAAATTGCGACGCTAAGAATCGATGTTTATTTTCATTAACAGTTCAAGCTCATTGAAAGTCATTGTCTGAATGAATAAAAATTGTTTTTAACACTAATATCGACCGCGTAACTTTTTGACAAACAGGAATGAATTTCATTGTCATTACTATTGAAGTTACGCGGTCGCCCCCCAGATCGGCAAACTGGGCACTACTGAGTAGGTACAGTCTCATATCATTACAAGACACAGTTTCCAAGCGTGGGTGAAACCTCAGTGAACAGCTATAGTGAAAGAGATAAAATACTTTTACCAATTAGATCCTCGTGTTATATAAAATACAATTCAGTGAACATTATCCCAAAGATCCAAGGGAAAATTCTTGCTTCGTCAAATGTAATGAATTTTATATGTGAGTGTAATTTTCCTTTATGTTCTTCTTTGATGTAGCCCATTAATATTTGGTCGAGATTAAAAGGAATATTTAATAAATCATTATTTATTGAGTGTATTATATGCTATAGTTATAGGACTATTATTTATCTATTATTTAGCATTGTTATTTTTTGGACTATATATTTAATTTATTTTATTGTATCCACTATTTATCTAATGTGTATTAATAGTTAATACATATGAACTTAGTGTATTTGTATATGTTTATTGTAGACCATTTTATACACTTGTTTGTAAAACAAAAATAAATGCAATAAAAATAAAATCTTTTTTGTATATAGGTTCTTGAGCAAATTACTTTAGGCTAATTAGAGAGTAAGTACCGCCACTTTCTAGTATACTTGAACGCGAAGCGACTTAGTTGCGTTTCGATTCATAACTTACCCGTTGTAGTAGAAACGATTTCTAGTGGCTGTCTTTATCAGGGGGTAGCAGTAGCAGGTGCTGTCTTATGTCGGGCCACAATGAAGAAACTATAGGTATTGTTGACACTTACTGTATAATTTAACAAAAAATAATACTGTACTTTAAAAAACAAAAAAAAAAACGCTTGACAATGTAAACTAAAAAGTAAATAAATGGCTAGCAAAAGGAGGTTCAAGAATGCCGACCACTAAGAAAACTGAGCCAGTTTACGGTTGCCTCGGTTGCCGTCACTATGCCAGCCCAAAAAAATAATAAAATGAAATTATTATACTGTCATCGGTTTTTAATACGTGTACAAATTTTCATATTATTCAGACCACTAGAAGTAGGTGAAAATTCATTTGAAAGATTCCGTTACATACATACAAGTAAGTCAATCAATCAATCAAGTTGTCCCTTTTCCCACAGGGATAGGCAGAGACAAAGGAGCGCCACTTGCCACGATCCTTACACAACTCCCTTGCTTTCTTCACATCCACAATTCTCTTCATACAGGCTCTGTGGTTATGGGCACTAGGCAACCTAGCTTTCTTGAGGATGTCTCCGATTTTTAACGCATCCAGTCACATCAGATTTATAAATTCCTTTCGTCAATCTACTTTCACTCATCCTTTCCATGTTCCCAAACCATCGAAGCATTCCTTTGTCAATCCTTGTCACTTCATCTTCTTTCAAACCACACCTATCACGAACTCAAGCTAATAAAAGCGTGTTAAAAAATATTATTATTATTTGTTTGATCACGCGCGAGTGTTCCATGGTAATTACAAACATTGACTACAATAAGAATGATATTTCCTTTTGATTTCCGTTTTTCTTGTGAAGTGATTATTGGCTGGGAAAATATTTATGATACTCAACAATGAATTTGTTATTTGAAACAGACATTTTATGGCCCAATTATTTTCATTCATACTAGATACTTACTTCATTCATATAATAGATTGTATTGTATAACATTTATTTTAACGGTGACTCGATATATGACAGAAACTGACCTGCTGATAGTATTTTCTTAGATTTTGCGCGCACATTGACCAACCAAAAACCAAAATAAACGCGATAGTAAGCCGCATAAAATTTGTTTAATTCATTGACCTGCTGATGTTAAGTTTGAGTGCGGTCCATGATTGGGGGTGACTGCTACTACAGTTCAATAACTGTAAGTAGTACTCACATCCATTATGTCGGCCTAGTTGAAACCGACAACTCACAAGCTAATCCCGATAAGCAACTAAGTTACTTCACGGTCTGTTTACTTGTAAACGGTGGTACTACCACGAATCGGCAGACTGTGCACCGCTGCCTACCACTCTTTGACAACCAAAACCGACAAATATCTGTATTTTTTATTTGTTACCATTTTTTTGGAAATTTATTCTTAGTATTA
This sequence comes from Tinea trinotella, assembly GCA_905220615.1. Classification (NCBI taxonomy): domain Eukaryota; kingdom Metazoa; phylum Arthropoda; class Insecta; order Lepidoptera; family Tineidae; genus Tinea; species Tinea trinotella. The sequence continues at coordinate 5,850,887 of HG992321.1, read as the reverse complement.
AATATTACAAATAAATACGCGGGGTACTGTCATATAATGAGCTAGAATAAAATTATGTTAACGGTAATGAAGGCGACTGCTACTACAGTAAAATATTAGTAGAAGTCGCATGATAACCGTCTAGTTGAAACCAGCAATTTTTGGAATGTGGCTTAGTTTCTGTAGTAATTTAGTCACGTCTCATTAGTACCACCCTGCATTAGTACATTTCAAATAATTTTTGTGCGATTTTTGGAGAATTTAATTTAATGCTTATATACCTTTGTTTATATAAGGATTTCCAAGTGTTTATTGCACTTAAATAAATAATAAAACACCAATTAAAACAATTTTAATAGTTGAGATATCCATTTAATTATTTAATACAAAACTCAAATAATAAACTTAACTAAATCTGAATAAAGTCTTTATTTTCCTCTATTATGTTAAACCTCAAATGTAGATATAATTAAATTTCTAAAGTTACTCTCATTGACGTATTAGGCTTTGACTTTGCTGCGACATTGTTACAATTAAATTTTTAACGAGATCATTAAAACACGCAGAAACTTAAGCAATTAATTCTTATTCTAAACACAATTTATAAGTTTAAAATTTCATATGTAATTACACTTCTTTTGTGCCGGCGCCCCGCCTAAATTTGAACTGGAGTGCGATCCATGAATGAAGGCGACTTAAATAACTGCAAGTAGCAGCTGCGTCCACTATGCCGTGCCTGGTACAACTCCCCGCCTACCAATCTTAAACTATTGTTTTATAGTTAAAAACAAAATATAAAACCCTAAAACTAGTTACTTATCAAGGATGTATCTCCACGGAATGGACGCAGATTGGATAGCCATTAAGTGTACACTACCCTGAAATTGCTACTGTCAGGCTTTCATAGGGAAATAAGCCAATCCATCAATGACTAGCGAAGAACGTAGCACCTAAAACAGTATCGCTCGTCGCTGAAGACTACAATTTATTTGTCAACATATTTTTATTTGAATTCGTACCCAAAGGACGTGACTATACTAGCGCAATATTTAAATAATTCACTGACAATATATTGTACCAAGGGAATAGGATGGTGCCCGAAATATTAAAAATTGGTCACTCACAAATTGGTAGATAAATTAAAAGTAACCGTATTATTATACTTATTTGGAATCATTGTTTATTAGGTTCAAATTAATGTGAATAATTCAAATTAAAATTATGTATTTTTATGTGTAATAGCAATCTAAAAATCTTTCAGATCACTTGTTAGTTCAATTAATGTCTAAATATTTTACAATGTGTACTTGAAACAAATAATAAAGAATTAGATAAAAAAATAAAAACAAAGATTGAAAAATAATGAATTAGAATAATAGATTCTAATTTATTATTATATAAATTTCTTATAAAAATATCTGTACTTGATATTTAATACTTTCTTTTTCTTATTGTGTTGCGAAATCTAACCTTGATAAATATAATGATAAACAAGAAGAAATAAAAAAGTTTCGACAAATAAAAAAAGCGGCTGCCTTAGTCAATATGCCAGGTAAGGGTGCTTTAACACGCCTCGTTTGTAGGATCCAAAGTTATAGGATGGGGTTATAGGATGTTATAGAACGTATTTTATGGTCTGACAAAATATTTACGTGTCGAATGTTTGACAAGAAAGCACGAGCTGAACCAAAAGTATTGAATAGCACGTACTTACATGTGATTGTTTCTGACTGTACGTTATTTGAAATGCAGTGAAATGTATATCATTGAAAAGAAAAGCTTATCTTTAGCCAAGCTTCTTTTCTGCATTCTCAACATTGACAGAAAACGTAGTAAACCTTACTTGACATCGATAAGCGAACCTTAGGTACCTATGCTTGTTTTTGAATATATTTTGTGATATTTATATTGACATAAAATGGTAATTTTAACCTACATTTACAAAACTTTAATAAAAGATCGCGGTTATAATATTATAGATAGATAAGAGAACGAGTAATCGCTCATAAGATGATAAAATCTGAGTGTAATTAAAAACGTCAAACTCCGTCTCGAAGTATAATTCATCTAGATGTCATCACCCTATCGTATTTCTTCCGGGTACGTTCGTGTTCCTTATCTTAAACGTTATCTTTGAAAAGTATCAATCGTCAATTGTCTTAAAGATATTGGACGTAAATTACAGTATTAATGTTCCTTTGAACGCCCTCGTAGTCTGTCAAGTATTTGAATTAAGCGAAAAATACGTTCCTATTTTTCTTGTATTTTATAGAACTTCATACGGAAATAATAAGATGTAATAAAATTTTGTAGATATTGGTTGTCACTTGTCACTCCCAAATTTCTTTCAGGAGAAAATATAGAGGCAAAAATAATAAAAGAAATGGAATGTTAATATAAAAAAACGTATAAGAATTTATATTGTATTAATATGATAAGATATTATGAGGCATGCATACGCAAGCAACAGTTGGCGTAGAAAAGATGCGTGTAGAAATCGACTCGGTCACCGGGGCGCGGGGGCCAAAATCAATAGAAAGCTCCCGGGCAAGCGCAGCCCCGCCCCCGAAACAACGAATAACGCCTAAACAATCTAACACTTAACTAACTCATATGTGCAATCTTTTCTTATCGTTATTTTTAACACTTACATGACCGACAAATATGACTTTTGTACGTTATGTTCCATGTTTTATTGTAAAAATACTTCTTTTGCTTCATCGACCCGTCTACTGCTGGACGATGATGCAATAATTTTCCTCTGTTGTGGGTTCGGCATGTCTTCCTTTTTAATTTTTTTATTTTGACTCGACCTTCTTGAAGGTAAACAAGATGAGGTCCAAGAGTGCCGACGACTAAAAAAAAAACAAGCCAGTTTACGGTTGCCTCAGTCGCCGTCACTATGCTGGCCAAAATTCTTATACTTCTACTTCTACTACTTCTCTTTTCTTTTCGCGTTCTCCATCCACTATTGTCGACATAAGACTCAGCAGCACTGAAATGGACGAGACCATGCGGGCGGTTTAAATCTATCTAGATATTATTAATGTATTATCTATGTTAGTGCTTAGGCCGCCCAAGGAAAGCAAATATATAAGGCATACACAATAATATTATTTATTATTTATTGTGGCAGTTGATATTATCTAAGCTGAAGTGCAGTCCATGAATCGAGGCGACTTTAACTACAGTTAAATAACCGCAAGTAATAATCGCATTCACATACAGTCCGCATCCTAATTACAACGTTTGTAAATATGAGAAAAACGCATTAATTTTCCCCAAGCAACAAAATACATGATTCATAAACCGACTTTTTTGCATTAAATTATTCATTTTGTATGGGGACTTGGGCTTAATTGTACTAACAGTTGCATATTATACATTTTAAAATAGTTTGATGTACGATGTACGATCAAACTATAATTAATAATATTACAAATATTTTTTAATAATATTTGCTTCGGCTCTGGTTATCAAAGAGTGGTAGGCAGTGGTACCCAGTCTGCCGATCCGGGGTAGTACCACCACTTACAAGTATACAGACCGCGAAGTGATTTGGTCACGTTTCGGGATCAGCTTGTAAGTTGCCGGTTCCATAGGCCGGCATAGTGGATGTGATTGCTACTCACAGTTATTGAATTGTAGTAACTGTGAGTAGCATTCATTCATGGATTACACTTCAGCTTAACATCAAGCGGGGTGCTGTCATATGTCGAGTCACAATAAAAAACATTGCACAGCATTTAAAAGCATAATTGTTATTAGTTTTATCAATACAAGATTCAAAACTACCATTTAGATATTTTTTCATCATTGGACAATACAAAAGTAGTACAAAAATAGCCCAAAATGAATGATATCCTTTTTAGTAAATTATCAACACATTATAATATAATTATTAACTACAATTAATTTCGAGAAGACACTGTTCACAAATTGTCACCCTTAAATGGCTGTAACTCGGAAGGGTGTGTTGTAAGCATAAACCATTATATTTACTTAAGTAAATTTTGTCTAATTTATCGTTAGAAGCAAGTAGGACGAGGAAGTTGATTCAGTATACAGGTCTATATGTATAAGCGTTATTCGTAGGTCAAGGTTTTGCGCCCGGAAATTTTCCTGGTTACCCTCTCATTGGTTGAGAGTGAAAAGCTCGAAATACATATAAGCTTTATAGGGCGGCATGGCGGGGTGTACATCTCGAGAGATTCGCGGGCTGTTGTCTAATATAAATCGTGCGTTCATATTATATACTAAAGTGAATTTAAATAATTAGGTAACTTAAATCTTTTTATATTAGAGATTTTTTTTACAACAAATAAAGTTCTTTGGCAAATATTTGTGAAAATCCCAGGCTAAGTTTTTTAATCTTGGAATTTGCATAAAATTAAAAGCTTTATACAAAAGGAGTGGAAAAATACTCCTAGTTTCTTTTCCCAAGAGTTTCAAATATTTTAGTATTCATTTCTTGAAAATGAAACCTAGATAATTTTTACTAAATCCAACAACATTGTCATTACTCGATTCCCACAGGGAGAGGCAGATACAACGGAGGCTTCACTTTCTATGATATTGACATGACTATCTCATTTCCCTTACATCCACAGTTTTCTTAATATAGACTTTATGGTTATTGGCACTGCCTACCTCTGCTTTTTTAAGAATATCTAAATTAAATCAAGGAACATGATAATATTATGTCTTTCTTTCGTTTTTCTATAACATATGATGATAATAAAAATCGTAACTAAAATTATTATATTAAATGAACATAAATGATCTCAGAATTATTTTCTTTGATCACATGTAATGTCATTAGAAACATGCTTTTCAACGACAAACTCATTAAATCTCTTACAAAAACAATGTCAAGACATCATTTTATATAAATTTTTACAAAGAAAAAAACGTTTAAACTTTAAAACAACAATAATGTTTATCTTAAGCTCAACTTTGGGGTATGATACGACCCATTCACACATTATTTTGGTTTCTTAGATTATATAATTACCTATAATATGCTTTAGGATATCAGGTTCCGCTACCTTCGGATTATTTATTGAGCATTTTAATAATTTAACAGATTAATATACGAGTAAGTCTAAACTTTTCAATAATATATTTTGTATTGGCTATGATTATCGAACGCATTTCGTCCTAAAGTTAAACTAGCAATCCGAGGTCCCAAGAACCCAGGATTATAATACAAAGGAAAGACGCGTTTAGGGAAGTTGTTCTATTTCTGAATAGACCATAATATGTTGGCAAATCTAATTATAATTGGATATAGCTTAACAGTGTCATTAATCTGGATTGCGTCATTACTACATTTAATTTAAGTTATATCAAATTAATTTAATGATGAATTATTAATACATTGTCAAGATTATCATTATGAATAATTAGAAAAATGTATTATGTATTGCTTGTGTCATTATTATTTTAAGAATAATATTCTTTTTGTATATGATTCCTAATACACTGCAGCAGTAGGATTACCGTGTCCAGTGGCCCTATAGTCTACAGCAGCTAGTTAGCCCTAGTCGGCTAACTAGGCTTGTAAGTATAGTTTTTAATAATTAAAGAGTTTCAAAACCTAAAATAAGAAAGTTTTAATTAAAATTAACTCCATTAAACTATCACGATAAAATTACATAAATTAAATTCTTGTCGCGTTGTTAATTTTGGCAGTTTTTATGATCATAAATAATGAGTCTAGAATGTAATGTACATTGTAAACGCAATAACTGGCAACATCTGGTGACAAACAAAATGTGACTCGTCGCCAACCATTTGTCTAACTTTCGTATTATTAATACTCTTATTCATCTTTATCATGATTCCATAATGCAATTAAACTTACTATACCATTAATTCTATAATTATACCATTAATTTTATAATTATAATATAACATTAATTCTATAATTTTCTTTTTGTATTCATATTTAATTTTATAGGCATAGTTAGGTCACTCTGCTTTTAAAAATATGTAAACACATTCTTATATAGAATAGATGGTTTTAAAGGCCAAGTTTCAAACATGTTTTTTTTATTTAGATGCCGACGTCTATCCTTGACTCGCCTTGGCACATCCGAACGGTGACTGACAACATCGCTTTATTTAACATTTGCTACAGTCACCGTCACTATGATAGCCAAAGGTGTAAATTAAGAATAATAGCACATCTTAAGAGCATACTTGTTTGAATGTAACCCCTTTGTTGACCTACAAGGACCTTATTCAAAGGGTTAAGATCGATATGGTTTAAAGTTAGCAGTCGGGGCAAAGCAACGAACGCTCGAAAAAGGTCTGCGAATGAATATTTGATTTGTATCCGAGAATCGGTACAGTGCTTCCTGTGCGGGTTAACGCGTGTAATATCTGTTCTATACATATACTCTAATTTGACCGCTACCGCTTGGGTTGAAAGGATTTATATTAATATAATCCCTTTTTAATATTTGCACGAACAATATTTGCTGACACGATCGTCTTTCTAACGATTATGGCATTTTATTGTTATTTCATTTCAAAATCTTCGAGTGTTATAAAATAAGAATACTGATTGTTTGTATTATAAAAACTGGGCGACCAAAGTAAATATAATATATCAAATTATGATTTTATGCTTCTTTTTCATTTGTATACTAAGCTACTAAAGTACAAGCAAAGTACAGCAAAGAAACATGACAACCAAAGATACATTGATACCGGCAATTGATTTGGAACCCGTGCTCTCGGTTTGCGTAACCATTGCGCTGCCACTACACCACGGTCGCCGTAATGTTTAAATATATGTGAAAAGAAACTTATACTATTTAAAATTCAAAGTTCTTGGTTTGCATGATTAGAGTCAGCAAGATATCCAGATCTCTCACCAAATCATGTCAAATATTCTTCAATGACACAAATACCTTTATCTTACTCGGAAAATGTAGGTAGTGATAATAATGCACAGTTTATTATTTATGTAAAACTTGAGCCTATTTTTGCAAACGTAACCTGGATCTCACGCTGCCTGCAGTCAACGTAATGCAATGCTCCAATAACTGCTATTTATGAATTTATGCTATCTATTTTAGAATTTGCACGTATTCCTCCTCTAATGTATCTTAAAATATATTTTGTTTAAATTAATAATAATATTTATTTTCTTTATAATTTTTTTTATTGTGAATCGACATATGACAGCACTCCGCCTGATGTTAAGTAGGAGTGCGGTTCATGAAAGAATACGACTAATACTACAGTTAAATTAATGTAAGCAGTAGTTACATCCACTATGCCGGCCTAGTTGTTGCCGTATTTAAAACTCTTACCGTTTTACCACAAATGATTAAAGGCACTTAAGACAGGCATTAAACGTGTTTTAAGTCAATTTAGTACCACAAATATTAAACACTTTTTAAAATATGTTTTGTAGTTAGACCGAAAGGTTTTAAAAGTCATTTGCCCAGTTTGCGATAACACTTACTTACAAGTGTACATAGCGTGAATGACTAAGTCGTGTTTGTGGATCAGCTTGTTAGTTTCCGGTTTAGCGGAGCCACAATAAAAAAAAATGTCGCTGAGCTAAGTCTAATGGCTGTTTGGGAGAGTGTAAAATAATAAAATTGTATTGTGTTTTATTAGACACATTAACAGTATTACTACGAGTATATTGTCCTGTTGTTTATGTGATAAAAGAGGGGAATTGGCACAGTCGCAACGGCATTTATTTTCACGAAGAGGAAAATCTGCCATCTGGCACACACTTCTCTGTGTATTCACACGAAATAATAATAAAATTCAGAGACGTACACGGAGCTCTTGAACTGAATGAAATCTTTTCCAAATAAAAAATAAATGTCAGTAAAATTGGAATGGGTAAATTTTGTGCGGATATTCCTTTTTAAATTAACAATGAATATATTAAACATTATATTTTAATTATAAATATTTATGCAAACAGAAAAATGCTGTTTTATTATTTATACACACGTTTTTTTTTAATTTATAGTGGTAGGCATGCCCAATCACCTGGTCTAGGGTAGTACCATCACTTTGAAGTGTACAGGCCGTAAAGTGACTTAGTCGCGTTTCGGGGATCAGCTTCAAAGTTGCCAGTTTCAACTAGGCCGGCATAGCGATAAAGCGACTGCTACTTGCAGTTTTAATCGTAGTAGCAGTCACCTCCGTGGACCACAGTCCAGTTTAAATTCAGGCGAGGTGCTGTCATATGTCGAGCAACAATAAAATATATATATATGTATAAATGCGCCATACATATTTTAACTTTGTAGTCTTCTAATAAAATTGTACTTAGTTCTAATGAAATTTTACAAATTCCATTTAGTCATCGATTCCTTTGTGGCCGAAGCAAACGTTGTACACCTTCTGTTTCTTTCTAAAATAAATCGACTCTTTACTAAGTTATAAGCAGGTAATGGTGAATCGAATAGTAGTTTCAGTTCTCACTGTAAATCCGTAAGGTATTAACTTTTTCGTTCACCTCACTGAATTTCAACGTGTTTTGGAATAATTCTATAAATAAGATTACAAATCTCAAAAGTACGTTCGACTATAAGGAAATTGGAATAATAACACTTATTGTGTTTAACTTTGCCCGAAACCCAACTCAGAAAACCAACGAAAATACAGCGAAATAAAATTTTATTTGCTCACAACATTAATTGATTAAATTGTTATGTTAAATGGAAAAATGCAATAAAAGGAACAATTTGCTTTGAAAGATAGTAGACATTTTAATAAGACACAATTAAGGAAAAAAACAGACATAAGGGAACATAGAAAATTATGGAAAGGAATATATATATCTATAAAAAATATTTGAAAGCATTGAGGTCATCGATTAAATAAAGCAAATAAAGCACTCGAAGTTTCACATTATCAAGCAATGTTCATCAGAAATGTAAATGTTGTTGACGTCGCTTTGGACGTTGTTTGTTTAGAGACATTGTTAGGTTTAAGTCCCGCGTATACAAAGCCCCAGAATCCCAAACGCCAGTATTAAATTCTAAGGCCCGTGATTTTCGCAAGTTGAAGGTTGAGCTATATTTTCTCCTTTAACCGTAACTCAGCGATAAGGTTTTTCTTTGTAAAACGATTATTATCTTCTTTGTGGCTTTTGTAATATTAAATTTTAGGTAATGTTGTCGTCACAAACATCGGAGTGGTTTGTTTGTTTTCCTTTTATTTTTTACTTTGGTGAAATTTTAATTAAGTTTTTCTCGTTATTTTAAGTTATTTGTTATAAAGATTATAATTTTGATTGAATGTAATATTTTAAATGAATATTTTCAAAATATAAATGTGAGTAATAAAGAAAAACATTTTGAAAAGCAACCATCATTACGCCTACGCCATTCATTGTCTTTTTACTTTCAGTCCGAAATGTATGAACACTGCAACGTCACGAGGCGGCTGCGAGTCAATGCTTTTGTAGTCACTTTCAAATGAGGCTTTTTACAATATGTATTACGTTTCTTTTTAAGTAATACTACCAAGATATTTTTTTATTATTATTAATTTTTTTTTAATTGTAAACCTATGTTTGTAAAATTGCAACTTAGAATTGGTTTAGTAATGTATATTAACGAAAGGAATTTATAAATCAGATGTGCATGTATATTGTATGCGTTAAACGAGGTAAACGATTGTATGCCTTTTCCCGACCAAATCGGAGACATCTTCAAGAAAGCTGAGTCGCCTAGCAAAACCATAGAGCTTACATAAAGAGAATTGTGGATGTGAGGGAAGCGAGAGAGTAGTGTCAGAATTGTGGCAAGTGGCGCTTTAATGTCCTTGTGGAAAAAAGCGTGACAATTTCATCAGGTACTTAAAATTTTAACTTTATTACATTCTCTATATAATTAAAATAATTATCCATTATAAGATACTTTCATCAGAAGGAAAATTTAATTGGATACCATCTGTAAACAGAAATAGAAGTATGTCACCATAGGATTATCCGCTTAAAGAAAAAGAATAAGGATAAAGGAATGCAGCAAGCGCGTAATCCAGAAACATGTCCCCGTTCTAAACTCGAAGTCGCATCGCTACGTAACTGTAGTAAAAGTATAGCTGTAATGTTACAGATCACATATACATTAAACTACGATAGTAAAAGAAATAGTTTTCAATTTTGAACATGATCACAATTGATCAAAGTTCAATCAAGTTAAGTTCAATCATTGGAAATATATATTAGCCCACCTTACCTTCCAATGTCTAGAGCTAGGGTCTTCAACCCGCGGCCCGCGGGCCTCATGCGGCCCGCCAGCTAAGTTCTTGCGGCCGAAGATTGACTTTAATTAATCAATAAAGATTATTGAAATTTGAAATTATGTATGTCTTTTATTTTATTGATAAGGTGGTAAAGTGTCGTGAAAAGTTGTGGCCCTTCGGACGATGTGAAATCGATGTTTGGCCCTTGCACTAAAAAAGGTTGAAGACCTATGGTCTAGAGTATAAAACAAACTATAGGCGACCGTGGTATAGTGACAGTGCAATAGCTATGTAAGCCGAGTGGCACGGGTTTGAAACCACTCACCGGTACCAATGTATCTTTGATATATGTACTTTGGTTGTCCTGTTTCTATAATACAAGCACTTTAGTAGCTCAGTATAGAAATGTATAATAAAAAAATATAAAAAATAGCCATGTGAATAATTGGCAAATTTTAGTATTTTCTTTTAGTTCCGCAATAACTTTTTATAGAAGTTTGTTATCTGTGCGAAAAACAAACGATTTGAAACTTCAATAAAGTTGAAATTTTAGTACCTAAGAAAATAGTTGAAAATAGTGTATTTGGTAGTTTTGAATCCATAACAGTTATGTAATAAAACATATCATAAATGTAGGTAATGAATCATCGTGCCTAAAGTTAAGATGGAGTCCGATCCATGAATGGAGGTGACAGCTACAGTTAGATAATGCAAGTAGCAGTCGCATCTATTGTGCCGAAGATAAAGGCATATAATTATAAAAATCCTCCACAATCGGTCTCCAAATTTAAATTAAAGACGAAGACTACATTGACCTAACTTTCAGTCTGATCCTGAAACGCAACACATTCACTTGACGGTCTGTACTCTCGAAAGTACACTGGCACTTTCTGCTTACCACTTTTAAATGTAGTCGGCATAGTGACGTTGACTAAGGCAGCTGTGAACAAACTTGGTTTTCTTAGTCGTCGTCACTCTTGGACCTCCTCTTGCTTATCATCAGGCGGGTCGAGGTCAGATGTCGTGTCACAATAAAAAAAAGTATTAATCCATTAAATGTATATAAATATAGCTTACACAATAAAGCGCTTGAAAGTCTTGGAAAAGGTAGATCTACGAATGATAATCTCATAACCAAGAAACCCACACTCAATATTATATCTAGTTTTTATTAAAACAACACACACTTAAAATATACCACATAAAATAAAACACATATTTAAAATATCAATAATAATATGAAGCACAAATAGTTAAGTAGACAATTTGTATTCAGTTTTCTCCTCTATTTGGCACGACCCAAGAGGATAATAACTCAACAAAATTACTTAATATCACCAAATAGTCTTTCATTTTCTCTCCCAGCGTTCTCGATAACAATGCTTCTATCACTATATATTCATCTTCATTTCTTTTTTTTATTGTGGCTCGACATATGACTGCAACCCGCCTAATATTAAGCTAGAGTGCGGTCAATGAATGGAGAAGAAATAGTTTAAATCTTAAGCTAATTTAACTGTTTACCACAATTTAACAGAAGTAAGTGTGCCAGGGACTGTTAAATAGATCAGTCGCGTTTTAGGCCGACATAGTACTCGTAGATGCGACTTACAGATATTTTTCTGTGTCAGCAGCTTTCTCTAACTTCCTCGGGGTCCTGTCATTTGAGCCACAATAAAAAAAAATGGTGCAACACCCGAAATATATTTTCTGTAATTTTGTTCTTAAGCTTTAATTGTGATTGATATGGTCGTAATTTTAAAGTAGAAATCTTTGACTAAAATACTATAGGATATAGTTAAATAGTCCCATCTTAATCCCCTTCGTTTTCTGGGTAGTTTAGTCAAGTTGCCGGTGACAAAGTAATAATTTATATTCAATGTTAAAACAAAAGTGTAAATGAAGCGAAAATGAGGTTGATAAAGCAGTGGAATGACGTTAGGAACACGAAAAACAAGATACATAGCTTTAATCACATTATTATTAACCATTAATAATAACAATTCCATTATTATTAAACATTAATATTGAAGACGCATAAGTTTTAAAATTATTTAAAATTGCATGACCCGTCACTTGTCCGCCAAAACCCATCTCAATCCCTATTACCATGAGACATTACGAGTATACCACCCGATCTGAAAATGTTAAGTAGCATTACAATAAGCAACAGTAAGTAAAGTATCATTACAGTAAAGTATGCTCTATAATTAGTCGTGACAATTTGATTAGATATTTTTTTACTATACATATGTTAGATAAAACTGTGGCTAAGACGTTAGACTCATAATAGTGGCTAAGACGTTAGACATTATTTTATAATAATAACTCTTTATGCGGTATACAATATTAACCGTATATATTAAACTAGAGATAAGAATTATTTTTTCACCTTGACTTGCCTGATGGTAAAAAAAGCGCTTCAGAGCGCCAATTACCGTACCGTATTTTGTAGCCATTACTCGGCTAGATGTGCTTTTTAGGCTTCATTTGTTTATATTCGCAATTTATTTAAATTTCAATTAACTTTTTCAATTGTTTATAAATACAGAGGATGATTCTTGTTTTAAAACAGTAAACACACAATCTCGTTAACAATCAAATTGAGTCGGATTCGGTCTAAGTAATCAAATCAAAATGCGTCTCATTCTGACAACAATAGACAGGAACAGAGAAGCGCTACCGTTATATATTATATTTTAATGTAATGACGAATTAAAGGCTTAACTAAAACATTAGGATTATATTAATCAATAAATTTTGCTTCATATCTTCCATATAAATATTATTTATATATAAACCTATTTCAATAGAAATATCGCTTAAAGTTATATTGAATTTTAATTTACATTTTTGGGATTGAATCCCTTAAAGATATTTTCGAAGTTTAAGCTTCCTTATAACGTAGAAATTTTAATTACAACGTTTCACTGCAGCAACTTTTGGTTAAGCGGTCTTACAATTTGCCTCGCTTATTATTTTAAATCTCTTTTCGTTGCAGCTCTCTACTTAAAATATGTTCTTATATAACATACATTTTATAGGTTTTAATTAACTGCTTCAATATGAGGCGTTCAGGGACCACACTTTGTAGCCTTTAGGCAGACCAACATTTTTTTGCAAAACATAAGTTTTTAGTAAAAATATAGACAAAATTATTCCCATGCTATTACTTTTGCTTGTTATTACAATTACCCATTAAATTCGTAATGAAAATTGAATAGAAAATTTCAGGCGTGCACATCGTTCGGCTGCGACTGGGATACGAACCAACGTCTGTCTCTTAACGCGCGATTTTTTAAAACTTGTTGACCAGATATACTCAAATGTCAATAAATTGCATTTAACAACTTTTCATTTACAAATTGCATTTCAAATTAATTATTTAATTTTCCATTAACGCTAATCCGTTTAATTTTGAGCTCAGTAATTGCAAGAATTTCAGTTATAGTTATATAATAGCTAGAAAGGTAATGCTTTTTAAACACATGAAACTACATATAGCATCTAAAACGAACAAGCTTCCTAGATCTACATATTATTACGTCAGACAGACGAATTGCTCCTAGGGTCTAGAATATCCGTCCATTAGTACGTTCGTGAGGCGAGTAAAGATAAGTTTCTCAATATAAAAACATAGTAATGGATGCTAATTATATATTAAATTTAATTATAAATTTATTTTAAAACCTTTATATTTAAAAATGTTGTATTGATTTTAACATAAATGCCTATCTATTTTATAGGATTTGTACCTATATTATTTTCGTCATGTGCCTTTTAGAATTGAGTCTGCCAATGCGCAAGAGCCGGAAGGTGATTTGGTGAAAATATATTTAACGCCATTGATTTGCGTTTTGTACAAAATGGCTGCTATCGAAGAATTTTATTAAGAGATAAAAATAAAAATAATAACATGAAGAACCGCTCGTTTGAAGAACCGACAACCGATGGGGAAGAAAGGTTCTAGAGTAGAGACCACAAATCGGAAAACGAAGCGTAGGTAGGCCTCCCACTAGGTGGATTGACGACATAGTAAAAGTCGCGAATAACCGGTGGATGCAACTGGCATCTTGTCGTTCGAAAAGGCGTTTTAAGGGTTCAGCAGTTATGTTCAGCAGTGGATGCCTTTTGACTGATGATGATGATGGTGAGATAAAAATATATGATTTAGATACGAAACCGTACTGCAATTCAACATTGGACAGCCAAGACGGCGGCTATGAATAAAATGGAGTGCCTTGAATAGAATCGCGTGCAAAGGGTAGTACGGTCATTCGTAAAAAGACTTATGTGTGGACAATGAGAACGTGACGTAGAATATTTATTATATTTTGATGTGCTTATTATTAAATGAGTGTATTATTATGTTAAGCTTTAAGTCCTTTCTGTGCCATTGTTATATATGACGCAACGTAGTTTTTTAACAGAAAAAATCTTGCTACCTAATACAATATATATATATATATATATATATATATATATATATATATATATATATATATATATATATATATATATATATAAAGTGACCCATAATATAAAAACTCTTCGCCCGACGCTAGAGTGCGGTCCATGAATGGAAGCGACAGTTACTACAGATAAATAACTGCAAGTTGCAATCGCATCCACTATGCCAGCCTAGTTGAAACCGTTAGTGCCTTAAGGGACTAGGGACGTAGTTTCATATTTCTAATTATTTTACTATTTCTAATACCAAATTGATACTGAAGTAACTGTATGCCATGTCCGTGAAAAATAAAATAAAATTCTAAACATATAAACAAACTTAATAAATATTATTAAAAAAATCTATTAAACTAAAATTATATAAGCAAGCATAAAAACATCTTATCATTATGATTATTTCGCGCCTGAATTCCACAGGGATAGGCAAAATATACAATAATTTCTAATATGGATTGAATAAACAATAAATTAAAAACAAATTATGTTAGCTATAGTAGATTTTAATCATTATAAATAAGGAAGCTATCATTGTTTATATTTATTTAAAGAAACCTAACACATTTGTGAGTTAAATTAATCAACACAAACAAGATAGATGATGTAAATTAGTGACGTGTACACTGTTAATGATTTAACCGTGAAAGCCTTACTCAGATATAAGCAGGATCTTAATTTGGCTCTATCCCGCTTTCCGAGAGAGTAATTTCCTTCTATCTGAATGTGCCGTTCTCTTCCGCTATACTAAATAGAACGTTCGAAATAAAGCCCTCTTTAAGTACCCAAGATAAGTACTACTTTCAATTTGACTTTTGTATCTCTACGAATATTTGAAAACATGAATCTGAAAATGTAAATGCTATATTTTTTACATTTCTATATTAAGCTACTACACGAGCTTGTATCAGAGAAACAAGACGACTAAAGTACATACTTATTTTAAAGAAACATTGGTACTGACTATCACGGTCAAGAATATTATGACTAACCTAATTGTACCATATATTCTTAATTTTAGAATATATTAATATTAAACGCTTAAATTCCCATAGAAACAAAACAGCGCCACTTACAATGATTCTGACACACCTCATTCGCTTCCTTGACGTTCGCAATTTTATTTATACATAGGAATTTGATTGATTGATAATATTATACATTAATATAAACCTGTAAGTTTTTAACAATTCTAGTTATTACAAAAACTATGCATATTGTTAAGGTTTTATTACGCTTTTTTAAGATGTTGTAATAGGGTTCTTTACAATAATAATATTTTTGAAATACCGAACCATATAATATGACCGTGGTCTAGTGGTATTGAAATAGTCTCGAAGCCAAAAACATCTGATTTGAAACCAATGGAGGGTACCAATGTATTTCTGATTGAGGTAGATAAGTGAGGTAGATAAGTATAGAAATGTAAGAAAAGTTCAAGAAAACTCTTCATTAAAACAAAAAACAGAAATTTAATTTTAGTAATAATCGCTTACATATATGTTTAATAGTTGTTTCAATTATGTAAGAAACGATAATTGAAAATTTAAACTGAGTAACTAACTTTGTAGCTGCCCTAACTTTATTATTAGTATCTTAAAACTTGCTGTAACTTAATAGTTCACAAGTTATCTAAATCAAAACACTTAATAGCATTAATTTAAGAGTGGTAGGCATACAGGTCTTTTGCCAAGTTTACCAACCCGAAATAGTACCACCGTTTTAAAGTGTACAGACTTTAAAGTGACTCAGTTGCTGGTTTGAAGTGACTTTTTTTTAATAGGCTAGAATACACAGCTATAGGTACTAAAATGTATAATTAATATTTTATTTAGGTAACTATTTTCATACTTAATCAATACGTAGGTCTTTTAAATTGTGCGTAGATGTCCATATATCATGTCATATAATATGTATCTTTTATGTCATAAAGATACATTACGGCTTTTGGATCTCCTCTTGCTTATCATTAGGCGGGTCGAGGTCAAATGTCATGTCACAATAAATAAAAAAAACTCATACGGTGTTTATATGTTATAAAACTCATGTTTTGCTTACGGGCTCGTATCTTTTAGTTTAGGCTTACAATTTCAACTAAATGAATTCAGTCTAAATTTCAGATAATATACGATCTGTTATGTAGACGCTGCATATAAAAGTGGAGCCGCTTTGTTGTTTTTTTTTTTCACCTAATATTTGTTTTATTTTATTGTCTAATAATTATACAAGTACTTTATTGTGTGGTAAATTTTGTGTTGGTTTGTGATCTGTGTCTAAAACCTACACTTCGCTGTACTGTAAATAATGGTAGCGGCGGAGTCATCAATCATATATTATGACAACGGGAACCAATAATACGGGCCCTGTCAAAAGCAAAAATGGCACGCAAAAGTGACCAGTTTGCGAAGCGATTTGTTAGAGAATTTCTATCAAAAATAATGTAATTAAGGGCTGCCTTGTCAAAGTTATACAAAATAAAAACTCGTAAAACCCTTTGAAATTTTTAATTACTCTAATAATCAAAAAATAATAAAAGTTAACGTGCGATGCTTAAGACTGATACTTGCAGGGATCGCGCTCCAGCTTAACATCAAGCGGCGTTAAAATTAGATCATATGTCGTGCCACAATGATAAAAATGCAGCTAAAGCTTGAAAATATTGATAAATATTTTATTATAAATTCAATACATCTGCTAATAAATAGCTATATTTCATAGTGGAAATACCACTACAAAGGGAACGAGTTCAATTTGCCGATGCCTTTGAAAAGAGCAAATATTACTTTACTTTTATTTAAATAACATTCATATAACGGAAATGCATTCTGTGAATGTTTTCTGTATAAATCTGGCTTTAATTAGTATTAACATAAGGGTTGCAATGAAAATAAGAGACTGTGTTGTTGTAGTGAATGATATTGCAAACTAAGAGCTTTTACTTCAAATCTACCTATGTGTTTTTGATATATTATACTTTGGTCGTCTTGTTTTTTTATGATACAGGCACGTTAAGTATTAGTATAAGTATGAATAACAATTGATTAACAGGCTAAATAAAAACATTGACGCTACAGGATATAACTTCACAATATTCATGCGCAGGTGCTAGTTTATTGTGAAATCATTTTATATTTACCGCACATGGAAATTATTACCATAAAAATGCACGTTAAAGCCATAAAGTATACTCTTGTCTGCTCTTGTAAAATATGAAGCGAGAAATTGAATAATAGACAATAAACAATTTCTAACTGCACTTGATATAAATTATAACCATACTAGGGCGGGTTGAAACGAAACTATGCTCTTAAATTTTTAAAGACAGTTATAGGTCGACTTGGGTATAACAACCATTTTTAAATGTACAGAATGTAAAGCTTCAAACAAGGCAGGCATAGTGAATTCGCTGATACTTGTAGATATTTAACTGCACTAGGAGTGGCCTCCATTCATGGAACGCTCTCCAGCTTAACATCAGGCAGGGTGCTGTTACATGTCGAGCCACTATAAAAAACATACGTATTTTAATAATAGTCCCAAACCATTCCTACATAATATTATATATCCTCTTTTTAACTACTCGTATTACGGATTACATTTGCTTGTACCAATTTTTTTTACAGCAAAAGCTAATATAATAAATGTTATCTTTTAGCGTCCTATACACGAATTGTTTATAATATGATTGTACCATAAATACCTCCACTTTTGGGCGCATCATTATTTTATGCTCCTGTCCTCTCGTATTGTTTAAAAACAACATTTTGCGATGAAACAGGAACATAAATATAAATCATTGCCCATAGCACACTGGGGGGGAGTAAAATTGTTGCTGAGTTTTATCCTCGTCCTGACCCAGTTTGGATACGTACATTTATAAGTGCACTTTCAAGTTTACTTTTAAACTGTTCTAATGCAATTTCCTTCAACGTTAATGTTGCCTCATTGTTTGCGACTGCAGGCGAGATATTTTTAATTACAGTCTGTGGTGTATGTGTGTTACATTCAAGCTTCTATTTATTCGACTCTTGTGATTTAAATGCATCAAAGAAATCTCTTTTACTCTGTACAAAGTTTTATTTCTTTGATGTGTTCAGAATTAATTTCATTGATGTTAGTTACATTAGTTTTCTAATTAAGGGGCGTTCAATAAGTAGTGAGAATGAATAAGACGTAGTTAACTTAAAATAAATGTTTTAGTTATATTAAGGAATAATTGGGCCATGCTGCTAGTTTTTTTTATCGTAGGAGTATATACTTTATTTTTTATTGGTTTCTCAAACTCATTTTTTACTATGAAAATTGTTGATTTTATACTGTAATAAACGGGTAACCTTAATAATTATAATAACAATAAAGGTTTTATGAAAATTAAAAGCAAATTTAATTTTCCTAAACATGGTTAAGAGAAAGCAGACGTTGCCTGTCTTCGAAGTCTTAATAAAAGAGCTGAAAATAGAAATGCTTCCTGGCTTTCAACTCGACAATGACTTATAAGAAAACTTTCCATTAACTTCGTAATAGGGAAATTTCTAATATGTATGGATATTTTATGGACTCATCTAATAGAGAATTTACAATTTATTTTACAATCATATTTCTATTAAACAAAAACATTGTATTATTTGCTCGTAATATAGAGGGCAATAGCAATAGCTTTTAGATTGCATTTACTTCTGATGTTAGATTTGCAAAGCCAGCATAGTGACAGCGTCTGAAGTAACCGAAAACTAAGGCGTTTTTTTTTCTCGAGCGTCGGCGCTCTTGGACAACTTCTTCAGATGTCGTTTCACATCAAAACTCAATGATATACTATAATATACTAGTATTTATAATATACTAATATATTCGTAAGTATGTTATTTATATATAAGTCTACTTATAACTACTATGTTATTTAAATTCAGCTCAATCCTATCGTTACTGTGTTAATGTGGCTGTCTAGATGCAATTACATTATCTTAGATCAATACCCGTGTTGCGAGCTCTATTATCGGAATCGAGGCAATGCAAATAGGTTATTTGTCGGCACTGCAATCCCTATCTCGAATTTTTAATTCCACGAAAGCCTCTGATTGGGTTATTATTTTATTATACATCTATTGAAAGAGGATTATGCAATTGTATTACATAATACGATCTCCTATGTATTTGTAAAATCTCCGGTTTTGCGTCACAATAAAAAAAGCTTTTTTTCTATTGTGACGCGACATTTGACTTCGACTTGCCTCATGGTAACCAAGAGGATGTCTAAAAGTATCGATGACTAATAAAAGCATTTCATTGAACATTACTCACTATGACCTAATAAACTATGAATATCTATATTGCTTTAGCTTTACCTATGTAGCTTTACCACCAACAGACATTTTTTTATTCGTTCGTATAATATACTCCTTAATGTGATTCAGTTGCGTTTCGGGATCAGTTTGAAAATTGTTGGATATATAGTTATTTAGTAGCATCAGTCACCGTCATTCATGGACGGCGCTCCAACTTAACATCAGGCGAGGCGCTATCATTGACAAGCAACAATAATAAAAAAAAGTTACCATTAAAATTATATACCTAGATAATTTAAACTATAAACTTAATTAATTTTATATTTATTTTATACAACCAATTTAAACCCATAAACAGCTTGTAAAATTACGTCCCTATGAACGTTAACTACTTACATCCGTTTTGCCTGTTCAAACCTCGATAGAAGCGCCTGTAGTTGAAGATAGAATTAAGTACGCCCATTAGGGTCAAACAAACTTTTTATCTCGGAAACTGGGCTAAGGCGTAGCCAACTTTTGATTATTGACTCTTTAAAGGACCGATGGATTTTCTTGTTTTTACTAAGCTATTAAATTAATTACAATACGCAGTGCTTTTATAATTAGTATTTACTTTGTTAATTAATGGGTCTATTAGCGTGCTAATTAAATATAAATAATTAATTTACAGTTTTGAAAATAAAGTTGAAAATAGAAGATAAAATTAAGGCGTACCTAATTCTATTTTTAACTACAGGCGCTTCTATCGAGTTTTGAATTTACAAAACGGATATAAGTAGTTATAGTACAGATTGTATAAAATAAATATATGTATAAATATAAAAACGCCTGCATGAAAAAAATTACCTTTTTAATATTAAGCGGGGTGCTGTCATTTACTAAACGTTTATATATGGTGAGGACAGGATGTGGTTTTAAAAAAAATACTAAAAATTTCCTTTTTTTCATGAAGCTGTCGGAAGCGTCCTTGAGACTTCCTGTATATTATATTATATTAATGTGGGAACCAAAAAAGAAAATCTTCATCACGCACATGTCGTTGTACAGAGCCGACTGAATATTATATTATGCACCAATCGATCATAACGAGAACCAAAAGAAAAACTTTCTTCCAGCGGTTCATTGGAAAATAGAACAGGTCTTTCCTGCGGCTTTAAGCCGGTATTATGGACATGTCTTCTGGACGCAGCAGCCGTCTTTCTTTACTCGTGGACCATGGGATGTTGAAACAATGACATAATATAGAAAAAAATAGATTTTGTAGACCGTAGATATTTTATTACGGAAGTTTTTTTGTAGTCATGTCCATTGTCACTTTATCGTTTCGTAAAGAGAATTTTGTTTAAAGAGAATAAACAATGTTTTATATATCCCCAGTACTATTAAATAAATAAATTTAAGTTTGTAGTTTCGTCTAGTTTGGTTAACTTGCAACAATGTAGCATTAAACTTTGTGGAGACCGCAAGGAATTTAATCCACTATGATGTAGAGCTGTGTTTTTCAGTGTGAACTATGCGCTATACCTAACTCTGTAAGAGACACTTTTGCCATTTCAGGAGAATTGAATAAGTTTCCCTGTGATAAATGATTTTTAATATTAGGTTCATAAAATTTCCAAACTATTATTTAAGAAAGATTACAATAAAACTAGTTACCTATTTTTTTGTAAAATACGTTCGGCACAAAAAGCTATTTTTCATCCTATTTATGTTTATAATCCGCCTTAACATCAAACGGTGTGCTGTCATAATATGTCGAGCCACAGTATACATTAACAACATAATACATTTACATTATTAAGCCTAAATCTTTATTTATTTTTAATTTACATTTACTAAGCGTAGCATATATTCTACACGTGCTTGTATCATAGAAACTGGGTGACCGAAGTTATATTGGTAGATCACTAGACCATGGTCGCCTTAAATCTTATCACTATTGTTAACATTTAAACGATTGTACCACACATTGTTTTCTATAGATTGTATTTGTACATTATCCTAACCTAGCATCAGGGAAATTTTATAGGGGCCATAAATTTTACTTTGTTCCCTTCCGTCCTTATTTTCCTCTGACAAATAAAAGTTTAAATGCAACACTGTATTTTTAATAAAAAAAAATAGTATCTCTTACATATATTGAACGCGGAGATGATTCGGGCAGCAGTAAATGTAGACTCAAATTAGGATTGCGTTGTACGAAGAGAACGCCATTACGTAACTTTAATTGCTATAGTAAAACTGTACATTGCCAAAATATCGATTTTTTTATTGTTGAGACTAAACATCTAACTCGGTGCTTAGCAAAGATTTTCCAAGGGCGCCCAAACAGTCACTTCCATTACTAAGCCGTACTTTAGCCTAACATCAGATGGGGTGCTGTTATATGTAGAACCGAAAAAGTTTAATATCATAATTTATATGACATGTTTTAAATGAAACTATTCGTGTATAAAATTTCAAGACTACTTTGAAATTGTTTCTATATGGTATTTGCGAGTCTTTGACGAGGCACGTTGCCGTCACATGCATCCTTTTCTGTAACCTTATTCTGTGGAAGTGTATTTCAGGCGCGCACGGAAGCACCTGTGCGTAAAACAAGACTTGCTTTCAAACTGAATTCTCTAGAGACAGTTTCGTTTATAAAATAAAACACACTTTGAAGTGTTTCGAAATCAATTTTGTTTATAATATACAGTTCTATTTATAATTATGAGTTTATATTTTGTTTGGTTAAAAAAGAGTTTATTACACTATAAAATAAATAATTATATTTAACATGCTACTATAACTATAACATTGATTTGAGTCAAGTCAAATTGTCACGCCTTTTTCCCACAGGGATAGGCAGAGACAATGGCAAAACAAAAAAAATACTAATTAAGTATGTTCTACCTAAGTAGTAAAAAAAAGTTAAATATTGTACATTCTCTCAAGTATAAACATATAGTCTATGAGATATATTTTTTTTAAATATCTTCAAGTACTTACGCTATTATATATTTATTATAAAATAAATTTGAAATAGAGATCGACGTAAACCACCTAACTACCTAAGTATTCTTAATTGTAGAGTTTAATTAATATTGTATTTCGGAAATCAAGTAACATCATGTCATAAATCATTTTAGGTCAAATGCTTAACTTTTTTAATAATTACACTTTACTTATTTTAAGGTTCAATGAATTTTAAAATTGACTTAATTTTCAATATACTGCTCATTGGATATTGATGGTAAATGTAATATTGATGACGCCCCAAATTAACGAATTTATTATACATTCCCTAGGATTACATTTATTAAAAACAAAATAAATAAATATATTTTTTTTAAGTATAAAAATGCAGAAAACAAAAAGAATATAGTGATTCTGAACATAGATGAAAGTCTTTAGTTTCTCCTACACACCTCTGAAGATAACTTCCTGCATTTTAAGCTTCCGTTTTCACTTCGCCAACGCTATTTCTTCGCATATTTCTCATCCTGCAACTTCTGAGCACAAACTTAAAGAAAATGTTTTGGTTCTCTTTAGCGGTTATGAAAGAATTTTATATAAGATTCATAGAAGTTTAAAATTTGTTTTGTTTCAATTAATATCGCTGAAAACTATCTTATACACATTTCCTGTTTTTAAATAAAAAAATATTGAATTATTCAGTTAGTTGCATTACCTTAAAAAGCGCGTATCTACTATGGGAACTTTACATATAATGTTAAAAAAATAGGTAAAATATCAATCAAAATCAACTAAATCGCCACGCCTTTTTCCTGGGATAGGCAGAGACAAAGAAGCGCCACTTACCACGATCCTTACACAACTCCCTTGCTTCCTTCACATTCACAATTCTCTCATACAGGCTCTGTGGTAATGGGCACTAGGCAACCTAGCTTTCTTGAGGATGTCTGCAATTTGTCTTAAATTAGTTAAAATAAAGTACAAAATTTGTCCTTGCAAATTTTATCGACATCAAAAGCTACAATACGAGTATAACTCTAGATGCGTTGTAAAAGCGCTATAAACAATGTTTATTGAAAACCGATATTGTGCAGATAAAAACTTTTCCACGATTAGGATGTTGAAGGTTCAATCTGGCAAGTTTCTAAGGGTAATGTTACTGACATCATAGAGGGCTCGAATATATTCATTGCCATACAACTTTAAACCCTTTTGCCTTGGAACAGTAAACAAAATGACTTCTTAGCCATCTTTTCCGCAATAACGAGACATATGCTGAGGATTGTAAAAGCAGACTACAATACGGTCGGTACAATGTACAGAAAACACATTTACAAATACCAGTACTTCACTTCTATTGCATGAGGAAATGCATGCAATAAAACTGTGAACACGATGTACATAATAATGAAAGTAGTGATCTGCCATCTTTATGTTCACTCATTTTAGTGCGCAACTCGGTTACCAGGAAGTTAGATCCTCGTTTTATAACCGTTCCAAACCTCTTTAATGTTAATATAAAATAAAATACTGTAGCGAGATTTCAAATTGATTTAACTACTTATCTAGATTTATTGCATTATAGTATCTACTCACAAATCTACACACAATTTTTATACTTTTATAATAAACAAGACAGACAATGGTAAGAGTAAATATAGTTTATTACATTAATTATACAAGTCTGATATATTCGCTAACCGACGGAGTAACAAAAAAATATAGAAAGGTCGATTCCTGAGCCCTGCCTGCTCTTCTCTCTCTGAATCATCAACTGACTTAGCGTCACCAAAAGACTGTTTATGGAAATAACACCAATTTATTAGTTTTATAGTTCATTTACAATATTAACAATTCATTTAATTGACGGGTTGATTCGTGGCCCACTCGCGCTACTATCGGATGTGTAGTTTGATAAAAGGGAAAAGAGATTTTGCCAACCAATAAAACAACATTTTCTTTTTAATTTCACTTTATGTTAGATATTTTTGGTACCTGACATTAACAAACATGTGTAGACATGTTTTAAGAAAATGTTTTAACCGATATAAATATTAAAACTCTGCAAAATTTTGAAGAAAATTCTTGCAAAAGCATTTAGTTCGCCGACTTTTACATTTTACATGGAAGTGGAAAAGTAAATATTAACTTTCCTTTTATAAGAAACAATATTACCGTTTCCAAATTTAGTTACCTAGCTGTGTTACGTAAAATGCCTACAAAATACATCTTAAAAGTATGTTTTATAATATCTTTTTAATTAGTCATAATATGTTATTTTATAAAAGACATTTAGCATATACATATAGCATATGTTATATATTATGTATATGTTACGCATATACATACATAGATGCCAAAGAGATTTTTTAAATTGTGGTTCTACTTATGTCAGAACTCCACCTGATTAAGCTCAAAGTTGAGTCCATGAGTCCATAGAGTGCGGTCCATGAATGTGGGCGATTGCTACTACTGTTAAATAACTGCAATTAGTATGCCAGTTTGCTTGAAACCGGCAACATACAAGCTAATCGCAGAAACGCGAAAGGTCTCTTCACGGTCTGTACACTTGTAAGTGATGGTACTACGCCGGTTCGGAAGACTGGGAACCACTCCTAGTTGGATATTGCACCCTTTTCAGTTAATAAACCAATAAATCAACGCCTAAGTAAACTCATACGATAAAATAATTAGCACAAGGATCAATATCCGAAACAAAAGACAAAATTAACGACGTGCAAAATATTAACAAGTTTCATAAATTTCCAAGCTCTTAATGATCACTTAAAGCTTCTGCTTTTGATGACACAGTAAATAAGTGACATAAATTTCTGTTTTACGACCGCAAACTGCCAATGATTAGGTCTCCTTAGATTAACTTTAGATCATTTATGTTGGATAATATGCCTTCCCGGAAATTGGAGCAACGATAATGATCTAACTAAAATATTGTCTTACACATCGTTCCTTTCCACAAGAAATACTATAATAAAATTACCTTCCGCCTAACCTCAAAACTTTTTAGATCAAAGCTCAAAAACTTGTAACTAAAATTATCCTTAATAAATTTGAGGTATTCAAAATAACATCTTTATTATTAATACATAAACAATTATATATCTATATAATATAAATAATAAAAACATTATATGTATATTCAATTCAAATAATATTAGCTTTTAAATGTAAAGATAAAAATATACACAAATAAATTATAATGTATTGGTATCACAAAAAACTTGGTTTCTAAAACACAAAACAAATAAACAGAATAAACATCATTATTGGAGCGTAAGACAAATCGCGATATCAAATAACCAATTTATTGTATCTAATATATTTATATTCGCTCCTAACACCAGTGTGGGATAAGTACTGGTATAAGAAGAGATGCGGATTCAAGCGCCTTCGGATGGCAAACAAGCTCCTTGTGATAGGATTTCTACAAAGAAATAAATAAATATAACTTACGAGAGCGATATTCAACTGATCCCCTTCTCGGGATTCCTTGTTTTGACGATCATTTTATTAATAAATGGATTTTTATGAAAGAATTGAATTCTTATTTATATGCAATATAAGTACTATATTAAAATACAATATAAAGTTAGGCAAAATATTGTGTTAAACTGTTTTTAGGCAGCTATTAAAAAGATTGAATTTGATATTTTATTTTGTTAAAGTATATTATTCCTATTGTATGATAGGGATAATATACTTTAACTTATAAGTTATATGTACTTTAAAAGAGTGGTAGACAGACAGTTAATTGTCTTTTGATATCCTGGCTACTAGATACTAATATTTTCATGTGTACAGTTCGTGAAGACACGAGTCGCTTTTTGGGATCACCTTGAAAGTTGCTGATTCGAACTAGACTAGCATAACGGACGCGACTGTAGTAGTAGCAGTTAACTCCAGTTTAACACAAATAATAATAACAGCGCAAAATATTAATTTAAAACGATAATTTACCTGGAAAAGGTTTTCGCCATTAAGTTTGCCTTTGATGTCATCCGCAGAACTTTTTACAATAACTTTAATAGTTTCAAGTTAATTTGTTTCAGTATTATTCTTTTTCTGTAAAAATAATTATTTAATTGCTTCCACGGTGACGTAGTGAAACAAAATGGTGTAGTAAAATTGTTATTGCATCGTACCATTAAATAAGTTTAAAAGAATACTATGAAAAAATAAACAAAAAAATTCCTTGATTATTTATTTTTCCCTAAGAGATAATAAACATTAAATCCGAATCAATGCCTTTGAATTTCCAAGTTTGAATAACCCGTATCATCGTAGCTTTTTTCATTGTGATATCTTATTTTTATAGTAACCAATATCCCAACATTTGTCTCTAACAATGGAGCGTAGTTCCGCCATCTATCCGGGAAGCCCCGGGAGCGTCTGTCACGGAACGGACAATGGGTCACGTCGGCATGCAATAATTTCACAAAGACATTGTTCACAATTGCCACAGTGTTTTGTTTCTCTATTCTAACGGTTTGCCTTTTATTTATATTTATTGTGCGAACATTTACATTTTAATTAACGAAATTAATTGCCTGTTAGAAGTAAGTAAAGTAGCCACGACGACAGCTTGACAAGTTATCCTTTCTCTCAAGCACGCTGCTTTGTAAAATTTTTATCACATAACTAAAACCTAATATAACGCCAGCATACTTAAAGTAGCAGTCGCATCCATTCATAGATCACATTTTACCTTAATATCAGGCGGGATGCTGCATTTGTCGAACCCCTATAAAAAACACCAATATTCGATTAAAAGGTAAATAAAAGTAATATATTATATTACGACCATGTTGTTAGTGTTAGAATGTATCGGTATTACAATGAACTTGCTGTGAAACACTATCCGGTTTAAAGACTGCTCTCTAACAATTTATAGCTAGCTAGTGGGTAATGTTATTTCATTATATTATTTCTAACAACGTTACAAAAACCGTTAAAACACATTTTAACGTTATTAAAATTATTATAAACTTTTAAAGAATATATTTATGTGTTAATTGAACAGCTATAATTACAAACTAAGCGTAATTCTGAGTATTAAATTATCGTAATATTGCTTAAAACGTTATAAGTAAAAAAATCGCTTTAAGAATCTATTTTAAAAAAGCACTGCAAAACACGTCTCGGTGGCATTATTTCACTGGGAATTAGATTAATGTCAAAATAACGGACAAAGAAAGCCCATACCGGAGCACTAACAAGTTGATAATTGATTTTCACCTCAATTTAGCTTGGCAAGAGCAAACAACTGACAGAAACAAACATTTTTACTGTTATTTTGCTACAAACAAAACCACTTTGTAGTACAAAAAAATACTACTAATGCTTTATGAAATATTTATGTTTTCTTATTTAATAAAAATATAAAGAGACGTTATTTAGATCCGAAATATTTAAAACTATATTTAGCTGTTAATTCATATTATAGACAATAAATTATGTCATCCCTCACTACATAATTCCATTATTCCTTAAATAATATAAATTTAACTGTCACCTCTCTATTACGACAGAGATGGGCAGAGACAATGTGTCACTTTTCACTATACTCGTACTGACATAATACCCTTGCATGTACATCCTTTATTGATTATATATAATCATTGAAAAACATCTGAGTCATGTTAAGTTTTAATGTTATGTAATGCAAAAACCTATTCATTGTCAGTTTAACCCTTACCCACTTAGCTGGGCAGAGTAATATTGTGATAGTGAGCACAAAGGCATTTCATTTGTCTTCCTAGCCTCGTTATTCCACTCGACAATCGGAGAGACATATTGTTTCTACGTGACAAGCACCGTTTATGTTTTAAATGACACGAAGGCATATAGTCCTTTTTTTCTTTAGTAGTTAAGGGTATGAATATATTTAAAGAAAATTCTGGTGAATTTTAAGCGTTGCGTTGCGGCGTGCCAGTATAAATATTTAAAAAATCTATAAAATTACCAAAATAAAACTTTTGATTTACTGTTGGATAAACTTAGTACCATAAATAATCGCAGTGTTTGGAAACTTTTTACTTTTTCAATACAAAGGATGTGTTTTTTTATGTTTTTTACACTTCATTAATTTCAGTCGAGACAATGGAAGACAATGCTTTTTCAGGCAACGTATAAAAATACGTGGATATTTTTGTATTTATATATATATTTAGGAGTTTTGCTTTAACTCTGACTATTCTTGTATAAATTGAGTACTAACAATATTAGTACTCAATATTAGTAATATATTATATTAGCTATTTTAATAGGATAGAATGCAAAAAACTATATTAACTCATCCATCATTTAAAAAATATATATTTTATGATATATAACTTTTTTAAATATACATACATTTTTATATATTTAGAAACAGGACGACCAGAGTACATACTCGTATATCATAGATACATTGGTACCGGCAAGTGTTTGCGAACCGATGGCTATCTTTTTGCGTGACCATTTCACTTTTTTATTTATTTGTTTTATTTTTTAACAAAATATACACTGATACAATCAATCACTTAACCTGATAATTACAAAACGTCATTTTATTTAAAGATAACCACAGCATGCATTCTTTAGAAAGATTAACAATAAAACCTAACTATTAATTGATATACAAAATTCAACATACAAATTATACACACAAAAAATACAAACTAATCTATTATTACAAAAAATTTAAAAACGAAATTATGTTTTAATTTCGTTTTCCAATGATAATACTAACTACAAAAGAACCAAAAACTTAAGAATTGAATTAATTTTGAGTCGTTAATAATTTATGTTAAAAAATATTCACGTAAAATAAGACAAAAGGAACATTAAAATGTATTATTAGATCATTTTGAGGTAAGCAATTTTATATTTATGAACGAATTTCCCAAATGTGCTAAATTACCGTAATATAATAACGTGAAAGTGGAAATTTCTGTAGTGGCACAATGTTCCAGTTAAGTTATTGCTCGTCGGCGTCTGACCAAACGGCACTATTCTCGTTTTACGTTTAATTTCGAAATAAATTTTGTATTTAGACTCTCTTCCTCTCTACAGACGTTCTTTCACTGTTGTGGATAACAACTCGCGTTTATATTGTTCACCGCTATCCTACCTTACACTATGCCAGCTTGGGCCGACATAGTGGCAGCTGGGAACTGACTTGGTTATTCCAGTCGTCGTCACTCTTGGACCTCTTCTTGCTTATCATCAGGCGACTCGAGGTCAGATGCCGTGTCACAATAAAAAAAAAACTCAACAAACCGTATTCTTGACCACAATCGCCTTATTTAAGTTGGTGTTAAGACTATTAGGACCAACCAGCGTATTTGGGTCTCCCTCTCGGCTTCCTTTAGACTTTTCGAAGTATTTGGACTAAGGTTTAACTTGTACCTAGATAAAAACGATTATTAATACACTACGTCTGATGTTGAGTTTAGAATGCGGTTCAAAAGAATTAAATAACTGTTAACGTAGATAAAACCAGATTTTTTTATCTATCAATAACTTTTACATTATTTTCTACCACTTAAAATATCACTTTTTTAATATCTATTAATAAATAAAAGTACCGGTAACCATAGAGCCTTTATAAAGAAAATTTATTTATTTAAGAAGAAAATACAAAATTAAGTACTAATATATACATTCGATTCTATTGTACATATACCTATATGGTATAACTTAATTTTCTAAACATTTCCCACTAAGATTTATTAACACGTAATTCAAGTTTCTTTAATTATTATAATTTGTAGTTCTGATTAAAACACATAAACACACACACATTTAAAAGGATGTAAAGAAGCGAAAGAGTGGTGAAGGGTCGTGAAAAGTGGTACTTATCCTGTTGTCTCCGTCTATACAGGTTTAATAGTTTGATTTGTCAGATCTATAATATGTCGTTATTTGAAAATATCGAAAATAAGGCTGCAAGACTCGGCAAGCGTCAGTTTTAACACTCCACTTTCCGGACTATCGGCGATTTGTCGTTCAATTTAACATTTTAGTTGCGCCACCTAACTGATGATGTGAATTTAATTTATTTACTTTGACACGTTATAGACACAATAAGCCGCAGTTTTGTAAATTATAACAGTTTAGATTAGGAGTTGTCTCTACAAGATATATGTTTGTATTAGTTTTTTTTTCGTATTCTAGTTGATTGCTTTAGTTGAATTAACAACTAAAGTAATCAATTACTCTAATACTTAGCTATCTACTCCTACAGGGATAAGACATAAGAGACTAAACTTACTTTTAACACAATAATTCTATAATTACCATTTAGTTCTTGTAACAACATTTAGCCTGATGTTAAGTTGGATTGCAGTCCTTGATTACATTCACTGTGCTGACCTGATTGAAAACGGTCATATAACGGAAACGGAAATATTTAAAATTGGTTAAATACGCTAACCTTGGTACGAATTTGCGCCGTTTGGGGTCGAGATGATGGGCCCTTGGGGACCTTAAGATAAGAACCTGACCAAGGAGTTGTCCAAGCGGCTAACGGAGAAGTCTGGAGACAGGAAGGCTAACAATTATTCTTGCCAACGTTCCTGCCTTGGTATACAAAGGGAATGGGACTATCTCTGATGCGATGTAATTAGATGATATTTTTTATTTATAGTTTAATTATAGTTAATATACTTTTAATTTTATCTGTTTCTCAATAACGAATAAATTAGTTTCTGAAGTGGTAAAAATTAAGTAGTTGGGTTTAAAAAGATTTAATTATCATATTTTATATAAAATATTTTATAACAAAAGAAATGAAATTCTATTGTTAAACCAATTTATGAAATTGATAAGATTACAGCAAAGCGGCCCTCATGTTACATTATCTAATGAATTCATAAACTATGCATGTATATGCCACGAGTCATATTAAACTTAACTATAATGATATTACATTACTAAAATCACATTCTATTATTAGGTACCGCTGTTGTCTCTTGTTTGACGTGAAGGACAAAAGACACGCCTAAATTATTGTTAGAGACAATCGTCGGGTGTCGATTCATATGTTCTAGTTTTCTTTCCGTTCGCTCCACTTATACAAACGCTTTAAATCGATTTTCAATCTTATAACTGTGGATTATAGTTTATATTCCAATACAATTGAATGTATAGTTCTAACATACAACGTTTCATTTTAACACATGTGCCAGACTTTAAAGATCTAATATTCAAACTTATTACCATGTGTTAGGGTGTATTATTCATTGTAATATTGTTATATGTCTCAAATACAGTGTTCTATTCTAGGACAATAAGCGCAGTGTAATCATGAAATACAGATGCGTGTTATGTCAGTGTTTTGATTGGAGATTATTGAGAAATTATTGTATTCTACAATTGCTACGACATATTGTAGAATACAATATGTCGTAGTCGTCGCCTCTCGTAGTCATTTAATACTTTAGTCGTGATATTATCGCCGTAGTCGATAGTGGATACGACTACCACTGGCAGTTATTTAACTGTAGTAGCTTTGGCCGGAATAGTGACTGCGACTGAGGCAGCCGTGAACTAACTCGTTTTTTTTCAGTCGTCATCACTCTTGGACCTCCTCTTGCTTATTATCTGGCGGGTCGAAGTCAGATGTCGTGTCGTAATAAAAAAATAGTTGCAGTTGCATAATGGACCGCACTTCAGATTTATATCAGACGAGGTGTTGTCTTGTGTCGAGTTACAATTATATAATTAAAAATCTAAAACAACAAAAATACCTTGTAGACAATCTGTCGACCAGGGTCTGGTACTTCACGGTCTGTTAGACTTAAAGTGGTGGTACAACCCCAAATCGGCAGACTGTGTACCACTGCCTACTACTATTTTTACCATCAGACCCAGTGCAAATATCCGCCTTCTTTTTTTATTAACAAACATTTGTAATAATAATCTAATCATTATAAATTACAATAAAACAAATTTTCGCTTTGACTGAGAATCGAACCCAGGACTTTACACGTTACAAACTAGTGTACTAATAGTTGTTGTCATAGTATATATATCATAAAAATATTTAAGATATAACTTATTTTGACTTATTTACTGTTTGAACGTAAAAGTCATAAAAAAGTAGAGAGTATACGAATGTTAAGTGTATAATCTCGCACATAGCACAGTACTTACGCTGCGGTCGACCCAGATAAAGTCTTGATGGTTATTTCGCAACTACGTTAACATCTTTCGGCTACTGAAAGCTCTATGCGGATGTGGACCTTAATGTATTTACTCATCTCTAAGTAAAGAACGCCATTTTAGTTTCCCCTAAATTTAAATATTATGTTACTACGTACAAAACATAAATACACTTTATTTTTTACTTCTTTTAGTTATGGCGTCTGTGTACTTTGTATTAATACAAAACCGCTTCATTCTGCCAATGTCAAGTATGGGCCAAATGCCGAACTCGCTGCTTTACGTGTCCCTTTGAGAGCAGAGGGACACGTAGAGCAGTGCCACGCGTCAGACTTTTAGCCATCAGCCAACAAGAACCCCCTTAAGGGAAGTTATTGACTGATGCCCAGGATGAACCGGCCCATCTGCTTTCCGTATCACCGAAGCGATAAAGCAAGCAGACAGACACACGAGAAGGTACTGTTTTCCGTTACACATATTTTTAATGGTAGTAGTAACTCTTTTTTCTTATCTCGTCTTTTCGCACAGTTCGAAGGAAGCACCCGCATTCTGTCTTCTGAATTGCCAGTAGAACTAAAAGGTTCAGTGCGTCTTTCTTCGTAGAAAAATAGACAATGCTTTACCAGGTCATATGTTCTTCCTATCCTAAGCATCCACCTCTATAAATGGACTGCACTCCAATTTAACACCAGGCGGGGTTTGTCATATTTTAAGTCCCGAAAAAATACTTTACTTCTTTAGTATTATGATCCTTTTAATGACTCGTTTGATAAAGAAAATGACCACGAAAGAAGCCTCCAGCGAAGGCGAAATAACTGAATACGGCGTAATTAAAATTTCAGGGACCTCCTAGTTGTTAGAAATTCCCGGAGTGTCTCCGGGGTTGCAATTTGAACGATGACCTCGAGAACTCTTGTCAGCCTTAGGTTAGATTAATATAAAATATAATAAACTTAGTTTTACATTTTAAATATCTTATTAGAATTAGAATTTTATTTTATACATAATCCTCATGAACTTGAGAAATTTATGCTGGCCTAAGTAAAACAGGCAAGCGACTTTGAAGTAACTTTGAAGTAATTAGAGTAACTGTCTTTCTTTCAGTCTTACTCGTATATAAGTAAATATTGTCACCTAATTAATTAATCAACATCATCATCATCATCAGCCACAAGGCGTCCACTGCTGAACGTAGGCCTCCCCCTTAGAACGCCATTCCGAACGACAAGACGCCAGATGCATCCACTGGTCACTCGTGACTTTCACTATGTCGTCAGTACACCTAGTGGGAGGCCTACCGACGCTGCGTCTTTCGGTTCGTGGTCTCCACTCTAGAACCTTTCTTCCCCATTAATTAATAGGATATTGAAATAAAATGGTCTAATAGTAATTTTACTTTAAACATACATAGATAACCTAATATAAAATCGTGATTTATAACAATTATCAAATATAAATTTAGTACAATAGAATAAAAAAGTGTCATTATCCTTTCGTAATGATAAATTGTTTGATAACCTACACGCGATAATAGCACTTATGAGTTACTGATTATCGCTTATGATATTTAAAAATAGGTTGAACGCTATGTACTTGTGTCTTTTATACTTCAACACTTTCAATTATAGACATATATTTGTTTCTGATTTTTTTTTTAATATGCAGATATTGCTATAAGACGGTTAGGTAACTTAGTCGCGTTGAAGGATCAAATTAAAATTTGTTCAGATATATATTATTTACAATTCTATACTAAAGTGCTAGTATCATAGAAACAGGACAACCAAAGTACATAAATATCAAAAATACATTGGTACCGGTAAGTGGTTTCAAACCCATGCTCTCGGTTTGCCTAACCATCGCACTGCCACTACGCCACGGTCGCCTAAGTATGACAGTAATCCGGGTAAGAGATTCCAAATTCAAACCACAAACTATTTATGTCATAAAATGTCTAATTGAATAATTGTGTACCGCAAACGAACTAAAAGGACAGGGCAGCAACTGATTTGTTAATTTATTCCACTCTGGTTCAGTAGTAACAAACAGGGTAGAGCTACGAGAATCATTATCCGGACTCCCCGTCGTTGATTTGTCGGATAACTTCCCCGCTATATCCGCTTTAGTACTAATGAATGTTTCATTATTGACTTACATTGAAAATATATATGTTTAAGTTAACATTTATTTACTTATCATTATTTAATTATTACCAAACAACTCAATTAAAGATTTTGTTAAACAGAACATTATTGTAAGGCAATTGAGGCAACCGAATAGTAAAAAAAAGAGGCGGATATTTGCTCCAGGTCTGGTTGTCAAATAGTGGTACAGTTAAATAACTGTAAGTAGCAGTCACATCCACTATTTGGAACCGGCAACTTACAAACTGATCCCAAAACGCGACTAAGTCACTTAGGTGGTACTACCTCGGATCGGCAGACTGGGCACCACTGCCTCCATTCTTAGACTGCACTCCAGCTTAATATCGGGGTGTTATCATAATATTATGTCGAGTCACAACAACAACAAAAAAATGTTTTTAAAGTCGTCGGCGCTCTTGCTCTTGCTTACCATCAGGCAATTCACGGTCAGATGTCTCGATAAAAAAAACAATGACAGGTAAATGTCCCTGGAGAATTCTACAAGTTTTATATTCGTTGCCAACTTTAAACGATTTAAATCTAAATTAAATGCTCGTAAAAATGTCAGGGACACTATAAAACCTGTTAACTCAGTTGCATGGACTTGAGTTAAACGTCTAAGGGTATAATAATGTCATGTCCGTTCACTTGTTGCTTAAACATTCGCTGCCAAATGATATTCTGTGGTTAAACTGCGTTGGCAATGCAGTGCCAAGTGTAAATAACGTTCGCAAACATCAGAAATTTACTAAACGATCAAAATTCGTCCCTAAATATCTTGAATTAAACTCTAAATTATTCCCAAGCCAAAATAACCATCCAAAAACCATTTGTGTGAAACCATTTCGAATTTCAATATTATTCCTTTTATTTTCATAACTTTTCTCTCTTGAGTATGATTCTCTTAAATCTCAGAGGAAAATAAATCGCATTTGCTCATTGTTCGCGATTTTTCGGTTTTCATAAATTTTGTATTTTGTTGATGCCTCATTAGATTTAACGAAGTACTTTGTTGACCTAACATTTTGTTTTTTATTATTTTAACTTACAATTCAAGATATTTAATAAATCATGTTTTATTTATTGTTACTCGGTATCTGACCACTCCTTGTCTGATGAAGGTAAGCAAGCAAAGGGAGGTCCCAGAGTACCGTAAACTGCCAACAACTTAGTTTACGGATACCTCAGTCATCTTCAATGGCCGGCCAGAGAGTATTTGATGTTTAAACAAAATAAGTACATTACATTAAAAATGTAAATAAAAAAGTGCCTTTTCGCGCGTATCGCTTTTATGTACGTTACTTAGCATGTTATTTAGTCATAGAAATCTTTTAAACTCTTATGAAAGTATCTTTTTTTAATATAAATAATGGTTTGAATAAAGTTTGCGCGATTTAAAATAGCGAACATGTCACGGGTGTCAGTGATTTATCGAGGAAGATCTCGTGATGCTTTATTGTTAAACGGGTTCGTAGAAATTTGCATTTACTTTTTTCAGACTGACATGGATTATGTAGCGGACTCGCGCAATATGGAAATGTTTTTTTAATAAGTTACCAAGTGTGAATTCGTAATAATATGAATATTGTATTTTAACTCAGTTTAAAATGTTTAAATACTTTTATATATTTAAACATTAATTGTTTAAATGGAGAGATGAATAAAAGGTGATTTACGAAAGATATATATAAATCACAGATAAGTAAACGATAAAAAGACCCTAATGGATGTTATTCAAGAAAATTAGGGACATTCGTGAAAAAAAAACGTGATTACACTGCTTCTAAATACAGAATCTATATGATAAGATTCATGTTTGTACAAAGGCGATTGTGGTGTTGGGGTATTAAAATTGACACGCAAACCACGAGCAAAATATACAAAAAAGGAAGATAGTACTTCCTACTATCTTCATAATTATTAGTCTTCCAGACTAATAATTATGTCTCACTTCCTTCGTTTTGACTTGTATCTACCTATCCTTGTTGACGTCGAGGCGTGACAATTTGATTGATACACATACTTATGTTCAAAAACTAGGTGCCTAAATAATAATTAACAAAATATAAAAAAGCGTAAATTTTATATTAACAAATATGGGCAGTGTAAATGCTAGTGTAAAAATATTACTATTATATTATATTAAATATATATTAAAATCTTTGAAATAAATTGAGATATGGATAAGTTATAGAATATTTTTATAAATATTATTATGTCACGAACTTGGTGTTTGCGGATAAACTTTTATAGCGTCGAAACATGCGAACGAGCTTTGAGAAAAAAAGGGAATGTATGAAAAGAAATTCTTCTTTTCCGACACCTAAAAGAAAACATCTCAGTTTAAACGCGAATTCTATTTAATTAACCTAGATTAAAGTGACTTTTACTACCTTTTGCTTTTTAGGAACATATTTTAATAAATTTCTACCGAGATTAATTTTTAATCAACATTAATGTTAAAATAATAATTTTCTTTGAAATATAAATGATTTAAGAGTGGTAGGTAGGCAGACAGATTATGTTTATTCGCCCAGTCATCCGAACCGGGGTAGTACTCGTACTTTTAAGTGTACAGACCGTGAAGTAATATAATCACATTTCGGGGTCAGTGTGAAAGTTGTTGGAAAGTTGGTTTTAACTAAGCAGATATACTGTCGCCTCCATTCAGGACCGCACTCCAGCTTAACTTCAGGCTGTCAACTATGAAGTCAACAAAAAAACTATGAAGCATATTTAATATATAATTATTAAAATATAAATCTGTATATTAAATATAACATGATAATCTAGAACCCGAAATGTGTATATAATAAATAAATCAATTAAATTGCCACACCTTTGATACCACACACAAGTATATGCAGAGACAATAGAGCGCCATTTGCAACGATCCTGACATAACAGCCTCGCTTTACTTACATCCACAATCCTCGTAATATAAGCTTTACGGTTATAGGCACTAGGCAACCAAGTTTTCTTAAGGATGTCTTCGATTTGGTCGGAAAACCCTCCCGGTTCTGCCTCGTGACCATTTTCTTATGAATAAATATATAATTATTTTAATTAATTTAAAATTATTTGAATAAAATAAAATCCAATAAAATTCCTTAAGTATAGTAAAACGAAGCCTTAGTTAGTATATTTATACATTATTATAAAAAATGTCTTACATAGATGATTAGGAATGATTTATTATATAAAGTACGTCATTGAGATTGAAAATGTGTGAGATGGTGATGAATTGCTTCTAATGCAGCTTTTTAACTTAACAAATGATACTAGACACATGTTCTGACTTTGGGCTTTACTTAACAATGTATATTAATATCGCAAAAAAAAAATTTTTCGTGATCTAATATTTATATAGATATTAATAAACAGAAGCAGATGAAGGCATAAGAAGCCTGCCACAAATCTATATTTATGTAGTAAATTTTTTCATGAAATTATTCAATAAAAAATAGGTTTATAATTTTATAAAAATACTTTAAACATAAGTAAATATATTAATCAATTAAACACATTTTATGCACAAAGCTCTCAAACGTCAGAACAATAAAAAAAATATAAAATCAATAACTAAAAATAAACATGATAGTAAGCCGCACAAAATTTGTTTAATTTATTAATTAACTAGCTCTTCCCCGCGGTTATAAAATGACACCTAACCTCAAAAATTCAAATATATTTACACTGCATATATAAAAATGACAGGCGGAAATAAAAATAAATATAGAAAACTCAATTGGAAACTATAGTAAAAAATAAAATATGTGTACAAAGTTTCATGATGATCGGTTAAATAGTTGTTGCGTGAAAACGTAACAAACAAACTCACATTCACATTTATAATATTATAGAGGGATGGTGGGAAAAATCTAAGAAAGTAAAAATATATTACTAGTATAGTTTTATTGTTATATTTTAAATCGCAGTTTCGTTCTAGTTTCTCTTCTATCTTTATATAAAATCTTTCCTTCAGCTGTATAGCGAGCGGATATGAGGATAGGAGAGTCGTATCAAGTTTCCAGCTTATAAATAGGGACTCGTAGATATCTTTATCATAATAGCGCAGATCCCAATGTTTTGTCTAACATTGGAACATCTGTTCTAACAAAGGAATGCATTCAACCGATAAGATTTGGGTCCCAGACTTAATAAAAGACAAAACTGTATGTTTTACAAAATTCCAATATTCTGCAGAACTTCTTGGTGAAAATTCTATTTTATTCATTCATTGAATTTTATTTAAGAATGTCTTGGTGACTGAATAAGTTTTGGCGAAAATTTCGCTAGGTAAATAATTTCCAAATTAATGGAAAATATTGTCTCATATTTGTATATAATAGAGTCGTTATTATGGTGTAATAATAAATAGTGTGAGTTGTAGGAAATGTTTATGCGATATTATCTGCGGCAGTAAAACTGTTGTGACTGGCTGCCGGAGCGTACAGGTGGCAATAGTAGTTAGGCGCGTGGCGGTTCGGCGCGGCTGTGGCTGAAGCGGTGGCGTGCGCGGTATCGAGCGGGGCCGGGCGGCGGCGCGCGCACCAGTGCATCGGGTGCTTCCCGCCCGGCCGGTCGCGCGCGAGCTTTGATGCGTCTGGAGCCGGCGCCGGAACGATCGGCCGCGCGCCGGCCCAAACCGCACGTGCACGCGAACGCTTCCTATAACGCATCATTTACTCACCTTCCTTATCACTTATTCCTTTAAAAATAGGTAGTAAAAATATTTTAATGAAAATCGATTGGAAATAATAAGCAACTTTTAATATTACAAAAAAAGTTGTAAACAAAACGCTAAGTCACGAAGAACATTTCAGGCTTTTGGAATGTCACGTAATGCGTGTGGCTCGCATGTGTAATAATTGCATTTTTTTTAATCCAGAGAAGTGTCTTGTTCAGTGAAGTGAATGCGGCATCTTATGCATTGTTTTTTTTAAATATGTGGACAAGTAATTAGGCCATGTGCCTTCGACCTATATTTTTGTACATACATATTATGTGGCACGAACAGTCACACGCGATTTTATTGTACCTTTATTAGTTAATCAATTATGTAGAGTATAAGCTACTCCCTTGTCTAGACAAATGGACATAATCGACATACTGACTTAGAAACATAGAAAACGCGGGAAAAACTTTTTAATATTATTTGGGCTTGGCATACTAGAATTTCGACTTTTGTTGAAGCCCATGAATTAACGCGACTGTTACTACAGTTAAATAACTGCAAGTAGCATTCACATCCACTATTCCGGCCTAGTTCGAACCGGTGAATAAGTCACTTATACGGTGATCGGAAGACTGGGCACCACTGCCTACAATTATTAGAATACCAGACGCGGAACAAAGATCAGCCTCCTTTTTTATTTACAATATTGTAATATTCTGTCTAATTTATTAGATATTGTTATATTCAATTGAATAAACCGAATCTTTCAGAGTGAAGTCAGAACTAGAAATCGATCTTTAACGGACGAACGCGCAACGTTTAATATTTATTACCAATAATATTATTATGTAACAAGCCTTATCCAGTGTATTCTAATTACAAAGTTATAGATAATTATAGAAATATTAAAAAGAAAAAATAGAAAAGATTGCCAGTCATTTTTTTCTTAAAGGCATTACGCAATTTAAAAAATAAAAAAGAATCGATTAGCCAGGAAAATTGCTCTCTGGAAGCCGGACAACTGATTTT
The DNA here is from genome assembly GCA_905220615.1 of Tinea trinotella. NCBI lineage: Eukaryota > Metazoa > Arthropoda > Insecta > Lepidoptera > Tineidae > Tinea > Tinea trinotella. The sequence continues at coordinate 5,809,956 of HG992321.1, read as the reverse complement.
TATTTTATTAGGACTGACATCTGATCTCGACTTTCCTTATAGTAAACGAGGGGAGTGGCATCGACTAAAATAAAATAAAACTGACTTAGGTCGCGTTTGCTTTAGTTGCTGTCACTAAGCCGTCGAAGCCTTCTTCACCCATCGCTTGAAGGAACCAAGGTTAAGCATGGTAACTTGTCAATTGTTCTACAAAAAAACGACGCACAGGTACAACTGCCGGTCAAGTTGCAGAAACATATACTCGTATTTAGGGTCAATCTCGGTACTTCTAGTTATATTTTAATGTGGCACCCCGCCCGATGTTCATGGACCGATGGAATACAAACCATGAATGAAGGTGGCTGCTACTATGGGTTTTCGAATCGGATCCAGCTTTAAAATAAAAGGTTGTAATCTGCTAATTTATAAGGTTATCCCGAAATGCGACTAAGTCACTTTGCGGTCTGTATACTTGTAAGTGGTGGTACTAACCCGGATCGGCAGACTATGCACTACTGCCTACCGCACTTATTATTAGTATTGTTGCCAATCGAGTACATATGGGAAAAAAAACATGAACTGACAATCTCAACGCTGTTTTGATGTCAACAGTTTTTATTTTATTAGGTAAATTACCTATAATTTTTAAAATAACTTTACACGAAATTGTTGTATAGTGAAAGCTTTATCTACGTATTTCTTTAATAATATAATAGCACTTTGCATGCTGAAAGTTTCCGGAAACTAATGAAAGGCCGAATAAGTGGCGTTGGTGTCGCGTGTTAACAAATTTACTAAAATATACAATTAAAGTTATTCAAACTTAATGTATATGTCTGTATTGTCGTAAGTTTAACCACCGAAAACTTATTGATTAAAACTGTTATAAAAAGAACAGGCAGTGAAACCGCACAGTTTGGGGAAACGTCCGCATTCTGTCAATCGAATGAGCAGTCCAACTAAAAGGTTCGGTGCGTCTTTTCTTTGTAGAACAATCGACAAGTGGAATGCTTTACCAGTCTACGTGTTCTTTCCATCCTATAACCTTGGATCATTCAAGCGATGCGTAAAGAAGCCTTTGGTTAACATAGACGGCGACTGAGGCAGCCGTGAACTGACTCGTTTTTTTTTCAATCAATCAAATTGTCACGTCAATGGAAAGCCAATGGAGCGCCACTTGCCACGATCCTGACACTACTCCCTCGCTTCCTTCACATTCACAATTCTTGCATTTTTTTTCAACTGATAAAATTTGTATCCCAGTTAGGTCGAGGTTAGATGTCGACTCACAATAAAAAAATATGTCAGGCCAGAAGCCAAAAATTGGAACATTCAATCATACACTTTAAAAACATAAACTTGATTATGTACCTACCATAATAATCGTTCATTTAACTTAATTACGCCGTCATTAAGTATTATTTGCCTTCATCTAAGTAAAGATGAGTTGTAAAAAATATGGTTTATAAATGGTGAATTTAAAATTTAGATATTTTTTGTTTTGTCTCTCTGAGGCAGCCGTAAAATAAAAAAGTTTAGTCAGTAGTCGGCACTTTTGTTTCTTCTCTTGCTTACCATAAAGCAAGTCGAGGTCAGAATTCGCGTCTGAATTCGTTCATAGTTACATTGTATATTAACGTGTTTGTATCATAGAAACAGGACGACTAAAATACATATATTAAAGATAAATTGATACCTACCGGCAAGTGGTTTTGAACCGGTGCTTTTAGTTTGTGTGACCACTACACCCCGGTCTCCTTATAAGAGAATTTTATAGATAATCATATTGTGTATTTAGGTAAAAAATGCTACATATAATATAATGCGTAAAACTTTTATGAAGTTATGATAACTTCTCTTGATGATCGATTTATTTTGACAGAATCAAAGATTATATTGACGCTAATGTCAGTGGAGTGGAGACTTGTGGGATGCGGCGGGAGGGATGAAACGGGATCACTTGATTGATGATCGATTTACTCATAGCACGTATAAATTAATGCTCTTCGACCACTAATCCGATATTCGGGGCTAACCTCAACTATCTTATCCACAGCCCACATAAAACGAATCCACTCCAGTAAACAAACTTCTTTCTAATAACATTTATTTTTTCCCAAGAGAAGCAAAGTATTTTTTTAGTATTATTTGTCACGTTCAAGACGAATAAAACGCGGTGGAAAGTCGTGTCATTGAGTTGACATCATCTCTCGTCCTTATTATTCGAAATTCGAGAGTAATATATTTTTTATGCTCTGAAGAAAAAATTCTCGTGAATTTTGCCCCCAATATCTGACTGACATAAATCCGATTGAAGAATTCCCTCTCACAAACTTTTTAAAAGTTCGTCTGTCGTTTTTCCGTTTGCTAAAATGTTATCTTAATGTATTTATTTTATCAACACTGAATTCAAAGTTTTTTTAAATAGTAAAATGGAGTAAAGCAAATAAGAGTAAGAGATGGCAACCACCTCATGCAATGTGAGAATCGCATCACGTCCGCAGATGGTTCGTGCCTGAGACTCATTAACGCCCGGCCGGATGCGGCTGGTTACGGCACAATGCTGCCCGTCGCTTCCGTTCCGCAGCCTTCTTCGGAAAAATTGTGCCAAGCCTGAAACTGACAGTTAACGAGAACCGCCGACAGATGATACAGCGACTCATTTCAGATTCTATTCCAGAATAAAAGATGGAAAATAAATTGCTTTTATTAGGAAGAAGAAATATTTTTTTCTTAAATAATTACCTAAATTAAATCCCTAGTAAGACCTAAACATCATAAAAATTTTTAGTAATATTGAGTTACATTTTTGAAGTATCTTTTACAGTAGGTTGACCCAATAAATTTGACCTATTTACATGTTTTACGCATATCCTAAAACTTTCAAAACTTGACACCATTGTCAAATTACGGTGTCACTTATTTTTACTACACAATAGAACCTTACTTTGCATAAAATATTTGTTTGATAAATACGTAATTAAGCTTATAACTTTGCGTGTCAGTCCAGTCGCTTGCTCTCTAAGAGTAAGCTTGCGTATACCACGACAAATCCAGGGCTTTTATGAATTTTATTACTTTTAAGGGCATAAACTTTGCGTGTTTGCGTCGACACGTAATATAAGTTAGTGGTCTCTACGCACGATAAAAAGTCCCGACCTCTGGCAAGTGTCAGCTTACGATTTATTGTATTCGGAAATTGTCCCCTATGAACTCGCTTGTGGTCCTACAAACTTTCTTAATACACTATAGAATCGGGAGATGCGAGAATTGACTTAACTTCTTACTATTTTATTTCGTTATTGCTTCTTAGATCTACTTTGACTTATGACCTTCCCAAACTCTTTTATTCAATTTGACAACTTTCCTAACTTTAGATTTCAATATAAGGTAGGTAATAAAATACCTATATTTAAGGTTGATATAAAACATAATTATGTAAAGTTAGCACATAGTTAGCGATATAAATCACGTTACCTGAAATATATCCGACGTGTACCCACAACATTGGTGCTTTAATTTATGAAATTGCTACGTCGGAAAACGGCCACAAGATAACGTCGGTCGCTTGGGACGCACCCTTTACACAAGACCTGGAACCCCTACAGTTAGGCGCTGATTGAAACTAAACCCTTTGCCATAATTCACAGCTCACAAATTGTCATACCAACATTTGGTATAAGCTTTGAATACGAAATGCTCTCATTGTAAATATCTTGAGTTGTCACACCTTTACTGTCCTGTCTCCCTTGTGCTCTCTCTTCTATTAAATTAAATAAACTTAAATAATTGTTGAGCCAATTTTGTCGAAACAAGGAGAGAAAAATGTGCAATAAGTTTGCATTGTACAAATTCTCATTTTGTTTTCTCTGTAAGTTTCATTCCAGAAAACCCCTTCAATCCGCATTCAAATTGCACATATTCAGCTCTGTTTCGCGCAACGAGCTCCGATTTTATATTTCACTTGATATTCTTGAAAGCATAGAATTCGCACGACAATTTCAATGAATCTTATTCAATGCTCGCTTCAGATTTGTAATCACGTAAATTATCTTCAAGTCTAAATTAGAAAGTTAAGTAGTACGAGTATTTATAAAAGCGACTATTACCATCCGTACGGCTACACTTCATCCCTATTACGTCACCATTCAACTCAGTAACGCGGATTTAGAAGACCTTTTGAATGTTCGATACTACTTTACGTAACCACGTAAAACTCGTTGTTTATATTGGTTTATTAGAAGCAACAAAAACACAAAGGATAAATTCTTTTAACCGGAAATAAGTGCTATATGATTTTATCCTACTTAATAGTTATTAGTAATGTAATATCTATCAAGTGAAATGTTTTTTAATGTTTTTTTTTATTGTGACTCGACATATGACTGCACCCAGCCTGATGTTAAGCTGGAGTGCGCCTCATGAATGGAGGCGACTGCTACTACAGTTTAAATTGCTGCAAGTAGCAGTCACATCCACTATGCCGGTCTAGTTGGAAATGGCAGCTTAGTTGCTAATCTCGGAACGCGACTATTCACTTCACGGTCTGTGACTATTCACTACTACCCCAAATTGGCAGACTAGGCACCACTGCCTACGACCATCATCCTAAATCCACTATTTATTACGTTAAACTATTTGTTGTATTCAAGGTTGTATTCAAAAGAAATTTAAAATGTTTCACTGAAAAATCACATAACAAAATATAAAGAATATAACAAAAATGTTTATTTATGTTTTATTTCAAACATAAAACAAAAATGAGTCAGTCCTTTGCTGCGTCATGACAATCACGGTGCTAAACAAAGTTGCAAATTCACGGCGACAAAAAGTAAAATGCGAGTGCTAATCGGGCGACAAAATTCAACAGTGAATGAAATGGACATGACGGGGTGTCATGGGAGTGGGTGCGGTTGGCAAAGGTTCAAAGAGAAGGCACTGAGGTGCGTTGTGCGGCCTGTACTGCCCACTGGCCGCTACAATTTACTACTGAATTTTAAATTGCGCTAACACGTATTTTTTATTTATCTTGCTATCTAATAAACCTGTAATTTGTTTAGATTTTTTAATCTAAAATTAGGTAAAGAATGTTTAAGCCTTTAAGGCGACCGTGTATACAAGTGCTTGTATCATACAAACAGAATGACTAAGGTACATATAATATATCAACGATACATATATCATACTGGCAAGTGGTAAATGATACATTTATACTTGCCAGTATGATATATGTATCGTTGATATATTATATGTACCTTAGTCATTCTGTTTGTATGATACAAGCACTTCTATGATATTTTGCCATTGACGCACTCTAAGCGACAGACACCGGTTTCGATCCAGTCCTGGTTGGCAGATTGCACGCGTGATTTTTTCTATCTAATTGTTATCTCTAAAATTTATACAGTAATAATACTGGTATTGAAATATACCAATAATAAAAAAAAATACAATATGCAACAATCTCAACTATTAGTATTAACCCGGGAATATGCGTCGTTTCTTTGTAGAACAATGTACAAGTGGAATTCTTTACCAGCCCATGTGTTCTCTTCATTCTGTAATGCGTGAAGAAGCACATTTAGTCGGCATAGTGACGGTGACTGAGGCAGCCGTAAACTGGCTCTGTTTTTTCAGTTTGCAAGCAATAGGAGATCCGTTGTCGAGTCACAATAAAATAAAAAATTGATTTAAAAGACGACTCGAGTTCATAGGTACTGGGTAGCTTAGTGGTTAATACTTTTACGCGTTATAGGAGGACGCATGAATTTTTCTACCCAATCTTAATTACATATTCATACATACACCTTCCCCTATTGAGGTCCTATTAATTATCTAAATATTTGTGTTATGATAATTGTAAGGAAACAGTTCTCTAAGTAATCGCAAGTAATATAAATTATTTGAAAACATCTGGTGAGAGAAACATCTGTGCCCGACGACCCCGCACAACTTGAATTGAAGCCAAGAATTCACTGCAATTATTCTTTTATGTACTGTAAAGTCGCTAAATTCGGTTTTCATTTTATTAACTTAATTCTTTTCATTTAATTACCAGAACTCACTGGTTAAATGAATTTCAATTATTTATCTTTAAATATACGAACCTCGTTCATATACGGCTTACTAAACTAATGACATGTTTAGCGGTAAAAGAAGATAATATTTTTCAATTAAAGTTTGATATAAAATTGTGAAAATTTAATTGGAACCTTTGTTAATTATTCTGATAAGACTTATAATAAATACTTGTAATAAAATCCATGATCTATGATTTTGTACTTAAAATATATTTCATCATTTTTATACAATACAAACTCGTAAAACTTAAAAGATAAGGTTGGAGAAATGTCTTGCATATATTAATTTTGTATGAATTTCTATACCCATGTGTACGTGATGCTACTTCTTATATTCATGTCTTGAAAGTTGGCTTTGAGTCTATTCAATAAATTTGCTTTAAACTTCGTTCATGGGCTGTGGGCTACAAATCCAATTAGTGTTCAGTAAAAGTTGCAGTTGGTTTTGGCTACTTTCCAACCAGTTCAATTGGAGATCGCCATTTCTCTAGAACTTTATGTTCCACGACTCCACACTGGCACTTCGGTGAAGGAAAACGACCAGTAAAAAAGTCAACCGATTACCGATAACTTTGATTAAAACAATTAATTTATTTAGCTACGAGTTTCAAATTCACAACTTGCTTTTTTCTTATTTTTTTGCATAACTAATATTTTTAATTATTTTCCTCTAATTACTTTTTTTTTTTCTAAAAATACAATATGCAACTTGTATAAACCTAATAATATTATATATTTGAATATTTGCGATAAGAAAGTGTTTATTTATGAGGTATTTAGTGTATCGGTTTGTGGCGGAACCGACATAAGTAGAACTATGTATCATCCAAACGAGCGGGACCGGGCGTCGTCGCACTTACCCCCTATCCTAAATGTCCTTCATTTTGCTGAAGCGACAAAAAAAAGAGCCTAACACAGATTAAAATGTTCGAACAAGAGCTTGTCATTGTTATCTCAAATGGACAACCCTTTGGTGAAATAAAAAATCTGCGATATTCAATTAACGGACGATTTTCATTAAAATATTAAGTAAATTTTATTTATCTTCTTTTCTATAACATTTCCTCTATTTCCCAAATTCTAGCGAAGCGGTGGTGTATCTTGGCGTTCACTTTCCTTTATTTCGTCCCATTTCCTTCCCACGCCATGCGACGCCTTCCACCTCTGAGTATCTATCGCTCACGTGGAATCGATTGAGAACCGCTTAGCTGCCTCCTTTAGCAAATGTAACAAACTTGTTTTTAATAAAACAGTTTTTTTTACACCATAAAAACATTTTTTTTAACATATTCGAAATTCATTAAAACAGTTTTTACATGAGCTAATGAGGTTTTTCCTTTTCCATGCCTGGAGTGCATACATAAATGTATAGTTTATGGATGCACATCAGATGTATCTTTTTATGACTCACAATCCTAACTACCTTTTATTTATAGATACGTAATATACCAATGAATTAAATGTAATATGAAATGAACTTCCGTCGGAGTGAAAAGTGTTAAAAAAAGAATAGTGAATATTAGTGATAAATTAATGATGAATACGAATATTTAAAACTTTAATTTAAAAAATGTTTACTAGTGTCGGTGAGACCGAACATTTTCGTGTAATAAGTGCTAAAAATAAAACGATATGGGATGACTCATAGTGAAAAATGTTATGTGTTAAAACCAATTATCCGATCCGGAGATGATGCGAGACATGCACGACAATGTTGGGGTGGCAGGTGCAAGCGGCGCGATGGAGGAAAACGAGGTCGACGCGAGTGGGGCTGCAGAGGTCGATATGGACGACTGTGGCTCTCTTGCGCTGCCGCCCGACATTCCACCGTATTCCGGAGACTACATCATAAGCGACTATATGGAACGTCTCGGCACAAGGCTCAATATACTCGAAACAGAGCTAAAATATGCATGGAGAGCCCTTGATTTACTAAGCCAAGAATATGTGAGAATGTGGGAACGTTTAGAAAGATTAGAAACATTGCTGGCGGATCAACAGGGGGTTATTTCCACTTTACTCGAATTTTATACATGCAGCTCAGTAACATCACGAGATCCTATGACTAGACTTGAAGTAATACGGGAAATACTTGGAAATGGGTCTGTAGAAGATGGTATAGAAGAAGGTTTGGATATAGGAAGAAATGCAGTGATGTTAGATACCCAAGAAGAAGTAATGGAATCCAATGAAGCCTTTTATAAAAGTTTAAATCAAGCTTATAGAGACGATTTAGTATGTGAAGAAAGTTCAAGACCACCATCACAATTAGATATGATCTGGGAGGCACCCGAAGAAAATGAATTGGATATTATGCCGTCTACTTCAAGACAAATTTACAGCTCATCAGATTACAAGGACTACAGGGGATTACAGGGGGCTTGTATTAGTACTCAAGAACTTGAGGAATTATCAACACTAAGTACAATAGACCAAATGACAGTAGATAAACTACACGAATTAGATAGGTTGACTACCCAATTACATAAAGATTCAAGAGAGTTAAAAGACTTCAAATCTAGACTTCTTAGTCCTGATAATAAAGCTACCTCTAAACACGATCGAGATATTGAAGTTAAAGCACTGGTTGAAGATGGTAATATTATTAATGAACAACTTAAAAATGTATACTCAGGTGGAGATAATTGGGCCATTAATGATATGATGAAAACTTTTGATGATTTCATGTTAACTATACCTAAAGATCCTTCAAATAAAAGAGATAAATCACCCTCTAGGTTATCTGATAATGTTATACCTGAAAGAAGTATTGACTTTTTAACCCCAACAATATCACCTAGGCGAAAATTCGTACCTGAGCGAACATCCACTGAACCGTACACAACTGTGACTGGTCGTTTAGCTTATAGTTCAGCGGTGGCAAATGCAGAAATTAATGCTGCTAAAGCTTTAAAATCTCCAAGTGCTATTTCAAGAGAGCGATTTGAATATGGCTCGTACCCAACTTCAGATAATTCAAGAAAAAACTATTATCAAAACAAAATCTCAGACCAACAATCACCTTCGTTATCTCTTCATGAAGCATACGCAGATACCAAAAGGACAGAAATGGTATACCATGAAAACAGACCACCAAGTCCACCGCCACCAGCTCCACCAAATGGTATCAATTTATTTGGTACTATGGATACTTCTGCAGGAATATCACATCCATCTATGCTTACCACAAATAATGTTCAAGATAATTTAAGGTTAAGTCCGAGATCGCCTAAGTCTCCTAAAACTTCTCCTAAACATGTGAAACGTGATGCTGCAAACATTGTAGCTGCAAAATCTGATTCTGGTCTTTCGTCTATGAGCGGTTGGTCTAGTTTAGAAAAGAGTCCAGGATCGCCAAAAACATCTAAAAATGTACATATTTCCCACGAATCACAAAAAAATAGAATGTCGTCGCCACAATTAATACAACGAGTGACTTATGAAATTGATGACAAGCCCTACTTAGAGACTCTTGTTGACTCATATTTTGATAATTCTAAAATAATTAAAAGTGATTATAATTTACGAAAATCAGAGGTTCCTAAAGAAGTTACGAGAGATTTGCAAAGCAAAGTTGATAATATGTTTTTAAAAAGCGATCTAGCTTATCAGGAAAATCCTGGACTAAGTCAGGCTGAAAATGTTAATGAATATTATTATGGCAATGACGCTTCTTCTATTTACTCTGTTGCTGGTAACAGACAACCTGTATTTACTACTGTATATAGTACACCAAGAGGAATGCTTACTGAAGACATACGTTTTTCCGAAATATTAGATAGAAATGAAATTGAAAATATAACTCGAAATGAAGCTGATAATATGTATCCACCAGAACCTAATTATCATGCGCAAACTGCAGTAATGGCACAAAATCTTACGAACAAAAGACCAATTACTAGATCAACTACAGTAAATACTAGTTCAGGTTCAAGTGAAAGTCAGGTGCATCCAAACGGTTACAAGCCTATGGGCCATCGGCAGGGTAATATAACTGACGCTCTTACATATTATCCCACGTCTAGTAGATATGATTCGCCAAAGCGATCAAGTATAGATGACCATTTTTCATGGCAAACAATGAGCAGATCACCAACAAGTTCTTTAGAGACCGCTAGCGTTAAGTCCCATTCATTAAATTTGAGCGAACGAAAACAATTTCAAAACCAGTTACAACAGGAATATTACAAACAACAACAATATGACCAAAGAAACGGCAACGCTTTATATGAAGGACAAGTATTGGAACCAAAAATAGTAGAACATTCAAAGCTGAGAAAAGAACAGTACGTGGATTCCAGTGGTGTTTTGGTTTCTGAATCTGGGTATCTTTCTATTTCTAGTAATATAAAACATAAATCACAAGAAAAACTAACTAAAAAACCAAAACGAACTTCGTCATTGAAATCAGCCGTTTCGACCATGAGTCATTGGTTACCAGATCTACATTTACCTAAAAAACATCGTTCACATTCTTTGCCGTCTGGGGTGGATACCGTAGAACAACAACAGCATGAAAAATCTTTAAAAGAAAGAATACTGTCAGCTCAAAGAAGAAAAAAGAAGTATCATTTGGTTGCTTCCATGTCAGGACTATTACAGAAAGCTAGGAGAAAACACCAAGCCAGTCATCAGTCACTTTCAGACCCAGAAACATCAGAGACAGAATGGTCCGGTGGAAGGTCGAGTGCACAGTCTGAAGACAGCGACAGCGTGTTTTCTGATTCAACCCATGAAAACAACATGTTTACAAAGATTGCACCCAAACCCAAACAAAGAAAAATTAATAATCAAGACATTGTAGAACAACAACAAAAAATTCAGGACATGCAAAATAGCGGTATTGAATTTCCTACTGAAGAAGAATCGTGCAATGACGAAAATGAAGTCGTAGCCGATAATTCGTTACCACGAGATAAAAGCGATGATATAGATTTTCATTTTGCTCGCGTAGCGAAAATCAATCAAAATAGTATAAACGAGTTAGAAAAATTAGATATTGATACAGACATTTCGAATGTAGATCTTTTTGAAGACGATGCTAAGGGAAATGATGTTCAATCGCCAGCATCACTTTTTGCAACTGTTGGTGATGTAAAAAGAGCAGCAGCCGTTGTGGAGGAAATATCTGACAATAAACCATATAGTGGAAGTGGCCCCATGGAATTTGCGGTGTCTAGAGCTCTAGGTAAATACCGATTACGAAAATCTACATCAATATCAGACGATCAAATATCTGATACATCTCCACCAAAAATAAATACAGGGTCGCAAGAAGAAGCGCCAGAAGTATTTTCTACTATTCTGGAAGAAGTAAAAACGCAAAAAGAAACTACGCCGGAAGCCAATAATATTCACGTACCCGAAGAAAATCTGACTTATCCAGAAAGAAGTCCCTCTATACAAAGTTCTCGAGGTATTCAGAATAAATTTATACCAAGGCACCAGCAAAGTTTAGAGATCCCCATGGGCAAGCACGAAGACGATGACAGTCGTAGTACACATTCTTGGCGAAGTGGGTCGCGAGTTTCTTCTCGAAGACAAAGTACAGAAGATAGCATTGATTCTGAAGATGAATGGTATTGTTATGAGCTTAGAAAACTAGAAGAAATGGAACACCAATCTCAATTTGATATGGAAAGGCAAAAGACGTTAGAAGAAGAACCCGAGTTAGAGGATGAATCCGAGAAACCCCATGAAATTTTAAAAGAGAAAATGTCGTACGTTCTTCGCGAACTAAAACTAAAAACAGCTGATGTTAAAATCGTGTATGACGAGTCACCTAAACAACAAACGTGGAAGGAAATTACAACATTTCCCTCCATTGAAGAGCCTACTGATGTTGAAAAAGTTAGTGATGAGGAATATGAAAAATCTGAAGATGAACAAAGCTCTGGTGAAACATCTGGTCCGGATAGCCCTGTGTTAAGTGGTGATGAACTTGATGATTACTTTGATGAACCGCAGCCACCGCGACAAGCCGAACCACTTCCACCACAGGACGCTCCAATGGGCAGTAAATGGAAATTGTTAAAAGCTCTCAAGGATAGAAAAGCAGAGGAAAAAACTGCAGAATCACCGGCAGCTACAACGCCATCAAATGAAAAAGACAAGGTATCTGCAAGCGTAAGTTATCTTATGCAAAAAATACACGAAATTAGAGTTAAGAGTTAATTTGTGTGTAGTAAGATTAATAGCAATATCTATATATGCATTATAAATGTTAGTTGGCTTTTATAACGTAAGTGAATAAGTAGGTTTTGTGCAAAAATAAGTACAAAACTTTAAAAAACTGTTCATGTATTTATATATGATGGCCTATTTTTATCTATAAAATAAAATGAAAACTTAGTCAATGCACTTAAACATGGAAAGCCTTTAACTGGCAATAATTAGTAAAATATGATGGGTATTAGTGGGGGGATATTTCTCTTTTATATATAAAGTTTTAGAAAAGCTTTGGTCAATTTTTAAAGCAGCATAAGTACTTTAAAATATAAATTTATACAGTTTATATTTTGTACCATTAGATTCCTATTGCTGAATGTTTTTAAATAAAAATATATACTCGTAATCTTAATTGTAGGTTTAAATTTAATAATATAATACTTAAAATGTGAGCTATTATTATAATATTGCCAGTATTTCCAATATAATAACCATTTTAATATATGCTTAAAAAATGAAACATGTACAAACTTTCTCATTCATCATATCACAATTTCATATCACTTAAATTGTTCCTCACACGTCAAACGAATAAATTATTTACAAAAAAAAACAATCCTTTTATAAATTGATATTTATTCATTAGCTTATTTAGGATTAATTGTTAACTCTCATAATAGTATAGCTAGCTAGCACTTAGCAAAATACGTTTATTGTAGAGCTAATAAAAGCGGAACACACTTTAGAAAGTTTAGGCATTATACACGTTCAGGCACATTTGATATTCACGAATAACACTAAAATTAGGTAAAATAATGGTTTAAGCACAAATAAATAACAATAACATTTTTCTTTTATTTGTGTTTGTGTTCGTATTTAGGGCATTACTGTCACAACTATCATCATTTAATAATAATGACAATTATTTTTTGTTGTAGCTCTGATGACAGCCTATAACACGGTCTATACCCACCTTAAATAGTGCTTTGATTACATTTACCTGATAGGATCAATACGTATCGTAAACTTAAACATATATGCATATAGAAATAGATTAAAGGGACCCTTTGATTTGTCCCAAATATTTTACATTTTTTTTATTGTGACTCGACATATGACAGCTTGATGTTAGGCCGAAGTGTGGTCCATGAATGAATGTCACTACTACTACAATTCAATAACTGTGAGTAGCAATCACATCCACTATGCCGGCCTATATATATGACTTTTATTAATTTTTAAAAATCTGTTAATAAGTCTCTATATATTATATTGTCATGTCGCGGGTACAAACATCAAATTAAATTCAATGAACTAAGGTTGTTTAATTTCGTGCCAATTTTCCGTTCTACCATTTTTATTGTTACCTATTTATGTCAATCTGTTACGAGTTATGGTTAGAAACTCGTAGACTAGATTTTCTCCATATTATTATAGTTATATTAATTGTTGAGATTTTGTAGCTCTTATTGTTTATATAAAGGTTTTTTACATTTGTAAGTTTATTAATAAAAGTAGTATTTCTAAATGTGAACGCTTTAGTATATGTAAAAGGTTGATAATTGTATGTATTGGATTACTCATTGTTATTGTTAGGTTAAGGCTAATTATTATATAAGGCTTTTTTGTTTTAATAAAGGGTTATTTTTAGTTTTGTTATTATTTCTTTTATTTTAATTTTTGTTTTGTTTTTTTTTTTAGAATGGCACTGGAGGCTTCAACGACCAGGGTGGGCGTGGCAATGGGTATGTTATTTTTTTACCTTTTTATAGTAAATTTGTTATTATTATATCACATTGAGTTGTGGCGGCGTTTATTCAAATTATAAATATATACAATATAATAAATATTTCAGATTTAAAATTAAACTTGAGTTCATTTGATAGTGTCTGCCTATCCCCGTGAGAAAAAGGAGTGACAATTTGATTGATTGCTCATTTATGCCCGGTTTCTATAATAAACTATCCGTCATCGGTAACAGTAACCATTTAATGTTTACTTCACAATTCACTGACGCTTGAAAAATAATATAAAAAACACTACTTACTTTTCATACATTATGCTAGTAGTGGTCGGTAACTTGACTTTGAAGGCGTGTTTTATAGGAACGGTTTTGAACTACGGCTGGTAGGCAATTTAACTGTTCGTATCAAAAGATTATTATTCGTATTAGATATAGGAACCGGGCGTTAATAATAATTTTGTTATATTTTATAGACATCCTGGAGATAACCCCTTTTATAGCAACATTGACAGCATGCCTGATATCAGACCCAGGAGGAAATCCATACCGCTCGTTTCAGAACTTGTAAGTAATTTTCTTTAATACAATTTATGTGTTTCTAACTAAAAGTATCCAGTGGAAGTAAGCTACCGACTTTAAATGTCAATCAATGCTCGCATTGATGTTCGCTTCCTGGAGCTTCGTAAATTAGGCGCGTAATAAATGTTTTCTTCCAATTCGTCGTACTATAATATCAGTGTACTTGAACAACCAAATTGGTAGACTTTACTTAAAATACTTTCAATTTCTGTTGTAACACTCTCGTCCATTCATGAACCGTACCCCAGCTTAACATCAGGCAGGGTGCTGACATAATATGTCGATTGTCGACCCACAATAAATAATATATTTTGTCTAGATATAAATCTACAAATTGGTTGTTCAATTTTCTAACATATTTCCTACTTCTTTTATTACAATACTTTAGCTCTATATCGATGTCCTTTAAATTGTATAAATGTGCTATTTCCGTTCCACTACTTTCTAGATGGCCTTCTCTTTCTTAATCCGTCAATTTAGCAAATAATAGAAATGTTAGGTTTAACAATCTTGACTGCCAAACCTGTAGGGTGTTCAGTTCCTAAATTAAATTAATTATGATATTGCCTTTTAACCCTAACCATGGATCCGCAGGTCTTAAAGGTATAATACCAAGTAACACCTAATATTTTCTATGCATGAAACACTTTTTTTAGTCAGCTTGTGTTTGAATTACTTTAACAAGTGCTTGAATCTATTATAATTTATTCGCATGGTTTTACTTCTGAATGCTTTCTACTTCGATAGTTAAACTGTTTGATGTTCAGTTGTGCCTCGCATTTGTTCAATATTGTGTTACGTTGAACTTTAACAGGATTCTTTGCTTTTATATGGTTATGAATGCACTTGCTTGCTTCATATTCTAAAGGTATGCCTTTTTATTATATTTCTAGGTTAATATTAATAGATCTATAGATATTATTTAACATCACTGAAGTATATTAATATCGTCTAAAAATCGATATGATAAACTTCCTTTTAAATACGATTATTTAATTTTTATTTTTATAGCTATGTTTTGGAGTACTAAGACAATTGTAAATAAAAGATAATGCTTACAATGATTAATTAAGCCTATTAGATTACTAAACTGCAAATTTAATTAGGTAATTTTTATTTCATTTTGCATCTATTTTTTACCTTATCAAATCGCAATATAAAAATTATACTGTAATGTTGAGTGATTTCATTTACTTATAGATTAGAGGATATAATATTCAGTCCGTACCCTTCATGCGGAATTTAGACTCACTGTTATTTAATAGCTACTATAATGTGAAATTGTCCTATAAATAAGATAATCATGTTCCTAGTGGTTATTAAATAAATTTTTTTCGTTGTTACTCTCTAAGTGAGTGACGACCTTTTTTTATAACTTTAATTAGTAGAGTGATATTTACGAAAATTATTGCAAAGTTTTATTTTGTCTTTGTACGCACGTCTGCTTACAATATAAAATATTTTTAACCAAAAATTTAACAATGTTTTCTCTTTAGACAATGGCCGCAACTAAACGGAACGCAGGATTAACGTCTGCAGTTCATCGAGCTACACTCAACGATGAAGAACTGGTAAGCTGCAAATTATATATTTTTTTGTATATATTATAAATTTGTCTACGTTACGATTTTCACGAGCTATTTTAATGTTTTTTACGCTTTAATTTCGCTTTTGTTTTAATTACTTTGATACGACATTGTAGTGTTCGTAGGAGTGGAAATTTGACGCAACAACGCGCTGATTCAAAATAATGAAGAATAAAACTCCGAACAGGAATAAAACTCGTTTAAATATTTGTATAAAAGTTATACTTACTAACAAAAAAGTGAATATTAACAGTGAAAAGTTGTTAACATTTGCTTGGTATTGAACTGAATTTAATACATCTAGTATTATTACAGAAAATGCACGTGTATAAGAAGACCTTGCAAGCCTTAATATATCCCATATCTTCAACGACACCCCACAATTTCGTATTGTGGACAGCGACATCACCTACATATTGTTATGAATGCGAAGGACTCTTGTGGGGTATTGCGAGGCAAGGCGTCCGGTGCACAGAATGCGGGGTCAAATGCCACGAAAAATGCAAAGACCTATTAAATGCTGACTGTTTACAGAGTAAGTTGTTTATGCAAAACAGAAAGATGTGAATACGGGGTACGTTGGACGAATATAATTTTAATCAAAAATACTTATCTTCAAAATATTTAAAAAATCATTATAAGTCAATAAAATCATCATAAATTATTTATAAATAAATTGTCAATAATTTTAGTTTTAATTATAAAAGTTGTGTTCTTTTAGATTGTAAAATTATAGTCGTTCCTAATAATTTTAAGATATTCCTTCCCTCTTGTTTCATATCCATTATAAACATCCAGTAAGTAATAAGAAAATATATAAAATAAGATATAAATGTTTAAAAAAACTATATACTTCTAGCGTCTCTTCTGTGCTACTATTTTTTCCATAACGATCGTTGTAATAAAATTGTTAATTAAATATTTGCCATGGTAAATGTTTCTTTTTTGTCTGTATAAGATTGGGAGGGGGTTGTAAAGCGCAGTTCGCTCCTTATTAAACTGAAGTGGAGTCAAGTGGCACTAGACAGGTCGCTTGTTGTCGCCAAGAACTTTTCCTCTTGTATCTTTAGACGTTGTCTTAAAAATCAATTTGAAGATTACAATATGCAGAAAATAAAGATCTCTATCCGATTGACTTAGAAACTTGACTTGGTTTGTTATGGCTCGCTATATGACAGCTTCCCGCCTGATGTTAGCCTGGAGGTGCGGTCTATGAATCGAGGCCACTGTATGAATAGTACAGGTTGCATCCACTAAGCAGACCTAATTGAAATCAACGCGACTTATCACTTCACGGTCTTGAACTTAAACACAGTACATTTTACATGACTTAATATAGTTACATATTAAATATAGTCAAGCTTAGACCGTAATTATTAAAATTTAATTATTTCCCAGAGTTTAAAGTTAATTTAAGTTATAATAATTTATTACAACGATCACGTTTTAATTTGTTGTAATATACCCTGCTTTTTATAATTGTTAGTATGTTGCTGTTTAGGTGATGTCTATGTTTCCAAGGTAAAATTAAACAAATCTGAATGTAAATTGTTCAAATAGCTATTATGTATGCATGCTAGTGTTTGCATGAAATTGCCGCTACAATCACATTGGCTTTCAAAACATTACATTCCAAAGTACACTTAGGCAGGTAAACGGTAAAATACACATTTGATTAGAAATTACAGTCAAGTTGAATCACGGTTAGCCTTAAGATTTCAGTTAATTTAAATTTACATCATGTTATTTTAATTCCAATATTTTTTTATTTAATTTATTGACCTCGTATAATACAAGCATGAATTCCTTCTTTCAAAGATAAGCAACAGCTTCATCTATTTGCATGGCTCTAAGTTCAACTTCATTATTAGAATTAAAATTATCCTTTTCTACACATCTCTTTTATCTATTATATAGTCTCCCATCTTTACTATCATAACGGTGAGCAGTCGCTTCAAAATCTATACTAATTTTATCTCTTCTCTACACTTTTGGATATTACTCTATCGACTGCAAACCTTTCTCATTACCCGTCCACACTTCATATAATTTATTATATTCCCGCATCTTATTATTCTACTTTATTATTATTTTGTTTTTCTGAATTACTTCACCTTTTTGGAAAACAGTAGGATTTGTCAAAATTTATACATTTATTTATCGGTTCGTGTCGTGGTTTTATTTCCTTTTATACACAAATAATATATGTTGTCATGTTTTATATAGTTATGTATCGCTATAATCTCGTTTTGCAGTATAAGTATTAGAAAGTTGAAATGTGGACGGTAGACATGTAGTAAGGGCATTAAGTCCGTTATTCATTCGACCACATTAGGGTCGCCCCGCCTTGCGCCGTGATAAATATTCAAGCCCTTAACATATGAAATTAGGTATATTTACTTTGTACACATAACTTTTTGACAGATTACACACTACATTTTTTTTATGTACACTAAAAACAAAATATCACTTATTGGCATAAAAAAGTGTCCGTCAAAATTGATGTAAAAATGCCTGTTAGAAATGTGTGCACGCTATCCAGTGTTTGCCACTTCGATATTATATGTGGTCCTTTAGTTTATTTTCTTTCTTTTGTGTTTCTTTATAGATACGCGTTTCTGTGTTTTGATTTCTTTTAACTGTCTTTATGTTTCTTCTCTTCTTCAAACTTCAATATGAGTGATATGCTTTAGTGCTTATCTTACAAAAAACTATGATCCTTTAAATTTTTAAAAATAGATTAAATAGTTACCTTTGATTATTATAAATTAATTTCTAATGTTAATTGGTGACTTGACATACATTAGACAAACCTACTTTTACATGCATTTATTACAAGGGTGTTTTGTATATTAATCAACTAATAACTTGTTTTATTAAATAAACAGGAAAAATTCAATTAAAATATGTCATAATCGAATAATTTAATGTATTAAAGTGATAACGGCGCCGCGCTCGGGTTCGCTTCGGCTGGCGCCGCTCTCTATCGACATCCAATTTAGACCTGAAGATTAAACAAGTCATTGGAATGTGATTATGATTCATATAAATTCTGTGTCTAGCTTGGTTGTGATGTGAGGGTGGCCGGTGCGGACGCGCGTGCGGGGCGGGGTGGCCGTTCCCGGCGCGACCCGCTCATATTAAAGAACAGTATCGGCACCGCCTGAATAGTGTGCTTCGCAGGGGCCGCGGAGAAATCGTCCAAACATGGAGCCGAGGACAAGGCTAACTCTATAATTACTGCAATGAAAGAACGCATGAAGCAAAGGGAACGTGATAAACCAGAAATATTCGAGCTTATAAGGTATGTGATATTAGTTGAATTACGCAGTAATTTTTTACTAATATTATATTTATTTTTTACATTATAATATGCCTCTTTCCACGATCCTGGCATAACTCTCTCACTTCCTTCACATCCGCAATTAAATTGTGTTAGGACCGTGGAAAGTGGCGTGGCGTAACAATTAGAATGATTTCATATAAAGGTAAGTATAAAAATTTACAAAGTAACGAATTTCTATGTTTTTATCTCACATTTTACTTTTTATACATAATCCTAATTATTACGTTTAATAATTAGGATTTATTTATAATACATAATTAATTTTAAGTACTGGCAATAATTATATGTATTTGATTATGTCTGAGGTTGGTATATCTGTGACAGACAGGTGTTCAGCATCGAAACGGAAGGCCACGGGACGCACATGAGCACAGTCAAGCAATCCGTCTTGGATGGGACTTCGAAATGGAGCGCGAAAATCGCCATCACAGGTTCGCAGATGATGTGGTAGTCAATGTATATTTTTAGCAGGTTATGCTGCCAATGGACAACGGGGAACATCGGGAAACCATCGGACACATACACACAATCACACACACATACACATTAAAATAAAATATCTTTATTTCATGTGGCGACCAGGCGGACTTTTAACGTCGATCCAGATACACACATAGACACCCTCGAACAGGCCGAACAGGTCACTATAGAAGGAACATCAAAATGGTCCTGCAAGATCGCCATTACAGGTTTGCGACGGCATTTTGCGGATATGAACCGCACGCTCGCAATTTGGCTCTATTAGACCAACTCTCTTCGCCTTTTTTTCATACTTAAGCTTTCAATATATGCTGCTATTTTTTTTATTATAAACAAATTTTAAGGTACTGAATTAAAGCTTTAGCATATATTGAAAGTAAAGGTATATTGCATATTCCCACTTGAGAAACTAAACCCGGTCGAATCACGGTCGAAGTGCACAGCATCCCTTCATCACCATTTGAAAGAATTTTGTAGATTGGTCTGTTCATAAAAATAACACACAGGAAATTCCACGAATCAAATATAACACACCACAATCGAATCAATTTTTACTAATAACTTTAACCCTTTTTACATGCCAGCGAGTTCGGAAGCCCGGATTCGCGCACCCACGTCTCTACACTACAGCACACAATTTTATTCCACAAATTTGAACTGATTGCAAAACCTCAATTCGGCAGCACGTCTGCTAAATTGACACTGATTGCTTAAAATTCACAATTAACATTGGATATCACGAGTGACCTATATAATAAGTGCATCGGAACGTTAAAGGATTATTAATGAGTTGATATAATAGTGTTTCGTATACAATTACTCGCATAAAAATAATGATAGTGTCGTAGATTTTCTTTTTGTCTTATTAGATTCGTGATCTTTCCAACCTTTATCTTAGCATCCCGCATTCCTTTAGACAAGTCTATCTATCTTCTTTGGTCGAAGTCTAACATTAGAGGTTGCGGGTAGTAGTCGCTATAACGTTGTTTTAGTAACGGATTGATAATAGTAAGGTAGTTTGGACGCTATAGTCTTCTTCTTTGCCCCATTGTATACATTACACTGATTATCCACTGAATACATTGTCCGCCCGAACAACAACATCTCTTTGGTAAGTATAAGAGGTAAGTTAAATAAGAAGAGTTAATAAGAAATAAGTAAAATTTGAGTTGATTATTGCTAAAGTATTTGAGTAATTTTGTATTCGAAGTAGAAGTTGACGTAAAGAGTAATAACATAGAGTATTTAATATAAATAAATAAAAACTGTTGAGTTTTTTATAAAATGTCAAATCAAAATGATATCTAATGTTGAAATAAAGGTATCATTGAAATTGAATGTAAATGTAAATTAAATAAAAAGCCTTGAACATTTTGTAAAGAATTCGTCGAAGTAATTTGATTCATGATAAATTCATACGTATAAGTGGCTTTTGTGCCTGACGCCTAATGGGTAGGAGAGAGAGATATATTTAAAAATGTAGTTAGGTGATTAGAGTTGAAGTATTATTTCAGTATTTAATAAAGGTACCTAATTTTTAAGCTATGATTAAAATAATCATTGGGAGAAGTTACTGGATTTACTTGTCTTCAGAGTGGGATTGGGCCGGTCATCTCTGCCGCATGCAGTATGGGCAAAGTCCTGAGTGGACTCCAGATTGCAAAAGGCATCGCTGTCGGCCCAAACGAAAATTATTGAAATGAGATAGAATACAATAATAGTTTGTGGCGAGGGACCGCGAAGTGTCGCGAGTCATAGAAAAATGGAAAGTGACCTTTACCCAGCAGTGGTAGAGTTAAATGGGCAATTGTCTTTATATCATCAACAATTACTTAATTTTAACTCGTGGTTGCTTTGATCATTTTTCTAGAAAATTATGACTACCTACTATTTAGATTACTGCTAAGGTTTTTTTTTTATTATTATTATTGTTATATTAAGTTCACAATTAATACAGCAAATATTTTTATTTTGTTATTTAACTTTTTACTTATTTTATTTTTCACGAATATATTAATTAATTAATTAACATAATTTTAAGTTATAATATTTGCTTCATTTTATTTTTTAATTAGGTATCAGCATTTTAATAACCTTAAGGTATTAATATAACTTCTTTGTATATTAAATTTATATAACTTATTTAAATCAAATTATATAATAATTTTAAAAAATGATCTTTCCCATAATTAGTCGACAGAACTTTCCAAATTGTATTTTCCTTATAAGATCACAACCAACGCGTCTTAACAATCTAACTTTGCCCTTTCCTGGGGCAGTTATCTGTGCTCAAGGTCTCATTGCAAAGGATAAGAGTGGTACCTCAGACCCCTACGTCACGGTGCAGGTCAGCAAGGTCAAGAAACGCACTAGAACCATGCCGCAAGAACTCAATCCTGTTTGGAACGAGAAGTTTTACTTGTGAGTTGTTAATTTTTATTTTGTCCTTTAAATTTTTCGATAAAAAAAAATTTTGTGGCTTGATATATGACAGCACCCTGCCTGCTGTAAAGCTGAAATGCGGTCCAGTAATATAAGCGACTGTTAGTAGTAGCGTGTTATAATGGCAATTAGCAGTCGTATCCACTATGCTTGCCTAGTAAGAACCAGCAACTTTGAAGCTAATCCCGAAACATGACTAAGTTACTTCAAGGTCTATACCGGTCGCATTCTATACTCGATTTCAGTTTTTGTTAAATGTAATTTAAATTGAAATATCATTAAAATATTTCTACGCATAAATAAAGTATCACTTCTACGACTACTATATATTTACTATTAAAACTAAGGTTATCTCGCTGGGTATTTAAAATTAGGTATTTGTACACGCATTCCATTACTTGAACTGTTATTTTATTTACAGAATGGAGAAGTGGCCGTGCATAGTGACGGCGACTGGGGCAGCCGTGAACAAACCCGGTTTTCTCAGTCGTCGTCACTCTTGGACCTCCTCTTGCTTATCATCAGGCGGGACGAGGTCAAATGTCGTGTCACAATAAAATAAAATAAAAAAAAGTGACACCGAAAGTGTCTTTAACATTTGTTCATCAAATCAGTTATTTAAATTAAAATCATAGGTAATATATAAGTTATTATGTTCCTAACAGCGAATGCCACAATAGCTCTGACAGAATCAAAGTACGTGTATGGGATGAAGATAACGACTTAAAATCTAAACTGAGACAAAAGCTGACTCGTGAATCTGATGACTTTTTGGGCCAAACCATTATTGAGGTAAGTTTTGAGTAGTTTAGTATTATTTTTAGATTATCTTTATGTTAGGGTACGATAGGTAGGTATTGTGATATTGTGTATATGGCTGATAAGTTAATACTTTTAAAACATTACCGTAAATTCAGTTAAATATAATAATTTACGTTTCCAATAGTCTTAGATTTAATAAACCTTGGATTCATTCTATTAAAATTGATTTGAAAGAAGATGTAGTGATAAAGATTAAGAAAGATTGCGATAGTCTGGGCACATTGAAAGTTTATATTTCAAATCTAAATCAGGTACGAACGCTGTCAGGTGAGATGGACGTGTGGTACAACTTGGAGAAACGTACAGATAAATCTGCAGTATCTGGTGCAATCCGTCTTCATATTAATGTGGAGATCAAAGGTGAAGAGAAGGTGGCTCCGTATCATGTCCAGGTTAGTGACAATTTGCTTCAAGATGTCTTTTTTGTGTGATATTTTATATGTAAAAATGTATTATAATATTTGAATCAAATACCATTTAATTTTCAACTTTTTTCAAATAAAGTGGGTTTAACTGCTACTACAGTTATTCAACAGTAGTAGCAGTCGCCTCCATTCATGGAACGCACTTAACATCAGACGGGGTGCTGATGTTCACACCCCGTAAAACATCGAAATCGAAGATTTGATTTTTAGGTTAAAACTATATGTTTATTTCTTATTTTTATTAAAATCAACATGAAAATACAATGGATATAAAAAGAATATTTGATATAACTATATTACATTAAGTAAGAAGAAGAATAATCAGCAAAGAGCATTAACGAACGTTAAAATATCGCCTCTAATTCAAGACTCTAATTAAAGAGGAATAATGAATTTTCCTTTAAAAAAACGTAATTTAAATTCAATTGTTTTATCAACAGGTTGAGTTGGACATTGGCACCTTGCCTTTTGGAAAAGAGCCAGTCGTGTCTCATGTTACTTTATAGTTATGCCACATTGAGTGGATTAGTTAAGCTATTTGCACTAGTATGAATACGTGACCGAAAAAAATGTACAATCCATCAGACGCTTTTATTAAATATTGTACCTTATCGTTAGTTCTTAAAATTTAAATTACAAGCAAGCTTTGGTGGCTATTTTAACGTTTGTCCGCTTACGAAGTCTTGTAAAAATTACCTCTACTACACGCGACATCAGATGTAAAGACCGTAAAGTGTTTCAGCCGCGTTGGGGATTAAATTGAATTGTGCTGTAAATTAGCTAGGCCGCCATAACGGATTCGATTGACTTCTGGAACAACTATCGTAACAATATAACGAATATATTTTAAGCTATTACAATTACTTATGTGCCGACCCTTTTGTAGTTCGCACTAAAATTGTATAATTCATTTTCAATAAGAAATAAATGTCATTTTTAAACATCATTCATTTATTTGTTTTCAATTAAAACAGTCTTCTTTACGATTTCAACGAAAGCGTTTAATTATCACTTGCGACCACGTAGCGTCAAACTTATACTATACACGAGTATAACATAATATGTTGTACTCATATTATGATTTCTTTGAGTACACACATTTTGTTTTATAATAGTTTAATTGACGAGAGGATGCGAATTTTAGATATTCATGATAAGGTGACCGGGGTGTAGTAGTAAGATACATAAGTACCTATGGTATCGTTGATATATGTACGACATCATCTAAATGAATGTAACATTATTTTCTAAAGCAAAATGAGAAGAATATATTCTAGAAAGTTTAAAACGTCTTATAAATATAATAAATCAGCAATCTCATGCCTTAATGCGCCAATTTTACTTTAAGATTGTAAAACTTCTTGAACAAGAGTTCCGACTTTAACATAATTGAAACCAGTAAAAGTCTTAAAAACTTTCGATGGGTACATTCTTTTTTACTTTTACATAAAATCTCAATTAAATTAATCGCTTATTACATTGGCTTTAAGTTTCGATTTCTCTGAACATATAATTAAGCCCCGGATATGATTTCTTATCCAAATTAAGAAACTCAATTAGTTAAGAAATGGGTTAAATTTTACAATTTCAAAGTGTTTTTAACTGTATATGTTTAGACTTGTTTTATGTTTTAGTTTAATATGTTGCTTCTACAAAGTTTTGCGAATATCTTTTTTAAGGGCCGGCACAATGGCACAATGGCGAAGCGCAGCTATTTAATTGCGAAAACCTTGCCAAACATTTTATCCGAGACCGGGCGCACCAATACTTAACACCGTCGTCATTCGTTTTGCATCTTTTCGATAGTCCAAACGTGTACTTAATAAAATGATGGATTCGGACCAGATGTTAATTACATTACTTGCAGAAAAGAAATTAAAATAGAAAAGAATTATAGATAAGAAGAAAAAATAATGCAATACAAATAAAATAATAAACACAATACACAAGTAGGTTGGTGCTAAAAAGAACTAAAAATTATCCCGGGTAGAATATATGGCATACAAAATTGGATCTAGCTACCTGTACACAAACTTATCAACAAACTTTTAAGCATTTGCTGACTGGAGAAACGTTAAACTACTTTTGAACGAAATGAATATGAAAAGTTTTGCTTTAATATAAAATTCGTACATAATAATAAAAAAAGAGAACTTTTGTTAATATCATGCTTATAGTTATATACAATAAATTATAGTTGATAGAATAAAAAAGGAAATTTAGGAAGCTGATGTATGAAGAGAATTGTGGATGTGAGGTACGCGAGGAAGTCATGTCCGGATCATGGCAAGTGGGGCTCCATTGTCTCTGCATCCCTGCGAGAAAAGGGCGATGCTCTGGGCGAGAAATTAGATTTGATTTAGTAAAGAAACACGAGATATACGTTATAATCTTGGTAAGGCGAGCGTGGTCCGTTGCTAGATAAACGTAAATGGTCTCGCAAACCAACAACCTTTGATATAACGTGCTTCGATCGCCCAGTATCTTGGTTCAAGCACGTTTAATAGCTTAGTATAGAAATGTTATATAGTTAAATAGTTAGTATAGAAATAGAAAAAAATAAGGGCACTGTGCATCATATATTACCTTAATAATAACAGAAGAATACAAATTTTCTACATAATTTTCTGAGATGATAACCTAAATTTATAATGATTTCATTTGCAAGGCGCTTGAAGTCTAAAGATTTATAGCTGCCTAAAAATGTATTCACGTATTCTTCTCCTACCTACAATCAGTCACGAAATGTTAACTTATTATCATAACTGTCGTAATGCCCAGTTAGGGATGCGAGAATCGTCTACAGAAACTTCGCGTAAAATATATGCATAAAGTTTCGACGTAGGTATGCCATGATTTTGCCTTTTACAAATTGGACAATATTATCCATGTTATATTTTAAATTAAACGGACTTTTCATCAAACTATTATGTGATGTAAAGTCCATGAAGTCTCATAATCATCCAGTAAATTAGCTGGATTTATTTAAGTATGGCATTAGTCTTCATCCGTAAGAAATATCGCACCCTAGTTTTATCCAACATCACCATTAGAACAAGGTATAAAAACAATTTTGTAGGCTCAAAATAAATGGCACATTTGAAGCCTCTCTAACTTCCGTCACATTCATCTATAATCGTTATGAGGGCTTCGACCTCAGCACTTAAAAACCTTATAGATTTGCAGACGTCCCTCGTAGACATAAGACTTTAGTAGATCTAGTAATAACAGTATTACAGCTATCGTGTTATATATGAGTAATTATATATATGAGTTAGTATACGAGTAGGTATAACATATATCTCTATCATTACAGCGCACACTTTTGTGTATACAGTTGTTAATTTAAAAAAACTTTCACGAGTGCCGGTTCAACGGGCTAAATTCATTGTGAATATGGATCCTAACATATAATAAACCTAATTTCGAAAACTAACAATCAGGATATTCATTCAATAATGGTCTTAGATCAGGGCCTGAGATTAACAAAAGGGTATGAATTTATCA
Source organism: Tinea trinotella (assembly GCA_905220615.1). Classification (NCBI taxonomy): domain Eukaryota; kingdom Metazoa; phylum Arthropoda; class Insecta; order Lepidoptera; family Tineidae; genus Tinea; species Tinea trinotella. The sequence continues at coordinate 5,782,798 of HG992321.1, read as the reverse complement.
GATTATCATATAATATTTTCTATAGAGGTATAAACCTATAAAACGTCATTGAAAATGGAATCTTTCGTGTTCACGCCCATAATCCCATGTGGCTGCTTAATGACAGAATAAATCCCAAAGGTCAGATTTTTATTTATTTATTTATTTAAAAACTTAATGCACAATAGTACAAAGGCGGACTTAATGCCAAAGGCATTCTCTACCAGTCAAACCTTTAGGATGTTGATCCGACAATGTAGATAAGAGGTAGGGTGCAAAATAAAATATAAAAATAGGTAACCAATTACATTATGAGAAATATATAAATTATTCATATATACATAAATATATTCATAGATATATAGATACACAAATAACATGTATAATACATACATAATATAATACAATACAATATAATATAATACAATACAATATAACATAAACAGTATTATCATTGGGTAATAAAATTAAATACACTTAAATTTATATGTGTAATATATTTAAAATTAATTAATTTGCTGAAGGAAGTATGAATACACCAACTTTTTGAAGATGTGCCTATTTGGTGCTTCTCTAATATGGAGAGGCAGGTTGTTCCACAAGTCAGCGGCGGTTATAGAGTAGGAGTTAGAAATAAAATTGGAGTGATGCGTAGGTATAGCAAGGGTAAGATTATTTTGGGAGCGAAGTGGTTTATCATGAAAGGAACTTAGATAGGAGAATTTACATTTAAGATAGTTAGGAGTAGCAGGTTCTTTAAGAATGGAGTATAGGTAAGTGAGGACGTGTAGGTTTCTCCGATGACGGATAGGCAACCATTTCAGTCTTTTTCTGAACTCGGATATGTGGTCAAATTTGCGCAAACCGAAAATGAATCGAATGCCATTATTAAGCAGACGATCTATCCTGTTCAGCAAATCTTCACTAAGATTTGTACAGCAGACATCACCATAGTCAAGGATAGGGATAATTAAGGATTGAATAAGGGTGATCTTAGCTTTTAAAGGTAAAAAGATTTTTAATTTATTAAGAGAATGAAAGGAAGCAAAAACCTTGCGAGCTACGTTCGAGATTTGAGTATCCCAACGAAGGAATTTGTCATAATATAAGCCCAGATTTTTCACCACGCTACAGAACTTAATGGGGACGCCGTCATATCTAACAGTGTCAAGAACATTCATGTCAATCTTTGACAGTAAACGGGAACTCCCTATTATAATTGATTGACACTTAGCCGGATTAACAACGATCCCGAACCGAGCCGACCATAATTTAATGTTTATGAGATCATCGTTTAAGCGAGATATCGCATCGTTAAGAGAGCTAACGTTGGTCTGCACATAGAGCTGCAGGTCGTCCGCATACATATGGTAATTCGAATGGAGAGAGGATGTGATGCCATTAATGAACAAAGAGAATAGAATTGGTGAGAGGATACCACCCTGTGGAACCCCAGTGCCCAAGTAGGACCAGTCTGAAATTAGTTCGTCCACACGGACCTGCTGTTGTCTCCCATGCAAGTAATGGTAAAACCAATCTAAAGCCTCTGAGGAAAAGCCAATACCATGTAAGATAGCAAGCAGCAGATCGGGATCAACAGTATTGAACGCATTGGTAAAGTCAATAAGTACCAAAATAGTGACCTTACCATCCTCCATCCCCTGTCTGATATCCTCAGTGACCTTAAGCAGCGCTGTAGTCGTGCTATGACCACGGCGAAAACCTGATTGGAGAGGGTTAAGGAGGTTATTATAATGAAGGAAGCTGAAAAGCTGTTTATGTACAATGCATTCCAACACTTTAGATAGGAAAGGTAATATGGAAATCGGACGAAAGTGTGTAGGAAGTGAAGGAGTGGAAACCTTCGGGAGTGGGGTTATGAACGCTTTACGCCATTGTATGGGGAATTGAGTGTTAGTAAGTGAGAAATTAATGATATGCGTAATAATTGGCAACAAAGGATCAATAATGCATATGATCATAGTACGACTGATTAGATCACAGCCTACTGCTTTTGACGTGATGGAATTAATGGATTTAAGTACTACATCCTCAGAGACTTCGTTAAAAGCGAATGGTTCCAATACTCGATGTGTCATAGATTCCGATATCTCCTGTATAGTAAGTCTCTTAACATCATCATCAAGAACAGAAGATGATAAAAAATGCTGATTTAGTTGATCAGGAGTAACATCACCAAGACAGATCTGATTTTACATCCTCCCAAGGCCCATTGAATTAAAAAAACGCCATAACTGTTTCGAGTTCTTTGTCTGTATATTTTCACAAAAGAAACGGCGCTTAGAATTTCTACAGATCTGATTACATCGATTCCTAGCAACTCTATAAGCAGACCAACAGTCATCAGTACGCAAGCGACGATATTTACGGTAAGCGGCATTACGCTTACTCATTGCTGCGCGCACATTCTCAGTGATCCATGGCGCAGGAGCGCGTTTGATCTTTGTAAGGCGTAACGGAGCATGTTTATCGAAGAGCTGCAGTACCTTATGATTAAAAATTGTAATTTTATCATCAATATGGCCGGCCTGCAGCAAATCATTCCAATCAATAACCTCTGCGTCATGGATCAACTGGACCGAATCAACACTGCGCAGATGTCGCATCTTGATCAGAGGAGGTCGAAATTTCGGGGGCCTTACTTTGTATGCAACATAAACAAGATCATGATGAGAAAAAGGCGCCACAAGCAGCCCATGATTGGTTACTAGATCTGGGCGAGAAGTAAAGAGTAGGTCAAGAAGGGAGTCTGAACTACCTAGGTGATAGGTAGGACCAGTGGGAATACAAGTAAGGTTGACAGAGGAAATCAAATTTAAAAGTTTAGAAGCACGTGACTTGTGAACATGCTCATCATTGAGAAGACACGTATTAAAATCGCCCATAATAATATGATGCGTATACAACGGAATGACATCTTCGAATGCGCTCTCCAGTGTAGAAAAATAATTTGTGGCAGGGGGACAATACACAACACCTAAGAGTATCTTATTTCCACTGAAGTTGACCTCAACAAATAGATACTCAGTCGTTGTTGACGGCGAACTCGTAGAACAGCAAATAATTTTGTAAGAGAGGTCGGCACGAACGTATATGGCCGTGCCCCCACCACGAGCAGCAGTACGATCATTGCGCAGAAGTATATAGCCCGGCAGCGAGTATGATGTGGAGGGCAGGGATGGTTTAAGCCACGTTTCAGATATGAAAATGGCATCTACTACACTAGGTGAAGAAAAAGAAGAGAGAAGGTCATCATAATGCGCAGGCACACTTTGCGCATTGATGTGACATATGTTGAAATTTTTCAACTTAGGTGACAAAACTTCATCCAACAAAGTATTCAGATTAATATCAGATATATCGTAAAAACATTCACTACTACTACTGTTTAAGGATTTAAACGAACAACTACTTGTATCTGACATTGTTAGGGTAATTAGCGACTTAAAACTTCAGTAAATTACTTAAACTATTTAAGTGTATGCAATAATACAAAATATATATATATTATAGTTACAAATGATACATAAATTAAAATAATTATATATATAGGTGTAATATAAAATATATAATAAATAAAATAATAATATTAAATGATATAAATATTTTAAAAATGATATATATAAAGATCTTAACCTTATAAACTAAACTTAAACAAATCAATATAATTGTAAGCAAACCTACCAGCAAGCAAAATGTTCGGATTTGAAATACATAAATGTAGAAACACTAAATAATACTAATAACACAAAAAAAATGTAGCACTAAAAAAATGGATTACATGCTAAGATTTGTTATTAATAGCATAAGTACACTGAGACAGCAAACATTCTAAATGTTAAAAAGTATATTAAAACATATAAATAACTAAAAAGATTTTTTACACATTATTAGAAATAAAACAATATAAACTAATAATTAGTTTGCTCTCAGCAGTGCACTTCTACCATCACTTTTTGGGATATCTTTTTGAGCGGGAACCAGGTTTCTTGTTTTCAGCTGCACTCTGCGTCACGGGTAACTCCTCCTGCATCACCGGATTTGGCAACTTATCAACATCAGCGCGAGTGAATACGATGTGAACCTTGTTGTTTGGAGTCAGCACATGTACTTTGCCGTCCATTGTCCAGCATTTAGAGATGCCATAACGTGCACGAGCGGCTATGAAAGCAGCCTGACGTGGCCTTGTAAGGAACTCTGACAATGTTATGCCAGAGCCTTTAAGCAGGGTCTTGTTCGTCCAAACTAAGTTGCGTGCGTTGTGAGAACAAAATCGAATCAATATCGCCCTGGGTTTATCCCTTGAGCGACCCAGCCTATGCACTCTCACTATATCTGAGTTTGACGTATTGAACAATTTTAAGTTGGTCCGGAGCACTTGCAGAACACTCTCAGAGACATCTTCATCTTGGGCTTCCTTTACACCATGTAGAAGAAGTATTTTCCTGCGACTCAGTGTCTCCAGGCGGTCCACTTCTAGTTCAAGTGCTCCAGTGCGGTTCAGAAGATCATCGATCATACCGTGAATGCAATTTTTAAAAGATGCGAATTCCTCTGCCAGTGCTTGGATAGTCAATGGTGCAGCTGAAGTGGTTTGATCAAGAGTTTTTTGAAACCGCGCCATTGTGTTGTCAAAATAACTTTTGATATCCGTTATAGTCTGTGGTGTGATGGTGGCCATTTTTGCTATTCAGTGCAATTGATTGGAGATAAAACTTGCTGATAGGCACTAACACTTATAGATCACAATAATACATGAAACTGGTTACAAAATTCAATTTATGTAATTATTAAAGTAATTAAATATAAGAGGAAAAATATGTTCGTCTGTTTTGTGCAACTACCTCCGAGCGAAAAAAAAAATTTTGTATTAATCGTTTTACTTCAGATTTTAACCTACATTACATAGGCTATCAATATAAGATGAAAAGTTAAATGTAGTTTTCTCAGAAAGGAAAAACTAAATAAACGTTTTTGAGAGAATCTACGACTATAATTTCAAATCTCTAATTAGAGTAAAGGCCATTAAAATAATATAGCACTAAAACCAAAAGCCTGTAAAGGATGAAAACCTTGTAACTAACAAACTTGTTGTTAATGACACTTTCGTTCCTCTGAAACTCCTAATCATTGTTTCAGTACAGTATCCACTAAAACCTGTTACTAATTCTTAAAGTTACTACTTGTTTATAGAAAGATATTTAAGACAGCTATGTGGTAAAGTTTCTTGTTTCGATAGCTAGCTACTAAACTTGCACATTGTACAAAACTAACATGTTTTCTCTATTTTCTAGATGGCCATAGAAGAAAACTGTTACATTAAACTTCAACAAGAAAAAGTGTATTAATGTTACCCTTTGTGTGTTTAACTTCTAGCTCGAGTAGAACTCAAAAGTATTCTTATGCATATTTAATTTCATAAGCATTCATTTAATCTCATTATACATTATTTCATCATCATATCAGCCATTAATATCCAAACCTCCCCTAGTTTTTGCAGGTCGTCAGTCTCTTTTGTGAATTGGTGAATTTTAAATCAAATTAAATTTCTTAATGACAGTATTAATTTAATAATTTGCCCTTAAGCAAAATATTTAAATAGAACGTGTACGTTGTAGAAATGTTGAAAATTTTAATGGAAGTACAAATTAAATGTCATAAAGAAATATTAGGGTAATATCTCTAAATTAGGGCTGGAATTAGACGGAAAGGGCTCTGACGACGAAATGGACAGGGTAAATACCGGTTTGCCGTTCCCGACCGCAAAGGTATGACCCTCGTGATGTGCTGGTACCTACTACCGACCATCATAAATTTACCTAAAATAAAACAGTTCACCAACAAAATGCAAATAAACCTTCATCATACGCCATCATTTGTAATTAATTTTAGATTTTACGAGATTAGTCAGTCCCCAAAAAAAATGCCTCAATATTTTAGCTTTATTGTCACATTTTGCAAGTAATGGTTGATGAAATATTAATAAGAGAGCTTATGTGTTTATTATCATTAATATTTCTTTGTCAATATAATTACCGAAGTACTTCAACACGTAGCCGACAAGCCGACCAAGTAATGTAATTAAAAGTTGCTCGCGTGAGTAGGAAACTCGCTTGTGCAACCCTTTCAACTTGTACCAGCTCCTAAAAGGTTATTAATGTTTGTAATTCTTACAAAGCAGGGTACAATAATGACGCCATTGGTATTCGCTTCATGTATTGAATTTGTTAATGATTATTGCGGAAAATTTCCAAAGCTTAGATTTTATGTTTCTCATTAATCTGTCACATTATGGTCTGGTCTGGTTGATGTTCTAGCGACACTTTCAGGTTTTGGTCCTTTACTAATCTAATTTGTATTACTTTTGAGGTCAAGCAATTGACTGTTCCTTTTAACATTCAATGTCAACTTTAATGAGTACTACCTAATAGTTTATTTGAGATATTATGAGAAAATATATTTCATGGAAATTTATGCTCGATTTATGTATTGTATATGGAAAAGTATAATAAAACAGGCATAATCATTAACCTAAAAGATGTTTACTGAGAAGAATCTTAAAGCTTTTCGGATTTCGATTTCTAGTAATTCCAGGGTCTAGCTGCTTGCACTCTAATTACTGTATAATATTCATTTACATGTTTTAATAATAGTTTTTTTTTCTCACTTTTAGAACATGATGAAGTTGTTAACTAAATTTACCACAATATAGATTTTCCTATATAGAATTTAATATTACTTCTTTGTTACAGAATTGTACGATGATATATTTTTTATTTCTTAAATGTTATCATCTAGCAATGGTGGTTTCAGCAGGATTTTCAGTTTTATTTGAACCCTAATAAAACTTTAGTAATATCGGAGTACCCTAATTCCGAACATTATAAATTCCCCATCCTTTTATTCATTCTAGTCTTGTTCTTTCATTTTAATGGCTTTTACTCTAATAGCTTAGTTTTTTTTACTTTTGTTTTATTGAATTCTTATTAAATCGTTTAAAAAGAGGCCATTCATTTTAAAGGCTTTACTGAACGATCTTATGCTATGTTGAATTTTTATTTGAATTTAAGTTACTTTTAAAGCCATCTTTAAATTAGTTGACAGTTATATTTATAACTTAATCATGTACACGGTAGACGAAGAATAGACGGTTTGGAGATCTGATATTGGATCTGATATTCGCTCAAGATTCCTGAATTATGATGTAAGTCGCTCTGTTTGTGCCGAATTCTAAAATACTTAGGACAAAGGGCGATAATCTAGAGAGACTTATGGTATCGAGGTATATAGACGACAGACCACGCGGTAGAAGTTCGAAGCGCCTGGGTCGCCCAGATCAGGTTTAGATGACAAAACACGTTGCTTTGTTTAAATGATGTTATTAACAGCACGCTGTAAATTTCTGTAACCAAAAAAATCTATATAAATGTATTTTACCATTCAGTTATATATTTTCATTAAGTTGTATGTACTTAAAATATTTGCTCAAATTAATAAAGTGGTTAAAGATGTTATCTGATTTCATGAAAAAATTATGTTATAGTTACTTAATTTATCTTTAATCAATGGTATTTCTATCATTTTGTATGAATTCATTCATTCAATTCATTTTCATTCATTTGAGTATTAAGATTCGATCAATATAAACGTTATAGATAGTAAAAACTACGAGCATGTTCGCCATTGTTCCTTTTGTTCAAAGTCCAATTTAAGCGTAATTTACGATTTCTATTGAATATGATTTCTTTTCTTATTAACCTAAATATTGGTCAATTCTTACATTGTCTTTGAACCAAATTAATTTTAATAAATTATATCTGTGAGTTATATTTTAAGAATAATGTGAGCTTAAATTTCGAGTAAATTTAGATAATATAGATCTATATTAATATTTCTATGTTTTTTCTTCTACAAGTTTATAAGTACAGTGTACAAGTTTATACAAGTATCATTCATTTATTTCCTATGTGAAATTTGTCATCTACACACAGGTAGTAAAATATGGTTTTATATTACGGAGTACTTCGCATGCTCCTAATTCTTCTCCTAAACGGATGGACCAATATTAATGTTTGTTTTGTACTTTTAGTGTCACATGGATGGTTTTTAGCTAAAGTTGGACATTACTCGTAAAATTCCAAATTTTCACCAATCTCTCAATATTTGATAAGTGTGTTATATTTTATGTTTTATAATGAGTCACATGTTCCAAGGGATAATAACTTGTCATACAAAAACCAGCATGTGAAACCGTTGGACATAGCTAGTGTAATAACATGAAGAAAGTAATGAAAATAGATTTACTAACCAAACTTGATTATTTACTGTAACCATTTTTCCCCCTTTCGGTGGCAGTAAGACAACGAAGTAATTGCTAAGGCTTTCAGGAACACAAATTCTTATAAAGAGGTCAGGGTCTAATTCTTTTTATGTGGCATTTAATAAAGGCCTTCGATGGCGCCGAATATCCTTCAGACTAAATAAATAAAGACGACTATAGAATTTATTTACATTTACATGGCTACATGAGTTGCCAAAACAACAATAAATGGCAAATAAAACAGCTTTACTATTCCATAAATAAATCAATTTTATATTAATCGTGTTCTATTGTTATTATTCCGTGCGTATAGTTGTCAATTTGGTAAGTAAACTAATTTAGAAAATTGAATATAATTTAGGTAGTTTGTTAGTTGTAGCTTCATTAGTTAATTAAATTTAGTTCGTTAATATTAGAAAGATGTGACGTTAAGTCAGTACCCATAACCATAGAGTATTGTGGATGGGAAGGAAGCGAATAAGACACTGTGGTCTGTCTATCCCTGTGGGAATTAGGGTTTGACAATTAATAACGATGAAGTTGAAATTGGAACTATTTAAAAAATAAAGTTTACTTACGCACATCGGTTGGAAATTTCCATGTCGATTAAGTTAATTCAATAATAATCCCGCGTCGTATTGTCTGGGAGGCATTATCTTGAAGACTTGAACTTTCGTATTTTAATAGAAAAAAGTTAAATAATGGTTTTTATGATTGTTAGAACATAAGGAATGATCTGGTATTTAATAGAAATAAAAAATATATAAAAGAAATTTAAGATATTTTTTTTGTATTTAAAAAGTATAATAGCATTATTATAAGCATAAGATCATTGTAATATTTTAATAATAATCTCATTGTGTTCATGACATTCAATTTTAAGGAAAAAAAGTGTAATCAAGCGTAAGGCTCTCACTGTTGGCAAGCTCTGAACAAAATAATTAGAATTACTGAAGCGTAAACAAAATTATAAAATAAAAACGTTTTCATTCCCACTTATATAGAGTTTGCAATAGATGTAGTTTGAAAGAAGATGTAGTGACAAGGATTGACAAAGGAATGCTGGATGGAAGCGTTAAATGAGGGAGGCCCGTTTTCCGTTTTCCAGGGTGTTTTCCGATATCAAATCGGAGACACCCTTAAAAAAGCCGGGCTGCCTAGTGCTCACAATCGTAGAGCTTGTATGAAGAGAATTGTGGATGTGAGGGAAGCGAGGGAGTTGTGTCAGGATCGTGGCAAGTGGCGCTCTATTGTCTCGACCTATCCCTGTGAAATAAAGGCGTGACAATTTGATTTATTGATTATATAGAGTCGTATTTACCTATATAAAACATGTCGTGCAATATGTGCGATCATTTATTAATTTCATTTTGATTTTAATCAAAATACTTTTTCTCTTAAAAACTAATTTTTATGGATGTTCGTATTAGAATCCTTGCCTGTTTTTTTTATTATTTAAATGACAAGCACAAGGACAGACGGTGAGACGACTCACTTGCGTTTTAAGTTTGCTACTACGGGTTATTTAACAGTAGTAGCAACCGTCTCTATTCATGGACCGCTCTTCAGTTTAACAAAACAATTTTAATAAACTTCAGAGACTAGTGTACTACTACTAGAGATAAGAATTTCGGATTTAAGATACAGGAAAGTAAAAAGTTACGAGTATATGTCAGGGAGATGGTAGCTGTCCATTGGCTCGGCTTATCCACAAGGAATTCCTGCGGGAATAAAGGCATGAATTTTAACTAAAGTACTGTATCCACGTCAATATAGGGTTGACAGAAATTACCAAAACATAGAATATACATATACGTATCGTTATAAGTACGTATATATTCTCTTTGTTTTGTGTTGAACAACATTTAAAAACATGAGAGCTAATAAATTGTGCTCGAATTTCTGCTGACGACATTGTAATTAATTGCTACTCGATTCATATTAGTGACATTTCAATTTATTCTCTAATGTGTGAAAATTAAATACGTCATTTCCACACCTCTTGTTTAAAGTCTCGGTATAAAATTATCGAGTTCGTTCTGCAATCCAATTTGCGTTGTGTAAAAAATTTAATAAAAAATCAATATACTTACTCGTATTTGTTTTCAAGAGTTTTAAGTATTTAACTATATTAAGCACCGTTTTTTTAACGATGACTACTTAAATTCCCGAACTTTTTAATTTAGCACTTTGGATAGGTTTACTTAGGTAATACGCCTGCTTTTAAACAGCTAAATTAATTTGGACAAATTGCAAGTTTTCTGAAACCTGGAAAATATATACAGGATTTTTATGGTTTTTAAACATTAAGATGGTTGTTTACATTTTCACCTAAGTTTTTTATCTGAAGTATTAATTATACTATGTATTATACTAACACTGGAGTAGTACCACCTAAAAGTGTACAGACTGTAAAGTGACTTAGTATCGTTTCGGTATCAACGTTTAAATAGCTGGCTTCGCCTAGGCTGGCAAAGTGTATGCAACTGCTGCTTTCAGTTATTTAACTGCATTAGCGGTCACCTCTATTTAAAGACTGCACTTCTTCTTAGAGCTTAACATTACGCGGGATGCTAACATATATCGAGCATTAGAAAAATATTTTAGAAATAAAATAAAATTATTGATATCTATAATTTTATTATCACTTATATTAGTTTTATATTTTAACTTAGGAGCAGTATACAATTAGCATTATAAAATAAATTGTACGTTTACAAAATTAATTTAACACAATATTAAGTTTAATCGAGCTAATAATTAAAATGAAAATTGAAAATTAATTAATATTGTCGACATGGTCATCGATGTGGAGTACCCTTTCATAATGACAATCTCAACTAGCGCGTGTCCACTCCAAGCGAATGAACCTAATCGCCTGATTAATCGAATAATTTGATATTGGTCATTTGACGCGTAACAGACAAAAGGCCATAAGTGACTACGTAAAAAAAAAAACTAAACTAATAATTTTAATTGTCACGCCTTCATTTCCACATTAACTGGTAAAGAGCCACTTACAGCGATCCTTACAAAAATCTCTCGGTTTTTAAGGCGACCGTGGTGACAGATACCAATGTTTCTTTAACATATGTAATTCAGTAGTATAGAAATATTAAAAAAAACTTTTTCATTATTATTTCTTTGAGTCAACAATTATTTTCGAACATGCACAACGGTTATAGTCACTGCGGACCTCTGCTACGTTGAGAATGTCTCCGACTTGAGCGGAGAACAGTTTAAACTATTTCTTTGAATTAGACTTGTAAAAATTGATGGACAGGCTGATTAGTGTAAAGAGTACGTGGTAAATAAAATTTTACTAGCTGAACAACTTTATAGCTAATTGAACAGCTCCTAACTTTAGTAAATACTATCTTTAGTTAAAATAATATTTTATCTAAAGATAATATCTTAAACAAGCTTAACTATTTACAATTTAATAATTATTTTGTATCGTTGCTGTATTACGAAAAAAAAGAAAATTTTATAATTGTTGAAAATTGCATTAGTTAAAATTACCTTTTTGTAATTAGCTACTAAACGTGTTTGTATCATAGAAACAGGTCGACCAAAGTACATAATATATATCATATATACATTGGTACCGGCAAGTGATTTTCAACCGGGGGCTTCTGATTTCGTGACCTCGATTTGACTATTTTAATTTACACCTTACACCTTTTTGAATTTGAAGCTACGTGAATTTGATGGAATAACTATATGTTCATCGAAGCATATTGTAAATGATGTATTAATTGGTTTTCGAGCGTTTATTGTTCATTGTATAGTTAAATTAAATATTGTTTTTTGTGTGAAAATAATTAGGTTAGGTATTTTCTTTTTGAGTTGTTATTGTTATCAATGTTGTATTAGAAAATATATTGTTTATCTATTCATTTTGTTTATTTAATTTGTACTGTAATTACTAAAGGCGGACTTAATGCCGCTAAGCGTTATCAAACAGACAAAATTTCTGTATTATTTTAAACGTTAAGTTAGCGGAGAAAAGTACAATAAAGTTTATACACAAAAATAAATTTGCATAACTTAATATAAAAATATTTCGCTACTTCTAATCTACTGATCTATAATTACTTGATACTAATCTGGAGTATAAATAACTTAGACGAGAGTTAAGGTGGAGTGGAAGTACTAGGGGAGAGGTTAAGGAACAGAAGCGCAGATATATAACTTTATTATCGAAATTTCATAAATAAATATTAATGTTTTGTAAAGCTCAAATTAGACATGTTTATAATAAAATCCCACATTTTCTGTTTAAGAAACATATAATATTTCTTTAATAAATTACCGATCCGTTCAATTGTTGAAATCATTTTTCTTGAACAATGTGTTCTTCAGATTTGATTTTTATGTACTAATGGTTAAGGCTCAGAATACAGCAAAAAATGTTAATAGCTCTCCAACGTCCCTAATATTCTCAAAGGTAATGTTAATACATGAAGCTTACGATCATGTTTAATGTAAAGCTAATTATTACGTACCTACGTTATATAAATTACGTGTTTCATAACATTCCCTCGTCTCGTTAAATTTATGTGTATTTTATATGCTCAGACGAGCGTAGAATAAAGTTTAAAACACTGAGAAACTCATTCAGTTCAAGTATTACCACCTCGTTAATATTATTCAATTTCAAAAGAAAAATAATAGTTATATTACTCATCGTTTTAGAAACTTATAGTTCTTTTTTATTATTATTGTGGCTCGGCATATGACAGCAGGTTGCCTGATGTTCAGCCAAATTGCAGTTCATGAATGGAGGTGACTGCTACTAGTTAACTAACTGTAAGTAGCAGTGGTATTCCGGTCTCGTTGAAACCGGCATTTTACAAGCTGATCCCGAAACGCGACTAAGTCACATTACGGTCTGTATACTTGTAATTGTAATACTCTGGATTGGCAGACTAGCCACCACTCTTTAAATACTTTTGGGACGTAAGATCAACTAGTTGCAATTACTTTGATCGAAACAAATGTGTAAGTATGTGGTTGTTTTCTTGTCTGCATTCATATATAATATTATCGAGGTATAAAGTTCTGCAATAAAAAACCCAAATTTCTTACCCTTCGTAAATACCCTTTACGAAAGCACAAATTATATTCATAAAGTTTACGTTTGTAGCAAATGTGTCTAAATATTATAGCTGTACATAAACGTGTTTATTGCAAAGGTGCTTAAAATTTATATTAGAAATTATTGAATAAAAATAAAAGAGAATGACCGCTCGTACGGTTAACTATTGTTAGGATACTTGAGGAATTCAATATGAGTTTACGTCACTGCAATGAAAAACATAATACACATAGCAAATTACATAGCATGCTAGGTATTGTTGTACTATATACTTGTATTATATACTTGTACTCATAGATTTATGATAGGTCTCGCTGACGCTTCGACGTTTCGTCGTAGCGCGACCAATCATTAATCTATGACTTGTACCTACTAAATTTTTTTTGTTTACATTTCTATACTAATCTATTAGTGGTAATTATATACTATTAGTGTTTGTATCATATAAATAGGACAACTAAAGTACATATGGATATCAATGATAAATCGGTGCCGGCAAGTGATTTTGAACCCGTGCTCTCGGTTTACGTAACCATTGCACTGCCACTACTCTACGGTCGCCTTAATTTATTACGGTTATTTATTATTATTTTATTTTGGCTAAACATATATAAATACAAATATAAAATGCAGGTACATTGGACACATTACTGATGTAGTGGGGTTTACTACCTAGACGAAAGTTGTGCAGCTTTGTCGGGGCCATATCCGAGTAGTGCATATCATTATATTAAGCAAGTTGAGTAGTGTCGGTCGAACTATTAGTTGGATGGTGACCGCTAGTGGCAAACTATGTTAACTCGTCTATCGGATGGCACGTTAAATTGTCGTCATGTCAGCATATTCGCAAGCGCGGGAAAGAAGGCAAATTCCATCTAGAACTACGATCTAGACAGAGGCTTGTTTTGTAGTGGGACGTATATACAATAGACTGAGAGACTGATATTGTAGACGAATAGCATTGCCAATCTAGAAAAGTAATTTTAATATTACAATAATAACAAAAGCTCTTACCAATATTTTTTCATGCCGCACTCTGTTCAAAGTGATTCCGAAACGAGACACTTCACCGTCACTTGACTGAACAAATAACCATCACTGCTTACCCTTTCATGTTCAAAAATGCTGCCACTCCAACACAAAAAGCTGAATGTTATTTATTTTGAAATAAAGGACGTCTAGGACGGGCGGGATGACGCAGAAAGTACAGATAAAATGGATTGTTGCCGAACTTATTAAATATTCAATACTTTGTCAGACTCGTTTCTGTCGAATAGTTGAGTGCGAACGAACGCTACGAGGATCTCTGCAATACTTTATCTTATTACCCATAATATCAATCAAATAAAGTGTATTTTAATGTATACGTTTCGAACGATTCGATTCTCGTAGGATGGATATACGAGATATCTATGATGGATGGGTACTCAAATTGGATAGTACAAAGATTTTATTATTAAAGTTTTACATATATACCTTACAAACTAAAAAAAGTATAACATACTTTAGTAATGCAGTAAAATGCGTCAAAAATCTAACGTCTTTTTTAATAATTGTATAAAATATTATAACAATCGTTTCTTAACAGAAAGTGGGCAATTAAATTCGTTGCAGATATTACAACATTTTCGCCGGTTTCACACGGGCCTAAGTACGACTTTCGACTTTCACACACGACTTCCAGACACATCCCCTTTTCTAATATCTAAGGATGCAAACTTCTATATTCTATAATAACTTATGGCGATAGAGTAGTGGCAATACAATGGTTACGCAAACTGAGAGCACGGGTTCAAAACCTCTTGCCGGTACCAATGTATCTTTGTTATAATATAATATAGTATGTACTTTGATTGTGGCAGGTGGCGCTCTATTATCTCTGCCTATCCCTGTGAGAAAAAGGCGTGACAATTTGATTGATTGGTTGTTCTGTTTCTATAATACAAGGAATTTAGTAGCTTATTATAAAAATGTAAAAAAATCTATAGTAAACTTCAATAAAGATAATAAAAGCCAATGAAAAATATTCTTATCTTAATTATTTTTAAAATATACGCCGTACTTTTAAATTGTTTAACCGTTATTCATATAAAAGTTATTACGTAATGAATTTCACATTAATTCGTAGTTTTGCGATGTAGACAAACTATGTAACACGAGCACGCATATGAATGGCTATCAAACTGTCAATGTCAGTTCCGATCAATTACATAGAGTATGTAACATGATCCGACATTAATTGCTGGTTCAATGAAAGAAAATGAGTGCTCAACGATACCGTTGGGATAATTGCGTGATCCTTTTTTGTATGGTTAACCAATTTTATTGTTTAATTTCGGGATGAATAGAAACTAAACAAGGGTCTTTGTTTAGCCCCGTATATTACAATCAGTGACCTAGTTAACTAAATACTACTAATGGATGTTTTATTTTTAGAAAACTTTTTTAGTAATTGTTAATTAAAACAGCACATAACAGCACCCCGCGTGATGTCAGGCTAGAGTGCTTGAATGGAGGCGACTGCTACTACAGTTAGATAATTGCGAGTAGCAGTCGTGTTCACTATACCGGCCTTGTATAGTCAATTCAAAGACAATTCATAGTATTACCACCACTTTCGGGAGTACAGACCCCGTTTCGGCCTAGGCAAATGACCAATAACTGTCTGACTGCAAAGTTATAACAACCAAACTCTGAGTAAACATCTGCCTTATTAACAAATATTTGTAATATATCATGTAATTTAAAAAATATCCATCAATCAATGAATTAAACAAATTTTATGGGGCTTACTATCGCGTCTGTCTCTCCGTGGCCACGATGGCTGCAAAGCTCTCGATACGTCGGAATAATAAACGCGATAGTAAGCCGCATAAAATTTGTTTAATTCATTAATCAATGTTTGCGCAAAATCTAAGAAAATATTATCAATCAATCATTCAATCAAACCCGGGACTTGCGCGTAGCAGACTAGGGTATTAACCAATGCGCCACACGGGTCTTTATACAAATCCTAAAAAAATGGTAAATTATTTTTGTTCTCCACCTTACTTTATGTCACGTGTAAGGTATTACTTGAGTGCGTGTTTACGTTTCATTAAAAATGGCTTAACGTTTGGGGTTGGCTTAAATATTTAACCCATATTAGGTAGAAACACTATGAGAATATGTAGTTATTGTTAGCGTTAAATTTAACAATTTACACTAGACACATTAGAGCTTTTAATTTTATTGTTTGTTTGATTTGTAGCTTTATTAGAGGCCGATCCAGGAGGGTGTTTTTTGATCGAATCGGAGACCTTCTCAATAAAGCTGGGTTACCTATTGCCCATAACAGTATAGCGTGTATGAAAATGATTGTGGATGTGAGGCAAGCGAGGGAGTTGTGTTAGGATCGTGGCATATGGCGCTTTATTGTCTCTGCCTCTCCCTGTGGTAAAAAGGCGTGACAATATGATTAATTGATTATTTAATTGATACTTCTATTTACTAAAGTAAAGTTTGTGATCTTAGGGGTATAGTAAAACTTTTAAAGTACGATAAACATTTGGTATAGTTTAATTTAAACAATGATAAATCATATTATTGTGATTAAATATAATTTTTTATTTATTTATTTTTTTATTTATATTTCTATACTAAGCTACTTAAGTTGCATAGAAAAATATGTAAGTGGTAGAATAACTTCTTATTACACTATTTTAAAAAATAAAAGTAGATGTAAAACTTAAAAGTTAAAATGGAGCTTTAGGGATTAATATAAAAAGAGTAAAGTCACATTTAGTGAACTAGGACTTAATTTGTAAAGTAGTATAAAACACCAGCTAGAAAGGAGATTTTAAAATTAGTTATGGAACTCTAGCAACCTACCTATCTATAATTCCAAATACCTGTAACATTTGTAAATAAAATAAACACTCGATTTTTAACGGCAATTGCAAGTGACAGGCCCTGAAATTATACATTATTTGTGAAACGAAGTAGAGTTTTTGAATATTAGTTAATGTGAATATTTTTTGTTATTAAATAATCATTTAATAGGTGATTGTGGATATGAGGGAAGCGAGGGAGTTATGTTAGGATCGTGGCAAGTTGCTCTTCATTGTTTCAGTCTATCCCTGTGGGATTAATAATTTAATTGATTTAAAAGGTCATCGAGTAATTAAAATTGTGAAATTGTGAATGAATGTTTCTTTGTGTTTTCCGCCGCTTTACATCTTTCTCGGCCACATCTTTTCTAAAACTTAACATAAATCATTTTTTTACTTGACAATGTTGTCATGATACTAAGTAATTTGATACTGATAGACATTAAGGGAAATTATCTTCAGAAAAAGCGATTTCTTTGACTTGTCTGCCTTCGACGTACTAGTACTTACAGAAATAATTTCTGAACCTTCTCATAGTCGTATAAATCGAAAGATTCTGTGAGGTTCAGTCCCATTTAAACCAATTTGTCTTCCCTTGATTTATTGAGGGTACCCACAATATTGGTCAACCAATATATACGGGATATTGGTCCCGTGTTAAGCAAATTACTGTTACTTTACCTATCTCAATTTATGTAACTTAATTTACCTACGTATCTGCATGTAATTTCATTAGAAAACTAAATTACTTAAGTATTTAAAATTTCTATTATTTCTAAATAGCAATTAAAATAAAATCGTATCAATTTTAATGTACAAAATCTGAAGTTCTATTTAAAACAATATGGGAATGTGTACAATATTTATTTTGTTGTGATAAAATTTCAATATATCTGTATGTATATTTCAGATTTCACATTGTGAAATATGGCACGATGTCAAATATATCAATAAATAAAATAATAAAATTTAGGTATGTTTGAAACTAACTTTTCATTGTTTGAATAAACAACACGATGTTTGTAGAAGTAAAAAAATCTTTTAGCTTTCATAGCTAAAATATCATGAAATATTTAGTAATAAAATTAAAGTTAGTATACTTTTGTCGCCTCAGCAACTCATGGCAATTTCGATGTTTACGAGGATTCATTCGTTTTTCTTACTCAAGTAGACTCAAGTCCTCTTCATTTTTCGTTTTTCTTACTCAAAGATATTGAATGCCAAAGTTGGAAATTTTATACTGGTTAAAAAATAGAATATTTTTTAAAATTCATTGTTCTCTCTCAAATTTCCAAGCCAACCTCTTATGAACGACTGCAAGAGGCAACTTCAAATATTAATTATTTCATTCAATACGCTATAGCTTTGAATTTCAAAATGAATGGCCTTTTTTATTTTATTTTTGTTTATAGTAAGTATACATAGTAACTTTTAATGTTTTGAAAAAAAACGGTTTCTGACAATGCTAATATTTTTTTATTTCTTTATTAAAAGTGCTTGTTTTATAAAAACAGGACAACCAAAGTACATACATGTATCATTGATAATTTGATACATGCATTGGTACTGGCAAGTGTTATTGAACCGGCGACTCTCGGTATGCGTGACCATTTACACCACGGTCACCTTGCATCGACATTCAGCAATTTAATATGTAACTTAAATCTATAATATTATAATTAAAACTACCCAAGTTCAAATTAAAAACGAAAAATAGTAGAGTTAAAATTATAGTTTTCAAAATTTTACAAGGCTCTATTTACGTTATTGTGAAGAATACAAGATTTTCCAGAATACAATTTGTTTGAGAGATTTAAAACTGGCTTTTAAACTGGAAAGTCTTTTGTTAAATGTATATCTATATCGTGTTTTACAGCAAGTTGTTGTAATGCAGATATATTGTACTAACAGGGTTGAGGGTATAGGCATTGTTTTGATGACAATGTTTAACAAATATTTCTTCTCTAATTTGGTAAACTACGCATAATGCTAAAATTAGTAGTAGGTAGTAAGCTGACTTAGCTGGTAATTCCAAGAGTAAACTAACCATAAATAACCAAGCATTAATTATAATAAAAGTTTTCTGTAAATAATTAAAATCACAGAAAACTAAATGACACTTTTTATTATTTTATCGTCATTTAAGAGTGGTAGGCAGTGGTACCCAGTCTGCCGATCCGGGGTAGTACCACCACTTACAAGTATACAGACCGTGAAGTGATTTGGTCACGTTTCGGGATCAGCTTGTAAGTTTCCGGTTCCCTCTAGGCCGGCATAGTGGATGTGATTGCTACTCACAGTTATTAAATTGTAGTAGCAGTGGTATTAATTCATGGACCACGCTTCGGCTTAACATCAAGCGGGGTGCTGTCATATGTCGAGTCACATTATAAAAAAAACTTCTTGTTTTACATTGTGGCTCGACATGACAGCACTTCGCCCGGTGTTCAGCTGGTAGTGGTCCGTGAATGAAGGTCCATTAAACTCCACAGACAAATCCACTGTGACGGCCTTGTTGTAACGAGAAACAAACAGGAATAAGCCGACTACGGATCGTGTTGTCTATTCACGGTCTGTACACTTGAAAGTAGCAAATACCACCAACTGACTACTTACTGTTTTTAAATAATTTTTAATGATCCGACTAGTTAATAATTACCAATACACTACTTGCACGTATGCTTTCCTATCAAAATATCGATCAATTACTCTATTCACTAGAATAAATTTAAGAAATACTAAGAATATAAAATAGAAGGTGAGAGGATATGAAAATATCCATTAATCTTCATATTATTCCGCTCGGGAAAGCTTGAATCATTTAGGCCAGATGTTGAACGCGTTCCTCCGACCTCATTACCCGACTCAAACGTATGCGGTTACATTTGTAAATGTTCTAATATTAAGTAATAATTACTTGTGTAAGCTCCTTTCTTATTACCTACCTTATGACAATGAAATTTTTCTCTCTATAAAAAATAAACTTTTATCTAATTTAGTTTTTCTGTATGATTTGTAACGTAAACCTACAAAATAAAAAAGTTTAACAAAATGTTTACTGCCTTAATGTAGTCTTTGATAGCCTTGAATAAGAAACTAAGTTAGGGATTACGAAAGATTAATTTATTTTACATAAGCAAAAGCTTATTTACAAAAGAACCATTGAAGTAAATGGTATTTGTTAATTTAATTAAGTTAACAAAATGCGAATGCTTCCCCGACCTGTAAATAAAAATCAGTAAGCTTTGCGATGATATTGTCTTGACGCGGAAGAGCATTAAACTTTGTATTCGTCTCTCTAAGTTTTAGTGTGTACTTGAGCTAAGACGAAATAGAAAAATATAGCGGTTTAATTCCACTTGGCCTGTTTAGTTAGAACCACATGAATTCGAATATCGTCATTTTTTCATGCAACAAAGTGTTTTTATCAAAAATATAGTCAAATTAACTTGGAGACGTTTTTGCAATTGTAGTAGAGCGAGTTTCCGTTATTAACACACGTTACGAAAACACGCGTGACCTTAGGTTTTAATTGGAAGCAAACGGAAGATAACCAAAAACTTTTAATAGAAAATCACGGAATTCGGTATTTACGAATTAACTATTTCATAAAAATTGCAGAATATCGTGCACAAAACCGACCAATTGTTTTCGCCATATAAAACATATAAACAGGCTTTAAGCGACATATATCGAAAGGCAAACGGGCAAAATATTAAAATTAAATAAAAAATAATACAATATAAAAGTTGTTTATTTATTTATTTGCTGACTGTACGCTACTACAAACGCAAAAACGTCTCCAAGCTAAAACTAAACATAATGATAGAAGATCGTAACATCTTTATCTACCGCCAAGACATAATGGAATCGCGCTTTTAGGCGTGTGTACTACACACACTACTACAAATGCAAATGAGGCATGACAACACATGATAATTCAAACAAAAGCGAAGCCAACATTAATATAAACTTTTTAGGGTTATTTACTAGAAGATTTAAACAGTCCCATGTGGAACTAACAATATAGAACTACTACAGAAAAAAACAAATAAAACAGCGAACGATAAAAAGTGTCATTTAGTGCTCTCTTAAAATCACGAATAAAACGAAAACGATCGTATCGTATAAAGTCATGGTCACTTCAGTCAGTCACTTTAATATCAATTGCTTGGGTCTAATTAATCAATCCAAAGTCGCTTCATTTGATGTAAAATTATAAAAGGCATGAGAAATGTATGTATACCCATCTAACTATAAGGGCATTTCTAAAAAACTGTACAGTGTCTCGTACAGAATACTTATACTAAAATACTTATGATACTAAAAAGCATTAAGATATGATGCTAGTCCGTCTGTCCGTTTATTCTTTTCTAGCGAGCTAGATGTTAATATACGTGTTTACAGGAAAATCTCAATAAAATAAGATCAAAGCCGAGCAAGTAAGTCAAGTGTTTCGAAAAATGAAACAATTCTTAGCATCCATGGATTCTCCGTGCGGGTGCAGGGTCCATCGCGTGACAGGCGGGAGATTAAAGGCAGTGTTCCGGACTTGTGTCCGAAATGAGATATTATTCATCAAAGTTCGGAAACAATACGCAGATTTTTTTCTATGTTAGCTCGATTAAACTGAAATCGCATAAATGGATTTCAGACATACTTGTCCATATATTAAAAGCTGAATTGTTGTTGCTCTTACATCGTTGTAATAACCGCTCGTCAGCGCTTATTGAACCTCATATTAGTAAGTTTTTACTGTGTGTAATCAGGATTCAAAAAGCAAAAAGCTGAAACTGTATAGCATTTTAAAATTTGTCTTATATATCAAGGCGACCATGGTGTAGTGGCAGTGCAATAGTTACACAAACTGGAGAGCACGAGTTTGAGACCACCCACCGGTACCAATGTATCTTTGATATATGTACTTTGGTTGTCCTGTTTCTATGATACAAGCACTTTAGTAGCTTAGTATAGAAATGTAAATAACAAAATAAAAAAAAATAATAAAAAAAAAGGATATCGCTATTATTATATTTTTATTAAACCTACTAAATAATAGACTTAAACATGTACTTGTATATAAAATATGTTATAAACATAATATCAGCCTTGAAAATGTCTTTTACAAGCTAAATAGTTTTATTAGGTTTTTCTTTTTCTTATACATAGTTATAAAATGGCAAAAGAAAATGCTAAATCACCCAGACCGCACACTAATGTGCTCTTGGACATTTTATTAAGATTAATTAAACTGTTTCCCAGACGCCCCTAGACCCCTTTATATCGTAAACTTTGATGAGTTCATCTCTAAATGAAAAATAAATTTTCTTTGTTACTTTTTCATGAGTTCTAACCTTGTAAATTTTTATCACTTATTTAATTCAATGTCTTGTTTTATGTTTCATGTTTTTTTTTGTCGGCCCAGTTACTGTTAACTGAATCGACAGTTTTTTCGGTCGCGACAGCTCTTAGACCTTGCTTACTTACTATCATGCAAATCGAGGTCAGATTTTAAGTGTCTATAATAAAGCTATTCTTATATTTGGCTTGGGAATTAATTATTATATTTTCACCCTGATGTCACATCAATATTCATTCCAAAGCGTACCACCGCGGTAATTACAAAAGATAATAATTGGTTTTAGTATTCAAATGCAGCAGCAATACGTTTCTGAAAGTAAAATTTATGCGAATGTAGGAATGAATTTGAAGGAATAAAATAAAATTGCAAATAAGAAATGGTGGTACGAAACTGAATAATCTTGTTTTATACGTCAAAGATTACTTGAAACATGCTTGTAGGCCCCAAATCTCTCTCTCTCTCTCTCTACCCATGGCAGCAGTTTCTTTACTCATGGATCGCACTCAAGCTTAACATCAGACAGGACGAGGTCAGATGTCGTGTCACAAAAAAAAAAAAAAAAATATGGCGTAGCTAATACAACAACATCTGCATTTATTTTGTCTTAGCAATAAATTGATAACCTACCATTCAATAAAAAGGAAAGAATCCCTTAGCTTTAGGACAGCACTCTAGGCACAACCTTGATGATATATCGGTAGTCCATTTTTAAATTTAAAAAAATAACCTATATTCCAATTAGAACCCGAAATACAATATCCTTTATTTGATATTTTGTATCGATTATACGATGTTCAAACTCGTTTCTGTTTGGCTGCATCTTGATTTCCCCTGTGATTGCGGTGATCGTTAAATTTACTCATAAAATAAAGTCTACCTACATTTCCAAATTGAGAATCCTAACGATACGTACGTACATATAAATATAGATAAACATATAAATCACGTAGCCAGATAACAATGATATATATTTTATAGATCTAGGCTGTATATTTTGTTTCTATCGGAATGTCAAATGCTCCTTCATTATTCATTGCCAGATCGTATGTTATCTTTTGAAATAGTTATGTATTATTTATATTAGCTACTGTTTTATTGGTGTGTGCTAAAGATTCTCGGTCTTACGACTATACAAAAAATATTTAAAACAGTGTTTAAATATTTGTATACAGTCAAGCGTCATTTATGGTACTAAATTGACTTAAAACATGTTTAATGTTTGGGTAAATCACGTTTTTTTTTGTAATACGGTCTATTTTTGCTTTGAAAAAGAACACAATGGTATTTGGTTTAATTAACTAAATATGTATTTGTCGTTGGATTATTTGTAAAGAATTATCATCTTTAATTGTCAGGCCATATTTCCTGCAGGGATAGGCAGGAACAGACGACAGACGTGGCGTATTGGTTAAAACAACAATCCGTCACGCGTAAAGTCCTAGGTTCGGTTCCTAGTTACAAAGATATTATTTTTGTAAGTTGCCGGTTCCAACTAGGCGTCGTGTCAAAATAAAATAAAAAAAACCGCCGTTAATTACCCTTAAATCCTTAGGTAATCAGACTTACCAACTTTGCCATCATCTAGATTAACTATACTTAATATCCGTTATCTTTACAGTACACATGTCTACACGAAAATCTTTTTCATTATCTCTGCGAAGAACACGGAGGTGGTGTATCTTTGCCACCAGCTAAAGGTGACGATGCATGGAAAGTATACTTCCACGAGATTCCAGAGGAAATTGTTGATGAATTCGCGATGCGGTACGGCATTGAAGGCATTTACCAGGCTATGACGTAAGTGTTTAATAACTACGAGTATAAATATTTTTTATAAAGATAATTTTTGACAACACGCGTGGCGCATTGGTATGCACACCAGTCCGTTACGCTTGAACGTCCCGGGTTCGATCCTGGTCGGAGTTTCATTTCAGATTTCCATCACAGAAGATTTTATAGCTTTGATTTGTAAATTGAAATCGGTTTTGGCTCTGGGTTTGGTCATTGTAACTTAGTCGCGTTTCGGAATTAGCTTGTCCGGCTGGGCCGGCATAGAGGATGCGACTGCTACTTCCATTTGTTAAACTGCGATTAGCAGTCGCCTCCATTCATAGGCCGTACTCCGTATTTATTATTAAGTTTTTTTATTGTGACTCTACATATGATAGCACGGCGCTTGATGTTAAGCTGGAGTATGGTCCACTGTTATTACAATTCAATAACTGAAAATAGCAATCACATCCACTATGCCGGCCTAGATTGGATATAACAAATGTTGGCTTATAAAATAATGAGGCAGATATTATTTTGCTCAGAGTTTCCGTGTTTAAGGCAGTATTTAGAGTTGGTGGCCATTTGCCTTGTCTGTTGATTCTGCGTAATACTTTTAAGCATACAAACCGTAAGTGACCTAATAACGTTTCGGGATTACCTTGAAATTTGCCACTTTTAACGGTTTTAGGAGCCATTCATTGACCACACTTCAGCCTACATAAGGCAAGGTCACATCTCTAGCCGCAATATAGCTGTGGTTCCTATACTTAAAAACTCTTTAAAAGTGGTAGGCAGTGGTACCCAGTCTACCGATCCGGGGTAGTGCCACCACTTACAAGTATACAGACCGTGAAGTGATTTGGTCGCATTTCGGGATCAGCTTGTAGTGGATAGTGGATGTGATTGGTTCTTACAGTTAATGAATTGTGGTAGTGACCTCCATTCATGGACCACACTCCAGCTTAACATCAAGCGGGGAGCTGTCATATGTCGAGTCACAATAAACAAAACTTACTTAATAATCAATCCAAAATATTTTATTGAAATTTTCATTTGAATATAAAATATGATTGAAAATTGAAATCTTACTGGTAAGTAAGGAGCCCAAAATAACTACGTCCAATGAAATTAGGCACGTGTTCATTAAATATTACACTCACTTACAAAGTTTTGTGAGTTTCCATATACCGTTTCTTTGTTTTAACATTAATATACAAATGTGTGTCTAGTAAGGGCTTTATGAAACTTGTAACATCAAATTCCAGTTACTAACAACGGTCGAAAATAACTTTATAAAATAAACCAGATTGTTGTTAACACAAATCCTTTAACTTTACTAAGAACCCTTAAGTTTTCCATTTAGACTAAGGTAACTTTTGCTTTCGCTATTTTACCTTGCGGTTGCTTTGTTAGAAAATCTTAATGTAAGTTGTTTTGCAGGCATTTTCATTGTTTGTCAACTAAGTACTTGTGCGCTGGTGTTCCCGCTGTCATGTCAACTTTACTAGCGAATATAAACGCCTACTATGCTCATACAACAGCTTCGTCAGCAGTTTCGGCGTCTGACAGATTTGCCGCTTCTAATTTCGGGGTAAGTTCAGCTTTATTTCCAGCATTATATGAAAATTTTAATGTAGACTTCTTAGAAAGAATCAGATCACTAAGAACTTGCTGAATAATTTTAATTATTTTTGCAGCACCACTTTTATAAGATACGCCGATATGAAATAAAGAATTAATTAATCAATGTCGCGAAAACCTAAAAAAATATATTTACGCTTATATACCCGTCTTATTTTTAATAGTTTTTTAATAGTTTATTTTTAAATAGTTTATTTTTTATTAAATTCGTTCACGTTCGATTTTAGTCAGCTTTAGGCTGTGTTTTTCTGCCGATGCTACCTAAAAAATGAATAGTACTAAACCTAGTAATTAAACTGCCTAATTAATAAAAAATGAATTTATTCTGGTGTTAAAAATAATGTACCGAAATTCCATTTTGCTTATTTTCCTCATAAGTAATTAACTACGTGATGCGTAGGTGTATTCATAAACTCCTTAGTACAAAAAAAGAGGGACTTTAATTTTTATTTATACTCTCGTCTCTCATTTTCACACAAACAACTTTTTAGAGCTGCTCTTTCACTAAATTTGTCATTGTACGAGTATATACGTGTCGGTGAAAAAAACAACGAACTAAATGCACAATGGCCTAATTTCCGCTCTATTCATTCGGTTTAGAACAGCCATTATTTCTTGGGGCTAACATTTTTATCAGAGCAAGTCATCTAGTGGTTTCATTGTACCAATATTCGGAATTGTATGGGCTTCATGCAAAATTGTGATATTAATCCTTCTTAGCTCGTAGAATGATGGGGACTCCTAGTTAGATAATTCTTTATTCTTACTGATTATTTTAGGTTCAGGACTAGTTCGGTCAATTCATGTATTGTATTTTATAAGATTTTGCCCTAACACTGTTTATAAAATAACACAATTAAACTCATACGGATTTTAATCCGAAGTTTTCAATAAAGTGACAGTGTCTAAGGCAACCATGAACTAAGTTGCTTATTTCATTCGTTGGCACTCTTGGACCTCTGCTTGCTTACTATCAGACATATGCCGGCCACCGTGGTCTCGGAAAGATCAAAATGTAAATTGTACCAGTAGTTTTTATTTACCAAAGTACATATTTAGAAATAAAGAACGTTTATTGCGTATTTATCACGTAATAAAGAAAATTAGAATAATATAAATAGATATGTCATAAAACAAACCGTGAACTGCGTAAAAAAACATTTTGCGTCGATCAATAATCGTCGGCTATAATTAAAGTAAGATAATCACTTTTATTCAACAGAAAGAAA
Organism: Tinea trinotella; assembly: GCA_905220615.1. Lineage (NCBI taxonomy): Eukaryota > Metazoa > Arthropoda > Insecta > Lepidoptera > Tineidae > Tinea > Tinea trinotella. The sequence continues at coordinate 5,755,503 of HG992321.1, read as the reverse complement.
AGTTCGTTAAGTTGCTGGATCAGTTGCACAACTCTTTGAGAATAGATCTGTCAATGTATAGAAACAACTTTCCTGCTTCGAGTGCTGAGAAATTAATGGACTTGAAGTCGACTGTCGATTTACTTACCAGCATTACGTTCTTCCGGATGAAGGTATTTTTCTATTTGTCTATTAATCTATTTACATGGCCAAGTTTCTAATTTGCTTTTTCTACGAAATTCGTTTGTAAAAGGTACCTACTAAATTTAGTGGTAGGGAAACAGTTGGTGGTTATTTGGCCAGTCTGCTGATCCGGGGTAGTACGTACCATCACATTTAACCGGTGTAGTACGCTACAAACCGTGAAGTGACTTAGTAGCATTTCAAGATCAGTTTAAAAGTTGAGGTTTTAAATGTACTCGCATATTGGATTAGACTGTTACTTGCAATTATTTTACTGTAGTAGCAATCGCCTCCATTGATGGAACGCACTCCAACTTGACAGGCGGGACATCTAGCCACAATAAAAAACATAATAAGTAACCACCAGTAGTATTGTATAATACTTAATTTGTATAAGCAACTTTATTTAAAATTTCAGGTACAAGAATTAAGCAGTCCACCTCGCGCCAGCACCGTTGTCAAGGATTGCGTGAAAGCTTGCCTCAGATCTACATATCAATTTTTGTTTGAAAACTGCTACGAACTCTATAATAGGGAATTTCAGGTAATTAAAATATATATTGAATTTTTTTTCGAATCTCTGCTGCATGCCTGATGCATTATGGGCAATGTACACCATTGAGTAGACCCCAGATTGTTGAATACATCGCGGTAGGCACAAACGGAGATAGTCTCTACAATAGTTTGTGACAAGGACCACTCAAGGTGATGGAAAAAAGAGAAGCAGGAAGAATTAAAAGACAAAGGAACACACTTTCCGATGCTGACATAGATCTCCCGCTTCCTCACATCACAATTCTCTTTAAACAGCCTCTATGGTTATGGGCGCTGTAAACCCTGTTTTGTAAAAATGGCTCCGAATTGTTCAAAGATCTACCTTTTGGGTCATTTCCATTTAATTATTTAACTACACCTCCGATTTATAAATCTCTTTCGTCAATCTGCTATTTGTATACAAAAAGAAAGCAAGAGTGCCGACGACTTAAAAAAATCGAGTCAGCCACGATTGCCGTCACTATGCCGGCCAAATGATAATATATAATTGTATTTAAATATTCATAAAAAACTTCATAAACTATAATAATAATAATAATTTATTTTATTTACATCAACTAAATAATCTTATAGATAATATTCTAAATATTTTTTTTTTTACAATCCTAATTAGGTGGACCCAAGCGAGTCAAAGAGAGATCCATCGGACCACGGACCTCAATTAGATTCTGTAGATTTCTGGCATAAACTTATTGCACTTATTGTATCTGTGATAGAAGAAGATAAGAACAGTTATGCTCCAGTTCTGAATCAATTTCCTCAAGAACTTAATATTGGACAGGTATGTAGAATTTTAAAAATCTTTTAACTGACACGACATATGACCGCACACCGCCTGGGGTTAAACTGAATGGAGACGACTGTTGCCACAGCGAAATCTATGAAATCAGTAGTCGCATCCACTATAATAATAATAATAAAACGTTTTTGTCAAACAAAAAGTTCATACATTTTTACATAATTACAAAATCAGATATTAGACTTTGTTAGTAACAATGAGTGGTAGACTATGTTAGTATTGTTAGTACCTAATAACTATTTATAATATTTATTACAACTAATAACTGTCTCCACCCAGTGTTTTTGGATGGGTTATGCCAGCCTCAACTGCAGTTTTTAAAAGCTACCACAAACAGTTTACTTACGACTTCTAAAAGCTCATTTTTTTATTAATAATAACAAATGACAGACAATAAACAGAATAGTGTAGGACAGATGTACCGTTCTTTAAAAGAATAACTTCTCTAATCTAATGGATGTTATTGACATTTGATTAACGCATTGAGTTTTTATAAGAAAAGGCAATTTTCATTAGAATGAAACTTACGAATACACTCTACCTAAAAAAAGAAAGAAAACTAGGGGAATTCTTTTATTTATTTTTTATTGAGTCCCTTTATTTGGCCTTGACTGGCCTGATGGTAAACAAGGGAAGGCCCAAGAGTTGACTGAATTAGGAATGGAGTAGGTAATGAATGCCATTACCTAGGGAAATCTAGTTTCTATGCTTCAATTACTCTTGGATTTTTACAGTTACAGTTTGTAGGTATTGTTTTAATAAAATTATTTTGTCTTACAGTTATCAGCAGGCATGATGTGGTCACTATTTGCAGTCGATATGAAATATGCCCTTGAGGAACACGAGCAACATCGCCTGTGCAAGTCTTCCGCTTACATGAATTTGCATTTCAGGGTATAAAACATTTTTTTAATGAAAAACAATAACCTTATTTTTAATTAATCAATCAAATTGGTACGCCTTTCTCCCACAGGGATAGGCAGAGACTAAGGACTTGCCACGATCCTGACAAAACTACCCCGCTTTCCTTACATCCACAACTCTCTCGGTTACTAGCTTTACGGTTATGGGCACTAGGCCACCCAGCTCTCCGATTTGATCGAAAAACAACCTCCGAGGCCTGCCTCGTTTAACGCATCCATCCACATCAGATTTATAAAGTCCTTTCGTCAAACTAATTACATTTAGTACAGATGTCACAATAAAAAACAATAATAATTTAAAATATGTCATCCAGGTGAAATGGCTGCACACAAATTTCGTCAGGGATGTTCCACCTTATGTCACGCAAGTACCAGAATACCCTGCGTGGTTTGAACCATTCGTCATGCAATGGCTTAATGAAAACGATGATGTTTCATTAGAATACCTCAATGGAGCTTTCAAAAGAGATAAGAAAGATGGCGTAAGTTTATTTTTATACACGTCTACACTATCTGCTTGCATCATAGACACTGGAAAGTAATATACATAATCATATTTGTATATTGACGATGAAGTACTAATATCTTCTACAAACGAAATTATTGAACTTTTTTCGAACTTTAACTCTAATTGGATCTTTAAATCTAGACATTAAAATGAAAAGATGGTTATAGAATAGTTAGGAGGTATTGGAACTTCATGGTCGATGTGACAAGGTCTGTGCATACTGGCTGGCTAGGTGACTTTAAAATAAAACAGCTCAAAGAAACAGTAGAGCATCTTCATACAAGGCGAATCGAACACTCAGCACACGCAAGTCTTGTATTCAGCACTCAAGTCGGTGCGCCACTTATTACATTTAGATACAGCTGAGACGTAACGTAACGTTCCTTTAACTTATACTGTGTTTTAAATATCTTTGATTAGCGAGAGTATTTTATTGGCTCTTGCCAACCGTCAGCTTACTCGTAATATTTACTTGTATATTCTGATATTTTGTTGGCGAATAGTTTAGTCGTTATATAGGATACTTATATTTTTTTCCTTTCTTTTTATATAACTATTTTATTATATACATAAAATATTCAAGAGGGCACCCAGTCATACAAGGGGCAAACCACTATCTCTTATATCAATAATATTTAACCCGATTTCGTACCTCTTTTTCGTACAAAAGTAAGCTTATTTTAAATAATATTACTTAGTGGTAGGCCCACCGGTTGCACCTAGTACAGTGGTCTCATTAACTGTACACAAATTTTGCTCAAATATATTTTTTTTTCTTTTTAAAATAAAACATTTTGGTTTGTTTTCAGTTTCAAAAATCAAGTGAACACGCACTATTTAGTAATTCAGTGGTGGATGTTTTCACACAATTAACGCAATGTTTCGATGTCGTCTCCAAACTTGAATGTCCTGATCCTGAGATTTGGAAACGTTATATGAAAAGATTCGCTAAAACTATTGTTAAAGTACTGATTGCATACGCTGATATTGTGAAGAAGGAATTTCCTGAACATCTGAAAGAAGAACGAGTAGTAAGTTCACAAGCACTTATTAGTAATGATAACCAGTCGGCTACACGTTCGATTCTCAGTCAAATCAAATCAAATCAAAATGGTAGGCAGACAGTTGGTGGGCATTTTCCTAGTCTACCATTCGAACTTTGCCGGTTTGCTACTTGCAGTCATTTATTTATAGTAGCACCGCAATCTAGCCTAACATCAGGCTGGGTGCTGTCATATAGCGTCACAATAATAATAATAAAAACTTATCTTAATACTCTTTACTTGACTAAACTGCATTAAACTGTCACGTCTATCTATATCTTCCAAGAGACAAGCAAAGAGAAGATTGAAGATCTCTTAATTTATTTACATCCACAACTCTTTTTTAAAATCAATGGCACTCTTTCAAATTAATATAATACTAATTATTTTCTTTTCTAGGCATGTATTCTGATGAACAATATCCAACAACTGCGTGTGCAATTAGAGAAGATGTTTGAAGCGATGGGCGGTACTAAATTAGAGCGTGATGCTGCTGATATTCTAAACGATCTACAAGCCAATCTTAATGGTTGCTTGGACGAACTAGCTTCTATGTTTGCCGTCAGGTAACCTCATCTCTCAATTTGTAATGATTTACAATTTTGAATTCAATAATATAAGTTTTACTTTTTACATTATCTTTTTAAACGGTTATTAAAATTGTTTCCTTTTCACATTTCTATACTTAGCTTTTATCAAAACACCCCAAAGTATAACCCATGTTCATACAACCAAAGTATAAATACGACCAAAGTATATATCAAATATACATCGCCAAGTGGAATAACCAAAGGCTCTTTTGTTCGCGAACCCAATCCACTACCACTACACCCCGGTCGCCTTAATCAATTATTTTATATTTTGTTTTATTTATTGGACTTGCCACATGGTAAGCAAGTGGATGTCCGCGAGCGCCATTACTCTACAGCTTTCCCGTAATACTTTTATTATTATTAATAATTTGTATTCGCTAAATTAATTATTCTTAGATAGTATAGATTAAATAAATTTCTTTGTCCGGCATAGTGACGGAGACTGAGGCAGCCGTGAACTAACTCGGTTTTTTCAGTCCTCGTCACTCTTGGACCTCCTCTTGCTTATCATCAGGCAGGTCGAGGTCAGATGTCGTGTCACAACAATAAAATAAAAATAAGTAGCCATGATAGAAAAAACAATAACAAAATGCATGCTAAACCCATGCTCAGGCGAATAAATTATTTTTATTTCATTAATATTCTCTAGATTAAGGCGACCGTGGTGTAGTGGCAGTGTAATGGTTACGCAAGCACGAGTGCACGGGTTCAAAACCACTCACCGGTACCAATGTATCTTTGATATATGTACTTTGGTTTTATGATACAAGCCCTTTAGTAGCTTGTATAATAATATGTATAATAATAAAATGTATAATGTATAATAATAAATGTATAATAATAAAATGTATAATAATAAAATAAAGATACATATTATGATTTTCTTTAAAACAAAAATAAGAAGATCCATCTGCATGATGTGGATGGATGCGTTAAACAACATCCAGAAGGGTGTTTTCCGGCCAAATAGGAAACATCCTCAAGATATTCGGATGGCCTAGTGCCCATAACTGTAAAGCTTGTATTAAGAGAATTGTGAATGTGAGAAAAGCGAGGGAATTGTGTCAGGATCGTGGCAAGTGGCGCTCCTTAGTCTCTGCCTATCCTTGTGGAAAAAAGGTGTCACAAATTTATTGCGTGACAATTTTATTCATTGATATTTTCTTTTGTATTTCTAATGAGCTTTTTTATTTTAGTTTGGATGCCCGCATGACAGCTAGTGTGAAAGAGCTTGGAGATCTACTACAAAAAGTGGGAGGTGGAGGAGCTCCGGGTGCTCCACAACCACCGGTGCATCATGAAGCTGATGAAGTGCTAAGGCCGCTTATGGATATTTTGGTAAGTTTAGATGACAGGCGTGGTGCATTACTTAGTACACCAATTCGATACGCGTTCGGTCCGTCTGGTCCCAGCTAGGATTCCCGTTTGGAGCAAATATATGTATACCACAGGAGCGTATGTTCCGAGGAGCTCTTTAACCTTATTCCTTCCTCATCTTTTCACACCACGCTGGTCGGGGGAAGCATCCGCATTTTGTCGACCGAATCGGCAGTCAAACTAAAAAGTTCGGTGCGTCCTTTCTTTGTAGAACAATCGACAGGTGAAATGCTTTGCCAGCCCATGTGTTCTCTCCGTCCTATAACTTTGGATCCTTCAAGCGATGCGTGCATAAGCACTTTTGGCCGGCATAGTGACGGCGACTGAGGCAGCCATGGACTAACTTGGTTGTTTCAGTCGTCGTCACCCTTGGATCTCCTCTTGCTTATCATCAGGCGGGTCGAGGTCAAATGTCGTGTAACAATAAAAAATAAAAAATTATTTCATAGCTTTTATTTGTAATATTTTATAATTAAAGTGAATATTACAAATATTTGTTAATATAAAAAGGGCGGATATTTGCTCTGGGTTTGATTGCTGAAAGAGTGTTAGGCAGTAGTGCCTAGTCTGCCGATATTACTACTAGAAGTACACAGAGTATACGGATAAAAGAATAAAGTTTATGTTTCGGGAGCAGCTTCTAAGATGCCGGTTTTAACTAGGGAAACATTGGGGATTAGGTTGCTACTCGTACTAACAGATAATATTTATATTTAGTATTTACTTGTGGTAGCTGTTGTCTCCATAAATAAGCGACAAATTTATATACAATTTATTTTTAATATTATATTTATTTTGGTATTATTTCATAACAGGACGGATCCCTAACAATGTATGCTGAATCTTGCGAGAAGACAGTATTGAAACGATTGCTAAAGGAATTGTGGAAAGTCGTAATGAAAATTCTAGAAAAGACTGTTGTGCTTCCACCTATGACTGATAAAACGGTATGTCCACGTAATAATAATAATGTTTTAGAGTTCTAGGCCTAACTATGCAAGGTGATAAAAATAAACGTTTCTATGAATGTATGTGTCATCACAAAATTCATTACATATAAGAGAAAATCTAAGAGTGGTAGACAGTGGTGCCCAGTCTGCCAATCCAGCATTTACAATTGTACAGACTGTAAAGCGACTTAGTCGCGTTTCGGAATCAGCTTATAAGTTGACGGTTTCAACAAAGCCGGCATAGTGGTTTGACTGATAATTGCAGTTGTGTAATATAGGCGATATTATTGGACTGCACTTTAGCTTAACATCAGGCGGGGTGTAGTCGTCATCGTAATTATGCCGAGTCACAATTTAAAAAAATGTGAATGATTTCAATAAAATCTATTTACAAATCGATGCGTACGCAATCAAACAACTAAATGTATTATTTCGCATCGTCTCTTCCGGCTCTTGCGCTTTGTCAGTCTCTACAATAATTTCGGAAAGACATCGGGCGTAAAGAAAAAAAAGGACACTCGTTAATAAAAATCAATAGTAGTTAATACCCTTGTCTAAATTCTAGATGATGCTCAAGAATTTGACGAACAATGCGAAGAATTTAGCAGCCAACGCTAAGATTGAAGACATGACGCAACTATTTAAGAACACTGTCGGTAAACAGGACGTAAAACACGCGCTATCCGGCGTCATGGATATATCCAAAGAGGTGAGATAAACAATCAAAATAAACAAACACAACATTTTATAATACTACGTTCACGTCATTTTACGTCAAACAACGAAATTTTTTAAGAGTAGTAGGCAGTTTAGCCCAGTCTGCCGATCCGGGGTAGTACAAATTGTACTTACTGGAAGTGACTTAGTCGCGTTTCGGTATCAGCTTGTAAGTTGCCGGTTCCAACTAGGCTGGCATAGTGGATAGGGTAATTATTTAACTGCAGACGCAATCGCCTCTGGTTACCGCACTCTAGGTTAATATCAGGCGGGGTGCTTTAGTGTAGTGGTAGAGAAATGGTCACGCAAACCGAGAGCATGGATTTATAACCAATGCCATTACCAATGTATCTTAAATATCAATCAATCAAATTGTCACGCCTTTTTCCCATGAGGATAGGCAGAGACAATGGAGCGCCACTTGCCACAATCCTGACACAACTCCCTCGCTTTCAGTATGTACTCAGTATACATCACATCCACAATTCTCTTCATACAAGCTCTAAGGTTATGGGCACTAGGCAACCTAGCTTTCTTGAGGATGTCTCCGATTTAATCGGAAAACTCCCGATATAATTTATGTTTTTTTGGTTGTCCTATTTCTATGATAATAGCACTTTATTAGCTTAATATAAAAATGTAAATAAATAAAAAACTGCACCACTGTACAAGTACTAGTTGCAGATAATATCGCTCATGTATAAAAAATGTAAATTTGTAAAGCACCAAATATAGTTTTTATTTATTTATATTCTTTATACGGCTAAATGTTTAATTTTCTTCCAGCATTTATCAGCCGAGAAAAGTTTGACACCAAAACAATGTGCAGTCTTAGATGCAGCGCTCGATACAATCAAATTATACTTCCATGCTGGCGGCAATGGACTCAAGAAGACTTTCTTGGAAAAGAGTCCAGAGTTACAATCCTTGAGATATGCATTAAGTTTGTATACACAAACTACTGATACATTAATCAGAACGTTCGTTACTAGCCAACAAAATCAAGGTAAATAATACTTGCATTGTTTTTTTTTATTATTGTGACACAACATATGACAGCACCCTGTCTGATGTCAAACGTGAAACTGAAGTGCGGTTTATAAATGAAGGTGACTGTTACTACAGTTAGATAACTGTAAGAAGCAGGCATACACTATGCTGGCCTAATTGGAACCAGCAACATAAACCCTATTCCTGAAACGCGACAAAGTCGCTTTATGGTCTGTATACTTGTAAGCTGTGGTACGACCCCGGATCGGCTGAATGGGCACCACTGCCTACCACTCTTTGAAAGTTACGACATTAAGGCAATCGTAAACTGAATTGTTTTTTTTTTGTCGTCACCGCTTTTTGACTTTCCCTTGCCATTAGGCATTGACCATTAGGCATGTCGAGGTCAAATGTTGACCCTTAATAAAAACTATGTAATACTTATATGAATTACGATCATTCTTATAGAGCCTTACAATTGTTAATTAAAATATAGTTAAATCAAGGTGACCGTGGTGTAGTGGCAGTGCAATGGCTACGTAAGCCGAGTGGCACGGGTTCGAAACCTCTCACCGGTACCAATGTATCTTTGATATATGTACTTTGGTTATCCTGTTTCTATGATACAAGCACTTTAGTAGCTTAGTATAGAAATTTATAATGAAAATAATTTAAAAAAAATAATAATAATATTTAGATGCAGCCGTAGCGGAAGAAGGTAGCGTGGGAGAGGTCTCACTTCAAGTTGATTTGTTCACACATCCTGGTACTGGAGAACATAAGATTACAGTGAAAGGTAAGAACTATACTCGTAGCATGTATTTCAACACTTTGTGGTTTATTTAAAAAAAAGGATAGCCTAAAAGTACGTCACGCGTAAAGCCCTGGTTTCGATTCCCGGTCGGAGCGAATATTTGTTTCATAGCTTTTATTTAATACTAAATATTACAAATATTTGTTAACAAAAAAGAATTTGTGGTGTGACAGAAGAACCATGAAAGTATAATGAAAATGCGGTCGCAACGAAATGTATGTGGAGTGACGATAGCGAATAGAATGAGAAATAACACAGGGCACTAGGCAACCCAACTTTTTTCCGACATTCTTAAGAAATTTGGGTTGCCTAGTGTCCATAACCGTAGAGCTTGTAAGAAGAGAATTGTCGACGTGAGGGAAACGAGGGAGTTGTGTGGCATGACAATGGAGCATGTGGCGCTCCATTGTCTCTGCCTATCCTTGTGAGAAAAATGCGTGACTATTATATTTTTATTTTATTTATGATTCTACAACATAATACGTAGTAGAGTATGATTCTTTTAAATTCAGACAGTACTTGTATTTGTTTACAAATACCGTCATAGACACTAATTACTAAAATTGGTGTAGGAATGTGTACTTAACCATGTCAATATCAAAGTGTACTTGCCAAAATCAAGGATTTTTTTCTTATGAATCATCAGCTCTTGATAATTTAAAGACAATACAAGTTTCCGGTGTACGAAGTTGTTTAACTTGACCTGGAAAGGGCATGATATGCCTTCCTTATTAAGAATATATAAATAAAGTAACCTGCCATATATGAAGTTGTACAGAGATCAACGACTGTCTACTAAGGTTAAATCTTACGTTAACCCGCAAGGTTGATTTTTTCTGTTTTTTATTATCTTTATTACATATCTATTTGTTATTTTATTTTATGTAACTGTCCTATATTGTAACGTTTTATTTAGCTGTAAATTAGTCTTAAATAGGTTTTTTTTTACGTTTATTTTTTGTGTTTGTAATATTTACCTCAGTCACCGTGCCTACCAAAAACGTAACATTATAAAATTATTATTAGGATCGTGGCAAGTTGCACTCCATTATTTCTGCCTATCCCTGTGGAAAAAGGCGTGACAATTCGATTGATTGGTTGATTACAGTGGTGGCTGCAAATGACTTGAAGTGGGTGATTGCCAGTGGCATGTTCCGGCCATTCATTGAAGTAAATTTGATTGGACCTCATCTAGCAGATAAGAAGAGGAAATTCGCCACAAAATCGAAGAGCAATAACTGGAGTCCCAAGTTTAACGAGACTTTCCACTTGTAAGTTGATTTATAACATTTTTTTAAATATTGTATATAGTAAGATATAACATAAGACATCATCAAGAAATCTGGGTGGCCTAGTGCCCATACAGTTAGAGCTTGTATGAAGAGAATTGTGAATGGGAGGAAAGCGAGGGAGTTGTGTCAAGATCGTGGCAAGTGGTACTCCATTCTGCCTATCACTGCGGAAAAAGGTGTGACAATTTGATTGATTGTTGAGTCAGGATCGTGACAATTTGTTTGTTTAATTGATCTTATTATATATACTACTTTTGTTTGCACTAATAAAATTTCTGCAGTAGTGAAGTGATGCGGAAAGGGCGCGTGTTATAATTCGCAAGGGGTGACTTGCACCGCTTCACTACGGCAGGAACCTACGCAGTTAAACGTAATTATTTTGTTTTATTTTAGTATGGTGAGCTCTACAGAGCAGTTGGAATTATTTGAGCTCCATGTCTGCGTAAGAGACTATTGCTTCGCGAGAGAAGATCGGCTTGTTGGCGTTGCAGTTATGAGATTAGCCGATATTGTTGAACAGGTGATTCTATATTTATTTTTGGCTATCGAATTATTGTTATTGTATGTAAGTTTCCTTACTAAAATGACATTTTCACATTTTCAGGGGTCAATCGCTTGTTGGCTACCTCTCGGCACAAGAGTCAAGATGGATGAAACCGGATGGACCATTCTGAGAATATTATCACAAAGACATAGTGATGAAGTGGCTCGCGAGTTCGTCAAACTCAAGTCAGAAATGAGGAGTGAAGCTCCAACGGGTGGACCACAGGGACCAGCGTGAGATTCTCAGTAACATTTTGAGTGAGCCGTACCTAGTCCCACTGACTATACGTCATAAAGGCGCTTTTCTTCACGGCGCGAACTGTCCTCGGATCAGAATGTTTCGACGCCATTTTGAAGTACCGCGCGGAGTCGGTTCTATGAAGTTCTGCTGGATTTCCCACATGAACGGAATCGGTTCCCAATTGCACATAGAGACGCGGCGCCCGTCCGCGCGGCCTCGGTCAGTGTGCATTGTCTTTCCTTTTCTAATTGCCCTCTCGGCGGAGGCGTGTTATGTAAATAATAAGTTACGAAGTTAAGTTTACGCGGATAGTAGATATTTTGCACAAATTGTAAACGTTAGCTGAAAAGACTGACCGTAGTAGCGGCCGGAGGGCGCCGTCCAGCGATTGAGTAGTAACCCAGTACAAATTTATTACATATATATACGTATATTGTTCTACTTATTGTTGTATTGTATAAATATGTTACAATCTTGCTAATATATAGTTTATTGCTAAAGTATTTGGTGCTCTCATACTTCACCATTGGACCGGGTCTCTATTTGTCACTGGACGAAAATAACTCCACGAGCAATATAATAATAATTATATGGACCAAACTGTCTTAATGTGACGATAATAAAGTTCACATTGACGTTATAATAATAATACTATTTTATCTATTTAATCATCTACTTGTTATTTGTGTACAGTAAACTTATGGCCTTATGTAAATTATTTCATTCGATTGTTTGCTTGTGTGGGAGTAGGAGGCGGGTCTTCGGGACCTGGGTTAGTTCTGCGTGTTGGACTGTTATTGAACTCATTTTAACTTGTAACCTTAATCTCATATTTATCGTTACTTTGCGTGATGTATCGAGTTATGTATGGCATAGATGGTATTTAGGTATTCTATTTTGTCTCGTATATTATGATCCGTTATTGATATGTTATGATTCTTTTCTACAAATAATATATAAATTAAATGTCTATTTATGTTTAGAGTATTCTAGTTTTTGCTGTAACCAATTATAGAGTGGTCCGTGTTAATAACCTACACATAATGTATGTATAATGTAATGTAAAATGTAAATACATGAATATCACTTTGTTCTTTACATATTATATATATATACGCTTTGCCTGTTTCGTGTGTAACTTAAAATCTATAAACTCCTATAAGTTATGTATATTATTGAAATGTGATATTGTTATTAAAAAGATACAATGCTGTCGTGAATATAATATATACCTAATGTCTGTTATGTACTTGATTGATTGATTGATTGCGATGGCAAAACGTTATTACATTCCTTATTATTTGAGCACTGAGAAGCTAAAATGAAATTCCAAAACTTGTTATATTTTATAAGTTATATTATTTTATAATACTGTTTATATTTTGTATTATCTTTATGGATATTTATGTTGTATTAAATTTAGTAATTGTGTGTTTCAAGATTATAATAAGACTGCAAAGTCAGTGCTCAATAAAAAATAATTTCTTAAGTATATTTTAAACATGTTTATTTTTTAGTAAATTTTAAATTTCAATTTAAACACAAGTTGCAGACACACAGTGTTTTCTAAAATGACACGTTTTGTAGATTTGTGGGTATATTTTCAAATTCATACTTTTTAAGTTTTCTTATTTAATCTTGCCAGTATCTTATTGATATTAATAACTTCCACAAAATATTTGGTGTTCACTTAAAATAAGGTAATATAAATTAATACTGAATGTATTGTTAGAAAGACCTCAGACCTACCTACAAACCTACATATATACCTACAAACAGCATATCCGCCAAAAACTTTAATGATTTTTATTAATTGATGACGATAGTGTTAAATGATTTGACACTATCAAAAAAAGTATTGAAATAAAAAAAAGATTAGATCAGATATTAAAAATAGATTTATTTGTAAATGTGATATTAAATTATCAAAACACATTGTTTTATTTCGTACTAAGAAAATTTATAAAAATAAAACTGGTTGTTAGTCTGAGGTCAATATAACGGTGTTGTATTGTTGAATTTGAAAATATACGTTAAAGAGGAGCACATATACAACCAACACCGGAATTAAACTTTCTATTGTATTGTATTGTTAGTATTTATCATTGATTACATATCTGTAGATAGAAGATGTGGTTTGTCTAGTCCAAATCTCAATATATTTACTTGTTTAATAACTATATAAATTTAAATTTTTATTCCTAATTTGTATTTCCGAGTCGACTGAATCTGTATAACTTTATAATAGAAATAATTATGCGAATCAAAAAAAAACTGTTCATGTTATTTATAAAAAATATATTCAAATTTTAAAATTCAATTGATAACTAAGTATTGTAAAAAAGTTTGTTATGACAATATTAATCAAATATCATACGAAAATTCATTACATAATATCATTGTTAATTATATTAAAAATCATTGAAACAATTCATAATCAAACCTACATGAACTTTTTCAATAAAATAATTCGTCGACATTCGCTCATACATACATCGTGTTCGTATTCGTATTATTCATTATATTTTGTTCGTATTCCAATAACAATTTGTGTTCATGTAGATATTAGAAATATTCACACAGATTATTATATCAATAATATAAAGAAGGCGATTGTCATTTGTATACGTCCTTACCGCATTTAAACGTTTGACATTCGATTTAGTTCCAATTTTATTTCATACACATCTCATTTCAATATCATAAAGTATTTAAAACATTCTCATAATACTATTTACCATTGACAATACTTGGTAAAATAATTATTGTAAGTTGTGATAGCTACAATATGCATTCGAAGACTGTATTCCTCCACGTTCGCATTGATTAACGTCTCAAAAGTGCTTTAAAGATCTTTTCATATTTATGCTCTGAATACTATTGTTCTTCAATTTAAATTTATTCATCAAATTTCAAATTATTTTGTAATGCGGGCGTGTGGGAACATAGTTTATACTCAGGTACGCTCCAATCTTAGTATTAAAACCAGTCACTAAACGTTGCATATATCTTTGTATAAATGCATATATGTAATTGTTACATGTTTAAACACATTACTGAATTTAGAATTTTTATGAAAAAATAAAATTAAAATAAATATCCGTATTTCAAATATATTTTTCTGTTGTTTTATTTCTTACTCTATCATTCCTAAAAACATATGATTATTTTTCTATAAAATTGTAATAATTAACGTTAATATTTTGTTAAATGAAAGTCCCAATGAATAATGAGGAAGATACATTACAAAATTTCTTAGAACTCGATCGTCAGCTGATTAGATGGTATCTATTTAGTGGCTCGATAATGAGATCGGAACGCAGACACTCCTACTCGTGCTGAAGCTTACGAGTCTACATTTGACGTCACATCCCAGACTTGGGGGGAGATGAATGTTACACGTCACGAGCTTCATTCATAAACACCATTTCTCTACCAACCGTCAATTGGTACGCACGTTCAGGGCGACGATACACTTGTAAACACAAAGTTGCCGCGCTATTTTTAGGGAATTCCTTCTGTTGGAACTACGAAGGGCAAATTATAGTGATTTTGTTTTTGTATATTGTCAAGATGAGTGGAAATTTTCTTACTATACCTGGTGATGACCCTATTCAAAAGAGGTCGCGGGTAAGGCTTCTTTGCATTATTTACTTAATTAACTACTTACCACAATAAGCAGATTATAGACAGTTATTTTTAACTAAATACACATTAAATTAACGATCATTTATTAAAAAACTACAATTACCAACCAATCTTTTCCAACTTAACTATCAATCAATCAATCAAATTGTCTCGCCTTTTTCCCACAGGGATAGGCAGAGACAAAGGAGCGCCACTTGCCACGATCCTGACACAACTCCCTCGCTTCCCTCACATCCACAATTTTTTCATACAACCTCTATTATTATGGGCACTAGGTAACCTAACTTTCTTGAGGATGTGACCGATTTTGACGGAAAAACCCTCTTGTTTTGTTTTATTATTTTAAATTAAAAACTAATTTGTTTTATGTGTATATTATTATAACTATATAATTGTTACTCGTATGGTTCATATCCCCTTTGCAACACAAGTTAAAATCTTTATTTAATTGCATTGTCACTTTTGATCGTGACCGCGTATAGTTTGAAAATATACTACTACGCTTTATTATTCCAAACAAAAGCTGTTCCTTCTGCGTCCTCTGTTTCGCAACTATTACTCACACGTGTTTGTTTTTGACGTTGTTAAAACTATTTAATGGATATTCTAATAACGCTAACATTAAAATGAGAAAATGGACTGTGGAAATATTATATTGTTTTGTAATGACGTGTTTGCGAGCAATTTATATATGGGAAACCAATATCACTTGGCACAAAACGCATAATAAAAATAACACTCTTCCACATAGAAACTGTACGAAAGTGTTAACAGTATTTTAAGAACATTGTTTTAATTCTTTACTGAACTGAAAGTGATGAATTAGACGCAGCTGATCATTTTAATAAGTTTTTATACATTACTATATCTACTTAATGCGCTTGTATTATAGAAACTAGGCGACCAAAGTACTCGTATTACATATTTGAAAAATACATTGGTACAGGCGAGCTGTTTTGAACCTGTGTCTCTTTATCATTGGATACAAATTTATAACTGTTAGACTACGCTTTCCTTAATATTATCCTTTACGTTCAAAAGGTATAGCTTGTCTAACTATAAATGACGCGCCCCTCCACTTTATTGGTTTATTTAAATGTGTGAATACAAATATTACAAACTATACTACTATACTTTATTTTCTTTTGTGTCTAACCAGCAACTGAATGAACAATTACAATTTTATTTTCGGTGTGTTGCATTCATAGTTTATATTCACACGTGTGTTTAAATGCAGTGGGGGCGCGTCATTTCGGCTTAGACAGACTCTATCAAGGTATCATAAACCTTACTGGCTATAGTGTTTATACTAAACATATATATTATAATAGAGACGCTTGATAAGAATAAAAGCCTAATTATAAACAATAAAAAAATATATATTACTACCATTATAATCAATTTTCACGGCTAATCCTCTGCACACAGACTCTATGGTTTAGTACGATTTGCTTATAGAACAATATTCGGGTTCGTCTCCATTTTATCTTATCCCTTGCCTTTATAGAAGTTTAATATGAAAAAAAAATTAGTCAACACGCAATAACGCCATGTACTCGTAATTTTAGTTTATGACACGGAAAATTAATTACATCCTTGACTAAAAATTATAGCCTATATTGTGGTTGCAAATACATTAATCAAATCTGTGTAGAGATCAGAGAAATTTTAAAACACAGCATACTATGTGACAGTTAAGGTCGGTTCAAGAAAAATGTCTACACCGGATATATTTCTTGTTTGTGTCGAGTTAACGTACACTACTTCCTTGTTCAATACGACATTTAGTTATAATTTATGACTTGACATTCTTCATTGTGACACGCCATATGACATTCATTGTGACCGATACTACCTCGGATAGGCAGCCAGACCTAGAGCAAATGCCTGTTATTTCTTCATTATTAACTACTTATAATATACAATTTAACTACGCGTAAATAACTATTAAGTTATTGTTACCCGACATATGACAGCACACCGCCTAAAGTGACGGCTAAATAACCGTAAGTTACAAGCTGATCCCGAAACGCGAATAAGTCACTTGATGGTCTGTATACTTGTAAGTGGTGGTACTACTTATGTGGTGGTATCGGCTGCTGGTAACCACCTAAAACATACAGATACTATCTACCTACTATAATTTATAAATAATTATTATGCACTAGGCTTTCTTGAGGTTGTCTCCGATTAGGTAATGCAAAGGTAATGCGTATGGGTACGTACCTTTGATTAGCCTGGTGGCAAGCATGATTGAAGTCCAAAAGTACCGACGACTGAAGTTCACGGCTTCGACCATCGACCATCTTGCAAAATTACAAATTATTAGGTAATATAGTTTATAAATAATTATTATTATGCATTTTATAATTACTCGTCTATTGATAAAAATTGATATGATAAGATTTTATTTAGCTAATTCAAATGATTATTTATTTATTATGACTCGACATCTGACCTTGATATGCCTGCTTACCATGACCAAGGTCCAAGTGTTCCAGCGCCACTGAAAAATCCGTCTCAGTTCACGGCTGCCCAGGCACCGCCACTATGCCAAAAATCGACCATCTTACAAAACAACAAATAATTTAGATCATAAACATTCGATCTTTAATTAGTAAAAATAAATTGACTGCTACTACACCTAAATAACTGTAAATAGCAGTCATAGTCACTATGCCGGCCTAGTTTGAAACTTACAAGCTGGTCCCGAAACGAGACTAAGTCACTTAACGGTCTGTATACCACCACTACCCCGGATCGCACCACTGCCTACTACTGTTTAAAATTAGTAATTGTGATTAATATAAAATTAGTATAAAATTATGATAAGATATCCAATTTACAAATATAAATACCAAGCTAAAAAATACTCGGTTAAATTTCGTCCCATGGGAAGTAAGTCGTCTTGTCACTGTCAGCCTAATCTAAGAAAACAGAGTAGCATAAAGTTATATTAAAGACAGAATAATTTATATAAAGATTGTTACGAAATAAGAAGACCATCGAGTGACTCAGTCGCGTTTTAGGATCAGCATATTTTTTCTGACCTTAACTTGTATGATGATAAACAATTAAGTATGATGATAACAAAAATCCAGGGCACTGATGACTGAAATAACCGACTCGAATTATGGCTGCTTCAGTCGCTGTCACTATGACTAGAGCTAGAGGTCATTTATAACGCTTCGCATGGAGGATCCGAAATTACAGGATCGGTAGGACACAGCGTCGTTACCGGGCTATAAGGCTTTAGCTGGGCTGTTATTAAATTAAAGACCTAGATTATCTGATGAAGTACCATGAGGATGCAAGGATATTTAAGAAATATAAATATAGAGCCATAACTAACGTTGTTTCAGGTGTGCAAGACGGGTGTTTTTTTTTAATTTCAATTTCTTAAGTTTTTGCCAAAATTGGACCTGCTCACTGCTTTGTGATTGATAAGCAATCACAAAGCAAGTCGAGGTCAGATGTCGAGTCACAATATAAAAGAGTAGTAAAGATCTATAAATATAAAAAAAAAAGTAAAAAGTATGTTGTTACTTACATACATACAAATTATTGCAAGTGTCCTATCTACATAAATAATTACATAAAACATACAAAATAACTTATTCATTTTAATAGCCAATACAAAATAACATACATTTTATTCATCTGCACTGTTACCAGGCAATGTGCAAATCTATTCACTTCAAATAGCTATAAAAATATTGTCTTGACAAACTGCCATTTTGTTTCGAAGCGATATCATGTCTCACACATCATTGGTGACTTAATAAGAAAAACATTCACACATTTTAATATGAATTATATTAATTACATCGGTGTATGGTTGGATGTTGAATTTAAGATTTATGCTCGACTTAATGCCAACACCTGTGTGGAATTCGTAACTACAAGTGCGAACGCGATAGTTTCGCTAATTAACATTCACTGGTTTTATTGCCATTTCTATAAAGTAAGCGAAGTAATTATTATTAATATATAAATATATAATAAGTATGTAATATATAATGTATACAGACCGTGAAGTAACTTAGTCGCGTTTCGGGATCAGCTTGTAAATTGCTGTTTTCAACTAGGGCAAAGTCGATGTGACTGCTTTTTAAAGTTATTTAACTGTAGTTGCAGTCACTCACTTCAATTTATAGACCGCAATTCAGCTTGACATCAGGCGGGGTGCTGTTAAATGTCGACCCAAAATAATAATAATAAAAAAAACACCAGAGACAAGTTAAATATTTTAAAATAAGAATGCGAAAAATAATTATTCAGAAAGTTTAACATTTCTTTGTTGACTAGTGGTTGTGGAATAGTCTCGCAAACTATACGTAAAACTATGCCTGGTATCTTACCCCGGTTCAAAACTACTTACAGGCACTATTGTATATTGATATACAAGTGTTGTAGTAGTGTATGATTTAGTAGCTTAGTATAGAAATGTAATTTAAAGTTATAAATAAAAATTACTAAAGTAATTATTTTCAGTTTCATCAAAATATGTAGTTTGCTTCACCCTTTATAATTAATAGACATTGCCCGTATACATAATAAATAAATAATTTTAGGGAAATTTTGTTTTTAATTTTCCAAAATCCGTACAAAAATTTAAAACATGTTAAATTAGAATCTATATTTCAAAGAAGATTAATTACTGTCAATTTCACAATTTTAATAAATTGATATTTTATCGCCAAAAATTTTTCATTAAATATTTTGTTGGTCCGGAACATCATTCTAACCTTGAATTTTATAAAACGTTTTACGTGAAAGAATCTGTTCCATACCTTTAGATAAACCGACGCAGTTATATTAATATTAAAAGCTACATTTATAGCTAAATGGAGGCCAAAGTCAATATCATTGCGTAAATAAATTCTTTAACATCAACAAACAAAATACATCTGAACCATCCTAAACATGCCCATCAATTTATTTTCCAAATTTAATTTCATTTTCCATGTTTGCTTTTCTATATATACCTACATATATAGAATTTATTTTGGCATGGGTATTTGGCAAGTAAAGTGATTGTAAATGTTGATTCTCTGATGATATTATTGATTTTTATCCGAAACTGTGTCCTATGATTTCTAAGTCGTCAGCTCTAATTGATCTCTACTGAGATAATCATCTGGCAGGCAAAGGTACGGTACCGCTTATTTTCTATAAGATAAATACCTAATACAAATAAAACTTGTCTTAAGTCTAATGAAACTTAGACTAAAGAAATATTGTATTTTTAATACTGAATAAACTGAAAAATTACTAATATAAAATACTAATAAAACTTTGTTTAGGATTAGAAAATACTGAAAATGATCACTTGTAGCGAAGAAAGTGGCCACTAACAATAGAAAATTATAACGAGCAACTATTTAAGATGAATCTTAAAGTACCTTAAATTAGAATAATCTCTATTAGCATAGAGACAAGCCTTTTTTTATTTTTTACTAAAAATGCATTTATAACCTATTGAATATCGTCATAAAAGGAGTCTACTAAAGTTTCCATTGTAAATAAGTTCCGGTCGCATATTTTCTGAAATTCCCTTGGAATATTTACGCGGGTGAATGGCAGATGTGTGACTCAGTGACGTCGTTTTGGCATCAACCCCACTCATTTTACGACCTTGCTCTTACTGTATGATGTTTAGAACTTGAATGATCACTATTTTGACGCGAAATGATTCATTTCTTCTTCCGCCTTGATCTTCTATTACACATAACAAACAAAAACGTTTAGGTTTATTTCATGAATCTTTATAGAGAAATATTCTGATACTATATTTACATTATTTTTTGGCAAATAATACTAATATGTTACAATTAAATAAATTAATGAAAAATAATTTTCCTATATAAATCACTCCCGTCTGTAGATAATGAGCATTTTATCGTTAAAAGTGATTCAGCGTGAATAGTTCGAGCGAATCTAATGATACGTTTTGGCTTAATGCCATAGCACATTGACAATGGCTACAAATATAATTCTTCTTTATGCGTAGCACTGACCTGTATAATATCAATAAAGTGTTTAGAAATTGCGCGGTCTCTCTTTGTTCTAATTTTCTTATTAACACTGCATAAATTAGGTCAAGATTTTCAAAAATCCTTTTTTAAACATTTGGCGGTTTTTTTTTGGAGAATTTTGTTTAAAAGAAATATTACTTTGTATTGTTCTAAATAAAAACCTAATATCAACTACACAATTTTCCTCCCGTTTATTAAACATTTATTTAACACATATTATACTATAATATGTAAAACAAATATACCTATGTATACCTAAAATAATTGTTCTAAAAACTATTATACAATATAATTATCACTTTTACATGTATTTGAAAACCACAAATTGTTATCAAATAATTACTAAAGTCTATATTCCCACAGGCAGGGATAATATAGCGCTACTTTCCACTGTGCTGACACAACTCTTTAGCACAACAGTGCTATCGTAGATGTTATAGGCATTGTTTATAACAATGTTGTTAAATAAATAAAGATTTACAACGTTGTTTTTTGTTTTCAGAGTTCTTCATTAACAGATTTAATATCTTCATTTGATACAAAAGCTCAAGCACATACGGACCTACAAAAAATAACAGCCTTTAGTGGACAATTCGATAAAAACTTTAAACCCACATTTTCAAAGGACGAGTATGGAAAGTAAGTAATATTTTATTTTATTAATTAAATTGCCTCTTTATTTTTCATTTAATAAGTCCAGGGCCTCGTTTCTCGTAATAAACAATAGCGAAATGACTTGTACACGAACTGCCACTGCTTTATCAACATGACTTTTATGATAATCTAAATATATTTTTGGCGACGGAAAATCAGTGATTCTCACAGGTAAACAATCAACGGATAACAAATCAATAGGTAACTACGAACCCAGGATGTGAAGAGAGTGCAGGCAAAATATGTGTTTGACTATAATGCATAAGTTCCATAGAGAACTTTGTAATCATCCCTAAGTATAGCTTGGCTAACTATAAATGACCCGCCCCTCCACTTTATTAGTTTATTTAAATGTGTGAATGCAAATCATTCTGACTTTATCAGCGTGCTCCTCCTTTTGTGTCTAACCAACAACTGATAACAATTTTTGGTGTGTTTCATTCATATTTTATGTTTTCTCGTGTGCGCAAATGCGGTGAAGGGGCGCGTCATTTCGACTTAGACAGACTATACTACCTTAAAAAATATGAATATATTTAATTAATTATTCAATTAATTAATTACCTAAGAAAATTATTTAAAATGTGGCCATTTTTCTCAAAAACGCCAATATCAGCGATAATTTATTCACATTGTCGTCATAATTTTACTTCGCTCTATAAAAAAGAGCTAAATCTATTAAAATTTATAGCACAGTAATTTTTATTTTTGAATATCCGGTGGCTATCAAATTTTATGTCAAAGACAGAATATATTACTAAAAATAATTTACCCGTGGAATTATGAAGAAGTATCAAAGTCCAATAAATGATATTTTTATTTACTCTATTCCAAGCTTTTAATACTTTTACTACAGCTGTGTACTTTTAGTTCCGCTATTCCTAATGTATGTTTATTAATTTCTAAAAGTTCACTTGGGATTTCCTATATAGAGTATTAAAAATATTATTTATAACTTTTATTAATTTACAATATTTATTCTACAATATACCATACAACTTTTATAACATGGATGCTAGAGATTCATTAGTGATTTTTTCCTCATTATTTTTACTACATTATCATTATTAAGTCCGCCTGCGTGCACCATAGTACGGCAAGTAATAAATAAATATATTATCGTTGGTTTATATTTTAAAAACATGTAAAGTGTTCTTCTATACTGTAACATCATTTTATAATAAGATAATACATTCATAAATTTTAATTATCTTTTTTTGTATTTTCATCGTGGCAAGTGGCGCTCCATTCTCTTTGCTTATCCCTGTGGAAAAAGGCGTGACAATTTTATTGATTTGATTAATAATTTGATTATCTCCTTTTAATTGTGAATATGGAGGCACGGTAGTGCCCCGCCATACAATTTACAACAATAACTACAAAAATAAATGACAGATTTACATTTAAAGAAATAGGGCGTGAAATTGTGTTTTTCTAAGACAACTTTTGCAAGCGTTGTTATAGGCGAAATAATTCGTCAGTGTCTCGTTCCAACTAAAATCTTGAATTATGTTATTCGAATTTCTTTCTGTCAGTCGGGAGTTTGGTGACAAATTGCATGGTTGCATAACACTACGCAAAAACAAAAGATGTTACTATTTATTTATATTCTAACAAATTATTACAAACATCTGCTTTTGTTTTCTTTGTTATTTTAATACGATTTGTGGTTATTTAATTGCTAATATTTTACTTTTATTTTCTGTGATGGGCGATAAGCTTTCAACTTGTCACCATTTTAAATTAGAACATTATTTATCCTACTTTTTTTGAGGCACTTAAGCCCGACTGATGTTAAGCTGGAGTGCGGTCCATGAACGGAGACGACTGCTACTACCTGAGTAACTCTAAACTGCAACTTATCTCAACAAATTACTGTAGTTATATGAAGCTGTTAAGAGTACCTAAATAATTTGGCCACTTTTTCAGTTTATAAAGCCGTAAAAATATGAATAATAAAAATAAATCCTCTTTACAGTCACAATCTCCTGAACAGACAAAATTATACCTTAAAGGAAAATGTATACCTATGTTATTAAGAAGCTTAACAAAAGTAGTATAAATAATTTTATAATATTATATTCCCGTACAAAGCTACAAAAAATACTTATATCATAGAAACTGGAAAACCAAAAATCTCCCATTCCTTATTAATGAACTAACAGTCTTTGATCGGCATAGTGACGACGACTGCGCTTTTGGACGTCCTCTAGCTTAATAAAAGGCAGGTCTAATAAATCAATCAAACAAATTGTCACGCTTTTTGCCCACAGGGATAGGCAGAGACAATGGAGCGCCACTTACCACGATCCTTACATTACTCCCTTGCTTCTTTCTCATCCACAATTCTCTTCATACAGTCTGTGTGGTTATGGGCACTAGGCAACCTTACTTTCTTAAGGATGTCTAAATGCAAGTTTAATAAAAAAATATAACTCTAGATGTAACATTTATTGTTATTTCTTTGTAGACCAATTCCTGGATCGAAAACTGAATTAAGAGGTGCTGAAGCTCAAGCTAGAGTATGTAACGAAATGAAAGAGTTATGTTCAATTATATATGACTATGGCAAAACACCGTGTAAAGGCCTTTTACCTCCAGAACTCAAGAACGCTACAAAAGTCATATCTTTTGGTGAACTTTTCTCGGTAAGTTATTTATTCAATCAATCAAATTGTTACACCTTTTTCTACAGGAAAAGGCAGAGACAATTAATTTAACCCATTTTTAAATATTTTTTGCGGTTTTTTTTACATTTCTATACTAAGCTACTAAAGTGCTTGTATCATAGAAACAAGACAGCCAAAGTACATATATTAAAGATACATTGGTACCGGTTGGCGTTCTCGAACTCGTGCTCTCGGTTTGCGTATCCATTGCACTGCCACTACACCACGGTCGCCGTAAGGGATGTATCATTGAAACGCAACTACTCGTACACAAAAGTGCATGAAAAGCAATTCAGTTATGTCCTCTATTGGTTTAACATTTTAGTACTTATTATTATTTTTGTATAAGAAGTTATATAGTGTTTTTTTTTGTTGTTCTTTCACATTATGACAAACCCCCGCCAGTAAAAGAGTTGTAGGCAGTGGTACCCAGACTGCCGATCCGGGGTAGTACCACCACTAACAATTATACAGATCGTGACGTGATTTGGTCACGTTGCGGGATCAACTTGTAAGTTGCCGGTTCCATCTAGGCCGGCATAGTGGATGTGATTGCTCCTCACAGTTATTGAATTGTAGTAGCAGTGACATTCATTCATGGACCACACTTCGGGTTAACATCAAGCGGGGTGCTGTCATATGTCGAGTCACAATAAAAAAAATAAAAAAAATGTTTTTGTATAAGAAGTTTTTGTATAGTGTTTTTTTATTGTTATTCCACTTATGACAAATGCCCGCCAGATGTTAGGCTGGAACGCGGTCCATAAATATAAGCGACTTCCAGTTACAGTTAATTAACTGAAAGTCACATTCACTATACTGGCATAGTTGAAATCAAACACTATACAATTTTCAATAATTATTTATACACTTGTTTCTCGTGATTGGCGTAATAATTATTAGTCAATTTCAGTGTCTTAATTTCGCAATAAACATGTCTGTCAATAAAAGGTCTAGATTTTTATTTATACCTATTTCTAAATAAATAATCACGACTTTCGTCTTATTCTTACTTACCTAATTGATGAAGCCATAGACCAGCATGTATTATGTATTATAAGCCGTACTTTCATGCGGTGAACAAAGCGTTAAGTGCCTAATGTAGATTTATAGAACAAAGAGATATAATAACAGTAAACGGTATGAATAATTTGCCCTAAGTTTTTATTATTGCGAAGTTAGAGTTCACCTGAACGAAAAATACCTCGAATTGCTTGATGGTAAATAAGTGGAAGGCCAAGAGAGCTGACGTCTGAAATACTGCCGAAGTTTGAGATTACCTCAGTCGCCATCATCTTTTTGGTCGGCAGCCCTAGATCTTTTTACACTTCAGAGAATATATATAATAGAATGGTAAAACATTCCATTAGTTGAATTTTTGATAAAGAAACGATGCGCTGATGCATTATTATTCGACTGTCGCTTTGGTCAATAGAATGTGGATACTTACATCGACGATGGGTATCACAGGTACTAAAAAGTTAAGATAGGAACAAGATTAAAGGGTTCTTCAAAATATTTGGCGCGGATAAAAAGGACGCATGCTGCTTTGACTCTGCGGTATTGTCTTGAAAGTTTTGAAACGATACGCAATTCAAAAATATTAACCCTAAATCAAATATTTTTGCATTCTGATTCACACTATTTCAATGTAAGACATTTGGCGTAGAAAAAAATAGGTGGTCATTTGCCTTAGTCATAATTCTTGGTAATTTTAATTTGTTAATTGACTATTCATATTTACATTTTATTTTTCATAATACATTTTTTTTTTCCTAAATAATTTAAAGTATTTCTAAATTTTGTTCGATTAGGTGTTTTTTTTTTTTGAACATTTCTTCTTTACATAATATATACATTTTTTAGAGTTCATAACATTTCAAGACGTATAGTTATTTAATTGTCAAAATTACCTCAATATAGGATATCGCCTTAACGTCATGTGTACAGTATATATAATAAAATATATTATATATATACAAAGTATATAGAGTGTTTGTATGTATGTCAAATGTCAAGAACAAGCTTAGTAGTAATTGACATATTGACATGATAATTTCCTCGCTCTGTATACTATCGATATTAACATAAAAATAGATTAGGAGCACCTATATTAGAGTTTTCCGTGAAAATTATATAAGTTCAAAGTTTTATCTAAAGGACATCATTCATTTTGTCCATACAAATTTGTCCCCATGGACTTGGGCTTCATTGTATTAACAGTTGCATATACATTTTAAAATAGTTTAATGTACGAATATAACAATGTAATTGGGAAATATTTAGTCCTTTATTTTGCATAGATTAGGTGTGCAAAATGATCAAACTATAATTATGGCGTATCTTCGTGATTGACAGACGATACAAAATCCATATCTTATTTTATAAATAACTCAATTGTACAGTAATTAAAAGTAAAATTGTTATTAGTTTTAACAATACAAGTATCGTAACTAACATTTATATATTTTTTCATCATTGAACATTACAAAAGTAGTACATAAAAACCCAAAATGAATGATGATTTTTATCGTAACTTAACGTCTGATCTTGACTAGTCTAATGCTAAGCAAGAGGTGGCCCTAGAATGCCAACGACTAAAACATCCGACTCATTTTACGACTATAGGATGAGGAGAACATGTGACTTAAAAACGAACCGTTTAGTTCGACTGTGCAGTCAGGTAATTGTGTAAGACGGTCATGCATTGATGCATATACGAGTATATGTTGTATGAAAATACAAAGGTGACTCATAACTAAAATTATCAGTTATAACTATTGAAAGACAAATTTAATACCAAACATGTGGCATTCATAATAATTTTAATCTTCCCTGAACTTTAACTTGACATTGGGCGAGTCCGTTTGAAGAATCCAGAGAGATTCCTTTGTCACCTTGACATCTATAGATCGAAAAATATAATACTATAGGAAAATAAATTAAAAAATGGAATCAAATTTTTAATTAAGGTTATATTGATACTATTTTTTAAATTGTGGCACTCCGCCTGATATTAAGCTGAATTGTTTCCAATGAATGGAGGCGACTGCTACTGCAGGTAAATAATTGCAATTAAAAGCCGGTCTAATTAAAACTGGAAACTTTCAAAGCTATCCCGAACTGAGTCAATTTACGATCTCTAATGACTACCAACTGTCTACATACTACTCTTTTTAATTTTTTGTTGGTTCGATAAATTGAGGATTGGTATGCAGTGGTACCCAGTCTGCCGATGCGGGGTAGTACCACCATTTAGAACACAGACCGTAAAGTGACTTATTCGCGTTTCGGGATCGGCTTGTAAGTTGCCGGTTTCAACTAGACCGGCATAACGCTAGTGATAGTTACAGTTATTTAACTGTAGTAGCAGTTACCTCTATTCATGGACCGCACTCCACGTCATATTATGTCAAGCTACTATTATAAAAAATGCAATTTTAAAAAATATATCGGATTTTTATTTTTATTTTTTTATTTAACTTTCCATCCATTGAATGTTTTTTACAAGTGCACACTCAAGTCTGTCAGCACCATTATGGACGCAAATGAGAAATATCTATCCATCCTTTAAATGGTTGACCTACAGTAAAATTTAATACTGAATAAATCTTGTAATGTAAAACAAATATCCACTTTTAAATTCTTGTGAATTTTTTTCAATGCCAATTTTTACAAACCAGGTGTGTTATTTATGTCTGGTTAATTACTTTTGTTTTGGCAAGGGGAATTCTGTGGGAGAATATTCTCTTATGTAATTGTATATTGTTTAAAAATTGCGACAAACGACTTTACTAAAATAACGTTACACTGCCTGCCTTACACCAGTAATTATGACGCATCAAGTTTGCTATTTATAATTACGATTTTTTGCCGGCATAAGGACTGCTTAGGCAACAGTTTTTAGGTTATAGAACACGGTTTTATCAGTCGTCGGTGCTCTTAGAACTTGTTTTGCTTACCATCAGGCAAGTAAGGATCAGTAGTCGCGTCTCAATAAAAAAAATGCTCAGAAAATGGTTTATTACTTATTGTATATTTGAATTTCAATTTATTTATTTTGGGTTCGAGAATCTTTACATCCTTTAGTTTCTCATTCACAAATAATTAAATTAGATCTTCTGCCCTTCGTTTGGCCGAAACCCGGAACATTGGGCTTGTTAATCCTCAAGACCGCATTCCATACATTCGAAGGCGAAATTTCAACACGTGAATCATACATTCCACAGTTTTATCTCTGAAGATGAGACTTAAACATCAACACATAAAATCCTTTAGTTAGCTATACATACATATAATATTACAAATGTTTATACTAATGATTTAAAATTGGCATATTTATACCTTATAAAAATATACCAGAGCAGTTTATTGGCCCTTGCAGCTTCCGTCAGGTGCAGCGCACATTTATTTAGGTTTATAGCATTTGTCGTCGGTCACGATACGTCCGCGCGACAGGTTATGACGTCACTAGACATTCCACGGCGCGACGCCACACCACGGCCAAGTTTTAATTTGGGATGTGGTTTACTAATGCAAGACCGTTCACTCGCACGTAATTAGCAATATAAACAAACATAAACCGGCCCGAATATGGAAATGGATATTTACGACGCTCAATCTGAAATATCACAAACTATTCCTGTAACAAATTAGATCATAACAATAATATTTGTTTGAAAATAAACTATTTCTGATTGTTTATTTTTAATTTAAGAACGAAATTCGATGTGCCTATAAGAATTTGAGTATTAGTGAAATTCTCCGCTACAATCTACGTTTATGAATATTTTTTATTATTATTGTGGCTCGACATAATGACAGAACCCTGTTTATTTTTTAGCTGGAGTGGGGTTCTAATTATTGGCAACTGCTACTACAGTCAATTTACTGCTAGTAACAGTCTATAAAACGAAAAGTTAACCACCAACTCTTTTATACACTTAATTATTATAATAATATCTGATCTTGGTTGTCGATAAATTTTGAGTTGTGTTTATGAATGTTCTTAATGAAAAAGTTCGTTCTAAAACCTAGGTAAGCGAGAAACTTCTGTTAATCAAATCAACCTAAAGAAAATTTCTTTTACAGATTTACACAGTAATATCCGACAAACTTGTTGGTATTTTATTAAGGACGAGAAAGTATAATTTGACACAATTCGAGGGAGAAGTCTTATTTCAGGTATGTCTTTAATATTTAAATACTGTTTCAGCTTGATTGACTTATGTTATTTTTCATCATAAACTTTCCTTCAAAGGCCGAATTTGTCTAATTAAGTTTAAACTTTGGTAGATCTCGCGGGTTTTTTTCTTCATGAAAATTAGTATGGATTTTTATTATATTTATCAATCAAATTGTCACGCCTCCCATAGGCATAGAAACAGTGTAGTCCCACTGGTCCTGAATGAAAATGAATGCTTACTAGCATTTAAATAACAGCGAGTAGCAGTCGCAGCCACTATACCGGCCTAGGCAAATGACAACTGTTTGCCTACCACTAATGCCAATCAAGTTACTTTATGTTTGTTTCTTATTTATATATATTTTTATTATGACTCGACATATGACAGCACCCCGCTCGATGTTAAGTGTGGTCCATGAATGTGTGTCACTGCTACTACAATTCCATAACGGTGAGTAGCAATCACTTCCACTATGCCGGCCTAGATGGAACCTGCAACTTACAAGCTGATCCCGAAAACCAAATCACTTCACGGTCTGTATACTTGTAAGTGGTGGTACTACCCCGAATCGGCAGATCTTTTATAATTTATCGTAATAATATATTATAGCGTAAGACGAATATTTTTTTAAACAAAATATATGTTTACTTCACAGAAACGTGACGACGATGTCCCCATATTCTTGATGAAGCCTATGAAAGAGATAATAGAATACTGCGACAACAAAGCCCTTCAAGCGAGGCGATCCGTTTCACCGATGCCTGGCGCATTCAGTTAACATAACATAAACTAAATATAAGTTATAACCAATTAAGACATATCAACATTCTGTATTCATAATAAAATTGATTGTTGTGTTCATCTTAAAGCAACTCCAAAAGAAAACGTCTAAATGCTAAATACGCAATTTTCACGCAATCATGTTCGGGTAGCGTGCCGACCGCATTTTTGAATTGTAATGTGGAACAAATGAGACAATTTGAAATACTCTTGTCTGATGTGGCCTTTCGTTTTTATTGTCTTAATTTTAATCCATTATTATCTTGTAATATTTATGTAAGTATAAATTCAAGATGAAGATGAGTGAATTTTCAACTTTAGGTCTCTTATAACTAAAGGAACCTTAAAATTTTGATAAGTATTGTAATATCATAATTAGAATGAATTTAAATTGTAATAAGTTAATAACCTAATAAGTTTTTACTTCAATACGCAGTAGAAGGATCTCGAATAATGAAACACATTAGTTAAACGATTTGCAATAAAACTGCGTATGTAATTAATTTGCAATTGGAGTTGGTATGCATTTTATAGCCTTTCAGAATGTTTAATTGAGAATAGTGGACCTTTCAAATTAATCTGACAAAGTTAACAACCAAATTTTCTCTTACATCTGCACTTTAAATTAATCTTTTTTTTATTATTTATTTAACTAGCTTAATTGTTTAACAAGAAATAGAAAATGATAGTGACTCCAATATATTTTAATTTAAATTATAATAATTTATCAAATTCTAAATCAAGACGTAAAAGGCTTTTGCATAATTTCTTTTTTAAAAAACATTTGAATGTGATATCATGATTATGTTTGAAAATTAGTTTTAGCTTATTCTTATTCTAGACTTGACGAATAAGGGTTACTGCTGGCCAATTTGTGAGACAGTCTTAAGTAATATAAACACAATGACCTAAAAATTTACCACCAATAACCAAAGATTTGAATGTCGCCACGACTTGATTGTCTAAACGAGATTAGAATAAATAGGTTATAAGTATGGGACCTTACTACACTTTTTTATTTATACTTCTTACTTATTTTATAATATGTAATTGTTTTATGTATGTATAGTTGAGCTATAAGGTAGTTATGGCAATTAACGGTATTTGTTTAATAATGACCGATACTGCATGTTAAGTCACTCATGCACTCATAGTAAAACGTGTATCTAAGCCTACATGTGTGAAGCCGTGTCTGTCACTAGCCTAAAAGTGACAGATACGGCACATACACTAGTTTTTTTGAATGACACTAGAACTGCTGACACTGAAGATCTGTGTATTTATCAATTAATTCATTACTTTTTTGTTATTTAACATTTTTTGTCATTTGTCATTGCTATCTCCTTCTGCCAAGCGATATACATTTTTTATTTTTTTATCGTGACTCGTCATATGACAGCATCCCATTTGATGTTAAGCTGGAGTGTGCTCCATGAATGGATGTCACTGCTGCTACAATTCAATAACTGTAAGTACTAATTACATCCTAAGTGGCCTAGTTGGAACCGGCAACTTACAAGCTGATCCCGAAACACGACTAAATTACTTCACGGTCTGTATACTTGCAAGTGATCGTACTACCCCGGATCGGCAGACTGGGTATCACTGCCTAACACTCTAATCTGTAGTGCATTAGATAAGATTAAATTATAAAATTTCTACCAAGTCCGTATCGCGATCGTATGTACATTCATACTAACCGCGGTGACTTCCACAGATTTCTCACAGACACAACCGATTAAGGTGTATAAAACATTCTCGTCAATAATGGCTGACTGCAGTGAGCACAAAACCAGGTTATTGTACTATCTAGCTGACGGTTACTCTACACTCGCTTGCTCTAGACATTATTAATACACCTTTACTTAATAATTATGAAATATTCTTTTGTGTCTGAGCTAGTACGTGTCTGCCACGTACGTTGTCCGTAGATATGAACGGACCTTAACGTGAAAAAGTAATCTAATCTGGTCAGTGGCGATCCATTATGTAACACAATTTACTGCCTTAAGTACCTTAGGTAGTAAAGACGTTTATTAATTGTTTGTTTAAATCATATTGGATTGTGTTCCAAAAGTATGTTTAATTTTATTGATTTTATTTAAGTTCATTATCTCAGGAATAAACTCATCATTATTTATTAAAGTATCTAATATTAACAGTATTTTCAAAATTTCTAGTCACTTTAGGGTAATTTGTAAAACATTTTGTATATGTCTATGTAAATATATTATTTTTATAATCTGTTGATTTTTTATTTATCTTTACATTTAATTTTATAAAAACCCATTTTTTAAAGGTTCGCTTTTTAGAGATAATTAAATGAATGATAAAATAATATGAAATAAATGAAATGAACCCTAACAAGCGATCTCAGTGCGGACAAAAAAAAAAGGAAAAATAATTGATCAAACAGCCACCTACAGCCTACAAAGCTATCTAGAATTTTGATTGGATTGCATAGATCTTTGGACATATAACAACAAGAATTTTTCAATATTTTTATTGATGCTCCACCCGTGCCAGCACTCCGCCTGATGTTAAGTGCGGTCCACGCAATCGCTCCAACAGTTAAATAATTTAGCCGTCGCATCCATTATGCCGGCCTATTTTGAATCAGGAACTTAGAAGCTTATCCCGAAATGCGACTAACGTCACGGTCTGTACACTTGAAGGTGGTTGTACATCCCGGATCGAAAGACTGGGCAACACAACCTACCACTTTTAGAAAACCAGGCAAGATACTAATTTCTTTATTGAGAAACATATAAAATTAAAAGTATATTAACTATAATTAAACTATAAATAAAAAATATCGTCTAATGACGTCATATAAATTATAGGTCCAAGGAGACTAGCAACATTTTCCCTTTGTATAGCTTGGCATACGTTTGTATACATTGGCAGTAATTCCCAGCCTTCCTGTCTAAAGACTTTTTCGTCAGCCGCTTAATCAACTCCTTCGCCAGGCGCTTAGCTAAAGGTCCCTAAGGGCCCATCGTCTCGACCCCAATTTGTAACCAGCACCTAGGTTGGCGTATTTGCGCAGCTTGAGGTTCTCAGCAGAAATTGCTGCACTTCCCGCGCTTATCGAGGTCTCCTGGATGTGAGCTGAAACTAATGTGTCTACACAAGTCGCATCCCACACCGGAGACCTGCCAAGTTTCTACGGCCCAACAGTCATACCCGCGCAATACCAGAGGGTTCTGCGCGGACCCGACAGTGACAAGAGCCCTTCGGATGATATCGTTGAGTGCCGCGTGACGGGGAATGCGGCCGGCACTTTTGGCACAAGAAAGCCCTAGTGGAGTATTCATATTATTTAATCTATATAAATATTATAAATGAAAGCAATTTGAATCCGGGAATTTACGCGTAATAGGCTGGCGTCCTAACAAATGCCAAAGTGTATCGTCAAAGTATAATACCTATCTCTGTCCTAATGTCTAACTTCTAGTTGTCTACTGGCCTATACTTAACTATAATTAGGTTGTGCTATCTAACTTGTCTTACATAATAAGGCAACGTGACATTATGTGAAAGGACATTAATCAAATACGTTTAGTTTATGACATTCTGACTTAAATATATTTATAATAAAATGTAATTACTTAATGCATATACAGTAATGTGACAGAGAGATATTATGGTCATAAATATTATTTGAGTTAATTTACAAACGTTATAACAGAACATTCTTAATCGATGGCTAAAGTAGCAGTTCAGACAACTAAATATAAAGTAAAATCAAAAGAAAAAATAAAAATATGTTACGAACAAAAACTATTAAATATTATTGTATATATTTTAGCTTTTTCCGGGCAAAACAGAGGTATACAATTCAGATATGGTTTTGCCCAAAAAATTATCTTTACAATTTACGTGTATTTCTGGGTGTTATTATTTATTTTTTTAACTATTGCCTATTGGTCCTTAAAAGTTAAAACCATATTATCTTTTATTCGTTCCCTTCTCTACTTTTTCTGTTATTTATCGACAACAATATCAGCTATATTAACAAGGGTCAAAAACTATAAAATCATAATTAATAAGATGCGCAATTTGAATTACTATCTAGTTTGTAATAAAAGTACATTGAACCGTATGTACGTAACAACGTTTGTAGTTGCAATTTTATGTAGTGAAATGTATCAATTATGTACAGATATAATAAAAATAATGCAAACAAAACAAGTTCTTAGTTTAATATCTTGGTTTGCATTCTTTGTGATCCATTTAGATTGCGTCTGGCGTTACGTTTTATCCAATTTCATTAGAACTAAATCAGAGGTAATCTATTACAACTTAAAATTGCTTCACAAAAGAACACAAAGGCAATGCTTTAACCAAAATCACTTCAAGAGGTCTCCAAAATTACTTCAATACAAGAAAAGATCAAATGATAATGTTGACAAAGAATTGGTACAGATACAAAATAATTACGAAGATTTAGTTTGTGTTCAGAGGATAATAGTCAATATATTGAATCCTGCGGTAAGTTCTAATATTTACTAAATAGTGTATTTAAGAAGTATAAAGAAAAGAAATTGTGTTCGTTTTCAGATGAATTACGAGGGACGACCTGAGATTTTTAAAAGGCAAAATATAAAAGGAATATTTTTTAAAATTAAATGATTTTAGACATACCTACATAGAAATTATAAGTATTCAAATAAAACCGCATAGTATAAGCGACTGCTAAAGGCAGGCAGTTATTTAACTGTAGTATCAGTCGCCTCCATTGATGGAGAGACAGGATAGGTACATAAAACATCAAATATTTGGGTTGGTTTCCCCTTCTATGTGCATTTCGTTATCGACATCAATGGATTAGTGAGTTCAGTAGGGTTTAGGTCAATAAGTTTACATCATTTACGTATATGACCTAATTTGTAGTAAAATGGACGACTGTGGTGTACTGGTAGTGCAATGGTTACACAAACCGAGAGCACGGGTGTCAAACCACTTGCCGGTATCAATGTATCTTTGATACATGTAGTTTGGTTTTTCTGTTTCTATGGTACAAGCACTTTAGTAGCTTAGTAAAGAAATGTAAAAAAAGTGAAAAAAAATATATTTATAACGAAAACTTTTAACATAAAATGAAAGGAGTTTATCGAGATTTATAAATTAAAGGTAAGTAAAAAGGTTATACGGGCACCATGTGTTAGAAACTTTATCAAAATATTTGCTGTTTCCATAACTATATAGCTTGGATAAAGAAAGTTGTGGATATATCTATATATATAAAGGAGCTAAAGAATCCTCGTTAAATAGAGCCATGAACGTCCAAGAAATTGAAATATATAACTTGGTTTACGGCTGTCTCAGTCTCCGAATTATGCCAGCCAGATAAACCGTACTAAGCTAAACGTACAAAGTTGCTAAATATTAAGTCATACAAGCCAGAGCGGCCAACGTAGATGGATAGCTATCGACATGAAGGATTAAATTTTGATTGCAATTCTAAACTCATTTACTCCGAACCGATCTACCCTGTGTCGTTATAAATACGAGTAAAAGCCCTTTAAAAATAAAGCGAAATCGATTAAGGCTCAATATGGTTTGTGCTCCATATATTTGTATATGATATAATGTCACTTTAACAGATGAATTTAAAATACATTTGCATTTTGAATACATTTACATTGTATTGGAATTTTAATTAATGCGGATGAAAGGATAAAAGTTGACCCCCTTTTATTCTTGAATCATTAAAACCAGAAAGTTTGTTAGTCGATTCAAAATATATCAAATTGAGGATATAAAAATGTAGAGGTACGCCATACTGACGGTGACTAAGGCTGTCTACAGTGCTTTTTGAACTCTATCTCAATAAAAAGTTCCCAAAACCATGGAGCTTGTATAAAGAAAATTGTTAGGGAAGTTATGGCAAGAGGATTGCGCTCCATTAGCCCTGCCAATACCTAGTGGAAATTGAGGCGTGACCATTTGATTGATTTACTGATATTGTAATTTGTTACAGTTTATTATCAATGTGGTATGTTCTGTTGGTCGAGCATTTTGCGATATATTTCTAGTTCTGCATAATATAAAAAGCGAGGTAAGTTAAAATTTAATTAATAAATAATATTTGAAATAGACATTCACAAGAAAGCTAAATGTCCTAGTGCACACAGCTGTAGAGTCACTGCGCATCGGGTTTCCAGATGAAACCCGATGTATGTAGCTTAACAAACAGTGCTTATATGCTCATGTCGAAATTCTTCCATCCTAGTCCTATCTTTGCCTTTTCCTAGTCCTATTCTAACTACTTCGCAGTTGAGATCGTTGCAAATTCAATTTAATAAATAAATTAAAGTGTATAGAAATGTGTTTTCCCAAACTAAATAAGAACCTCACAGTGATAAATCCATTTGAAGTTTTAATTTTACTTTTATTTGACTTCTTATGCAAACCCTCTTACAACCCTTTCAATTTACGCAAAGAGAGGTTTTAAACACTACACACTTGTAGTAGGTAAAACTTTAGAAGAGCGCTGACATCATACAGGTCAAACAAGTACAAAGTTGTTTATTGCCCGGTCCCTATAATAAACTATCCGTCATCGTTAACAGTAACCATTCGTTGTACACTTCTTAATTCACTGACGTTTGAAAAAAAAATTTTTACTCTTTTTCATACGTACATTATGCTAGTAGTTGTCAGTAAGTTAACTTAGGTATTAGGGGTATTTTATAAGAACGGTTTGGACCTACGGCTGGTAGATAATTAATTCGTTCGTTAAACGATCCGTTTGACTGATATAGTAGGAACCGGGCGTAAGTTAAATATGTTTTGTTTTCAAATACTTTTTTTTTCTTCAATGTTTTACTTATTTAAACTTAACTTAGTGAACCTGTTTATTTTACTTTGATATTTTCCCACTAGTAATTTGAAAACTCAAACGATAAGTCGAAGTAAAGTTAAATTAGTTACTTATTTTAGATTAGTAAATAAATATTTCGAGAATATACGCCAACAAATAAAACTTTTCTATTTTTGTAGAGTGGTTTGACTTATTTATTGGGTGAACTTTTCATGGATCTTACGCATAGGATGAAGACATTTATTTTGGTTTTGATTACTTGTTACGAATTTCATCTGATGGACATTTTGGATAACAAAATTAAAATAAGGCTCACAGATATGTTTGTTGAAGGAGAAGGTAATTTGTTTATTTATTTTTTATTTATTTATTTAAAGTCGCTTATTAACAGCTTGGTCATTTGCGACTACATTTAAACACATAATACATTTAACAATTTAAATTTTGTTATAAAAATTAATAAACTTTAAAAAACTTAATGTGGTAGCAAAATTCAATTCAAGCACTCACGTGTACTATTCGGTAGCTTAAATCTGTTCCTTTCACTTTGACATAATGTACATTCCAGTAATAAATGTGGCACACTTATCTCTATATTACAATTATTACATTTGTTTTTCGCGGTTTTGGTTATTAGATAAACATGGGTAATATTTGTATGACCTACACGGAAACGTGTGAAAACGGACTGATCCCTTCTGCATGTTATCGGAATTGGAGTTATTGTTTATTTTTGTATTGAGAGTATAGGTCAATATTTAGGTACTTTACCTTAAAAACATTTGAATTTTAACTTTTTATTTAAAAAAAAAAAAAATTTTACATTTCTATACTAAGCTACTCATTTTATGTTAAAATCACCTTGCATTTTATGTTATCTTTAATTTCTTTTTTTTTATTAGCACGATATGTGACCAACCTGATTTTAAACTAGATTGTTGCAAGAAGCCGTCGCATTCCCCCGGGATTGAGCAAACGATCCTAATTTTTTTGTACCAACCTTATTAGAGACGATTTCACTAAAAAAAACTTTTATTTAAACATTTATATTATATGCTTTACAGGACCACAAGAAAAAAAATTCCTCCGCTTCATAGAAATTAATGACAAAAAGTTCATAATGGCAAGAGTAGTGCCACTTAATTTATCTCTACTGTGGCTTTGCCTGGTCAATGTATTAAAATTCACAGTATTAGTTATGCAATTTTTAAAAATCCACGCAAATATTCCAAAACTAGTGAATTAATTACGTACAATTGCTTGTACTAATGAATAACAAAACGAGCCTCCACAGACTACACTATACATTATATTTTACACTATACATTCGGCGTACAAACCGTGAAGCGACTCAGTCGAGCTTGGAGATCAGCCACTTTAAAATAAAACGAATGCAATTACGTATATACGTATTATAAAGTTCTGCCAGTTCTGTCGAGGTGTATTGTGGCAATACCATCGATAAACACTGGAAAGTCCTTGATGGAGCTTCATCGCCAAAAATTGAATTAAGTTCATCCATGCACTGTTTCTGAGTTAATCCACGTCGAAAGTTGTAAGAAATAATCGCACGAAAATGTTCACGATTTAATTCCATTTTTGGGCCGAGATGAATCTTTAAGTTACTGTAAACAACACAAATAGCGCTTGTATGTCAAAACGTTCTGAGTACGTATAACCTAAAAAATGTCCAACTTTACGATAGAGCTCAGCAGCAGAGTGTCAGTTGCCAGATTGCAATACTAGGGTTGCCCAATCCCGAAACTTTAAAGGCAACCTATGTATGTTAACATACCACACTGCCACAAATACACTTCTCTGGTGAATTGTGTCGTCACAAAATTACTGCGATTGGAATCGACCGGACGATCAACGCCTTGATATAGAAGTCAGTGTCTATATATAAATAAAAGTAAAAAAAAGCCTGTATTGGGCAAACAACCACCAACTGTCATTAATAATGTCGTTTAAAATATGTATGTTTACGTCTCATAATTAACACTTCTGTTTATTTATTCTAAAAGTATCTACATAAGAATAAAAAATAAAGATCATTCAAAAATATCTTCGGATGTTTTTATTGTGATAAAAAAACACCTTTATAGCAAAATTCAGTTATGTACATTTTCCAAAGAGTTTAATTTCCGGCACACGACTTATGATTCGATTTCGGTGAAATAAGTATATCTATCAATGGGTGCATATTTTTCTTATGAATATTGATTATCAGTTTACCTATCACGAAAATGTATATTGAAATATTCCCATTATTGACTAATTTATTTGTAACGTAACTAAATAATTTATAGTATGTATGAAGTGAATTGTGGATACGAGGGAAGCGAAGGAGTTATTTTGTCTCTGTGGGAAAAAGGCGTAATAATTTCATGAATTGCATTCGTTTTTTTTTTTTATTTCCTCAAACCTCTGTAAATTTATTAGTTGGACTAGAATTCAAATTAGACTAGAAATCTATTTTCAATTCTTCTAGAATTCTATCGCCTCCAAGGTGCTATTCGCTTAAAGGATCAGGTTATAGGATGGGGAGAATATGTGGGCTGGTGAAGCATTCCACTTGTCAATTTTTCTACTAAAGAGCTCCTCGAAACATTCTCCGTAATATAGGCGATAGAGGACGTAGAAAGTACGCGTGATCTCTGCATCTCCTATAGAGATCACTATAGGAGATATAACTCGGACGCTCGGCGCTGCAATGAATCCAGGGCATTACGAAGATACATGGCAGAGCTGTCCCAGAGGTGTGAACTCCGCGCACGATCGAATTTGAGCCTTGTGACTTGAAGAACCGCAATATTTCACTCTGATTTTTTCATTACAAAAGAAAACAGTTAAGTATAGTAGTAAATTATCTCTTTTAAATTATATAGTTACAAGTATTTTGATAAGTACTCTTAAAAACTACTCCTATTGAATTTCAAACATTGTCCTCCTAATGCTACCCAAACAAGAAAACACGTAGACAATCAAATTGGCTTGAGACAAAATTAAGAAGTCCCTTACTCAGTCCCTTTGAAATACTTCGCAAAAGGAGAGTCATTCTATTTTTAGTAAAAACTAAATGACTCAGGAATGAATAATTTTATTTGTAAAATGTAAATTGAGAATTTCTCTTCTTATAATTATTTTTGTAATTACAAATGCTAAAGATGGAGATTTTGCGCTTAACGATTGAAATTGTTTACGTATTAAATTTTATTTTTCATTAATTGCTCATTTTTCATATTTCATAGAACAAAATTGAAACCTAACTATATATCGTCAGTTCTCAAATACAGATATACAAAAAGACACGTATACCCCATATATCTCATAAGATTACATTGGAGACTTGAGCCACCTACAAATAAATGAATTTAATACATAGACATTTTTTCACATTTCTATACTAAGCTACTAATGTGCTTGTATCATAAAAACAGGACAACCAAAGTACATATATCAAAGATACATTGATACCGGCAAGTGATATTAAACCCGTGCTCTCGATTTGCGTAACCAATTAACCATTGCACTACCACTAGGTACACCCCGGTCGCCTTAGATATTAAATCCTTTCCTTGTTTCTATTGTGACCCGACATACCTTCTCTCGCATAGTACTTGAGTATTCCTTATTTGTAGTAAAAAAAAAGAATACATTAACAATTTTCTTTATACAAGCTCTATGGTTTATATGTTTTATATGCCGATAAAAAGTTTGATATATTCTGGCGAAAGGCGTGGCGTATTGGTTAGGCATGCCAGTTTGTTACGCGTCCCAGGTTCGATTCCTGGTCGGAGCAAATATTTTATTCATAGCTTTTACCTAAGTGTAATTTTAAAAAATATTTATTAAAACTAATAAATACAATACAATATTCCTTATTCTTTGTCTCGTCTATCCCTATGGGAAAAAGGCGTGACATTTTTATTGATTGTTAAACAAAGAGGTGAATATTAATTCCGCGTCTTATTATCAAGAGTGGTAGGCAGTGGTGACCAGCTTGCCGATTACACACCGTAAAGTGACTAAGTCGTGTTTCATGATCAGCTTGTAACTTGCTGGTTTCAGTTGAGCCGGCATAGCGGATGTGACTGCTACTTACAGTGATTGAACTGTAGTAGCAGCACCTCAATTTTTGGACCGCACTCTAGCCTAACATCGGGCTGTCAAATATCGAGTCACAATAAAATAAAATAAAAACTTTTATTTAATGAAGTTGATTCTTAGCGAAATACTTGTTGGATCACGCTTGTTAGTTTAAACTAAAAACTTTTAATAAAAATGATATAATTTTTTTTTAATTCATTTCATTTTATTAAGGAAACAAAATATAACAAAGAGACAAATCATAAGTCAGCAATGTTTCCAAATAATTATAGTGCCAGCAAAGATACTTATAGCAATTTAACTACATTGAACTGTATTGTATCGTTAATGACCTGTAAAAGCAGCCATTATTTCATGAACCGCACTGCAGCTTAACATCAGGCGGGGTGCTGTCATTCTCATATGTCGAAACACAACAAAATAAAATAATAAATAATGCTTTATATCCTTTAATACTCATATTATTATACATAAAGT
Source organism: Tinea trinotella (assembly GCA_905220615.1). Lineage (NCBI taxonomy): Eukaryota > Metazoa > Arthropoda > Insecta > Lepidoptera > Tineidae > Tinea > Tinea trinotella. Next base: position 5,713,605 of record HG992321.1, on the reverse strand, counting down.
GGAATATTGCTTCGTCTCCAGTATGATTCCATTGCTATAAAATGAAAAACAAATATTACGCGATTATGTTTATGATACTGAGTAGCTTTATAAAGTCATAACTTCTGCGGATATTTACTTTGTACGAGATTCATAAGATTCAGACGAGAATAAAATATTAATAAACAGCTACATATTTCTTGATTTGTACTTACCTATAATACCTCAATAATGTTGGTGGTGTTTTTTCTGTTATTATTTTTTTATACTAAATTATTTTTATTATAATAATCGTATCAAGATCTTAAAGCACACTTCAACATCATATATTAGAATTATTATTTGAGCAGTTATTTTAATGAAAATAAAAGTAATATTTCGCTTATAAAAGGTAATGTCAAGTAGGTATTATGTAATGTTTTGCTTCATAAAAACAAAATAATGTCAGTTCATTTCTACAGAGGTACGTGGCAGACACACAAGAATACATATTGAAATATGTATTTAAATGACACAATTGATCTCTATGCATTAAGTAAAAGCGTATATATATATCTTGCATGAGTGAGCATATAGTGTCTGCACAAAGATGGACCAGGGCGAAAACATGGACTGCTTTTTGCGAAATTTCACAAAAAGCAGTGAAATTTCGTTGCTATTCGGCATGCTCGCAGGCGACCGACCAATCGACATAGTTTAAGTATTGATTTGTTATTTAGTGATTGGTTAGTTGCGAAAGAAATTTCACTGCTTTTTCTTCGCCATGATGTATTAAAAGAATCGAGGCCCAGCACTGGATTGCATTGTTCTCGGCAAAAATGTTTTGACTGTGCCGGAACATAACTGAAGTTCGGACATAATATATTATGTGGAATTCAGCACTCTTAAAACAGTCAATGTCAGTATATGAATCTGCGGAAAAATACATGGAAACAAGAATTGCAAAGTCCATTTTTCTTGCGTGTATTTTGTCTGACCATGTCTGTTCGATGTAATAGTGTGTAATAAAAGTAATATTGTTTGTGCTATGTCTGTCACTGTATGTTCTGCCAACGCTACGTGCCACAAACGATGTGAATCGAGTTTTAAGCTACTCAAACCACAGTTTTCTACAGCCACTTTGTTGCTGACTTTGTGACTTTTTCGTATCTAAAGATTGTTTAAAGACTTTTAGGGAAATTTTAATACTACCAGATCCCAAAGTTTAATAAAACTCATTATTGAAATGTTCTGACAGAGATCGTGATGATTTTTTCCGCTTGTCAACCCAAATCAATTAATACTCTTCTTGTCTCTTTAACCGTTGTTATTTTAATTGTCTGGGCTGTCAGTTTTTTGTTTTTTAATTGTCGGTTTATGGGCTGAGATGATCGTTGGTGACTTTTTTCACCGAAGTTTTTTTCAGTTTTCCATAACATTACTATGTAATTACAATAAGGTATAACAGGGAAATTGCTTAGGCATGAGCAATATTAACCTTAACGTAGACGCATATTTAAAATTTATTGTACAAATCTTTAAGTGCATCACGAATAGAGGTACAGTACGTATTGTACAGTATTTTTATTGAATGTGTGCTGACCTCCGAAAAAGGGAAGTATTGTGCCGACCATCGAAAAAGTTCGCACTTTGTATAATTCATTTTCATTAAAAAATAATTGTCATTTTCAACCTATTTATACTTTTGTTTTTTATATTCTATTTTTATGTTATATAATTTGGTCTTCTTTGCAATTTCAACGGGTGCGTTCATTTTACCACGTCCTTTACCACGTAGCGTCAAAAATGTACTAAGTTTTTTATTATTATATATTATTTCTTTTGTTTTTAAAAATAAAATCAATTTAATCAATATTACTTATTATAATACTATTGTATGTGCCACTACTTTAAAGTGTACAAACCGTAAAGTGATTCCTCAGTCGCGTTTCGGGATCACCTTGAAAGTTGACAGTTCCAAATAGACCGTCTATTTGAACGTTACTTGCAGTTATTTAACAATAGCAGCAATCGCCCTTATTAATAAACCGCACTCTTACTTAACATCAGCTGGATGCTGTCAATTATGTCAATTTATTCACTCTATTTCCGCCAACTGTTGCCATGTAAAGTTATCGAATAAACGAAACTTTAGATAATGCAAAACCAAACTTCTGACGACAGCGTGGGGTAGTGGTGTGCTACCAGTCCATTACGCGTGTGTAACGGGTTCTATTCCCGGTCGGAGCAAATATTTGTTTCGTAGCTCTTATTTTTAATACTTATTAGCAAGATTACATTTACTAATAAATAAAAAACGATGCAGATGTTTGCTTCGGGTCTGGTTGTCAAAGAGTGGTGCCCGGATCGCCGATTCGGGATAGTACCACCACTTACAACTATCAATTTAAAAGTTGCCGGTTTCAACTAGGGTGGCATAGTGGATGTGACTGCTACTTACAGTTATTGAATCACCTCCATACATGGACCACACTCCAGCTTAACATCAGTCAAATATCGAGTCAAAATAAAATAAAAACTTTTATTTAATGAACTTAATGCTTAGCGAAATACTTGTTGGGTCACTTTTGTTAGTTTACAAAACAAAATATAACAAGGAGACAAAACATAAATCAGCAATTTTAGGAAATAATTTTAGTTCCAGCAAGAGATACTTATAGCAATTTATCCGAATAATCAATCAATCAAATTGTCACGCCTTTTTCCCACAGTGTAGCCAGAGACAATGGAGCACCACTTGCCACGATCCTGATACAACTCCCTCGCTTGCTTCACATTCACAATTCTCTTCATACAAGCTAGAGCTTGTTATGGGCTAAATACAACACAAAAGTAAAAATTTTAAACTTACAAAAACATGAAGGACATGCAAGGTTTATTAACAACCCCTTAACCATATGCTTTCTATAAATATTTTACATTATAAAATTTTGTTTAGATGTTCGTTATTTGTTTGCGTAGACGTAGTTAAAGGTTATATTAGTACATATGTTCTTATTAGGGAGTATTATCTGGCATTTAGGAATGATTGGCATTGTGGATGAAGTTTATTCCTATATAATAATTATTCAAGTGGGCAGAAACAGGCAGACGGGCAGGCCTTTCAGGCACTACTACAAATAAAACACTTGTACTGATTACTTAAAATAACTAATCACTAGTTATGTCGGCGTAACAGACATAGTATAAATTATAATTATCAAAAGAAATAGGATGTAAACTTTGCCCTCGATCTTCGGATCCTTTGAGAAATAATAATATATTTTTATCACTAAAATTAATAAATTACTTTTATCACTAAAGTTATCAATATCAGAATAATGTATTAACGCTAGATCATGGGATGGAATCTTCCATGTTTTTTTGTAACTGTTCGACACCAATATATAAACCATTGTGAATAAGAATTAAATCAGTATCGACCTTATCTTCATGTAGTTATTATTTAACTCAAGTCCTCCGTCAAGCTACGCACGCCACCGAAAATATAACTGGCGCAGTCGGTAGGATCACGTATTAATTAACGGGATAGGCAGAAGCTCATCACCGCGACGTAACTCTAACCAAGAACCTGGTAGTCGGATTACGGATTATTTAACGGGATAGGCAGAAGAAGCTCATCACCGCGACGTAATTCGGAACAAGAACCTGGTGGTAAGATCACGGATAAATTAACGGGATAGGCAGAAGCTCATCACCGCTACGTGATTCTAAATAAGAACCTGGTGGTCGGACGACGATAAGAGGCAAACCGAAGAGGCGATACTCACCTGATATGTTTTTGGGGTAAGCATAGAATCTGTTTTCCTCAAGGCATTCCTTTTCCTTAAATTCTAAAATCGAATTAAGAAAAGTTTATTTATTCCATGTTTTTGAGGTAAGCATAAAAACTGTTTTCCTCAAGGCATTCCTTTTCCTTAAATTCTAATATCGAATTTAGAAAAGTTTTATTTAATCCAACTAACCTTAAAATGACAATTAAAGGCTTAGAAGGAAAATCAAAAGGCATTTTAGTCTCGATAGATTGCGGGACAATGTCAATATTAATACCAATATATAATGGTAATAATAATAAATTTGCATTCTATACTAAAATCGTAGAAAATGCACTTTTATTAGCGGAAAAGCGGTATTATCCGTACTTCGCTTGTTTATTAAAAAACGAATTGCGAAAAAGTTTTGTAATAAAATTAATAATATTAGATCCATCTAAAACGGAAATTTATGAAACGATTGCAATCAAAGTATTCCTCGACATACTAAAACCGACATTATATCGTGCCATTAATCTGGCAAAACAAAAGGAAGCACTGCTTAAAAACAGAAGAATGTTCTTTGAGCAAAAGCAACCTTCTAGCGTAAATATGTCGACGCGTACAATGAAGCCGTTCAATACTAATATGGTTATTATTAAAAAAGAACCGTATAATAACAACTCACGATTAAAGGATCCTCTGAAATACACTTCTAATCAGAAAGACCGATGGAAAATGATAACGAAAGTTTTATGAATAACAATATTAGTATCTTTATAAATACGTTTATATAACAATTACTATAAAATACAATTAACGACATCTAATCACAAATAAATAAATAAAATATGTTTAAAGAACATAGGACCCCGTATAGAACCTTCTATTGTCTCTGTATTCATGAATAGTAATATCCGATATTATACAATAGAACACATATAATTTTTAATCGCGAAACAAAATTAGTAAGTTGTATGAACCGTGCAACATTAGTAAATAATAGGACAAAACAAATAAACTTAATATATAAAAAAAAACACAAACTAAACATAGAGGCATATAGGAAACATACAGTTACATTAAAAATATCACTGGCTGAATATATTATAATACAAAATACATAATAAATAAATTCGACAAATGTTTAAAATCAAAATATGGACGCATTCCAATAAAACAACCCAAATCTGTCATTAACACCCAATTATCGATTAGAGGCAATATAAAAACACAAACAAAAATAATGCGAACAAGAGATAGTGATTAAAAAAAATATATATCACTTGCCCTTAAGACCGCTAGATTTGAAAAAAGATAACACACCTAACATCGTTAACTTCATGCGACTCGAAACGGATATTAATAAATTATTAGATAATAACTCACAGAGATAGTGATTAGTAATAATCATAACTTGCGTTCACAACCGCGCTTCATAGCAAAAAATATCACGCCGGATGTCTTAACTTCATGCAACCCTAAATAAATATGCTTACAACAACTCTTAGAAAACGCGATAACATTCTCGCAATTAAATAAAATATACCCCAGCATTGTAGACTCACAACATATCGTTACTGAAATAGTTATTATTCAGATCGACGTAAATACAATATTCACTAACTTTAGAAAAATATACAGTTATTAGATACTAATAAGATTTCAGTATATACTAATAAGATTCCAATAAGAGATGCCTATAATACCTGACCATTTATACTATCCTTCTATACTTGTATGGCATAACCAATTATAACAACACAGTCCTAATACCAATAAATCCTTAACTTGCCTTGCCTTGGAAAGTAACGAAATTGCATACCACCAAGAAGAATGTCAGCTAGTCGCCGAAGATGATCTGTAAACACTGACAAGCGTTACGAGAGTTCGAAGATTGTATCGCCCAATTAATACAACACCATCAGTCATCACCCATGTGATTGTAATGACGCAAAAGCAGAGTACTCAAACAACATTATAGAGCAAATCTATGAGAATATCTGGGTAACTATAATAAAGGAAGAAATAACCAAAACTACATGCTGAAATGAAGTGTATTTAGTACCAGCGAAATACAAGTGATGTATTAGCAACAATAGATAACAAATGTAGCGTAGAATTATTGAGACAAACCCTAGAAATACATGAAAGATATAATAATATTTAGAAAACAATACCTGCCGCAAGCTTATAACTGAAAAAAAAAATACTGAAAATTTACAGATAAGAAAACATACAATTAGACAGTCTGATGAACGCAATGAACCAAAGATATCCTCCGAGATGAAGAAACACCTATACTAGGAACACGCCCGAGCTGGACATCAATAATGTTGTGGATCATTATCATCATAACCAGTTCCAGCTTTGCAGTAAACAAATACTGGTAGGCCCCAAAACGATCGGTTACCTTAGGATAGCAACGTAGCGCTGAAGATCCTCTCCAACCACCGTCGTTGCAATCCCCGGTACACCTCTCACTTAAGGGGGGAGGAGTTATGTCGGCGTAACAGACATAGTATAAATTATAATTATCAAAAGAAATAGGATGTAAACTATGCCCTCGATCTTCGGATCCTTTGAGAAATAATAATATATTTTTATCACTAAAATTAATAAATTACTTTTATCACTAAAGTTATCAATATCAGAATAATGTATTAACGCTAGATCATGGGATGGAATCTTCCATGTTTTTTTGTAACTGTTCGACACCAATATATAAACCATTGTGAATAAGAATTAAATCAGTATCGACCTTATCTTCATGTAGTAATTATTTAACTCAAGTCCTCCGTCAAGCTACGCACGCCACCGAAAATATAACTCACTACAAAACAAAATATGTATGTCTCAAGTCAGCCTTTTTTTTTTATTGTGACTCGACATATGACAGCACCCCGCTTGATGTTAAGCCAAAGTGTGGTCCATGAATGAATGTCACTGCTACTACAATTCAATAACTGTGAATAGCAATCACATCCACTATGCCGGCCTAGATGGAACCGGCAACTTACAAGCTGATCCCGAAACGTGACCAAATCACTTCACGGTCTGTATACTTGTAAATGGTGGTACTACCCCGGATCGGCTGACTGGGTACCACTGCCTACCACTCTTTGAAAACCAGACCCGAAGCAAATATTCATCGTTTTTTTTATTTATTAACAAATATTTGCAATATTTAATACTATTAAATATTACAAATAAAAGCTATGAAACAAATATTTGCTCCGACCGGGGATCGAACCCGGGACTTTACGCGCAACAATCCAGTCGCTAAACCGTTTGTCCACGCCTGTCGTCCAAGCCTGGAATCAATCAATCAATTGATGTGTAGTTACTTATGATAACCCTGAATGTATAGATACTTTTGATCACATTGCGTGCTCAGATATATCTGCTGCTGACTGTACATCAACATATGACAGCAACTCCCACCTGAAGTTAAGCTGGCGTGCGCTTGATGGAGGCGGCTTCGACTACAGATAAATAAATCTAAGTATCAGTCACATCCACGGTGCTGCGCCAGTAGAACCTTGCAACTTATATGCTGATCCCGAAACACTACTAAATCTTTATACTTGTAAGTAAGAACCTACCACTCTTAGACAACCAGACTCGGAGCAAATATCTGCCTCTTTTTTTAACACGAAATATTACAAATAAGAGCTATATTTTAATCTTTGCTTCGACCGGGTCTGTACTGGTGTACTAACCAATGCTCGACGCCTGTCGTCAAAATTGCTACACTACGAATATATAGAATGACCAAATCTGTTTACTACGAAATCCTACACCATGTGTCCTCTTAATTACGCCTTTGAGAGTTTCCAAAATCACCGTCAAACTATAATCTGTATGTACACAAACACAGACTTAAAACTATTAGATCCCGATTAATTAAGATAGGCAGTGGTACCCAGTGTGCCGATCCGGGATAGAACTACCACTTACAAGTATACAGACCGTGAAGTTACTTAGTTGCGTTTCGGAATCAGCTTGTAAGTTGCTGGTTCCAATTTGGCCGGCATTGTAGATGTGACTGCTATTTACCTGGACCGAAGTCCAGCTTAATATCAGGCAAGATAATTTAAAAAATAAATTTAAAAAAAATAAAAAATAGACATGCCAATACCAAATTATGCCTTAATATAATAATACTTCTAGTTTAAAAAACCTATAACAATTTATTACAACAATTTTCTAGTTTTAAAATTATCTAAAAACTGGAAAAAGTTTGTATACATACAGATTATAGTTTGACGGCGAGCCTTAGTATTTTTATGTTTTTACATATCCAATTTTACTCATCATCATTAGCCAGAGGCATCCCCCTCAAAACGTCATTTCCAACGACAAAATGCCAGTTGAATCCCTGGTTATTCATGACTTTCACTAAGTCGCCAGTCCACCTAGTGGGAGGCCTGCCTACGCTGCGTCTGCCAGTTTGTGGTCTCCACTAAATTTAAGTAAGTATTATTAATGTAGTTTTTTGACAGTTCTTGTAGATTATGGCATGTCTAATATAATAGTAATAACGACTTAATGCAGTGTCTAATAGTTGGTATGTGGTTCGTGTAAACAAATTAATTTGTGATTTAATCCTCTATCATTAGGATGAGGAAATGACCCTTTTAGGGTATGTTATTTTCAAAGCTATCTGAATTAATTTACATCCTAACTAACCGTAGCTAAATGATTTAAATTAAATTATGAATGTCGTATGCACATGTGTATCATTTTAAACTCCGAGAGCGTGGAAAGTGATGTCACTTGCAAGGCAGCAAAATATAGTTTTTATAGCCTTTTTCGTTTACGTTGCTATACTAAGCTTGTGATAAACATCATAGAAATAGAATGATCAAAGTACCTAAATCAATGTTACATTGGCACCGGCAAATGGTTTGGAACCCGTAGATCTTGGTTTGCGTGACCACTAAAACACGCCCTAATAAATAAGACAAGTGAATATATATTTTTTAGATATTTACTTGCTTAAGCCATGTCTATGATGAGCACATTTAAAAGCTGAGGCTTCGCGCAACATTGTTAATGAAAAAAAAGATTTAAAAAACATATTTCGATGATTTTGATCCCATGTTACAAAGGCTTTGTAGGGGGTAACTGTGGTGTTGATCGTCTTATTCGTTTAATTATTTTTTTACTAGTTTCCAAAACTACCCTATTTATATAGTCTTTATCGTTTTTGGGTTGCTAATTTATAACTGTATCTTCTGATGTGGTCTTTTTGTATTGTGGCTTCGCATATGACCAGTATGACCACACCTTGTTGTGTAGTCTGGTGTGCAGTCCACGAATAGAGGCGACTCCTACTAAAAATAACTGCAAGTATCCACTTTACATCACATCACGGTCTATACACTTGTAAGTAGTGGCCGCTCATTTTTAAGCCACTAAAACTTTTTACTTAATAACACTGCTGTATCTATTATATAAGTACTGTTATACACACTTACATATATGTATATATATTTAGCAATAGCACGTATATATATACATGCTATTGCTAGATGCACGTGGCACGGTCTCGTGCGTATCGGAGAACACGAGTGCCCTGCGACAGGGGTAGTGTGGCATAATACGTTGGCGAGCCTGTGATTACAGTAATCCTTAGTTATCTGTGTTACTACTGCATGAGGTACTATGCAAACACTACAAGTACTTACTATTTCCGACCACTGTATATTTTATGACAAGCACGTTCAGTTGCTGAGTATAGAATTTACAATGTTTTATCCACTCAATTTTAATGTATTTCTACCTGAATAATTAGCAAAATGTTAATGAGACGCAATACTACCCTATTGTTATGAGTCACACAACTACTTAATTATTCAAATATTTTACACTGAAATTATTGGAGCTTTCCCATTTTACATAGTTATCTATTTAATGATGCTGTTTACAAAATATTTGTATTAAAAGGCGACCATGGTGTAGCAAGGCTTTAAAACCACTTGCCGGTACCAATGTATCTTTGATATAGAGTACTGTTTCCGTGATAAGCACTTTAGTAGCCTAATCTAGAAATGTCGTTCACGTAGATTTATTTAATATATGTAAATAGAAAATATTTACATTAATTATTTCGACTGTATAGGAATATATCTTGGTTTGAACCTATGAAGTTTGATACGAAGCATAAGGCTTCTACAAAGTTGGTCAAGCTTAACACAGTTATAATAACTCTGAAATAGCTGTAAGCTTATTACAGCTTATTATTTAGTATGTACATAATTTAATTATATTATGTACATACTTACTAATAACTTTTGATTTAGGGAGTTATCATTGCAAATAGCTGTAGGCCGCCGTCGTGCTTTCTGGCCAGCTTGCAAGTTCAGCTGGGATTGGAATTCAGCTAGGGCGGCATAAAATATGTGACTGCTGCTTGAAGACTCTTGGAGTAGTCGTCTCTACTGATAGCACACACTTCAGCTTAGAATCAGGCGGTGTACAATTATATATCAATATAAAATTTACAATTACATTTTAGTAAAAAAACAAAATAAAAATAATACTGCTTTACGTATATTATAGCTATGTATAAATTATGATGCACAATCACACGATAATATGTTAAGAGTTTTTAGGAAAAGAATAAACAATCATTTGTGCAGAACGATTAAATCTAATTATTACGGCTAATTGACAAATTTAATTGGCTAATGATTAGAGCTATAACTAAAATATAAATAAGGAAAAATAAAACTAATATTAATAATGTTACCTTCTTTATTATTATTTATATATAATATTTACAAACATTCCTACATAATTACTAAAACTATATAAATTCTAGCAGGAAAATTGTAATAATGTAATAAACACATAAAAATATACCTCTTTTTTATTTTTTGTAATTTATTCAATTAAATTGACTGATGTGGAAATATAGTGATATAATAGTATATAAAACATTTTTGCTGCTTAATAATGCACTAATTTAGATTATGTTAATAGTTTCGTTTCGAAAGCTTTGCAGCCATCGTGATAGCGAAGAAAGAGCAATCTTTTAAACAATCTTTAATTTCTATAAACATTTTTATTGAATCAAATTTAAAGTGAACGTAGTGTAGTGGTAGTGCAATGGTCACGCAAACCGAGAGCACGGGTTCAAAACCACTTGCCAGTGTATCTTTCCTAGTGTCCATAACCGTAGATGTTGTGTGAAAAGAAGTGTGGATCTGAGGAAAGCGAGTTGTGTCAGGATCGTAGCAAGTGGCGCTTCATTGTCTCTGCCTATCTTCGTGGAATTAGATTATGATACAGTGGTAAAAATGATCCGTTTGAATCATATTAAATGTGCGATATTAAATCAAATAGCTTAATATCGGATCCGCCAAATAACTTACAAATAACAGAGACAATTGATGCTTTAAAGGACAATATTCGTGAAGCACACAATCGATAATGTACTTAAAAATTGGACCGATCGTGTAGGCTACTGCAGGGCCAGCCGAGGCAGCCATTTGAATGAAATTATTTTCCATCATTAACCGGAAGGATTGTACTTTCAAATAAAAAAAGATATTTGAAAAAATATTCAGTAGTTTTTTTTATAGCATTTTCAAAACAAAAGTTATTTGGCGGACCCGATAATTCGCCCAATAATTATTAATAATTAGAATAGATTAAACCAGGTCTTAAAGCGTTATATTATTAACCTCGACATTTCGGTCCTGTTACCTTTACAAGAGCCGTAACGTCATCAAAATAAATAAAAACTGCTAAAAACATTTAATCCATTCTACGACACGTTTTAATCCATTCGAAGTATGAATTTATTTCATGCCTGTAAAACAGACTGCTAAGAAGACATTTCTTTGCAAATTGTATGGACCCCGTTTTTAATTCTAATATTTATTCATAAGATCATACAAATTGATATTTTCGTCTGGCTTGTATGATTGTACATTCCGAAACCACTGAACGGATGAGGGTGCGGTTTGAATTTAAGGTAGGTTGATTAAGGAATTCTGGTATATTCTTGTAATTTGTGTACCAGAATGCCAAGTTCACTAGTTCAAAATAATCCGGGTTTAAGTGAGATTTCCTTTAAAGTTCGTATGTTCCTTTATATTATATGTCATTTGATCACTAACATCGAAATTATAACTCTTATAAAGGCTACAAGAATAAAGGCAAAAGACGTTCTCATATTTTGTATTTTGTAAATGAAAATTGCGATCTGCACTATGTCATGTTAATTTTTTTTTTATTGTGACTTGATATAAGACAGCACTCCGCTTGATGTTAAGCCGGTGTTAAGTGTGGTCCATGAATGTCACTGCTACTACAATTCAATAACTGTGAGTAGCAATCACATCCACTATGCCGGCCTAGAACCAGCAACTTACAAGCTGATCCCGAAACGTGACCAAATCGCTTTACGGTCTGTACACTGGTAAGTGGTGCTACTACCCCGGATTGGCAGACTGGGTACCACTGCCTACCACTCTTTGATAACCAGACCCGAAGCAATTGTACTTTACTTCCGCCGTGCTCCGCCGATTTGCTCCATATTTAAACAAAGTAGTATTCGCATTCGATGGCTACTCTCACACGTTTAATAGTAATCAGTTTTTTTTTTTTTTGGATGAATATACGTTTGTCCAAGCCTCGATTTCTTTAAGACTTCATTCCGTATTTGTGTGCTGCGAGATGCACGTGTTTATCGGTTGTCCGCATTTTATTGTAAATTTTAGTGTAAATAATTATACAATCTTACTCTAAATGGGTAAAAGGCAACGAGAAGAAGCTGAAAACGAACAAACAAATTGGCAAATACCGTAGAAAAAAAGATGGTTGGAGAAACGGAGCTCCACGAATACGACGCCATCACGGTCGCCCTCATCCACGTTTGTTCGTTTTACCTGCATGAACAAAACGATTCAGGTAAATACCGATACTGGATTTTTTACATAGGTGGATTTGTTGCAACCAAAATGTTTTAATACTTCGTGAGACTATAACGTCCACTATTTATGAATTATTATTGTGATTGAGTGTAGTTTGAAAAACTGCAATGTCACAATTTATAATTACTGTTATTGATGGTAGTTTGAAAAACTATAATGTGACAACTAATTATAACTGTGCTTGAGTGTAGTTTGAAGAACTGCAACGTCACAATTTATTTTATTATTGTGCTTGAGTGTAGTTTGAAGAACTGCAACGTCGCAATTTATTTTATTATTGTGCTTGAATGTATTTCGAGGAATTACATCGTCACAATCCAATATTATTACCTCTTGAGCATGGGTGAACCTGCAATAAACTCTTGACCTTGTTTTATTAGTCACTCTAGACCAGTGTTTCCCAACCTTTAAAAAATGTATTTTACCCTTAATAAATATAAATGATTACAATATATTTTAAAAAAATTGCCTTTTTTGTTAAATTGGTCACCGATATCTAGCATTGCATATAAATAACCCAAAGCAGAAGGGTTGAAGTCGTGTCTAATCCTTTTTGAAATTACCCTCCTTAACTATCGAATTGCCCTGTAAGGCGTGGGCTTCACTTTGGGAGACACTGCTCTAGACCATACCAAAGAACGTGAGTGCCAGAACCAGCCATACACAACTAGAACCCACAGGCCGTTGGTCAAAAAGTTAGTCTGGTGTAAAAAAAAAAAGAGAGAGGGAAAATGTATTTAACACAATGGTTAACCCTTGCAAAATAAACCCTGAGGTCACATATGCAATTAATAAACCCTCTCTAAAGAGGGATAAAACAAAAAGTATTCACTATTTTGCCATGCTGTATTTGCATATACAGTAGATCACAGTATTAAGAATAAAATTATACGGTGTTATATAGATATATCAATACCGCCATTTATTAATATAAAAATGTTCAGAATGTCAGAAAGATACTGAAAAACTTATTTCAATGAACTTCTCTTTAAGAAGGTTTTTAGCATCAGGCTAGTTCAGGTGAAGTTGCCAGAGATGCAGCACAGGACTCAACTCCTGAAATATCCCTTTTTGAAGTCAACTTTGGACTTTTGGTAATAAAATGGGAAAAAGTAAAGCCGCAGCAAGTTCGACCACTGATTTTTTAAATAAATAAAATCCTTTAAACTACTGGGGACTCCCTCGGAAGACTATGTGAGAAGGTGGTTGCTACCAATATGCTGTTACGAAAGGCAACAACAAACAGCGTCAACAGACGATTACAATATTTTTACAAGGTACCCTCTCACATATTTATTTATTTTTCATGGATCTGGGACACAATATTCCATTTAATATAATACCTGTATAAATCTAATACCTGTACAATAAGTCAGGTTCCAATTGGTCAGGTTGCCTAATTTCTAAGGAAGAAATTGCTGACTTTAATAGTTCAATAAATGAACTGTTATGTAAAGGTGCTATTTATCTTGAGCTCACCAGAGTCCAATTAATTTATATCCTCACTTTATTGTCTCCAAAATAATACATATAAAAAAAAAGTTTTATTTTTAATCCTAAAAAATTAACATCTTTTAAAATTGAGGAAATACGTACTGCTCTTAAATTATTAATAACTGCTCTGGTTTTTTATACATGACCAATATTGATATTAAAGATGATTTTGACACCCATACATAAATATAATAAAAACAGGAATTATACTTCATTAGTATATTTAAATGTTTAGATAAAGACATAATAATCATGTCTAATGGCCACAAAGGAGACTTATATATTGGTAAAATATTGGTAAGTTTATGTTTTATTATAAACACAACTAAAAGTAAATTAATTCCACAAGCATAATGAATGACAATAGGTTCTGAAAACATGACAGTTGGAATAAAACACGTCCTATTCAAAGTTGGCCACTATAACAGGCATGCTATATGCAGCATGTCCAGGACTTCAGGTGTAACATAATATAGCTGATGCGCATACAAAACAACTTGAACTATGGAAATGCATTAAATAATAATAGATATAATAGCCAAGTACCAATATCACAAGGTGCCAATAATTAACTATCCTGGTGACAAAATAATTTGTTTCACTTTCATAAGAATCAATTAATCAGCCAAAATAAGTAACCGCAATTTAACAATAAAATGCATTATTGTTAAATTGCGGTTATGTTGTACCACTAATGGGGTTCGGTAAGATTCATAAATAAATAAATGAACACAAAAATTACCTAAATTTACCGGCTGTCTTTTTGCTTTAAAAATCATTTACATGTAATAAAAGTAAGTAACTGCTTTATCATGTTAAGAATTAACAACACCACATCTTGATAGTCTAGCTAAACTAATTTAGCAGTGGTGTAAACATCCAAGTATGTGCGTATAGACAGATTATATATCATCAAAAACAATACTGCTTCAAATAAAATCAGTTGACACTGCTTCTAAACAGTTTAACAATAGAACCTAGTGAAAAACAGCAAAATATGCCTTTTATACGATTATTTCAGGTTTTGGTATTTCTAAAAAAGATTTGTTTGCCTCTACACATAATCATAAGTGTAAGTTATATATTTGTTGGCGACCAGACCACTATGCTATCGCAAGAGATTCTTTCACAATCTCATGGACGTTTTCCATACAGGACTTTTTACAAATATCATTCGTTTTCCACCCTTTTCAATTATAATAAAGCTTTTCTAAATTTTGTAACAAGGCACCTAGGGTAATTATAGTTGGCTCATATTGACCATTGCAACCATAGTATCCTTTCTCCAGGTTACACGGTATATTGCCTGTAAGTGCAGGTGCTTCATTGTCCATAACATTTTGAAGCAATGTAATACATACCTAATTGTAGATTATTGTAATAGTAAAAAATAGTATCACAAATATACAGATACATTACACTTCACAGATAGATAAGATTTCTCTTATTTATTCTTAATTATTAACCTTTTTCTAATACTTCTAATAAAGGCTATAGTTATAATTCAGTAAATTGGTATATTCAGCAATAGCCCTCATTTACCAAATGAACTTACCTCTGACATTTGTGTTAAGATACTATCTAAGAGATTTTTAGGTTTCGCCCACAAACTCGAAAATATGATTTAAGAACCCAATGTTGTTTAAGAATTATTATATAAATTATATCCAAATGAAAATATTTCACTTAATATGTTATCCAATGTGATAACATTGTTAGCTTTGGTAACCGCTCACAAAGGATAATCCTCATCTTTAATTAAATATAATAATATGATTATTTAAAATATTGCAAGTTAAAATATAAATAATAAATTTCAATAAACCTAGGGCCAGGTCGTACACAACCAACTTTATTATTGCCTTTATTGTATAAATCCTAAAATATCTTTTGTAAAAGAGAGTTTATCTGCCCTGAACAAAACTCTTTCAGTTATATAAATGAAAATAAAAAATCTTGTTCGTTAACAAACTTTAAGCAATTAAAATAAAGATACACTTTATATCTTGATATCTATGACATACACTTGAAAATCATAGTAATGGTCACTTGTCAACATCTACTATTTAAACATTAGGAGAGAATATTGACACTATTCGTAGAACTGTTGGATGGTCCGAAAAATCCAACAATTTTGCAAAAATTTATTTTAAAAAAATTTATTATATATATATTTATTACTTGTACTAGATCACTGTAATGACTTAGAGGACGCATAATTATATAAATTTAAGAAATAATTGTTATTGAACTAAGTTAATGTGATTGAGGAGTTCTGATCATCCAAATGTCTGGTAATACTTCCATTTCAGTCCACAAACCTTCAACCTTTAAATATCTACTTTGTTTAAATATGGAGCAAATCGGCGGAGCACGGCGGAAGTAAAGTACAATTGAGAATCAAACGAACTTACCTGTAAGTCAAGTTCGATGATAATTGTACGAACTTCCTTAGTGCTCCGCCGATTGTGAAAGCCACACCCTCCCACCTCTACATGTAAATAGGTAGGTGAGTTTCAGGTTTGTAAGCACAGGAACACTATAAACAGAATGAAGTCTTAAAGAAATCGAGGCTTGGACAACCGTATATTCATCCAAAAAAAAAAAAACTGATTACTATTAAACGTGTGAGAGTAGCCATCGAATGCGAATACTACTTTGTTTAAATATGGAGCAAATCGGCGGAGCACTAAGGAAGTTCGTACAATTATCATCGAACTTCACTTACAGGTAAGTTCGTTTGATTCTCAAATATACATCTCTTTTTTTATTAACATATATTTGCAATATTTAATATTATTAAATATTTCAAATAAAAGCTATGAAACAAACATTTGCTCCGACCGAGAAACGAACCCGGTCTTTACGCACAACAAATTTCGTCAAATTTATTTAATGTCGTAATTTATTTTTAATGACAATATTTTATTTTATACTTATCATTGTAGAAGAAACAATAATTAATAACGTAAGCTAAAACAAGAATAAATAACAATCAAGGAATCGTCTCAACAAGTTTTTAAAATGTTATTATTAATTCCTTTTGTGTTTTAAAATTTTTCGCTACATTATAAAAATATATAATTTTATTTATAAATTGGCACGACAAATCGTAGCACACCGCAAGCGATTTACGAGTGGAGACGACTGTAGCCACAGATAACTAACTAATTTAGCCGGTTGTACCAAAAATTTTAATTTGCGAATTTGTAAAAAGTATCGTATAAGTAAAGGAAAAAAAGACAAATGGGTTGCACCACTCCTTAACTTCACATTTTACATTAACGTTTAACGGATATTTTATACAGAGCTAAAGGACATTATTCATTTTGGGTTTCTATGTATTACTTTTGTTATTTCTAATGATAAAAACATATATAAATTGTAGTTTCGATATAAAATTATTAACAAACCAATTCACGATTTCGTAATGGTAAACGTAATAGAATAAGTATAAAGTAAAACTAAATTCGTAAATTGAAACTTTTTGGTACAACCGGCTGTAAGTCTGCAAACATCAATCGCATTGACTTTACTGGTACTTTTAAATCTGATACTTTTTAAGTACTTTTTTAAGTCGTCGCCTTCAGTCAATAAACTCCAAAGTTTTCAATGTAACTTTATTTAATTTTATTGTGACTCGACTCCTGGCCTCGACTTGCGTGATGATTTATAGGCATATTGGAAGTCCAACAGTGCCGACGACTGAAAAATATCCGTCACAGTTCACGGCTACCTCAGTCGCCGTCACCGTGCCACCCCCCATAGGTGCTTCTTCATGCATCGCTTGAAGGAACCAAGGATGGGCAGGCAACTAACTTACTAAACTAAGAGTGGTAATAGTAGTAGTAGTAAAAAGATTACTAAAGTAAGGTAAGCTCGAAAGTTGCCGGTTTTAACTAGACCGGCATAGTTGATGCGACCGCAGTCACCTCCATTCATGGACCGCACTCCTGGCGAGGTGCAATCATTATATCGAGCCATTAATAAAAAAACCAATTTTAATTCAGAAGAGTTGGCATCTATTAATAAAATCATTAGTTTTCTGGATATAATCTGTAACGGTTGCAATTGACATGGTGTATTTATGTGATTAATTGTAAATCGATAACCAAATATCGTACTTCGGAATTTGTTCCCATTTAGGTTCACAATTACGAACTTTGCTAACCATCCATACCTAATCTTGTAAATTAGCTTTTGTAAACTTATAGCAATTCAAGTTATATTGAATTAAAATTTATTTTCAAAACTTTATTATAAATTAAATATCTTCATCATCATCATCATCATCAGCCAGAAGGCGTCCACTGCTGAACATAGGCCTCCCCCTTAGAACGCCATTCCGAACGACAAGATGCCAGTTGCATCCACCGGTTTCCCGCGACTTTCACTATGTCGTCAGTCCACCTAGTGGGAGGCCTACCTACACTGCGTCTTCCGGTTCGTGGTCTCCACTCTAGAAACTTATGAATACACATAATATTGTATTAGTTAATCTTATTATATATTATTAAACACTGATACTAAATAATAAAATACCAAAAAGTATAAATATATTTTTATGTTATTACTACATATCATTCAATCAATCAAATTGCCTTGATACCACAAATATGATAATGATAACTGCTACTGATTTGGATATACAAGATACAAAAATATACAATATACAATAAAACATCCTCCCTGCATTTCCAATAAAAAATGAAACAAAGATTAAGATAGACATACTTATATTACTAAAAAGAACAACTTTTCACGCCTTAATTCCCACAGGATTTGCATAGACAACCAGGCATCACTTTTCCTGATCATGACACAACTCTCTCTCTTTCCTCACATCCTCAATTCTCTTCATACTCACCTATAGTTATGAGAACTGTAGATGAGCATTGCTTTTTAATGTACCCGATTTATCGAGCAATTTAAAATCTTTGCCTTTTTTCATTGAATTATTAAATAAATTTTAATTAATTTTGTGAATATGAGGTGTTACTTGTATGGTGAATATTTCGCAGCTATGCGAAGGTTTTATTCTGGTTATTGCATCCAATTCTCGGTCTTTCCATGTTGGTAAAGGTTCTGAACATGCGTTGGATCCAGCGAAGGATGTTTCTTCAAACCTAATCCTACATTGACGATACGTATGCTTCTTTGGCACCTGTGGACAAACAGAAATGTTTATATTTTTCTTAAGTTCCAGTAATGTATGGATTTAGTATGCCCAGTTTCTATGATACGTGTCACTAACTTTAAGAAAGTAGGCATATTTCAAGAATGTAGGTACTATTTCATGTATAAAATAAGATTGCTTAGTTTCGTACCACCACCTCTTATTTAATTATTAAAACAATTACTATTTTTAACTAAGCTGAAAACACATTCAATTTTACTTCGAATCGCAGTTTTATTTTAATGAAACCATTTTAACTGTATATCGTTAATTTATTTCTGAACGAATTTTCTTCGATCACTAATGACTTTATTTTTAAAGGACATCATTTATTTTGGACTATTTTGTACTTACTACCTTTGTAATACCCAATGATGAAAAAATATATAAATGGTGGTTTCGATATAACTAATAACAATTTTGCCTTTAATTGCTGTGCAATTGAGTTATTTGGAAGTAAGATATGAATTTTGTGTCGTCTCTTAATCACGAAGACACGCCATAATAACAGTTTTGCTTTGAACTGTCATAATTATAGTTGATTATTTTGCACACCTAAACTATGCAAATTAAAGGATATTTTCCAATTACATTGTAATATATGTACATTAAACTATTTCAAAATGTATACGCAATTGTTAATACAACCAAGCCCAAGTCCCCATACAAAATGAAATATGTTCTTTGATAATAAATATTTCGGATAGAAAGTGATATTATAACAAATATTTATTTTATTAGATATATTTAACAATATATATTTATACATATATATATATATATATGTATAAAGATATATAAAAAATAAAAAGTGTTTCAACGGACGAATAGTGGATGTGACCTTACAAAACTGCCAATAGTAATTTTATTTAAAAGAAGCAAACTTTTAGAAGCTGGTAGTAGGAATTAACATTTTAAAATAAAAATAATAATGCTATAAGTAATATGGTATTACACCCGCTGGTATCATAGAACCTGGACAACCAGGGGCTCTCGGGTTGGTGGAATAAGACCCCCTAATCCTCTTTTTACTTATTGTTACATCGGAATGTTGTTATTTTTATTATTATTGCGGTCCAAGGAGCAGCGCCCTCCCTGAATCGTCACTTATTTTCAGTGTAACAAATCTTGTATACATTGAATTGTATACCTTTAATTGGCTGGTTTTCTCCTGAAACCTGAGGATTTCTCTTTTAATAGTTTTCTGTGAATTTCAGTTATTTATATCTGAACGTATTTAATCAACCAATTAATTTAAATGTCACGCTTTAATATCCACAAGTAGTTTAGATAGACAGAGAGAACTAAGCGCCAATTTTCACGATCCTGTCACAAAACTCGACATATGACAGTACCCCGCCTGGTGTTAAGCTGCAGTGCGGTTCATGAATGAATGTCACAGTTATTGAATTGTAGTATAACTGTAAGTAGCAGTCACATCCACTATACCTGCATAGTTGTATAGTGACCGGTAGTCACTTCACAGTCTGTATACTACCCGGATCGACTGTAAAAACCGATTTAGATTACGGTTGCCTCAATAGCCATCACTATGCCGACCAAAGATCCCGAAACGCGACTAAGTCACTTTACAGGTTCGGCAGACTGAGCCCCACTGACAAAAAGACACGAAGCAATATCCATTTTTTTTTTATTTACAAATATTTGTTATATTAAATCTAATTATAACCAAAATTATAACGGTTTACTTAATTATTTTTACAAATTTATAACCAATCAATCAAATTGTCACGCCTTTTTTCACAAGAAAAAGCAGAGACAATGGAGCACCATTTGCCACGCATTTGACATTACTCCCTCGCTTTCCTCACATCCGCAAATAACCTGCAGTTATTAATGTCAAATTATTAACTTCAAGTTTATTTAATTTAAAGGTAAAATATGCCTCATAAAAGTTTTTAAAATCCTTCTTTTTATTTTACTAGAACAAATTCATTTCATGCGTAACTTTACGTTAAAATCACGTTTGAAACATTCACGTTTAAAATCAACCTAGTGTAAGAGTGACACGCCTCTACTATTTATTACTCTTTTAATTTCTCTTTTATCGTGAAATAAAAAACGTAGTTTTTTTGCAGAGTGACATAAATATAAACTTCTGTTTATTATTTATTTAAAGTAGATCTCTGTAGTCTTCTGGTGGTTGGCCTAAGGTAAACCTAAGAGTGGACAGACGGTGTTAATTGGCCCAATCTGCCGATCCAGAGTAGAAATCCAGAGTTTGTATAGTATCGTTGATAGTTGTCGACTCCAACTATACCAGCATAGTACATCTGACTGTTAGTTATTACTTGCAGTTTATATCAGTAACATCCATTGATGAACTCCAGCAATAATAGAGAATAACGAAAGGTATGAATTAATATAATAATGCGGCTTTGCAGACATCGATGACAGCAAATCTCTCGAAACGTCGGAATAAAAAAAAATATACAATCATTAACCAAAGATATTCGCGATAGTAAGCCACATAAAAATCAATGTTCGCGAAAAATCTAAAAAAAATCCCTATACTAATACGAGTATTTGGTATAACCCTGAGTCCACACTCCCGAGAGTGCGCCTCGTGGAGGCTATCGCAAGAGGCCCAGCAAGCGAAGCCGCACTCTAGTTTTCTTTAGTTGCCCGCACCTCGCGCCCTTTGACTCCGGTCAATATACCGACACCGAGTAGAGCGCGCGAGATATTTATATATGACAAAAGGAGGCGAGAGTGCCATTCACATATCGTGCTTACCTCACCTCGTCTTGCCTTCTGGAGAGTGAAGGAAATGACCCTGGGTCAACCAGGGTGATTTCCTAAAAGATGTAGATAGTAAATAATCTTAGGGATGTATGTGACTAGTTTTAATTGTGGCTATGACAATCTGTTAAGAGTGTTTTTTTCTTAACACTTTGACTGTCGTACTTACACTCAAAGAGAAGGTCTGCAATATATTATGTCTTTTTCGGTCGGCATAGTGACGGCGTCTGAGGCAACTCAAACTCAATCGTTTTTTTCAGTCGTCGTTGCTCTCGGACTTCTCCTTGCTTACCATCCGGCAATCAAGACTTCCATCAGTTATCGCATCTCAATAAAATAAATTTTATACATACATGATTATGTGGATGAATAACGTCACTTGCAACCATTTTTCTTTTGATTGTACTCGTTCCAGAAATTTCTGAAATAAAAACTTACAGTTAAATACATTTACATAGACCGCAAACTACTAGACTGCGTTTATGCGTATAAAAATATCGTTTTATTCTGTACTACAATAAGTACGCTGATGATAACCAGTAGTCCGATAGAATTAGCAAACATATTTCTAAACATTATTGACAACTTGGATTTTAAATTGTTTATGTTTAATAATTTCACAAAAAAACATGGTAATCCCATCAGGAAAATCGGTAAAAATAATTGTCATAAATTGTATATTATCATATGTGGATAGATGCATTAATCAAGGCAAGACATCCTTAAGAAAGCTGGATTGCCTAGTGCCCATAACCGCAGAGGTTGTATAAAGAGAATAGTGGATGTGAGAGGGAAGCGAGGGAGTTGTGTCAGGATCGTTGCAAGTGGCGCTCGGTTGTCACTTTGATTGATAGATTGACAATTTGATTGATTGATTGATTGATTATTTTAAACCCTTATCCGTTAAGTAGCTTATCCATTAAGCGAACTTTTTTTTTATTGTGACTCGACATATGACAACACATTGCCTATTGTTGAGCTGGAGGCGACGGGTACTATAGTTAAACAACTGTAAGTATAATAACAGTTGCATCCACTTTGTCGGCCTAATTGGAACCGACAAAATGCCTCTATAAAATTGATGCCCTTAGTAGTCCATTGAAAAGTTACATTTGAAATTACATTTGTCAGAGGACGCAATTTTATTTTTTAGATTTCAAGAAGAGTTAAATTCAAGTTTGTGAGGTCACAACCCTTGTCCCACGGCCGTCATCTTGGAAAATGGGGTGCAAGTGGTTTCCACGGTATATCTCACGAACTATAGGTCTCACAAAAACATATTTTGTCGAAAATATAATTTACTACAACTTTGGTTCAGTAACTTTTTGTCGTAAGACCAAAAATAACAAAATTGTAAGCGGAAATCTATGAAAATCTTGGAAAAAAATCTATTGGCTATAACTTTTTTTCTAATCATTTTACGAAAAAAATATACCAGACTATTTCTATAGAGGGGTTCTCAAGGAATAACTTTATTTTATTTTATTCATTAGTATAAGTTTTACAGAGCTGCGAAAGGAATAGTATTCTCCAGTATTCAGAACTATTCATAGATATTGATGAGTCACCATAATTTTCAATAATTTTTTTTTCGTTACAATATTTTTATTTATTAATTATGCAACATTATTATTTATTTATTATTGACACTCTACTACAAAATTTCTATGGACTATAGACATTCTTTGTCAATTAACCTTCGTCTGGTTAAATTTGGCAAACAGATATCAAAAACACAGACAATGGATAAACATCATAATACGAGTATAAGTCAATAACTCACAGAAACTTTAATTCACGTTAATTTAATTTGTTTTGTTGTTGAAATTAATTTTTAATTTTAATACATGGTTATTGTGGTAATTATAAATTAATATAAACCGACTTCAAAAGTTTTGAACTTATTAACTTGAACAATTAGTAATGCGATTTAAATAAACTTTGAAATGTTTGGCAAAATGTTTCATTTTTTTGTGACTTGACATCTAACCTCGACCTGCCTGCAAGAAAAGGTCCAAGAGTGCCGACGACAAAATAAAAACAAGTCAAATCATGGTTGCTGATTCAATACATGGTATTTGGAGTTTTTTAAATCTTTATTTAAAAGTTTGATTCAAAACATGGTATTTGGAGTTTTATAAACCTTTTTTTTTAAGTTTGTTTTTGTCTAAAAGAAGCTGTTAGAGGATGTCAAGCCACAATAAAATATTTAAATAAACTTACTCTTCACAATAGCCGCATTACATAAGTGATTCTGTATTCTTTTTTGAAAAATGCATTGTACTAGAACGCAGCCTTTTCATAGAAGACTTTGTAATATCAAATACCGAGCATACTTACATTGAAAAATGATTTTCTATAAGTTTGAAATTCTTTGCAGTTTTTTTAATAAAGTTCTTATGTTTGAAGTAAAATTGTCTATTTATTATTATTAATAATACCTATTTTAAAATTTAATTGGTTTTTAAAATTCAATATGATGTGATAAATGAAATGAAAATTTATTAGCATGGGCATGGGCATGGGTTTATCATTCACTTGATCAAAGTCTGGTTTTACCATGGCATCAGAAAGGCGTATGGCAATAAAAAGGCCTCGTCCCCTGTCACTAGTGAGGTCCGATTACTACACAAAAGTATTAAGCTCGTGTTACGAGTAAAATAATAATTAGTAATAATAAAAATAATTCTTTTATTTGCAAGAATACCGTACAAATTACCTTATAGGTTGTTCTACACCTATTTTTTATAATTATAAACATTATTTAATATATGTATTATAAAAGAACAGTCCACTAAATCAAT
Source organism: Tinea trinotella (assembly GCA_905220615.1). NCBI lineage: Eukaryota > Metazoa > Arthropoda > Insecta > Lepidoptera > Tineidae > Tinea > Tinea trinotella. The sequence continues at coordinate 5,688,689 of HG992321.1, read as the reverse complement.
CAAATTATCACTCTTTAATTCACGGAGCGAAAGGCACAAATAAGTTTAGGCGTTACTTCCCACGATCCTGACACAACTCTTTATTTACATACACAATTCTCTTCATACAAGCTCTGTGCATTCCAAATTAAATTTGAAATTCATAAAATTATACTTTGTAGTAAAGGAAAAGGAATGCAATTAAAAAGAAAAACAGATGAACCTACTTCGTTTTAAATCGTTCTAGCCACTAGAAGCAGTCTTTAAAACGAAATGAATTCCAACGGAATCTCGTAATCTCATTTACTGAGAACACTTACTACAAGTATGAACAAAGAGAAAGAAGATATTGGTGACTAAGGGTCCCCTTTCACGCTGAGTTTCGTATCAGATACGGTATCTGAGATCTCTTAGAGATTTGCATCAGATTCATCCATAGAGATGAAACTGATACAAATCTCAGATTAATCACATTCATTTTTGTATCGCGATACAAAATCGAGTTTTTCGATACAATGGATACCTCTCACACGTCTGAGATACATCCAGCAGTAATCATAATAGGTCTTAGTGTTACTTTAACTGTCTGTTTAAAAAGAAAGCGAAGAAAAACTGATCTAAAAACATATTTCATAATACCGCTTTGCCGTCTCAAACTACTGGCGTAAAACCTATACCGCGGTATCTGATACTTAGAAACCATCGTTTACACGTTGAGATTAGTGTCATGTTAGGGAATCAAAGGTAGATGTTTTGATACAAATCTCAGTGTGGATGGCTACCATAAGACTTAGTTTAATTTAGAAATGTGGCAGTAAACGTTAACCCTCTTTTATTTGGTGACATTACCGCAATAATAACCTAATATAAATTATAATTTTTATTATTGTGTTTCTTAGACTTTGTTTATCGAGAGACGACATTTGACCTCGACTTGGAATGATATGGTCCAGAATAAGTCCAAGAGCGACGATGACTGGAAATACCAATGTAGTTTTTTTAATATTATTGTTAATGAAAATCTAACGTCGAGCTGCCCGATTGTAAGCATAATGTAGGTCTAAGAGAGTAGGACTGCAAGAGAGTGCAAAGAGGCCGACGACTGTAAGTTCACGGCTGCCTCAGTTACCGTCACTACGCCGGCCAATGATGCTTTTTCACGCATCGCTTGAAGGATCCAAGGTTATAGAATGCTGTTTCAGTTGTCGATTGTTCTACAAAGAAACGAGGTGCCAAACCTTATGTAAATTGCCAATATAAAACTTTTTAATCATTTTGTTTATTTTAATATAATTTGCATTATCAATTTTTTTTTAATTACTTTATTTCCTGGTATAAGACCTTATGAGAATTAAATATTCATGAAGAGACCTAAAATGACTTAACGTATGTAGTTCACTGCAAGCTTGTGGTAACTATAGCATTAACCTCAACTTTAGCTATCTAAAGTTAGTAACTCATTTAGCTATCTAAAATAGGTATAAGCGTACGTGTCTAAGTTGTATCCACGACCGCTATAAGTTAAAATACTTAAAACTAAAAGAAACATAAGTAAAGGAAACCTTTTTTTTTTTTTTGGTAACGCGAGGGAAAATCCCTAACGGACGCCCGCCACCCGAGGAGGGAGGGGTGGCGGGGAGTGTCGGGCTTGTACCGACTAAAAACCCTCGCGGTGTTCCTCCGTTCGTCTGGCGGAGCACGGAGTTCACTTTCGCAGTCCCGCGTAACTCCGCCGACGCTGGCCCGTTCTCCCACCGAACGGGCCCCTCTTTTTGCAGGAGAGTCGATGTTACTCTCCTGCGCACTCTGGTCTCAATTGTGAGGCGCGCGCGGGAACACAGCGCGCGCTGCCTCTGACCCCGTCTCTAAGGTGTGTATGGCGGCAGTCCCCTCCTGGGCTGCCGCCGACGGGGTTAGGTGGGGGCGGGAGGAGAGGCGAATCGCACTCTCCTCCGGATACCGGCTCTTCCGCGGCGGATAGAGGGAGCATCTTGGGATCTTTCCCGCTCCCTCTCCGCGGTCTCCTTCTGGAGCATGATAGCTTCACAGAAGGAGACGGCCGCATTCCATGACCCCTCGCTAGACACCATAGCCTTGATAACGGCTGGTAGCGAGAGGTCATTCGTCCCCACCTCTGCGACGAATTCTCGGCGCAGCAATGTCCAAGCAGGACATTCCTCCAAGTTGTGCTGCGCCGTGTCTTCGTCGCAGTTTCCACATTCGTGACATCTGGTCGTCGGCTCCCTCCCGGTTATCTTGCAGAGGTACTTTCCGAAGCAGCCATGCCCGGAAAGCACTTGCGTCAGCCGGAAGGTGAGGGAACCGTGCCGCCTGTTCGCCCACTTCTTCAGTACTGGGCGAACTGCCTCGACAGTTCGGAGGCCAGCAGATGGAGTTGCCAGCCTCTCGTTCCACATACGCAGTGTTTCCTGTCGAGACAGAAGCCTCCGCACCCTGGCAGGTTCGTCTGCGCGGATTTCATACATATCCGCGCAGACTTTAGCCTCAATGTCCCACGGAGGGGACCCTGCCAGGACACACGCCGCCTCGTACGAGATGGTCCGGTAGCCACGTATCACCCTGAAAGTAAAGGAAACCTGCACAAACCGGTACCAACGACAAGTTCAAATAAATCTAAGTTTTTACTTAACTTGAACTTGTTGGAAATTTATTTTATTATTTCGACATTTCTCTGAAGTTTTCACCCTTGTAAATTCCACGAAGTACAAGTTCGTGTACTAAATTGTTAGCGAATTGTTAGCGCATAGTGTACTAGTTATGAAACCTAGCATGTCTAACTTAATTTAATAGAACATAGACGTTAAAAGCCACCATTCCTTAAGAAGGAAAAAAGTTTCCTTTGCAAAAATATAATATTTATTATTGTGACGCAACATCGAACTACGACCACAGAACAGAGAAATATATATATATTTCTCTGTTCTCTGACTATGACTAGCAGGGAGGGGGGGGGGGGGGGGTAATTACGGTTGGATTCATGGATTCGCCATCCCATGCGGCCTAGGGCGCTTTTTCTTCACGTTTTGTTTCAAGAATCCAATGATGGGAATAGCACATGGGCTGGTAAAGCATTCTGTTCTTTGATTACTTCTTTTCTTAGGTTACGCCACGATGAACCTTTTAGTACAAGTGCCGATTCATCGACAAAATCCTAAAGAGTAGGAACAAAAATATATCCTAGTCTATCTTATGAGATAATAACGTTAAAATAGGTAGTAAGTAGTAACTCCAGTCAAGGCTAAGTTCGATTAAATCGGATTTTATTCGCTTAGGTAGATCATGTGACTCAAACTAAACTAATTAGAATAATTTTAAATTAGTTTGATATGTTCAGAACAAACTGTTGCTACAGTAAACTGACGAATTCTATTAGGTGGGGGAAAAAGTTTCTTCCCATTTTATATGATAATTCAAGAATTTTTTTTTCAAACTTTATTTACAATAAATTACAGTATATACTCGTATGTGCCATTTTGTTCGTAGACTTTCTGCAACCTTGTAGGTAGTGACATGATCCCGTTACTGTAAAAATTTTGGGACTTCTGATCAAAAAAAACGAAATATGTAGTTTTCGCAGTCCTCTCTTGATGTTAACCTGACACTGCCTAAAGAATTCTGAATAGACCGAAACAGGTGGAAATCGGAAGGTGCAAGATCAGGGCTATATAGCGGATGCATTGACACCTCCCAGCCGTACTCTCTTACTTTTTGCTGAGTGGCTAAAGATGTATGTGGTCTAGCGTTATCGTGATGAAAGACCACACCCTTTCTATTAATCAATTCTAGCCGCTTCCTCTCAACTTCTTGCTTTAATCTTATCAGTTGTTAGCAGTAGAGATCCGAATCGATGGTTCTGCCCGGCGGTAAGAGCTCATAATGAACAATCCCTTCCAATCCCACCATAGACACAGCATTACCTTAGTGCGAGTTAACCCAGGTTTTGCCACAGTCTGTGAAGCCTGACCGACCTTTGACCACGACCTTTTGTACATTCATGTCATACGTGATCCACTTTTCATCATAAGTTATCAGTCTCTTCAAAATTCCTAGTTTATCAGCTATGTCGTAACTGCTGATATGCCGATCTTGCTCCACTTTCCGTAACAGGGCGCCCATAGCGAGGTGCATCTTTGACATCAAAATTCCCGGATTGAAAACGTTTAAACCAACTTTGTACTACTCTTACTGCATTAGGTCCATAAACGTCACAATTTATTTTCGCTTATGTTGCAATCTTGCCTTTTTAATAATAAATTTTTAAAATGTATCTAACTTATTCATTCGATTCGCTTATTTTGACAGAAAGAAAAACAAATGAAAAACAGGCAGTAAACAAAATTTTCCTGATTTGATTCTTTTTTTGAAATGTCACCTTTTTAATATCATGAAATACAAGCCAAATACAAATAGTACAGCTAAAGATATTATATTACAAGTTTAGGCATACTATATTCAAAAAGACAATTTTCCCGAACCAATATATACTATGTTACTTAACGTGCTTTTTTACAAGCTCTGTAACAACCTCAGTACATAAATTCTAAGACCAGCAAATGGTCAATAAAATTTATATCGGTCATTTGTCATGTTTTTATTAGGTCCTATTAGGTTTAATAAAGACTAAACAATTCTAACAAGTCACGACCATGATTAGGGTGACTATGATGTGATAGTGAAATGGTCAGGCAAATCAAGAACTCTCGGTTTAAAGCCACCACTGGCCGGTACCAATGTATCTTCACGTACTTTGGTGGCCCAGTTTCTATGATACAAGCATGTTAAGTGGCTTAGTTGAATTTTATTTATTTTATATCGTGACTACGAGTATTTCCCGCAAGGATATAAAAAGATAATGCATCGTCACTTTCCTTGACCCTTGCACACAACCTTTTTGCTTCATTCTAATCCACTATCCCCTAACTATAGAAATATACTATTCGAAACACTTAAAAAACTTGAGGTGTCGATTGCGACGAAATAAATAATAGTGTGAAAGGCAAAATCGCTTAAGTTTATAATAGTATCGGATAAAGTATCGGATCGCCCAAAAAAAAAATGGCATTAATTGAATCGCCAAAAAAGTGCTCTAAGCGTCACCAATCTCGGTTCATTCGACGCAGAAAAATTCGCTGATTCAGAATATTTATAACTCAATATTGAGTACCTATTTACAATAAGGCACAAATGTTAAAATAAATTTATTTACCTTTTTTTTATTTATTTATTCAAATCTTAATTATTATTATACATTAATCAAAATCTCTTGCCATCGCTCCGCGCAATACCACAGGGTTCTGAAATTGCGGGCACTCCAACAGTGACAAGAGCCCTTCGGATGATATCGTTGAGTGCCGCGTGACGGGGAATGCGACCGGCACTTCTGGCACAAGAAAGCCCGTGGTGTCCAAGATTATCCACCGGTTCTCCGCACCGACACTGGTGTTGATGGACAGTCCGGGCTCCGAGACGAAGACATATCGCCAGGGTCAGGGTATTTCTGTCAAGGAGTGTCCCAACCGATGCAGACGGAAAAGCCTGCAACCAGAAACCCGACTCCCTAGTAGAGACGGCTATGAGGCGAGCCCGCTCTCTCATGTTACTGGAAGATAATATATCTTCCATTACCATTTTGCAGAGCGGCTCGTCCCATAGTCGTTGAAATTTTGGTGAAATTGGTAGCGAAATATTGGGGCACGCAACTGACCAGGCATCTCTGGCATCCGACATGTACGCCGGCTCCACGGAACCCAAAGATGGGTTTGTGATGCTTCCGTAGAGCTCGACAGTACTATATACTGACGACAGAAACGCTGGCAGTGCTACACTAGAAATTTTGCGAGTTCCCAGACCTCCAAACCGAATTGGCAGTGAGGCCTGGGCCCATGTACGGTCGTTCATTGGACAATTTAGGATTTATGTTAGTGTATTTTGTAAAAGTTTGTCTAGTAATAGTAGTTCATTGGGAATTTTCCAAAGTAAAGTAATTCCAAGTAAATTTGGGGGCAAACAAACAAAATCGGATGATAAAAAGTGCTATGTGTGGTTGAATTTGGAATAAGCGTTCTGAAGTTGAGTTAAATTTTGTTAATTGTTCCTGAACGTAAATTTGAATCGATTCATCAAGGATTGGTGATCCTAGAAGTCGAAGGGTTTCGTTGTTTAAAATTTTTATATTGGGTGCCAGACTATTAAAAATGGAAATAATTTTAGATTGTTCGCCAGGTGTTAATAAATTAGAAAGATACAGTTCGCATTTCGCAAAATTTAGCTCTAAACCAATGGTCTTAAAATCGTTTATAATTTTTTGTAAATCCCTAAGAACTGTATCTGCGTTTCCTGCAATCGTGCCATCATCGAGATACCATAAATTAAATTTTGAATTTAAATTATGGTAAATTTTAAATTTACCATTTTAAATTGAAAGCATGAGCTTAAAAGCTCGAAAGTATTATTGAAATAAATCATCAACTTAGGGTTAAAAGAAATTGTCAACATGGTAGGGTTAAACTCGATCTAACTGCCCGGATCGATTACGTTATTAAGTGAGACAATACTCATAATATTAAGTAATTCTTTTGAATACATGTTCTCAAAATAGTAACGCATAAATTGTATTAAAAAATACTTACCCGGCATTTCAATGGGACTAGAACTAATGCAAAATATCCTCTTCATAAGCCTTGTGAAATATCCTCTCAAGTCCAAAGCGTATGATCCGTACACTAATGGATCCATGCATGAATTTGATACGGCCATCATAAATAATATCTCTTGTACAACATCCGATAGTTGGGCTGCTGATTTTCTATCTAACATGTACCTGGATAAAAAGAAACGATTTCATACTTATTAGAAATATATTATAGAGGCTGTTTCAGAATATTTACTTATGTTTACTTTTTTATATTTTGACGGTTTTTTGACATAAACTAATTGTCTAATAAATATCGTATGAAACGGATGTGATTTTCATTTGATTCATTTTACACAGATCTTCGATACCAAGACCAGCCCCAATTACAGTCCACGAAGGTTTCTTGTTTATTTTCAATAGAGGCAACAGATCATTGCTTACAAGTTGCTTTCAGAATACATTTCATGCAAGTTATTCATAGCAAGAGAATATCTTACGTAAAAGAATATCTCCAATTATAAACATAATAAAAATTTAGCGTGTCATTTAAAAGATTTACCTAGTCGCGTTTTGGGATAAGCTTGAAAGTTGCCAGTTCCAATTAGGCCGACATTTTTTTAAATTGTAACTCCACATATGACAGCACGATCTATGAATGGACGTCACTGCTACTACAATTCAATAATTGTAAGTATACATCCACTATGCCGGCCTAGTTGGAACCGGCAACTTACAAGTTGCTCCGGGGTAGTGGTAGTAAGTAGTACTAGTAGGCTTCCCCGAATTGGCAGACTGGGCACCACTGCCTACCACTCTTTGACAACCAGACCCGGAGCATATATCGGCCTCTTTTTTTTATTACCAAATATTTGTAAATTTAATCAAATTATTAATTATTACAAATAAATCATATGAAACCAATATTTGCTCCGACCGGGAATCGAACCCGGGACACCTGTCGTCTAAATTAAGGAAAGTGGCGCTTCGTTAAACCTGCCTATCTCGGTGGAAATTGATATGGTTTCATTTAGTAGTTAATCACTAGTCAATTGGATGTGGTAGGTAGTTTAAACATACTATAAATCCCGATATTCCGATAAATTATACTAAATATCTAACCCAATGAAATTAGATTATCTAATAGGAAGCGAAATTTTGGAATTTAATATCAGCTTATAAATAATATACAGGTGATAAAATGAAACACAACTTTGACAATATTTTGTGGGCAGAAAAATTCGATTTTGTTCAAGGTTCTTACAAAATTTTGATACATGAGATTATTGGCGAATTGTGTTTCTATTTCTTTGGTAAATCGATCTGTTAAATATTTTGAAAAACATTTTCAATTTGGGGTAGGTCAACCTGAAAGTTTTGTTATAATTAAATTTCTTGATATATTTTGGGTTTTATCATTTGCAATTATCAGGTCAAGGGTAGGCAGAAAGAAACAATAAAAAATATTTAGGAATAAAGATCAAAACTACTCTTAAATCAGACAGTTATGACCGGTCGAAACAGACGTTTTGCCCATAATGACAAACTATTAAAGACGATTCCCGCAAAACCTCTAAGCATCTTAACAATTTAATATATTTATATGTATTGCTTAATTAGAGTAATAAAATGGTTGAACTCTATGACCTATCTGAATCACTAATGATTTGTTGCATAATTTGTGCAAATAATACCTTTGATATATCAATTCCGGATAAATTTATCCAAAGATAAGTTTTGCGTTCATTTGAACTAATAACTTAGATAAAACGTGTCTTGAATTGCATACGAATTAAGACTACCTAATGAAGTATTTTATTTGACTATGAAACGAATGTTTAATCATGCTTATTGAGAATATATACCTTATTGATTAATTTATAATTCTATAGACATAATTTATTTAATAACGACCTCAAGGATCACTGCTCCTCAAACTAAGGTCAAACATGTCCTAAACACATACTTAAGGAAATAATGTTACCATTTTAGTTGAAAAAATGTGCTGACATTTGAAATATAAAAAGCCGGCAATTAATATCACCGCTTTATCTAAAAATAGAAATATAATAAATAAAGCTTAACATCAACTTAACTATCATATATTAAGTGCCACAATAAAAAAATATACGTGGTTGAATTACTCTGTGCTCAGCGAATAAAGATAAGAAAGTTCTGTGAATGGGGCTTTACCTATGAAAGTGCCTTTTTTAACATGGAATTATTTTTTATTTACTGTCGTCACAGTAACACGGCACAAGCGCAACGTAAGATATGGACCAAATAATACAAAGAACGTACAGTTCGTTATTGGTTTGATCGCATCTGTTCTAAAAAAAATATATCTGAAGAATGAACCTGAAGCCCGTCTGAAAACTTTGCTCGACAATGACAAATTAATAGCGTTTGTGAAAGCTGGTGATACTCAGTCCACGACCGAATTTCATTGTCCAAACAGGACTCACGCGCCGGTCTCGTCCGCAATATATAGGGATATCGGACAATATATACTTTCGGAAAATTCTATTCGGATACTAACTAGTAAACACTTTTAGTTACCCTTGTTGACGCTCACAATGGGTTTTCGCGATCTTTCGATTTTGTGTCCCGGATGCTTATGTCCCGAGCCCCTTGTTTTTGGTCTATTTGTATTTACTTCATTAGAGAGGATTCTAGAAAAAACGCTTTCCCTGTGGGTGACACTGAGTGTAAATACGGTTCATGTCCGGGTTAGAGAGCACTATGCGGGACTCTCACATCGGGAGAAAAGATAGTAGTCCAAATTTTATACGACTATTGGACCTTTATTTGCTTACTATCAGGCATGGCGAGGTCAAATGTCTCGCACAAAAAAAAACGTTATAGGTGCCTTAGTATTTACAAAATTAAGGATTTAATACAATTTGAATTCGTAATAAAGACTCTCATAATAAAGCTAATAAAGCTCATTTTATAAAAACATTGTGTTAAAACAAAGAAGATACATTTTCAAATCAGTTTAATAAAACGTTTAAATATAAGGCTAAAGAACTTAAAATATGCTTTAAAATATTCCAGCAAGAGAGCTAAGCAAATAATCTTTTAAGAACTCTGAATATAAATCATTCCCATTTCGAAAAGAACGAAAATGAGGGTAGGGCCACAAAGGGAGATCCTGGTTATCCCAGTCCCTTGCTCTTTGTTATGACATGTTGATACTTGTAAGCGGGCCATTAATTTTTAAATTATTACTTAATCCCAGCTTCCGCCGATTGCTTAGGACCCTAAATCTTATTCGAATATACTTCCCCAGACTAAGCTCATTTATTTCTTTGTAATATGAATTCTCCATTAAAAAAAAATATATTAAATTATCGTTTTATAGTTTTTACGACACGTCTGCTACGCGTAAAGTACCGGGGTGCTTGCATGATGGGAAGCAAGGAAAATCTAAAACGATAAACAAACCGATTCAAATTTTTAATGTATACTCAATCTATACTTAATGTATACACTAATGTATACTCAAAAGTAGTACCTTAATACCAAAAGTAATACCAAAGTAAAGTAATACCAAGGAAAAAGGCTATTGTAACATATACATTTCATATATTATATGTATTTCATCTTGAAAATATGTTTATATAGGTACCTTACAAATTATATGTTAAAGTTTCATAACAACTTGAAAAGGTGACAAGTTACTTAAAGTTTAAAAGTTGGCATCATGTTTACGAAAGTAAGCTGCAATAACTTAGAAAAGTATTTTCACTGAATATTCGTGTATGAATCTAAAAAGATGCCTTTGGAAAGTTCCTGATCCAAGTTTCTTAAGAGGCACTAATTAAAAGTAGAGTAGTAACGGTTACTATTGACGACAGGCATGGCGTATTGGTTGTAAAAACGGCCTCGCAACAGTCAGTTGCGCGGAAAGTTCCGAGTTCAATTCCCGGTCGGAGCAAATGATGATATATAATAATTATATTAAATGTTGAAAATATTTATTAATAAAAAATGAGGCAGATGTTTGCTTCGAGTCTAACCAGAGTGATAACCATCAAAGAGTGGTAGGCAGTGGTGCCCAGTCTGCCACCGAGATGTCCGAGATGTCATATTACGAGTATGTCGAGTTACAATGAAAAAAAACATAATGTTATTATAAATAAATTAATAAAAACTATACATACCATAATGTCATTATAGCATAAGGGAGCCAACAAAGAGCAAATACTGAAACAATAGTGACGGTCATTCTCAACGTCCTTCGTCGTGCCCTCGCTAATGGCCTTGCATCTGAACGTCGTAAGTGTATACGACTGTTGTCACTTTGTGGACTTTTATCTGCAATAATAAATAATTGAATTCATATTCTAGTAAACTCTAGTTGATAAGTTTTAGATAAGCATTTTCTTAGATTTTGCGTGAACATTGATGAGAGAATCAAACAAATTTTATGCGGCTTACTATCGCGTTTATTTTTGTTTATTGATTTTTAATTTTTTATTATTTCTATGTGTCGAGAACTTTGCAGCCATCACTCTCTCCGTGACCACGATGGCTGCAAAGCTCTGGAAGCATTTTCTTTACTTACTTATTTATGTCAGCTACGCGAATAAAATCGTTTTGTTATGACGAGGGATTAATATGTAATGAGTATGTAGAATAAACAATTTATATTTATTTTACTATGCAGTGCGAGTTAATGGAGGCGACTGTGAAATAACTGTAAGTACCGGTGGCGTCTACTATTCCGGCCTAGTTAAAACCGGCAATCCCGAAACACAACTTAGTCACTTCACGGTCTATATACTATATAGGTACTCGTAAGCGGTGGTACCCTAAATCGGAATGTGGATGCGATTTTTCTATCTGACCATATGAAATTATTTCCGCTGCTCTAACGTCACAAGAAACTAAGTTAGCGTTAACATTAAACTTACAACTGTATTCTATTTTAATAATATTTATTTATTTATTTACATTTCTATTCTAAGCTACTAAAGAGCTTGTATCATAGAAACAGGACAACCAAAGTACATAAATCAAAGATACATTGGTACCGGTGGGTGGTTTAGAACCCGTGCTCTCGGTTTGTGTAACCATTGCGCTGCCACTACACCACGGTTACCTTAAATATATTTTGTAACATCAAATAATAACACTACATCAATTTAATAAATATTCAGATAAATATTACCTATTTTAATAATTATTAATTAAGAATCATAATCGTAAAGTTTAAATTAAATTAAGCTATTTTTTTATTTGAAGTATTTTTTTAAATTAGGGGACAAAATTTAATAATAATATTGTAATTATACGTTTACAAGAATAATAATTAAATATATTATTATTAGAATACATGAATAATTAATAAATATTCAATGTCAAAATTAATTAATTCCCAATACGATCTCAGACTAAACTAGATAAGACCCAAAATAACTACTCCGAATTTCTAGTACGTAATATAATCAGACTGCTAAAATATATCCCTAAATAATATAATATTTAAAGGATCCAACATAATTATTTAAAAAACATCGCAAGCTTACTATTGCGTTTTTTTTATTAGCATATTTTAATCAGACGCGACGTTTTAAAGGCCCTTTGACGTTTGAAAACAAAGACTTTAAGTTTTACATAGTAAACCTCAACCTCAAAACCACTTGCCGGTACCAATGTATATTTTATATATATGTAGTTAGGTCATCCTGTTTCTACGATACAAGCACGATTAATATATAGCTTGGTGTACAATTAAAATTAAAAAAAACAAGCCCTAAGACATTATAGAGTTAGTATCTATATAGACAAAATAATAAAATTAGGCTATTACTGCTTTCATTATGGAGGTCAAACCGGAAATCATGTTAAAATCTATACCGGTCACCGAGCTCATGTTAATATCATTATTTAAAGACTAATGGCCCCACTATTAGTTTAAAAATACTTTACTTATATTTTTAAAATTATTTTCTATATTAACACACCACAGTTAAATTAAATAGTGGTAAAATTTACATTAAAACACATTAAGGTACTTTTACACTTTCAGTCTTACCAACAGAGAAAGCGTTTTTTCTCTAAAATACCATTGAAAATTCCCCAATGCAAATAGATAAACAAAAACGGCCTCGCAACAATATGCTCTAAAGTCTAAACAATACACGCATCTACAGACACAAAATTGAAAGTTCGATCTATATTATAGTTATATCGTAACTATTATATTATATTTAACATATAAAATAATATTTGATTATTACAAAATAAAAAATCGTTCATTTACTGAAATTCCTGATAGGGAAACAGGATGCTTATTAATTATTTTGTTCGAGGTTTTTTTATTGGTTTTCTGTATTGGTTATTATGACTAAGAAACTTGTGTCAGCATCATAATAAGTGGCGATCTGTTATCCCTGTGGGAATTAGGGCGTAAAAGTAATGTTTATTTTCTTATTGTTGTATTTTATATATTTAATTTGTCATCAATAAATAGATATTCAATATTGCAACTATACTCAATTCTGAAGCAGCAAATCTCGGTTTGCAATTTCCCTATTAGTATCGGATGAACAAATCTTATTTTAATACTAGAAGCTTAATTGAAATATATATTGAATGCTGGTTTATATCTACTAAAATAAAATTTATATTGGAATATTATTAAATATTAATAAAGCGCATACTTGAATAAAAAGTCATTTAATTGCAATAAAATATTTAACATGTATTATATTAAATAAATACACCAGCGATTTTGCAATTTGATATATTCCTTTATTAAGTAATATTAGAGAAATATATTAACTATTTATATCAAACACAGTACTCGTATTAATTTTAGTATAAGTCGGTTGCATAAAGGCATGTTAAATATTTAAAGGGTAACTATTTGGTTTTATGACGTATAGTAACAGGGCTATTTAACTAAACTAAATTTTTATAAGGCTAATTTCTAATGTATAAAAATAAATGTCATTGCCCAATGACACTTGTTATCTGAGCCAAAAAAGTTGGTCAACTTTGAACAACGAATTTATGTTAAAATTAAGTAAAATTCCCTGCTACCGACGATAATTAGCATTTTGAGACTTTTTGAATATTTATTATTAACTAGCTGACCCGGCGAACTTTGTTCCGCCTTAGACGCCATAAATGAGCAGATTTTTTATTTTATTAAGTTAATTGTTTTATTATATAAAGTTGTCAGGTTGATCTAGCTGACCCGATGGTTATGACTATGAATATTGAATTCGAATTGGTATAATTCATAAAAAGAGTGTTTTTTATTCTAATGCTTTATGGTATACAACATTCTTAGTTTTTTTATCTTGCGCTAATATAATTGGCCATGTGTAAAACATGGATTTTCAAGGTTGATGCCGCAAACAGTTAGGGACTGCCTTTGAGATTTATTTATTGTCATTGCAAATCCTAGCCGCACTGGAAATTGCAAACGTTTAAAGTTGAATGGCATGTCATTCGGAATCAAAGGAATCCGTGGAATCAAAACGTCTTCGCCTTTGTACTTTCCTTTCAAAATTGTGGCTACGATGACGTTGTTCATTCATTCATTAGTTCATTAATTGTTCATTATTCGGCGTTGGCAATAAGGAACCTGTTAGGTGATATATTTGACCCTGAATCTTAAAAGTTGGCATAAAGTTTTCTTGAATAACTTTTGTTGCACCGAATGACGTCATTTGAAAACAATTGTTATATTGCTGGATATGAGTCAAAAAATGTTTAGAATCTGGCCCATTTCCGGTAACCAGCGAATGTAGTGGCTCTGGTGGCGGTTCCAATGGCGTCAATTTTTAAATTTAAATGCCTTGCAATATTGACACACAACGTTCATTGTTCCAATAGTAACGATGTGCTGTGAACTGTAATCTATTTCCACGTTATAATTGAATGCAGCTCGATAGGGGTTAAACGCAACATTTCTATGTAGTTGATTTCGTTTCAATCGATTCCTTTCTACTTCATTCCGCGCTTCGCGTTGCTCGTCATTTTGACTTGCGCTTGTATATCTTTGACTCGCAGCATTGCGAGTTCTGCGACTTAAGTTTGTACGTCTAGCTGCTGGATGAAAATTCATCTGTAAATTAAAATAAAACTATTGTTTTCTTCTTTATAACCAAGTAGGTATATACCACTTGTTATGATAGTAACGTGTATGTTAGTCTATCCAAACTTACCAAAATTCCATATTAAATTGAACTTTTAATATTAGGCCTGATGGCTCTAAAGTAACCGTCATGTGAACTAAGAAAATCAGGTTTCTTAGATCCTACAAATTAATTATTTTAAATGTATTGTTTATCAATAAAATAAGATTGACAGAAGAATCCGTTTTAAACGCCATTTTTTTTTTTTTCATCCTCTTTGACTATATTTGCAGCACGCATTCAGTCAATTCTATGTCAAATGTCTTAAGGTTACATTAAAAAGTTTAATAATTTTATATGGTGGTTAAGTAATTTTAAATTTTCTAATTTTCCGCGCAGTTTCCTTAATTTTTCTTTCATAAGAACCTTCTCCTGATAATAACGAACTGAACAAAAAAAAGAATTAGCGAAATCGGTCCAGCCGTTCAGGCGTGATGCCGTGACCAAGGGAAATAGGGATTCATTTTTATATATATAGATTAACTTAATGCAGGTAAACGTTTTTTTGTAGCTGTTAAGAAACAAAATTAAGATTCCATATTTAAACTATTTTCGAATAATAATTTGACAGAATTAAATGCAATGTAAACAAATAAAGTTTCGAGTTATACATTTTAAATCCTGAAACTGCAGAACAGTTTATTTTAAATTATAGTCAGGTGTATATTTTGTTTGGAAAATATTTAATATTAAATAAAACAATTCTAGATGAAATCTACCGTTACTCTATTTAGCCGATTTTTAATAACCATATATGGTTATGGTCAAAGAGTTAATGCATACGAATAGTACATTCGTATTTTGTTGTACCCAGCGTCCAATTGCCACAATGACCCGGCTCCGGGTTTGATTCCCAGTCGGAGCAAATATTTGTTTTAGTTAGCTTTTATTTGTAATATTTATGGTGCCGATCCGGGGTAGTGCCACCACTTACACGTATACGGGCCGTAAAGTGACTCAGTCGCGTTTTAGGATCAGCTTGTAAGTTACCGGTTTCAATAAGGCCGGCACTGCTACTTACAGTTATTTAACTGCTTTTTAATAAATAGAAACTTGACTTACTATTACAATTGATTTCCTTTGAATTCTTTGCGATTTCATAGAATATGCAAGCGTAACACCCTGTTATCACTAGTAGAGGCATTAAATATACAGCACATAAACAGAACACAGTGTAGGCTACTTCGTAGTGAGTGTGCGGAAACGCTTCAAAGGTAACACACTGTAGAAATTCGGGATTTTTCGGATGATGTAATACTCTAAAAACTATGCTCTGGAACAAATATATGTTATTATTAATGAAAAAACATATTTATTAAGCATGCACAAAACATACCTAAAACCATTATACATTTACTCTAGGTACTTTTTTTTACATTTCTATGCTACTAAAGTATTTGTATCATAGAAACAGGACAACCAAAGCACATATATCAAAGATACATTGGTACCGGTGAGTGGTTTCGAACCGGCTTACGTAGCATTGCACTGCCACTACACCACGGTTGCCTTTAATAAAACAAAGATTCAACATAACAAATATTGTAATAAATATTTAAAGGTTTTTATGTTTTATCAATGCATTTCGATAACAATGTGTTTCTTTTCATATGAATATAAAATGTAATAATCACAATGATGTTAAATTCATAAAGGGCAAGGACCGACAAACAGGACATACAACTAACAAATTGTATGGGATTTTTTTATTGTGACTTGACATATGACCTTAGCTTACCTAATGGGAAGAAGAAGTCTAAGAGCTTTTTCGTAATTATAATTTAAAAAATATTCAATCAATCAAATTATCACGCCTTTTCGCTATAGGGATAGGCAGAGACAATGGAGACAATGGCTTCTCTCATGTCAACGATTCTTTTCATACAAGTTCTACGGTTAAAAATGTTCAATAATATAATCCCATAGTATTTTGCTTTCAGATCCTTGAACTTTGAAATACGATAACATACGAGTTGACTTAGGGTGTATTCAAAACAAACAATCTTGAGTTTAAAGATACATAATCTAATTAATTAGGAGTCTGCAAAGAATTGATTTCATTTATAAATCAACATTTTTAATTTGTAACTTCAAGTACATAGACCTTTAAAAATGTTTAATGGTATGATTTTTTTCATAGAAACAGTATAAAAAAAACTCTAATAAAAATATTACATTGTGGAAATAAAAAATGCATTTTAATCCTAACATTGTTAAAGTTGTAATTATACCATTAAAATAGGTTTGACATAATTATGGTGTAATTAGAATATAACATTTAAATTCACTCATAATATACTAGAATTGACATGTTATCAACATTATCTGGTACGGCCAGACCTTAAAATATACATTCGTTAGGAATTTTCCGGCTAATGGATTATCTAAGGGCCAGACACTATTATTATATCAACCACCTTTGTAACCCTTAACAAAGCAAACAAATAATATTAAAAATAACTATCAATGAAAATTGTAATATAATATTACTTTAAATAATAATGCAGAAAATTCACCTAAATAAACCATAAAAGTAATTTAGGGCCAGTTACTAAACTAGGCCGCTGTACATTTATTTTAAGAGTCCTTACAGAATCAGTCGGTAATTGATAGCGTCCGTAAAGGCGAAAAGAGTACCTACAAATGCTATAGAGCGCGCATGACTTCTTAATAATAGAATTCTTTATTGCACATAAATAACTACAAAAGTTTTTATGTTGTCGGTATATGTATAATATAAAAAGCAATGGACATTGTGAGGGGTGCCACAAAGGACACAAAGCATCCACAAAAAAGTAGGTTCTTTTCAGAGAAAGGGGTTTTCTTAGTATACATAGGTGCTGAGTCTATTTAGCGGTAGGCTTAAAGTGAAGGAAGCGTACCGTACTTGCAACCCCAAAGAAAGTTTACAGTATTTGCGACATGTCAACGCTAATTTAAAGTTTTAATTTTAATGTAAATTAATTTACACATTTTATTTACAATTTAGATCACTTTGTTTTGTCCATGGTCATGATAAGAATATCTAGTAACTAATTTAATTTATTAATGTTTACTGTTCAAACGTGTGCTTACCGTTCATAGTCAATCACGCGTACTCTATTTATACTAAGGGAAATAAAAGGGAAAATAAAATTGAACTATAACAATTTTGATTAAAATACGAGTATGATTTTTTATCATCTTTTAGTGTCCCGTTATATTGAAAGGAAAAAAGATGAGATTTCAATAACGAAAAAGTAATGCTAGTTACAACATTTTTAGATTTAAATCATTTTTTAAGTCACAAAAAAAAAAGAGACAATTACGATTGAAGTGTTTGATGCACAGAAAAGGAAAACAATACTCGCTCTTTTTTTAATTTTAACGGGGCGATCTTTTTAATTTAAAAACCGTTAAAACCTCAGATCATATATCATATCATACAAGTATACAAGTATAAGTGTTATTTTCTTTTGATGGTTAAATCACGCTCAGCCCTGCGTGATTTAGCCTATACGCGGGATAGAACATTCCGTGACAGATAAGGAGAAAGGAAATGCGCGATAAGCAAACGTTCAAACCCTCGCGCATTCTTCTGTAAAACTATAATATGTTATCTGTATAATCGCATGATTAGTCTTGTTAATTTGTCTTTGTCATGGAGTTCCGGAAATAGCTTGAAAGATGCCGGTGCCAACTAGGCTGCCATAGTTGATATGACTGCTACTTCTAGTTATTTAACTGTTGTAGCAGTCGCCTCTATTCATGGACCGCACTTCGGCATCAGTTTATTATTATAAGTCAAACCTAAATAATAAAAAACACGCACATTCAATTCATCGCTCACATTTGCGTATGTAAACGTGACATCCACATCACGACAAGACAAGATAATAACGCATAAAATATTTCACAAAGTTTTCAGCTAAATATCGAGAAACCGTGCTCGATCAATGACCCTGTTTTACGAGCTATGTATGAAATTACTTTACTCGAACATAGACTTTAATGGATTTCTAATCGGTTTGATACCCTGTGGCGGCGACAATGTATTTTTATAAGTACTTTGGTCTCCTGGGCTCCGGTGTACACGCCGTGATAAACACAATGTAGATAAAATAAATAGTTCGGTGTGTATTTTCTTTGTAGAACAATGGATAAGTGAAATGCTATCCTATAACCTTGGAACCTTCGAGCGATGCGTGAAGAAGCTCCTTTGGCCGGCATAGTGACCGCGACTGGGGCTGCCGTTTTCTCGGTCGGTGGTTTCTTCTTATCATCAGGTGGTTCGAGGTCAAATGTCGTGTCACAATACAAAATAAAATTAAAAAAACTTTCTTACCTGTGGTAAACTGCAAATTAGAGCAATAAACCAAGCTATATACAACATTATTTTACTTCTCTTTCTTGCAATAGGCAATCGTAAAGGATAGACAACAGCAAAAAACCTAAAAGAATAATTTTATTCAATATAATTTATTAACAGCTCTTTAACTATTTAATTTACTTTTAATATCGGAAAATGTAATAAGCTTTTAATACTCGTATTTAATAAATATTATTTTCTGTATCTTTACGACTCTATCCACAATGAGGGTGGGAAAACGAATGAAAATTATCTGTTTTTTTATTGTGACACGACATCTGACCTCGACCCGCCTGATGATAAGCAAGAGGAGATCCAAGAGTGACGACGACTGAAAAAACCGAGTAGTTCATGGCTGCCTTAGTCGCCGTCACTACGCCGGCCAAAGGTGCTCAAAAGTGATGTTACTTTTGTTGAATTTTGGCAAGTTAATTGATAATTAATATACAATTATTTCGATTCTCGATTCTCTCAAACGTCTCGATTCTCTCAATACATGATGGCGTCAAAAAAGCAGTGAAATTGCGCCGCGATCGCAACTGACCAATCAACGTTATTTATTGATTTGTTATTCACTGATTGGTTACGAAGATGTCAAATATTAATGCAAGTTCGTCATTTCGCTGAGAATCGGGGTCCAGAACTTGCTCCAATAAAGTTAATAAATAAATAGACTTATAAAACATTTTAATTTAGTACATGCTACGGTATAGGAAATAGATTACCTGTCTATTGATATACACACTAAAACATTTGATGATAGATAAAGGCCAAATGCCCGTAGTACCATGAACAATTTACAAGCTACATTCCCTGCTAACCAAGCGTTTGTTGTCGCCCAGCCAATCTGAAACAAACAATTTTGTATATTAGTAAAAGAAATGTATAACTTGATATACGTGTGTCTGTCACCTAACTCCTCCTAAACGGATTGGACCGATTTAGATGACATTTTTTGTATATATTTTAATGGGTTTCTAGATAGTTTGAAATCACAATTTAACGCAGGTGGCATTGCTTTACCAAAAGCAATATCGATGTCACCAAATTTTATTTGCTAAAGAATTGACAAAATCACATTATTTTGAACGGCACTATTTATTGCTTAGCTAGTAAGAATAGAAAATTATAAGTTACCAGTCATACTTCTACCAAAGATTTGGAAGAAAATTAGGATTTAAATAATTTAGACATAGTAGACATATAGACCAAGTAAACTAGAGTAAGATCCCAGTCACCCCAGACTTACGTCATTTTAGGAAAGAAGATTTTTTCAGGATTGATAGTCTAACATAAACTTAGAAAGGAATGGATACTCGCTAAGCTGAAAGGGCCGTTTAAGGGCCGTTTTACAGGTAGCAGGTATCAAAGGTGGAAAAAAATGTGGCAACACGGCGTTCACACGAGGCGAATTTAGTGGATAAACTGCGAAATCGTTCGCGATTTGAACTGTCTGAACAGTATTTCAATCAAGTTGAAGCAATAAATATCGGTGTTATTAAAAGTTAAAGACCTTTCAACTTTTATTGATTCAATTAATAGCTGACAGCGAATCGTCTGAACTTGTTCTTTCAACTTGCATTTAATAATCAGCCAAATCAGTCGGTCAATCACCGCGATTGAGTACCTATTGTTTATTGTATTTCTCTGTCACCAGTTTTTTGTTGATATTCAGTAAGATATTAAAAAATGATGACTCAACCGTAGATTCGTTAAAAGTAATTTCCAGGCAGGACGACGTCTGCCGGGTCCGTTAGTTTAATTTATGTCTATAATTATTTACATTTCTATAACAATCTACTAAACTTATTTAATTGTGACTCATTCTCATCGTAAACGCATGATACCCATGTTTTGAATAATTTTGAAAACTTTTAACATTTTCCTAATGACCTTGTGGTTAAGTGACTTGACTAAGTGGTTAAATTATACTAAAATATAGATAGATACAATAGATATAAATTTAATTTATTAAATTTTAATGTTTTTTCAAAAGACAAGAGAAAGTAAATCTAACCCTGTATCTATCCCTCTTGTCACTGTTGGAGTGCCCGCAATTTTAGAACCCTGTGGTATTGCGCGGAGCGATGGCAAGAGACCTGATGGAATGACTGTTGGGCCATGGAAACTTGGCAGGTCTTTGGTGTGGGATGCGACTTGTGTAGACACATTAGCCCCATCTCACATCCAAGCGACTTCGTTAAGCGCGGGAAGTGCGGCGATTTCTGCTGAGAACCTCAAGTTGCGCAAATACGCTAACCTCGGTACTGGTTACGAATTTGCGCCGTTTGGGGTCGAGACGATGGGCCCTTGGGGACTTTCAGCCAAGCGCCTGGCCAAGGAGTTGTCCAGGAGGCTGACGGAGAAGTCTGGAGACAAGAAGGCTGGCAATTATTTCTGCCAACGTATTAGCCTAGCAAAGGGGAAATGTTGCCAGTCTCCTTGGGACTATCTCTGATGCGACGTCATTAGATGATATTTTTTATTTATAGTTTAATTATAGTTAATTATTACTTATAAATAGAATATAATATACCCTGTATAATATAATATATTTATTTTATACAAGAAAACCCTTATTTATATATTTACAATGGAATCCCTATTCCCAAGCGGTTAAAGTTAATATTAAAATAATGGCCTACGTGCTCATCTTTGATAGAATATTTTTTTCAATAGAAGAAGTATTTCCAATAACGATTTCATATAAGTGGTTCTTAAAGGATATGAGGTAAATTTTATAAGGAAATCCCCTACAGATTGATTATAACTTGTTATTAGTTTACTTTATAATAATAATAGAATTAATACATATATTGGCCGGCATAGTGATCTCGATTGAGGTAGCTGTGAACTAATCGGTGAAAACCATTTATTATTATAAGAAATGGGAGGTTATTTTTGAACTCCCATTTCTTATTGTCAGGAAAGTTCACGGGGCGATTGCGTAATTCAATGGGCTTCGAAGACGTGTATAGTTTATTTTAACTCAAGTGTCAAAAATGCATCAGAGATGGCGGGTGTATTATAACGAATACGCAGTAAGTATGAAAGTAATGTACCTAATTATTATAGCATTATTACTGTTAAACCTTTAGTAGGCGCTAAACAAGGCAAAATATTTCCAATTTATTTCTTACCGATCTGACTGACCTGCTATATTAAGGTACATTGGTAAGGTACTGAGTTAAGCGATCTAGTTGAGCAATGGGAAAGTAGCGTTCATTTCATTTCAAAATACTTGAAGTAATAAATTATCTGACAGTGTCATGAAAATTAATGTAAGATAAAAATGGATTAAACGCGATGTTCGGGGGCCAAGTTTTCAATATTAATTAATTAAAATATTTCTAATAATTTAATAATTACAATAAATATTTAATTTAATAATAATAGTAAAATCTCCGGATCTAATTATCTAGCGGTAGGCAGTGGTGCACAATCTGTCGATCCAGGGTGGTACCACCACCTATAATATAATATAATATTTCAAATATTTAATAATTACAATAAATATTTGATAATAAAATATCAATCAAAATTAATCAAATTGTCACGCCTTCCTCCCACAGGGATAGGCAGAGACAATGAAGCGCCACTTGCCACGATCCTGACACAACTCCCTTGCTTCCTTCACATTCACAATTCTCTTCATAAAAGCTCTATAGTTATGAGCACTAGGCAACCTAGCTTCCTTAAGGATGTCTCTGATTTGGTCTGCAAACACCCTCCTGGGCCTGTATCGTTTACCGCGTCCATTCAGATGAGATTTAAATATTCTTTTCGTCAATCTATTTTCACTCATCCTTTCCATGTGCCCAAACCATCGAAGCATTCCTTTATTAATCCTTGTCACTACATCCTCTTTTAAACCACATCTATTGCGCACTATGCTATTCCTTATTCTATCCGCTATCGTCACTCCACATACACTCCTTAACGACCGCATTTCTACAGCGTTAACTCTACTCTCATGCTTCTTCTGCCACACCCAACATTCACTTCCATACATTATACTTAATAATAATAAAATATACTTAATAATAAAATATACGTTCTCCGGATCTAGTTGTCTAAGAGTGGTAGGCGGTGGCTGCCGATCCAGGGTACACCACTTACAAGTGTATAGACCGTGAAGTGACAGCTTCGAAGTTGCCGGTTGCAACTAGGTGGATGAAAGTTGTAAGTGCTACTTATTGTTATTTAACTGTCACCTCAATTCATGGACCCTACTCCAGCTTAATTTCAAGCGGAGTGCTGTCATATGCCGAGTCATGTTATCTGACGATGTCGTGACAATTAATCTAGGTAATAACAACATGGTACTATAAATACTGGATCAAAATCAATGTTTAGGGACGAGTTTTCAATCTTAGATAATTAATCATTTTACTTCGTTAAATTTTGCTAAGTGTAGATGACTTTTAGTTTAGTGAGTATATAAACTCTATGTTCTACTTCACTTTGAATTAATCGAGTTTTACTTTGATATTGCGTTTCGTAGCACTATAGTGAACTTTGATATTGCAATATCGACTTTTGAAAGGTAAGAGAGACAGTGTTATTTTAAATAATTTAATTATGTACATCTATTGAAATGAATGGCTCTACTAAAAGAAAGTCTTAAAGGAAACTCCCTGTTTACCTTCAAAAGTAAAAAGGGAGTTAATCATCATCATCATTAGCCAGAAAGCGTCCACTGCTGAACGTAGGCCTCCCCCTTAGAACGCCATTTCGAACGACAAGATGCCAGTTGCATCCACTGGTTATTCGTGACTTACACTATGTCGTCAGTCCACCTAGTGGGAGGAATACCCACGCTGCGCCTTCCGGTTCGTGGTCTCCACTCTAGAACCTTTCTTTCCCTTCGGTTGTCGGTTCTTCGAGCGATTTGGCCAGCCCATTGCCACTTCAGCTCGCAAATCCTTCGAGCTATGTCGGTAACTCCGGTTCTTTGGCGAATATCCTCGTTCCGGATTCTATCGCGCAGAGACACACCAAGCATAGCTCTCTCCATTGCCCGCTGAGTGACTCTGAGCTTTTCAAACAGGCCAACATTTAGGGGCCACGTCTCAGTGCCATATGTCATCACCGGCAACACACACTGGTTGATGACCCTTGTCTTCAGGCACTGTGGGATGTTTGACGAGAAGATATAACGCAATTTCCCGAACGCCGCCCATCCGAGTTGGATTCTTCGAGCGACCTCTTTGTCGAAGTTGGACCTACCTAACTGGACAATATGGCCGAGGTAATTATAGTGGTCAACAAAAGGGAGTTAATATGTGTATTTATTTATTCGTTTATTTTATTATTGTGGCTCGACATACAACAACACTTCGCCTGATGTTAAGCTGCACCGCGAATATTGCTCCGGGCCCGGTAATAGACAGTAGTGGCAGGCAGTACACTTACTAATGTACATGCCGTGAATTGATTTAGTCGCGTTTCGGGATCAGCTTGTTAGTTGCCGGTTTCAACTAGGCCGGCATAGTGGAAGAGACTGCTACTGCGCTCCAGCTTAACATCAGGCGGGGTGCTGTCATATTATGTCGAGTCACAATAAAGTAAATGTTGCCGGTTTCAAATAGTTTGACGGCAGGCGTGGACGAACGGTTTAGCGATTGATTTGTTGCGCGTAAAGTCCCGGGTTCGATTCCCGGCCGGAGAAAATATTTGTTTCATAGCTTTTATTTGTAATATTTAATAATATAAAAAAATACAGATGTCGTGTCACAATAAAAAAAAGTTTACCATGTTACAGTTTGTTGCTATGGTTGACTGTCCTAGACAAATAAATACTCATAAATAACTAAATTTACAAATATCCGTATCAAGAACGGAACACGGAAAATGTTTTTACAACCGCACAAGATTTACTACTCCGATAAATATTACAAGTATATCCCTTTCAGACCCTTTCGAGACTTTTGAGGATAAATTATTGTACACTCAGATTGATTCCTATCTTCACAAATCTACAAACCGGAGCTTTTCAACTCGAAATACCAATACTTACAAGGACGCCAATCATATCGGAATAACATGTCAAAAAAGTTCACGAAAGATTTATTTTTTACTGTAGTACTACATCTGAATTCGACTAGTCTGATGATCGTATGTCATATATTTATATCTAAAATGCCATAATATCTAAAAAAAATGATTCAGACGTAGCTACTACTATACCTTTACATATACTTGTAGCTGAAGTGGCCAACTCTTTTGTGTACCCTACAATTACAACTAGCAGAATTAATTAATGAAAATGTTAATGATATTTTAAGAAGAAAAGACGTAGATATGTTATACGCGCTCCGAAAGAGGCACATTAAAACTATGCTAATAAGGAAACCTGAACTCAGGGTCGCGATGCTGAGCAATATATTTTTTCTCTTTATCGCTCTCAATAACTATCTATCATTTCGTCCTACTTTCACTTGTATGTAAGCCTAGCGCGTTCAAACTTGTGCCATTTGCGAACACTAATGCCCGTGTAGGTGACGTATCTACTTATTTTACTTAATATCATTGCCTACAACCGTACATTTAAGACTAAAATTGGTTTTACGAGACAAGTTAGAGAACATCACAGTAGGAACTAAGTTATGTTCAGATGTTGCCATGCTTGATGCAAAAAGGCAATGTCTGTTTCAATTGATACAATTATGTGACATGAGCATAAATATTATTTCTGAAAAAGACAAAAACTATTTTCTCATTTGTACAAAAACAAAAGATAAAACCAAAGATGAAAAGATAAATTTAATATTTTAAATAAAAGCGAGCTATTCAAACCTCAGTATTCGTATTCAAACTCCGTGTCCACTTTGATATTGCACGAAGTTTGTATGGTATACAGTTATACAGTATACAGTTCACGCATACATTTTAAACGAAAGCTTACGTGTTACATGTCCTTTCAGAGTTAGACAGAACCCAAACATGCATCGCATACCTATGAAGTTAACAATTTAGGACAATTCCCTTTTCTTTTGAGTTTTGTTTATTGTATTTATAGTGTTTAAAAGGTGACTTTTTTTTCAACTATTTTTATTATTAGAAATACAAATAAATGTTTATTTTATTATTTTATTCATATTAAATTAAAATTATTAACTCTAATTAAACTACAAACAAAAAATAACATCTCTAGACGTCATATCAGAGATAGTCCCAAGGAGTCTGGCAACATTTTCCCTTTGTGTAGCAAATCTATTACGTTGGCAGAAATAATTGCCAGCCTTTCTGTCTCCAGTATATTCATAAGTATATTTTAAATAATTAATTATAATTAAATATTTTCAAACACAAAAATATATGCTGATTTGTAACAACGGTGATCCTTGTCAGAAGTCTTACACGACAGGTCCTTTCAAGCCGACAATTTTCCGCTTTCCCAAACCTTTTCATTTGGGCACTAATTAAAGATAAGCCTTAGAAGATAAAATTCCTATCCTGTCTCTAGAAATATCTCTGATAAAGCTAAGTTTATCTGACCTCACTGCTTATTTCTGTTTCCGTTTTCATCTTTATTGTCGCTATATATACAATTTTCATAGAATGTCTAGGTCAGCTGATTATTTTAGATTTTATGTCAGATTTATTATTAGGTAGGTACAGTAACACTTTATTACTTTAACTGCGAAGATGATTGTGCACAATCTACGCATTATATACATGAAGTAAGTACCCTGAAAGAAGCACTCAACAGATCTATGATAGACTCTGTTGAGCGTCTTGAGAGCGTCAAGAGATACACTTGCGTTTATGGTGTTACTGTCCCAGAATCATAAATACGGACAGATCAACACGTCTCCCGTAGACATCATCCGTGTCTTTGAAACAGACACATTTTGTTCTCATGAACCTAAACTTTCGCATCATAATACAACAAATATAACTCTAAATAAATACTAATTATTATTACCAACGCTATAGCAAAGTAAATTCAAGAGAAACCTATTTATTTCACCTGTCAATTTTCCGAAATTTTCTACATCACTTGAATTGAGAAAATAATAAAACCAATTTCCGCAAATATCAGTACAATAAACCATCATTCTTATAAAGAAACCTCTATTTTCATATATAGGACACGTTCTACCATATATTCTCAATGAGTAGTTTTATCCACAACACTGATTTTCCTT
The DNA here is from genome assembly GCA_905220615.1 of Tinea trinotella. Lineage (NCBI taxonomy): Eukaryota > Metazoa > Arthropoda > Insecta > Lepidoptera > Tineidae > Tinea > Tinea trinotella. The sequence goes on along the minus strand of HG992321.1, from coordinate 5,661,401 downwards.
ACAAATATCCATATCTAATTTTTATCATTCTGTTACGATTGGCATGTTTACCTAAATGCATTAGGATAAAATACTCGTACTTATTGAGCCGAAAAGTATTTTGGAACTTCGGAACGTTATACAGTTTCCGTATAAGCCTGTATAAAGTTCCGTATAATCCGTGTATTGACCAGTCAATGACATTTTGGAATCCAAACACAATTTTCCCAGTATAAAAGGCTTAGGTAAACACATTCCTTCGTTATTTGTAACCGTAGAGCTTCTTTAAAAATAATTGTGGATAAGACGACAGGCGTGACCGATTGGTTAGCATACTACTTTGTTACGCCTGAAGTCCCGGGTTCGATTCTCGGCCGGAGGAAATATTTGTTTTATAACTTTTATTTGTAATAATTAATAATATTATTAGATATTGCAAATATTTGTTAATAAAAAAAGAGGCGGATATTTGCTTCGGGGTCTGGTTATCAAAGAGTAGTAGGCAGTGGTACCTAGTCTGCCCAACCGCGGTAGTACCACACTTACAAGTATACAGACCGTGAAGTGATTAAGTCGCGTTTCGGGTTCATCTTTTAAGTTGCCGGTTTCAACTAGGGCGGCATAGTGGATGTGACTGCTGATTACAGTTATTGAAATATAGTAGCAGTGACCTCCATTCATCAGGCAGGGTGCTGTCATATGTCGAGGCACAATAAAGGAAAATGTATAAGAGAAAATAAGTATAATAAAACAGATAGCCTATTCATTGTGCCTTATTATCATTAATCCAAATTTATTATATCTATTATTGTTACTACTTTTTTAAGACAGACAGTTGGTGGTCTTTTGCCAGTCCGAGGTAGTACCTCCACTTTCAAATATGTACAAACCATAAAATGACTTAGTTGCGTTTTGGGATCAGCTTGGAATCTGCCGGTACCAACTAGGACGGCAGAGTGGATACGAGTGCTACTTATAGTTATTTAACAGTAGTAGCAGTCGTCTCAATTCTTGGACCGCACTCCATGTTAACATCAGGCAGTTGTGACATTATATGTCGAGCTAAAATAAATACAAAACTGTGCCTGTGATCATTACCCATTAATTAGATTTAAAAATAATAATCTCTCTATCAAGAAATTTTATTTATATCTGCCCGGCATAATGACTACCAACTATCTGCCTTCCACTATTAAACAACCAATTACGGTGTTCAACGGCAATACTGCGATCGTGATGTAGTGGTAATGCAATGGTTACGCAAGTGCCAATGTATCTTTGATATATGTACTTTGGTTGTCCTGTTTCTATGATACAGGTACTTTAGTAGCTTGGAATATAAATGTTAAAAGAATACATACAATATATATTTATTTATTGTATGTATTATAATTTAGTCGTATAATATAGATATTTATAACACAATGAAAAAGTAATGAAATAAATTATAACGCTCGTTGAATTAAACCGTAAATGACTTTTGAGCTTCAATTGTTTTTTGTATTGATTCAATTGCATACCCAAAAACGAATTATTCATTCAACTCGTCTAAACAATAGTAAATGTATTTAAAATACTTCAAAACAAATCAATTACGATAAAAATATGAACTGAAATTGGTGTATTTTTTTCGACATTTTTCTTTGCTAACCCTCTGTAAAGTGACTCGGATCTACGAGACTCTTATGTATTTTTTTTTGTGTAAACCGCAGTTTTCTTTCTATGTAGTGAAATGAAAGAGGCTATCGTCGTTTGTTTGTTGACTCTACTGCTGTTAGCTCGTGGTAAGTTCGCTTACTTAAATACAGGCTACTTTTAAAAAATATGCTTATTCATAAAAGTGAGTGATAGTTACATAGGTTTTAGTGATAACATTAAGATTATACGAGTAATTACTGTATTAGAAGATATTTAAATGGTTTAACTTAAAATATTATTTTTTAATACAAAGGAATATTACTATTTTAGTGATCATCAGGGCCGTCTTTACCCGGGGGTTCAAGAGGTGCGGTGCACCCGGGCGCTGAGTCCTAGGGGGCGCATGCCGACCGCCATAAAATTCGATAGGTACCTACTACACTGAGACCATGCGAGCGGAGCCTTGACTTTCGCACCCCGGCGCTGAATATGCTTAAGACGGCCCTGGTGATCATACAATATTTAGACCCAAGATACATAAATACATTTGTATTATATACATTTGTATATATATATACATTAGTATATATGTATTTGTACCAAATCGGAGACTGAGTTGCCTAGTGTCCATTACCATAGAGCTTGTATGAATTGTGGATGCAAAGGAAGCGAGGAAGTTGTATTAGGACCGTGGCAAGTGGCACTCCATTGTCTCTGCCTATCCCTGTGGGAAAATTTGATTGATTGATTGACAATGTTTTATTTATTTTAAATGTACACACATTGTATAAGTTCGTTGCATGTTATGTATGTTCAGTTAAAACTTATACAATAATTTGTATATATGTATTTGTACCAAATTTGTACCAATCTCAAGAAAGCTGGGTTGATGCCTAGTGCCCATAGAGCTTTGTGAATGTGAGGAAAGCGAGGGAGTTGTGTTAGGAGCGTGGCAAGTGGCGCTCTATTGTCTCTGCCTATCACTATGGGAAAAGGCGTAACAATTTGTTTGACTGATATCTATTATGAATATCAGTAATTGTTGAAACTTTTAAACACATAACATTTTCGCTAAATAATTGTTAAAATAATAATAAAGTCAACATAAACCAAATTACATCTACGAGTATCTCTCTTAAAACATTTGCATAATAAAATGAACAACTTAAAATATTTACCGTGTTACCACAAAAATAAATAAACGCGCTTTAATAGACAGGCATTAAACATGTATTAAATCAATTTAGTGCCGCAAAATGACTATATGCAAATATTAAAATACTGTGGTAGGATTATTTTTCTTTTACGTACATTATAATGTTATGCATAAAATATTTTAAATTAAATTTTGGCAATACTTACGCAATTAATCGGGTTATTGGCTATTACGTGAAAAATTAAATTAAGCCTAATCCGTTGAGCACGCTTATTTGAGGGCACGGACCTTTATTACGTTATTAAATATTTGTAGATTCAGTAAATTTGCGTATAACCACACATCCATTGCTCTTTTTGTATACATATGCAAAAATAAACATAAATTCAAAAGAGCAATGGAATGGAGTTTGAAAGAGTAAGAGGATTATACGGCAATTGGATTATACGACATTGTTATTCACAACGAGAATGTTGTGACAGCTTGTTTTTACAGGTCTGACCACACAGACTCCCTTTTTAGTTAATTTAGACCTAAATCACTAATTTAATTTCCTTTTTTATTGTTTACCTAAATTACTCTTACATAAAAACCTGACCTTAAGATGATTTATTAGTTATTATGGTACCTACTTCGATAATAAAATAGGTACATACTTAAGATTAGTAATTAATAATTTAAAAAATATATTTAACTCTTAGATTTTGCGCATACATTTATTATTGAATTAAACAAATTTTATGCGGCCTAATATCGCGTCAAATCAAAACCAAAATAAACGCGTTAGTAAGCCGCATAAAATTTATTTAATTCAAAAATATATTCAATCTAAATTTACTGTTGAATCTTAATACTTTAGATAAATTTCCTTAGCCTGATCGTAAGCAAAAGGAGGAGGTTTAACAGCGACAACGACTGAAAATAACTGAGTCAATTCACTGTTGTCTCAGTCGCTGTCACTGTGCCGACCAAAAAACAAAAGACAATTCAAATTGAATAACGTTCTACAGAATTGTTTATTGGAGTATTTTTTTCTTATGAAGTAAAAGTATTTATCGTTCTTTTGTGAAATAGAAATGTATAAAATAAAATAAAATATATACCAATTCCATAATTTCAAAAGAATTTTTTTTTATTGTGACACGACATATGACCTCGACTCGCCTGATGATAAGCAAGAGGAGGTCCAAGAGTGACGACGACTGGAATAACCGAGTCAGTTCCCGGCTGCCCCAGCCGCCGCCACTATGCCGGCCTAAGGTGCTTCTTATATGTAAATAAGAGGTATTGCTAACAACAAAAAAGTATATGTATTTCTAATAACAATCGTAAAAAATGGACATTGATAGTGGTATAAACCTTTTTTTCATAACACATTTCATAAATGTGACCAAAACATAATCGTTGAGGGCTTGAGGGGCAAAGAAACTACTAAAATTTCTACCAGGAACACAGTAAAGCTTGTAAATATTCTTAAAAAAGTCCATTAACGTGAACATTGAGAAAGTGCTTCGTTTTTATCAACTGTTTAGCGAAATATTTCACACGAAATTGTTCTTTATTGCGAGGGGGATAAAGTGCTAATTAATTGTGCTCTTTCTGTAAGAATGTGCGCTTGGTATCTCCGGAATCTTGCTAAGAATGTCTGGAGCAGTCATTTACTTTATGTTCGTGACTTCGCAGTATGGCGTCATTATACAAACGACCATTCTTAACACTTTTTTTCATAATAAAGACTCGACAGCCTAATGTTAAGCTGTAGTGCAGTCCATGAATTGAGGCGACTTACAAGCTGATCCCGAAACGCGATTAAGTCACGGTCTGTATGCTTATAAGGATACACATAAGGTGGTACTACCCCAAATCAGCACAGAGCACCACTCTACTGCCCCAGTTTTCCATAGCGGATTGGGGTCCGATAATTTTATGAGATGCAGACATCTTGACGACGTCAGTGTAACGTGCCATCTTCAACACTATTGGGGTGGAGATTTTATTTTACTAGCGGTGGCCTATCTAATTATTAACCGTGCCATGCTAATTGCTTAACTAGCAATGAAATTCATAATGTTGATATTATGAATTGATAAGAATTCACATAGAAACAAATGTGATAGTTTTTAAATTACCCATATTGACTGGTTGGGCAAAAGGAAACCGGCTACATGTTTGACAAAACTGACATATAGTGCCGACAAATCGATTTTTCAGAATTGAATGGGTAGCCTTTTCGATTTTTTCTTTTACCTATTCAGCGTGAATACATTTATATTCCTTCAATAGTTCTTAGAACACCACCAAGAGTGTAGGTAAGTATATTTATATAATAGTATATTCTAAAATGGAATATATCTAAGATGCTGAATTGAGGTTCATGAGTAAGACTGCTACTACAGTTAAATAACTGCAAGTAGCAGTTGCATCCTATTAGATCTGGCCTAGTTGAAACCGGCAACTTACAAGTTGATTCCGGAATGCGACTAAGCGACTTTACGGTCTGTACACTTGTAAGTGATGGTACTATCCCGGAGCATCAGACTGAGACCCACTGCCCTCTACTCTTAGGTTTGTTTTGATTATACTTTGAAGCCATCGTAGTCGCGCGGGCTCGAAACTTCGATTAAAATAATCAAAATGTATGTCATAGTTAGTACGAGTACTTACATATTATATCAAAGCCGCAAAATTTAGGATATTTCCATAAATAAATTTAATAATTTTGGACAGATTTCAATGCTACATTCAAAATTATAACTTTTTTTTATTGTAGGTCGACGTATGACCCCGGCTGATGTTAAGCTAGAGTGCGGTCAATCGCATCCACTATGCCGGTCTAGCCTATCATTTTAATATGACAAAAAAGGATACTAATTTTAATAACCGATTAATAACCGAAAATAATAAGTCCATATTCTTGTATACAATTCGATATAGATTTGGATATTTATTTATTTAAGATTAATAGGACAACTTACGGCTAGAAAGTCAAATATAAATAAAAATATAATATATAACAACAGGGCCGCTTAGAACTTGTCACCAATAAAAAGAACTGAAACACTTATATAGTTAAGAAAGAAGATAAAAAATAATAATAATAAAAACAAACCAAACAATAACACACACACACAAACACACACACACCCGAAACACACACATAGTTCTAAGTGGCCCTGTTGTTATATATTATATTTTTATTTCTATTTGACTTTCTAGCCGTAAGTTGTCCTATTAATCTTAAATAAATAAATAAATATCCAAATCTATATCGAATTTGTATACAAGAATATGGACTTATTATTTTCGATTCATCATTTTGTTTCCTTTAGCACATTTCATACCTTAAATTAGATACACGTGTTATATCATTCAATCTTATAAAGGATATTTATAAATACACTATGTATTGTCAACATTGTTTCGACATTGGCTATATTATCTTCCATTTAGTTCAAAGACTTTATTATATTACTATTTTATATTGTACAAAATACCCAGAAAAGGTTCCATTCAAGTAAATAAGTATATTCCGTCCTTTTCTTTAATGTTTGTTCGTGCATGCGTTTTTGAATAATTCTTTTTTACTATAATAACCTGGTATCATAGAATTAGAAAGACCATAGTACATATAAGATGGCATATGGTTTTGAACCTGAGGCTTTTAGCTGCTACTATTTTACAACCACTACACTACGGACGCTTGTTGAAAGTGAATAGAATATTGACGAATGAGATTCATAAACTCATATATCTTATTCGGAGATAAGTAGGAGTATAGGGGTCAGCAGTGCCAATAATGATAGAGACGGTATGGAGAAATGTGCATGTAATATGGATGTAAAAAATGGATGTATAAAGAAAGCGAAAAAGATGTAAAAAAACTTTCACCCACTTTCACCTGGGAATTGGGGCGTATCGATTAATTAGGATGACGATAAATTTTTGTTCAAATTCATAGCTCATTTTGTGATAAGTATTACAAAACGCAATTTAAATTATTTATTCACGTTACCCCGTGTTATTATATATCTACATATAAGTCACGTGTTAAGCGACAAATAACGGGTTCATCCCTGGTCGCAGTTGACCGACGTGTTTTAACTTTAAAATTAACTTCTCGCCATCCAATTTTTATTTATAATTTACTGTGGCAGAATTATTAATAATACAATTGACTAGATGTCGACCAGGGAACAGCACGCTTTTGATGCCATCTCAAGCGTAATTATTGAGTAAATTTGAATTCATAGTAGATGGTTGGCTACAAGCTAAAAGTATTGAAGCTTGGCCTTCTTGGCTACTTTATGTATTTTTTTTAAATGGCTCTAATATATTATAAAAGTCTTTTGTTGAGAAGAAACTTTAGAAATATCGACAACATTTGTGTCACAATTTTAAATAAACGTAAACGTAAATTTAAAACATATGTTTATGAATAATTAACAAACAAATTCTAGGTAAAAATAAAAATATAAGTTTATACAAATTTATTTTCAACTTTAAGAACTTTTTAGGTAGGATAGTTTTACATATATCCATTTCTAAAATTATCACATTACCATTTAAATATAAGTTTTAACTACCAATTTTTACACTACTATTTAAATTAAATAACAGCTGGCTATAAGTACTCATAATAGACGGAATGACCACAAACGCTTTTGTGAGACCTAAGTTAACTTTATAAAGTATGAAAACCTTTAAACTCGCTCGAAAGTTATGTACGAGCTTTAAAAGGACTGTGTGTTTTTAGATTGCCTTTCTACGAGAATAAAACTTTCGCTTGAACATTCTATCTGACAGAATGTCATTAGATTTAAAGTGTCAACATTCTTCTGCACGTATGAGTAAATTCTTTCATAAACAAACAAATTATATACCTACAATGAATGAAATAAATATGATTATTATTCTAAATCTAATCATCACTCATAAATTCCATCAAGGATCGGCAGGGACAATGGAGCGCCACTCTCCACGATCCTGATACAAATCCTTTTTTTCACACACATCCTAACCATGGTAATGAGTACTTTAAATAAATAACTATTATATATTCTGTATGAATCAGTAATAAAAACATGCTAAAATAGATCGTGAATTTTATTAAATGTTTATATAATTAAAGGAAGCAAGGGAGCTGTGTAAGGATCGTGGTAAGTGGCGCTCCATTGTCTCTGCCTATCCCTGTGGGAAAAAGGCGTGACAATTTGATTGATTGATTGATTAATAATTAGCATTGGAATATGCCTATAAAGCTATTAGTATGTTTTAACTCTAAACGTTTACCAACTTCCAAATATGATAGAATTTTTTTTTTAATTTTAAAAACATCTTAACATCAGGTTTTTAAAAATATAAAAAGCTGAAGGTAATAGAGAGTAAAAAGACGCTACACTTCTTAAAGGGACGATTACAAAGCGGAAATTGGCGTACAAATTATTTATAATTTCACGCCAATCATATTCAAAGGAAAACAAAGACTTTACAGTGAAGCTTTGAATAATATTTCGTGTTAAAAGTACGGAAGCCAATTTTGAAGATATGTATCAGTCCATAAAAGGATACTGTTTACAAAGGACTTCGGTTTTGTTCATATTTGTGATTAAATAAATGAATAAATAACAAGATTAGTTTAAATTTTAATAAATTGGATGCAGTATTTAGGTACTATATTTTTATAACGACTCTTTGACGTTGACTCTGTTGACGACCCGCGTGTCGTATTGGTTTATTTCACACCTGTCCACTATGTGTAAGTCCCGGGTTCGATTCTCAATCGAAGCAAAGTTTTGTTTTATAGAATTTATTTGTAATTACATATTATATTGTATATTACACATAATTGTTAATCATAAAAAAATAAGGCAGACATTTGCTCCGGATCTATGTCTTTAAAAATGGGCTGGAATGCTGGTGAACTTATCCTACATAACATAACCTTGAATTCTACGATGCGTAAACAAGTTCCCTTTGGCCGGCATAGTGACGGCGAATGAGGCAACTGTTAACTGAGTCAGTTTTTTAGTCGTTAGCAATCTGGACCTCTCCTTGTTTACCATAAGGAAAGTCGAGTTACAATTAAAATTAAAATCCTGATAAAATGTTATTTTTAATCACGAGTGTTAATGCTCTATGATTTTTCTCTTTATTTAAAATGCAAAATACTTGTCAGAACAGTCTGAAGCCATCGTTTAGAACATGAATGTGGGGGCGGACATCATTTATAAGAGTAGCTCTCAGAGTTCATCGAAGCAATGCTCCTTCAGGATTTTTTCAGTCTATTACACTCATTATTCTAATTAATTGAAAATAAAGATGATTTTACTTGTACAACTAAATCAAAACTATAAGACTAAAAAATAATTTATTTAAGGTTTTATTAAGTAATTTAGAAACAATAATATGTTATTGTGGCATGTTAATAAATAACAAAAACAATGAAGTCTTAGTCAAGACTTAGTCGCGTTTCGGGATCAGCTCGTAAGAGACCGGTTTTAACTAGGCCGGCATGGTGGATTTAACTGTTACTTTTCGTTATTAACTGGAGTAGCAGTTTAATAACGAAACGACTTAGTTTATGGTTGATTCAGTCGCCGTCACTGTGCCGGCCGACGGCTTCGTGAATAATTCACTCATTTTTTTAATAGGAAATAAATATATTGTAGTAATGTCAAACTAAACGGACAATAGCTAAACCCTCTAAAAATCCTCTTTTATAAATGTTAAATAAAGCTCATCTTATCTTTAAATAACAAGTCAAGGAAACTGATTCACAATTCTGAATGAGCCCTATTGAGAGATCTAACATCTTTACAATTACAAGGTAACAAGTTATCGAAGACATCTGTGGATCATATTCAAAACTATACATAGAAAATATTACATAATAAATTTCATATTATTTTAGGTACTTATGTTACATTAGTTAGAGACCTACTTACATGGTAAAAAAATACTGGTAAAAAAAGCACTGGTTGGATATTTTGGTAGATATGGTACTGGACATACCTTGAAGTTTCACCGCGAAGGTTAAAGGTGAAGTTTTCCGGATCAGTCACCTTACTCACGTAACCCTCATAATAGACGAAATCCGAAGATCACGGTTTTTGGGCATAACTGTGGATCTTGACGCCATTCTTGAGTCAAACTTGGCAGGATGTATGTGCGGAAACATATCTACCAAAATATCTAACCAGCAGACGGGTTACAGATCAGTCACAACTTAATGGTTTTTAAATGTGTCCGGGAGGGAATTCGAATTCGAAATTATATCCAGGCTACTAGAGGCAAGACTACGAATGATATTTCATGTCCGGCAGACAGTTTCTCTACCAGTCAGTAAAAGGGAGCTTTCTAACTACATATAAAGAGATTTAACACTAGATTTACCAGACCAGTCATTTTGACTGGTCGTGCAACTTCAATTCAAAATTACTACGACATTAAACATTTGCTTTCCAAATTGATGTTATGACTTTTGTAGCTATAAGTAGAGAATACATTTTATAAAACTAATTTTACTTTATATATGTTAGTAACAAATATATATATATATATATTTAATTATATTTATACCAGCACCAGTCAAAATGACTGGTGCATGTTTCTATGAAGAAATGTATGATTTCGGGAGAATCATGAGACCGTGGAAATACAAATAGTGCCCATGCGTCTTATGATCATTACGTTATCGTAATCTAGCCGATTTATGTGATTATAGTATCTTTGTGATTTTTTTACGAGTGCTTAGTGCAAGCGATCTCAAAACGTAATCATTCATCTTACCCAAACAGTGACACAGGTTAGAAACGTTTACGTGTATATGAAAATATTCCAAAATATATTTTTCAGCAAGTAGCCTGCATATTGTGAGCCCCCTAAAATGTCAAAACGAATAAAAGTTTCTACATATTTAGAAAATGCAACCAGCATACCTCAGGATTGTTCAGATGTGGAAAGTGAATTATATGATAGCGACGGTGAATTATTAGATACACAAATTGATCCACAGGGCAATGATGAAAACAGTGCTATTATCTTGAGTAGTGATGAGGAAATTCCTAATGAACACAATATAGATCAGTCAAGTGACAGTGATTGGGAAAATATTCCAAACAAACGTACGAGACGATGCATGCGATTCCCTTCCAGTTCTGAAGATGAAGGTGGAAGTAACGTACCAAATCAGCAAACTGAAATTGCTGCAGACGGCACTATTTGGACGAGAATTGAAGAAGGTGGTATTGTTGGTAGATTATCAATTCATAGTACTTTCAAAGATGTACACGGGCCAACAGCACATGCTAAAAGAAACATTATGAACGGAAGTCTAAGTAGTGCATTCCTATTGTTGATTGACAATCATATTTTGGAACATATACGAATTTGTACAGAGTTAGAAGCCTCTCGAGTTTCGGGAAAAACCTGGACAATTACGCTAGAAAAATTTAAGGCATTTCTTGCAATATTGTACGCACGTGGGGCATACGAAGGAAATACTTTGAGACTTCAATATTTGTGGAACAACAAGTGGGGACCATCATTTTTTTCTAGCACTATGAGTAGACGAGATTTTACCGATATTTTACGATACATTCGGTTCGATAAAAGAAATCAGAGGAGTCAACGTTTGAAAAAAGACAAGTTCGCTTTAGTCTCAGCAGTTTGGGATAAATTTATTGAAAACAGTCAAAATTGCTTCAAACCGGGAGCTTATATTACCGTAGATGAGCAACTTTTTCCAAAAAAAGGCAAGATGCAGATTTACTCAGTATATGCCAAACAAACCCCAAAAATTTGGCATCAAATTTTGGTTGGCGTCTGATGTAGAAACAAAATATGTGGTAAATGGCTTTCCATATTTAGGAAAAGACGAGACTCGAAATGCATCAACTCCCCTAAGCGAATTTGAACCGTATACAATGAAGGGTAGAACTGTAACAACTGATATTTTTTTTACAAGTATTCCTTTGGCGTTGTAATTACGATCTAAAAACACTTCGTTACTTGGAACAATACGCGCAAACAAGAGGGAACTGCCGAAAAATTGCAAACTGAAAAAAGACAGCATGGCACGTTTCTCAACGTTGTTGTACCAATCTAATGGATGCACACTTACTGTTTATAAGAGTAAACCAAATAAAAAAGTACTTATACTAAGTACAAAACATAAACACATCAAAATTGATAAAGCTGCTAAAAAATTACCTGAAACTGTATCGTTTTATAATAAAACTAAATTTGGCGTCGATGTCACTGATCAAATGGCACGAAAATATACGGTGAAGTCTGGTTCCAGAAGGTGGCCACTTCAAGTGTTTTTCAATATTTTAGATTTAGCCGGAATAAATAGCTGGATATTATACAAATATACAACAGAAGAAAATATCTCACGGAAAGATTTTCTGTTTCGGTTAGCAGAAGAACTTGCTTCAGAATATCAGACTTCAAGGCAAAAACCACACGAAGCATGTATACCAACTACAGATGGCACGGTTTCTTTACGCAAATGGTGTCAAATAGGATACTGCAATAACAATAAGACTACAAATATTTGCAATAAATGCAAAAAAAGTGTATGCGGAAAGTGTACAAGTAGCAAAATCTACATATGTAGAAATTGTGAGCGACAAATTGTAAATAATTAAATGTTTTGTTATTTGACAACGTTCAAATATAAATTCGTGTAAAAAAAGTATTATTTTTAAACTCTTTTTACTAATTTTTAAGAGTAAATAAAGACTGGAAATCACGATGAGCATTTTTTCTTATACACCAGTCATATTGACTGGTTATGGTAGAAATAGGTATATTTAAATTGCTGGTAAATCTAGTGTTAAAGAAAAGGGACGAGCCAGAAAAAAGTTCCTTGATCATATACCCATAACCGTATAGCGTCTATGAAGAGAAAAGTTATTTATTCTCTATATTTTTTTATAAGCTGTAACTATGCATAGTAACTTAAGTTAAAAAATATATCTTTTATTTGATATTTTTCCAGGGATATGACCCCAAGGATTACTTGAAGAAATATTAGGAAAATGTGCAGTTATTAAATTGTAGTAGTAGTCGCCTTTATTTATGGGCTTTACTTCAGTGTAACATCAGGCGGTCATCATATGTCGCGTAACGTAATAATAAAATATAAAAAACATTTTAATCCACCCATGCGTTCACCTATCATAAAGGTTCTTTAAGTTGTAATGTAAAAAGAAATACTTGACATTGTGATAAATAAAACGATTCGCAGAAAACTCTTTTAAAAATATTATAATAAAATATTTAAGAAAAAAATTTTCACGAATCATGGAATTTTATTAAAGAAAGTATTATATATTTTCTATTATAGAATTTAATTTAAGTTATTAAATAAGACCAAGAAAGATGGCTCTCCGTGACCACGGTGGCTGTAAAGCTCCCGAAACGTCGGAATAAACGGATTTTCCAATCGTCAGAGCTCTTGGACTTCCTTTTGCTTAAAAAGCAAGTCGAGATTAGATGTCGCACCTCAAAAAAACATTTTTACAATTACTTACCTCGAGTTGTTTTTGTAATACCTTTATTATTCTTATGTTATGTCGGAAATAATTAAAATGAACATAAAATCTATTAAATTTTTAATTATATATTTCAATACTAAGCTACTAAAGTGCTTGTATCATAGAAAAAGGACAACCAAAGTACTATATCAAAGATGCATTGGTACCGGCAAGTGGTTTTGAACCCGTGCGATTCGTCTTACGTAGCTATTGCACTGCTACTACACCACGGTCGCCTTGTTTGTTACATTAACTTTAATCGCTAGTAAACTCGCGGAATTCAACGTATCCCTAACTAACTGTTGAATTGACTACCCTTAATATGTTTATTATGTGCTCTAAGTTTAATATGCTTAGAATTTCCAGACGTTTACTTGTGAGCAATGAATTGAAACTTATGAATAGTTTCTTACAATATTAAGTCAGTATAATGCAATGTACTTCTGTAAGATATTGGAAGCTTATTTGTATCTGTTAAGATTCCAGACAGGTACTTTGGTGTATTATTAAAGTACTGACGTGTAAACCTAATTCAAAATTAATGTCCTTTGACTTTAAACTTTAAGTAGAGGTGTTTCATTTTTACATTACTTTTCTCGAACACGATTTCGGTCTTGTCATAAAACGATTATCTTTAAGATTTACTACGTGAGTGCTTTAAAGTAATAAACTAAATATTTAAAATAAATACTTCTTTTCGAAAGAGAGTAATAAAATACAGTACAATGATTAAAGGGGTGTTCGTTCGAATATTAATCACACTCTGAATAATATTCACGCAACAATAAAATGTCAAAAAAAAATTCAAAGATATTTATTTTCCTTGAAAATAATTGTTATGATCATCAATTTTCATACAATACTCTAATTATAATATTTACTCGTGTATGAAATTAGATTTTACTCCCATCGGGTTTACATTTTGTCATAAACGGTGTTGACCCTCTCGAATTTAGTAACAAAATATGTTTCCGGGTATTTTGTGTACTTATATATTTTAATTTATACGACAACACCTTTATTAAGTTACCGATGCGGAATAAAATACATAAATAAATTCAGAAACGAATATTTTACACCGATCTACCTATTATATCATCATCGTTTTTTATTTGTTGCATTGACCCGACATATGATAGCACACCACTTGTGTGGACCGCACTCCAGCTTATCATCAGGCGGGTTAAGGTCAAATGTCGTGTCACAATAAAAAAATTAGTAAGTCGTTGACATAGATGTCGAATCACAATAATAAAAATCGGTTGTCTGTAAATTCGGTTTACTGACGATAGTTAACCGTGACGTCATAAGAAAATACTGATGGAAGATTTAAAATTTGGAACATCATTAAAATTTTTGTAACTTTGGCTTTTAAAAAGCCCGCCTCAATGTGTTTGATATAGGAGAAAATTGTTCCCTTTGACGGCTGGCTGGTCCAACCTGTCATTTCAGACACGTTGTTATGATATGTGGAAGATTTAACATTTATGTTTTAAATTTTTGAAATCATAGCTACGCTCGATAATTATTTCGATCGAATAGTAAAGCTATTGATTTTTTACTCATCGTGAAATAGTTCTGTTAACGTATTGTTATAGTTTTGTCAATTATAGCTTAACCTACAATCGCTGCACTAGCAGACCGATGATATTTATTTTCATGATAAAAGCACGAATATTCGACAATATATCACTGAACATATATTTAATATCGAAAGAATCATTACTTTTATCGCCGCAATCATCGTTGCTATGAACAATTTACACCACATTCACTTTTCACTGTCATACTTGACGAAAACATGTAAATGTATTATTGTATAGCAGCTGTCGACGCGGACGCATTGCTCACTCAAGTAGGAGAGAGACAGATGTCGAACGCTTCCAACCGCGGAGGCTGATTGTGCCTCTTTGTCGCTCGTTCCGCGCTCCCGCTTGCACTTCAAACCTTAAATGGAACGCGCGAGGTAACGCCGCATGAGTCATATCAGCCATCGAATTATAAGACGTTGTTACGTCAAAAAAGTTACATCGAAAAAAACAACGATTTGCGGAAACATTGCTTATAAATTAAATGTTTTTTGCGGCTTACTCTGGTAATAATTTTAATATTAATCTGATATTTCGTAAGAATTGCAACCTGCTGCATATTATTTCATATTCTGTTTTTTTATGTCCTCACCTATAATACCTTTTCCAATGTCCTAATACCAATATTCTAAAGATAAAGAGCTTGTTTATGATATTTTAGTCAATGAAAATTTAGTCAAATTATATTATTTAAATAATATAATTTTGAAGGCACTAATGTATTTCAAAACCTTTGAAGGTAAGTACAAATGATTATTTACTTTTACTGGTATTATTTACTTTAAAAAAATAAACATTATTTAAAAATACATATAATTTTAAAATTGAAATAAAATTTCGTCTATAAAGTAACATTTTTGAGGTAGAGTAGTTAATCCATATTTTTATACAAAGAATTTAATACCAAATTCATTGTTAAATTATAATATTTTACAGATCCTGTGAGATTTTGTAAGTAAGGCGTAACTATATTTCCGCTTTGAATTATGTTAAATTGTATATTAAAAGATTTAGGCGTGTTAATCCGTAGTTATCCTTCAACTGGCAAATTATGGTGAACACTGTCATTTTTTTATTTTATCTAATTACATTTTGTAAGTGTTCAGACAAAGCAATCCCAGTTTTTTGGTAAATAATTATTCAATCAAACAATCAAATTGTCACGCCTTTTTTCCACAGGGTTAGGCAGAGACAAAGGAGCGCCACTTACTACGATCCTGACACCACTCCCTCGCTTCCCTCACATCCACAATTCTCTTCATATAAGCTCTGCGGCTATACAACTTGACTTAAATTAAAATATATAAGTTAAGGTGCCTAACATATTTCAACCAAATCCAAAATTAAAGATATAAACAAAAACAACAGAGTTTGCGATTGCTAATTCAACTTAATAAATTCGCTAAATTGCTCCAATCGTAAAACCGCTTAGAAATCGCCAAAAAAGAGGAGACAATTTAAATGATTTACAAAACAATCAATGAATCAATCAAATTATCAGGCCTTTTTCTCACAGGGATAGGCAGAGACAATGGAGCGCCACTTGCCACGATCCTTACACAACTCCCTCGCCCTCACAATTCTCTTCATACAAGCTTTATGGTTATGGGCACTAGGCAACCTAGCCTAGTAGATCTTTATTCCCTTGCTATACGTGAGAATAAAATTAATCTAAATATAAATATACTACATTTACAAATCATTCGGCCTCAAATACATTTGACGCATATAACGTAAAAAATATCTGATATCTTCCACGGATAGACATACGACTTATCCTTAGTTCTAAAAACAAAGGATAGACACTATAAATGTCACTTATAAAAGAAATTCGACATTCACCTCTGTCTACATTATTTTTAATATAAGTATTTTACATCACCGAATCACTCAATTGTCAGTCACGCGTAATATATCAAAAAGAAAGAGTTCAGTATATGAACCGGCTTAGTTTTGACCGCTACCGTTTAAGTCTCTAGCCTATACTTTTATTTAATTTTTTATTGTGAATCTACTAATGTTAAAAAAGTAACCTATACTTGCGTAATATAAGATATATCTTAGTATTTTTAACATTATTATAGACTAGCCCAGGATTTTGTATGCGAAAAGACGCAAAATTACGCAAATTAAATATTTCCTTAAATTCAGATCCGTCAAAATTAAAGTTTTTAGAATACATGTTTGCAGGGCTTTTAAAACTCTACAACTCTTCTACAGAAAACAGCGACTGAGCCCGTGTTTACTAATCTTGTGGATTCTTGACATACGAGTTTACATGTTAATTAAATATTGGTGAAAGAATTTTCGAAATCGGATGATTTTTTATATTTATGTACATAAACTACTTAAGTGCTTATATCATAGAAACTGGTCAACCAAAAGTACATATATCAAAGATACATTGGTACCGGCAAGTGGTTTTCAACCCGTGCTCTCGGTTTGCGTAACCACTGCGCTGCCACTACACCACAGATGCCTTAAAAATTACTTCCTACATACAAACTTTACCTCTGTATAATAATGAGAAATATATAGTAATTTAAAAATAACCAATTAACTAAATTGTCACGCCTTTTTCTACAATGATACGCAGAGACAATAGAGCGCCACTTGCTACGATCCTGACACAACTCCCTCGCTTCCTTCACATTCACAATTCTCTTCATACAAGCTCTATGGCTATGGTTGTTGCCTAGTGCAACATTTAATTTAAAAATAAAGTAGGAAATATTAAGAAAAAATGCTTTAAAATGTAATACGCAAAAGTCTGTAAGCTATTTGCCTAGCAGTAGACACGTGTTGTGGGTAATAAGTATATTGAACGTTAATATTGAGAAAAATATATTACTGCTAAAACTTATATTAATACGTAAAAAAGCGAGAAGCTATTGGAATATTTTATCTGGAGGAATTATACTTGACTATTAATATTTTAATTTAATACCTTATTGGGTAACATAGTGAACTTAAATGAAACCTAAAAATTTACAAGCATAGATACACAGCAGGCGACCTTATTACAAAAAAGCAAACAACTTAAATCGAGAACCCCGTTTGAAAATTGTTTGGTTAGTGTACCTTGATCATTCTATATTAAGCTACTAAATGTCATTATACAAGCACGTTTGGTAACTTAGTACAATAGTAATATAGAAATATACATAACTAGCTGTTCCCCGCGGTTTCACCCGCGTTTATAAACTGTAATCGCAATGTGAGTACATGACAGGAAAGGGGTCCTCATGGTCCATATCATATAAACCCAGATGGACGAACGGTTAGCGATTGGTTTGTTGCGCGTAAAGTCCAGAGTTCGATTCTCGGTCGGAGCAAATATTGGTTTCATAGCTTTTATATGTAATAAAAGATTTTTTTCTAAAATAAACGTAGCCTTAGTTACTCCTTATTACATCAGCTACTTGCCGATAAAAGTCGCGTCAAGATCGGTCCAGCCATTTCAGAGATTAGCCGGAACAAACAGACAGACAGACAAAAATTGTAAAAAAATGTTATTTTGGTGTATGTACCGTATATATATTCATATACATGTAGTAATAAACGGTTATTTCAATATTACAAACAGATACTCCAATTTTATTTATATGTATAGATGTATATATAATATATATAACAATATATAAATTTCAATACTTAAATATAAATATTTTATTATTTTATTATCCTTATCCTACATATTATATAATTTATTATATACAGGATATCTCAAGCGAGGGAGTTGTTTTAAGATCGTGGCAAGTGGCGCTCCATTGTCTCTGCCTATCCCTGTGGGAAAAGGCGTGACAATTTGATTGATTGGTTGATCTCAAAAATGCTTCCGAAAATAACGTGGGGTGGTAGTGTTCCCGATCTTAAAATCGCACTGCACATTTTACCAAAATAACCTTTTTATGCCGTCTTTTACTAAACGATTATAATACGGTGAAATGGTTTCAACAAATTTTTTTTTTCATGCAGTTGTTTTTAGGATCGGGCAAACTACCGCCCACCCCACTTTATTTTTAGAAGCGTTCTTAAGACACCCTGTAATATGGATTAGATATTATTTTATAAAATAAGATCTAATCCTCTGCGAGCAATTAACAAATTACTAACTTGAAGTTTTAAATTTAAATTTTTTAATAAGTATTTGTAAAGGCCTTTATTAAATTATTATGTTTAGTTTAATATTAAACAGGCTTTCAACCACTCCTTAACTCACAATTATAATTCAACGAATGTAGTTTTAAACTTCTCAAATTTTCGATTGTTAACTTGATACAAGACTTGAAATACTATCCCAAATAAACATTATCAATTGACCTGGCCTGATCCATTGACAAGCAGAGACAATAAAAACGGGACCTTCCACGCTTTCTTTACATCCACAATTCTCTTCATACAAGTTCAATGCCTATGGAGACCACTGCTCTTTTAAGAAGGTCCCTGATTTGAACAAAAAAAGACAATCCTAATATTATATCCTAATATAATATTAAAACATATTTAACAAATGATGTTAAGCTGGAGTGCGGGTCATGAATGAAGATAAATATTACTACATTTAAATAACTGCGAGTAGCAGTCGCATCCACTATGCCGGCCTACTTATAACCGGCAACTTACAAGCTGATTTTGAAATGCAACTAAATCACTTCACTGTAAAGTAAAATAGTCACTGTACAATTTTAACTACCACAGATTGGCAGTCTGGGCACCACTGCCTACTTCTTATCATATTTGTATTATATAATATGTACAAATATTAACTTATCTAGATCAAATCAGGTACATTTAAAAAATAAAAATAGTACGCAGTATCCATAGATCTTATAAAACTATGAATGGGAAGGAAGCGAGAGAATTGTGCCAGGATCGTGTAAAGTAGCTATTCATCTATTTGTCTTTGTGGAGATTAAGGCGTGACAATTTGATTGATTGATATACTCCAAATTGAACTATAGAGTACTTATACTAAAGCTATACATACTCAATTATATAATTACAATTACCTATTGTAATTATATCAAAAACGAGCCAATCTAATTATTACATATATTGAATATGATTCCCTAACACGCGTTTCTATGGCACCTTATTTGTTACATCGACCGTAAGTTACGAGTAGTGGGTGAATAAGTCTGGGATATAAATAGGTTTGACGACAGGTGTAGCGTGTTGGTTAGCGCACCAGTCCGTTAAGCGTCCATCCCCGATTCGATTCTCGGTCAGAGCAAAGATTTGTTTTATAACCCGTATTTGTAATATTTATCAAGCAACCAATCAAATTGTCACGCCCTTTTCCCACAGGGATAGGCAGAGACAATAGAGCGCCGATTCCCACGATCCTGACACAACTTATTAATCTGATTAAATTTACAAATATTTGTTAATATAAAAAAAGAGGCGGATATTTGCTTCGGGTCTGGTGTTAAGAGTAATAGGCCTAAGGTGCTTAACTGTAGTAGCAGTCACCTCCATTCATGGACTGCACTCCAACTTAACGTCAGCATTAACATATTTTTTTTGTTTTGTTTTTACTTCACGTTACCCGTTTTAACTCAACGTTCATATTAACTGAATGTTTGTCTGCTAGATAATGCCCAGCGGCTTTAAATAATCCTTTTAGTAATTATCCTACAATAAGATGTTATTAATGAATAAAGGAGATCATTCATTTTTGGCTATTTTTATACTGCTTTTATAATGCCTAATATTATGAAATAATATATAAATGGTAGTTTCGATACTTGTATTGATTAAACTAATAATAATTTTGCTTTAACTGCTGTGCAATTGCGTTATTTGGAAAATAAAATATGGATTTTGTATCGTCTGTCAATCACAAAGACACGCCATATTAACAGTACTGCTTTGAACTGTCATAATTATAGTTTGATCATATTGCACACCTAAACTATGCAAAATAAAGAATATATTCTAATTACATTATAAACTATTTTAAAATGTATATGCAACTGTTAATACAATCAAGCTCAACTTAAATGATGTCCTTTAATAATAAATAGGCTCAAATGCCGTAACCCCAACTTACAGCATCTATTCCCAGAAGTCACCTTTATCGTGTTAGAGATAAATTGTTATGTAAAATGGTGACAAGTTGCAAGCTTATCTCTTAGGGCACACTAAATCCTTGTGAATAGCTACTATGTATACTTTAGTCTTATAAAGGGAAGACAAATTCCTAAACAACATTATTTAGGATTTGTGCTGCTTTCACACGAGCGTCTGCGCTCCGTGTGCGTATAATTAACGTATACGCAACGTAGACGATTTAATAAGTGCAGAAAAAAATGCGTCGACGCAATGCTAGTTATACGTTCTCTTTGCATGAAAACAAAAAGTAATTTAGGTAGTCTGTAACTATTCATGGTTAAAGGTGTGTTGATGCGGAGGTGGAGCTGGTGTTTTGTGGAAATCAAACCCTTTTCTTGTACTTGATGAGGCTTTAATGCGTATTTTTACATATTATTTTAAAATTTCAATTTCAACATAGCCTGTTTCTATGATAAAAATTTAGTAATTAAAAAAAATATATACATAATTTAAAAAATCATGTGTGCAGTTCACAAGCGATAGTATAAAAACCTTCAAAAATGTGCACTTCAAGATTATGAGACGAATATAAAATTTCAGGAGTAGGATAATATTAAAGTTTAGTTATGATAGTTTAGTTATTGATTTTTTAATAATTTAAAAAACATTTTATATTTTTATTCACATATGTAGTGTGAATAAAAAAATAATAAATATAGTGTGGCGACATATTGACGGTGACTGAAGCAACCATAAACTGAATCGGTAGACAGTAGATACTCTTGGAATTCCCCTAGCTTACATTAGGCAAGCCCAGGTCAGATATCAAGTTGTTTTTATTGTGACACGACATTTGACCTTAACCCGCCTTATGATAAGCAAGAGGAGGTCCAAGAGTGACGCCGACCGAAAAAACCGAGTTAGTTCACGGCTGCCCCAGTCACCGTCACTATGCCGGCCAAGTCTCAATAATATAATAACATCAATAGCAATAATATAATTCATCATCATCATCGTCAGCCAGAAGACGTCCACTGTTTAACGCTTCCTCTTAGGACGCCATTCCGAACGACAAGATGCCAGGGCCCAATTCTCCTAATACATGTCAACGAAATGACGTGGAAACGCTTCTTCGGCTTGAGTTTGACGTGATTGTCACGGCGCCATAAACGCATTGTAATTGCACTGATACTTGGCATTATCGTAGGTAGGTTAATTGGTTAAACAACTGTCACATGTTTTGTCAATGTAGTGGCTTGTCATTAGAAGACATTTTGTCATTTATTATTATTTTGAGATATTTGATTTTGATAAATTTCATAATACATGTTTACAGTTTTTGTATAGATATACGATAAATATTTGTCAGTGTTTTCTTAAATTTTGCGCGAACATTGATTATTGAATTAAATTTTTTTTTTTATGCGGCTTACTATCGCGTTTATTTTGTTTTTGATTTTACATTTTTTTATTATTCCGACGTTTCGAGAGCTTTGCAGCCATCGTGGTCACGGAGAGAAACGTCGGAATAATAAAAAATTGTAAATTCAAAACCAAAATAAACGCGATAGTAAGCCGCATAAAAAAATTGTTTAATTCAAAAATATTTGTTAGTTAAAATTAGAACATTATTATTGTCTTATACAAAAAAACTTCAATTGATTATCTTCGTTGATTGATTCACCACTGTGAGAATGTCAAATTCATTGTGCAATTTCAGTGCGTTTTTGACGTGAAAGTTACGTCGAAAATACGTGGAAAAATCATTTCGCTGTAATGTAATTAGTAATAGGGCCCCTGTTATTATAATAAATAATTTAATAAAATAAAATACATATAATAAACTCCGTTTCTTTCGTTTTCTTTTCCGTTTCAAATCACAACGATTTCATTATGAAAATAGTTCATATTTTCATAATATAATGATTCATCGGAAAATTTTCCTTTGAATCCTGTCATTATTATTGTGACGAACTGTATGTAATAAAAACGAAACCTCCCAGTTAGGTGTAATTATAATTAAAATTTTAGGATAATTTAGTTAAAAATTTCATTATGAAAATTCTAAAGTAATGATTGATTGGTTTTTTGTTTCCGCATAATTCATAATTAGAATATATTAAATTAGACTTAACTCCTTATTATACATATTTTATTTACTTCGTAGTTTCGGTTAACTCCCGCATTATATACATATATAATATACATATACATTAAATAAATATTAAATGTAAGTTCTGCGAAAATTATCTTAATCCGTTATTACTTTTAGGAAGAAAACACTAAATGTAGATAATCAGCAAGCATTATTAATCAATCAATCAATCAAATTGTCACGCCTTTCTCCCACAGGGATAGGCAGAGACAATGGAGCGCCACTTACCACGATCCTTACACAGCTCCTTTGCTTCCTTCACATCCACAATTATCTTTACACAGGCACTGTGGTTAAGGCCTGTGTAACCACAGCTTAACCTAGCTTTCTTGAGGATGTCTCCGATTGGTCGGAAAACACTCTCCTGGGCCTGCCTTGTTTAACGCATCCTTCCACATCAGATTTATAAATTCCTTTCGTCAATCTACTTTCACTCATCCTTTCCATGTGCCCAAACTATCGAAGCATTCCTTTGTCAATCCTTGTCACTACATCTTCTTTCAAACCACATCTATCACGCAGTGTGCTATTCCTTATTCTATCCGCTATCGTCACTCCACATACACTCCACATACACGACCGCATTTCTAAAGCGTTAATTCTACTCTCATGCTTCTTCTGCCATACCCTACCTTCACTTCCATACATTAATGTAGGAACCAGCACCGCATTATGAACAGCCATCCGTGACTTTTGGGACATTATTTGGCTGTTCATTATACTATGGATGGCACCGTTCACTATGTAATAAACATTATTAATAAACATTAATAATAATGCTTTTAAACATTTTTTATTTATTGTGACACGACATCTGACCTCGTCCCGCCTGATGATAAGCAAGAGGAGGTCCAAGAGTGACGACGACTGAGAAAACCGGGTTTGTTCACGGCTGCCCAGTCGCCGTCACTATGCCGGCCAAAGAACATCTATTACATATATTAATACGTATTATATATTACAATACATATGTATTGTAATATTTTAACTGGTTGGCAAAATACCGACGACTGAGGCAACTGACTCCGCTTTTTCTGTCATCGGCATTTTTAACCCTTCTCTTGCTTTACCATCAAGCAATTAAGTCTGTTGTCGAGTCACAAAAAAAATCTGTACATTATGATCTCTGCATATCCCGGTGTGAAATTGACGATGCTGATAGAATATGAAAGTATATAATATTTTGTCATGATTCTTTTCATACTTTCTAATAATAATTCTTATTATATTCATTTTGGCCGGCATAGTGACGGCAACTGAGGCAACCGTAAATGAGTTGTTTTTTTAGTCATTCGCGCTCTTGGACCTTCCGGTGCGTACAATCGGGCAAGTCGAGGTTACATCACTTTTTTAATATTTTATTTGAAAAATATTTATCATAAATAATATTGTGGATGTAAAGGAAGCGAGAGAGTTGTGTAAGAAACATGGCAATTGTCATGGCATAGCGCTCAGTTGTCTCTGCCTATCCCTGTGGGCAAAAGGCGTGACAATTGGATTGATAAAAGAATACGATTAAATAAAAGAATAAAACCAAATGTATACCAACCTCTAATGGAATGACAATAAACGTAACAATCATATCTGCTATCACTAAATGAGTCATTAATAAATTCACCCTTGATTTCCTCCTTCGCGACCTGACAAGGGATGAAAACACTGCCACATTACCCAGAGCCCCTATCACCAACAAAGCACTGTACATCCCCACAACAAAGCCCTGCTCAATCGCTGGTACTGTGACTTCCACTCTTTCAGTACCATTGGTGGGCTGGTGAGGACTTGAGTCATTTAAGTCAAAATAGTCCCAGAATTTCCGGTCTAAGTCAGATGAAGTGGTTGACTGAGTCGTGGCCGCCTGTAGCATATTGAAATTTTCATTTTAAAACTTACTAATTTATCCCTTTAACTACACTCAACAAACACATTCTATTTTATTTTACCAGATTGTTTTTAATTTAGACTATTAATTAAATTATGTTCTAACGAGCTTGGATATACACCACAACACAAAATTAAATGGAGACTCATTACACGTACAATCTTATTAAAATTAAGAATACATCGCGTGTAGCAATTAAGCTTTACGAGTGTCGAAAGCTGCCTACGAGAGAATCGCAACGGCACGTGCGGATGGCGTTAACGCGTAGACGATTCTGCTGAAAATCTCAGCTTGACGGAGCAAAAGAGGAATTTCGCGAAATTTTGTTGCGACCAAACGTATATTATTGTTAAAATTAATAAATAATTTAATATTATAATTTTTTAAATACAATAGGTTTATAGATATAAAAAATAAAACAAGTTTATTGTTTTAATATGCGTTTAAAAATTAGGATAAGATAATTAAGATTATTTTTTAATTTTTTTTACTAAGCTTCTAAATGAGCTTTTATTATAGAAACTGGTACATATCAGAGATACTTTAGTACCAGCAAGTGGTTATGAAGCAGAGCTTCTTGCTTTGCGATACTACTTCAGCACCACTAGACCACGTCTATACGTATAAGGCCTTATAGTTAAATGTTTTAGTTTGTATGTAAATTTATATTAAAACACAATTAGGATTATTTATTTAAACGATCAACAAAAGTAACAATAAGATATTTATAAACTTTATAACAATAAACGCATTTGTGTGCTTCTTTACTTTCTAAAAGTCTCTTCTCTTTTCTTCCTTCCTAAAACACCTAATGACTATTGTATACACTTAATATTGTATTGTTATAATTATTTATCCTTTTGTCTATTTTCTCTAATTTACCTTAACTCTATTGTTTACATTTTTGACTTGTTCTATTGTTCCATAGGTTGGCCGGCAAAGAATGCTAACTAGCGTTAAGTCTGCCGTTAAGGAAGGCAGGTTATAAATAAAATAAAATAAAATTGGGGTGTAAAAACCGTAAACTCATTCAAGTTTCGGGATGAGCCTGAAAGTTGCTGAAGTTTAGCTTTGCGGATTTAATTTAACTGTAGCTGCAGTCGCCTTCGCTCATAAATTGCACTTATCACGGTATTATACTATCCAGAAAACATGGATAAATTTAAAAATAATAATTTTCTTTATAATTTTTTTAATATAATAATTATATTTTACAGTATTTTCTTACATTTTGCGCGAACATTGATTAATGAAATAAACAAACTTTATGCCTCCGATCTGGTCGGAAAATACTCTCCTGGGCCTGCCTTGTTTAACGCATCCATCCGCATCAGATTTATAAATTCCTTTCGTCAATCTACTTTCACTCATCCTTTCCATGTGCCCAAACCATCGACGCATTCCTTTGTCAATCCTTGTCACTACATCTTCTTTCAAACTGCATCTATCACGCAATGTGCTATTCCTTATTATGTCCGCTATCGTCACTGAAGAAAGCTAGGTTGCCTAGTGCCCATAACCACAGAGCCTGTAAGAAGAGAATTGTGGATGTGACAAAAGCACGGGAGTTGTGTAAGGATCGTGGTAAGTGGCGCTCCATTGTCTCTGCCTATCCATGTGGGAGAAAGGCGTGACAATTTGATTGATTGGTTGAAACTTTATGCTGCTTGCTATCGCGTTTATTTTGGTTTTGATTTTACAATTTTTTATTATTATTCTCCGTGACCATGATGGCTGCAAAGCTCTCGAAACGTCGGAATAATAAAAAATTGTAAAATCAAAACAAAAAAAACGCGATAGTAAGCTGCATAAAGTTTGTTTAATTCATTTTATTTTAGAGCTTCGCGACCTGATAGTAATGTAATAAATAAGGTTATGATTTTCATAACTCCCTTTATACCTCATTAAGAATAGTATTATATCTTTGTGCCAAAAGGAAGTGTTTATAACCCTTGAACATACAAATATGTTGTAAGCATAAAAGGAAAACAAGGAGTATCTTGTAAACAAAAGCTTGAGGCATGTTGCTTTCATTACAATTTCCAATAACAAAGAATTAACATAAGAGGCTTATTAGTTATTATGTTTGCTTATTATTTTACTTAAAACGATTCAATTTCTTTTGCTTTCAATATTTTTGTTATGTTAAAGAAACTCAAAACATCATTTCCTTTTAGCAATTCAAAAATTATTTCAATGAAATCAATATTGTTCTACAATTCAAGATTTAATAAATGGATATTTAGACCTTATAGGGTCGTAAACTTACGGGATTTGTAAATTTATAGGTGATTAAAACGAGTCTCAACACGTTATTTGGCATATTTTATTTATCTCGATGTCACAAACTGCATTCCGTAAAAAAAAATATTCTCTACTTTTACGATTATTTTAAGTACTGGTCTGGTTACTCACTGCGTTCTAAAGTTTAATTAAACGTTTTTCTCGTATATATCTACAATTCTTTAAATTCAATTTAGTGGTTTCTACTCTTTTATTGCTACCGGTCGAAATTCAGGCGCGGTTTCATAACAGTCAAAATGTGGTCTGTGCCATCCTTAATGTATACTCAAAGGTGCCATCAGGCAGGCAGTTGTTAATAAAGTTATAAACGCAGTACCCGCATCGGTCGTTGTATAGTTTGTACAATAATCTCGTTAACAAGTCCACTCCACAAGACCCGAAACACTGACCACTGTGGTATTTAGATATTTTTAACATTTGTTATTTACAGCTTATATCAGACTGGCTAAATCCCGCCAACTATCATGCTGATCCTGAAACGCAATCTAGTTACTCTAAGGTGTTCACACCGTGAAGAGTTTTTAAATTTTCATTGTTTAACTCACGCTCGTGCTAATTTAAAGAAGACCAATAAATTCTCATAATAATATCTATATTTATATGAAATACCTAACTATATTTAGATATCAATTGTTTTGTAAATAGGTTCGTCATAATGATTCCTGTTATTTTATTAACAATGTCTATGTTTTATACAATAAGGTTTTAAATGATACATTGTATTTAAAATCTTTACATTTATTATTTATAACCTTAAGATATCACAGTATACATTTCTAGTAACAGTAATAACACGATATCGACAGTTTTAATTTGAGAGTATTCTGTCTAGACATTATAATTGATTTTTAAAAAAGGAAAGGTTCGGATCTATTAACATAGGTTGAAAGCAGCCTATAATCTTGCCACCAAGTCTTGCAGAAAGGTATTTAAAAGAGCGGAGGCACAGCGCGTTTCCAGGATTGGCGAGAGTCTATTAGCGCACCCAACGGGTAGTCGCAGCTTTTGGAGTCTCGCCAAGACTGTAGAATCTAACTTCTGTCGTTCCTTGCTGCCACCGCTGAGACAACCTGATGGCTCACTGGCGCATACGGCGAAGGCTAAGGCCGATCTACTGGCCGAAGTCTTTGCTGAAAACTCCCGTATTGACGATCGTGGTGCAGGGCCACCCACCTTGCGTCCGTGCGGACATACGATGCCTGAGATTCGTATCAGACAACGCGATGTCCGCATGGAGCTACGATCGCTCGATATCCGGAAGTCCAGTGGTCCTGATGGTATCCCAGCGCTTGTCCTCAAAAGATGTGCAGCGGAATTGACTCCCGTCTTGACGAGGCTATACCGACTCTCGTACGCGTCGGGCTGTGTGCCTCGGGCTTGGAGGGGGGCCAATGTGCAACCGGTTCCTAAGAAGGGCGACCGTTCGGACCCTGCAAACTACCGTCCAATAGCTGTAACCTCAGTACTGTGCAAGGTCATGGAGCGAATAATTAATGTTCGCCTCATGGCCTACCTGGAGGGTCACCAGCTGTTAAATGACCGTCAATATGGCTTCAGGCCGAAACGGTCAACTGGTGACCTTCTGGCGTACACCACGCACGTCTGGGGTGAAGCTTTGGATGGTAATGGAGAAGCCCTTGCCATTGGCTTGGACATCTCCAAAGCGTTTGACAGGGTCTGGCACAAGGGCCTTTTATCCAAGCTCGAGGCATACGGTTTACCTGACCGTCTGCGGGGTTGGATAGCTGACTTCCTGCGGGACCGCTCCATACGCGTCGTTGTGGATGGAAGCGCATCGCGCAGGATGTCGGTGAATGCCGGCGTCCCTCAGGGCTCCGTGCTGTCGCCGACTTTGTTCCTTCTGCATATCAATGACATGCTGGATCTTGGATCCGGCATTCATTGCTATGCGGACGACAGCACGGTGCATGGACGCTACACTGCCCGCCCCGCAGCCGGCAAACAGGAGATAGCCGATATGAGAGAGTCTGTTGTAGCGGGACTGAACCGGGTTCTTGATCGTATTACCCACTGGGGCGGAAAGAACCTGGTTCAGTTCAACGCAGACAAGACTCAGGTTTGCGCGTTCTCGACGAAAAAATCCCCGTTTACTCCTCTTCCTTCTCTTTGCAACATTTCCCTTGGTACGTCGGACAGACTAGACATTCTAGGAATGTCCCTTCGCTGCGACTTGAATCACAGGGACCACATCGAGCGGGCCATTAAGACCACCTCCCGCAAACTTGGCATCCTGAACAAGGTGCGACGGTTCTTCGCGCCGGAGCTTCGCCTGCTTTTATACAAGGCGCAGATTCGCTCTTGTGCGGAGTACTGTTCGCACCTCTGGGATGGCTCTGCCAAGTATCTTCTCAATGCCCTAGATTCATTGCAGCGCAGAGCTGTCCGAATTATAGGTGATGCAGAGGTCTCGCGAACTCTGGAGCCCCTGCAACTACGCAGAGACATGGCGGCTCTGTGCGTCCTCTATCGCCTATACCACGGGGAATGTTCCGAGGAGCTCTTCAACCTTGTTCCTACCTCGTCTTTTCACTCCCGTAATACCCGCACAGGTCGGGGAAAGCATCCGCATTTTATCGACCGAATTGGCAGTCGAACTAAAAAGTTCGGTGCGTCTTTTCTTTGTAGATCAATCGACAAGTGGAATGCTTTGCCTGCCCATGTGTTCTCTCCATCCTATGACCTTGGATCCTTCAAGCGATGCGTGAAGAAGCATCTTAGGCCGGCATAGTGGCGGCGGCTGGGACAGCCGGGAACTGACTCGGTTGTCCCAGTCGTCGTCACTCTTGGACCTCCTCTTGCTTATCATCAGGCGGGTCGAGGTCAGATGTCGTGTCACAATAAAAAAAAAAAAAAAAAACATAATCATGAAACGCATTATTTAAATTTATTTAATTCATACGTTCCGTGAGCATGATAAATGAAAATACATTTATATAACAAAATTAAAAAATTGAGATGAATGAAAATATAAAACGGGGTTGACCTAGAATATTTTTCCTTGATCAAATCTAGAACATGAACTGGGGATGTAGAAGCGAGAGTTATGTCAGGACCGTGGCGTCGCTCCGTTGTCTCTGCCTATCTCTGTGGCAATTAGATAATTGTTGCTGATGAATAGGAGGATAAAAGACAACCCGGAAGTTTGCTTCTCGATCAAATTGGGGTCATTCTTAGATATAAAACTTATATAAAAAGATTGTGGATATCAAGAGTTCTGTTGTGTACTTGGCGGAGCAAAAGCCAAACTCTCTATCAATATTCAAGCCTCAGAAATCCCAATGTGAATAAAAGTGTAAAAAATTAACATAAAATATACTTATTCAGAATGGCGTTCTAAGTGGGAGGCCTATATTAAGCAGTGGGCGTCTTCTGGCTGATGATGATGAAAGGGGTTCGACATATGATATGAAGTGACTGCTGCTACAGTTAAGTCGTAGAAGTTGCAAGAAATTCAAGTTGCAGTTACAGTCACTATGTAAGCTTGATTAGAACCAACAACTTGCAAACATGTCCCGAAACACGACTAAGCCACTTCACGATCTGTACACTCGAAAGTGGTGGTATTAACCCGAATTGGCAGACTCGACACCACCACGCTTAAGTAACATAATATGTTCACTTAGTTAGTTGAGATTATGTAGATTGTAACGTGTTTATAATCTACAAATTACCTTCACTAAAGGATTATTAAATCTCGAATGCCGATTTTAATTATATCAAATTATATAATTATACAAGCTTTATGGTTATGGGCATTAGGCAACTCAGCTTTCTTGAGGATGCCTAATGACTAAATTATTGAGAATTGTGGATGTGAGGCAAGTGAGGGATTTGTGTCAGGACCGTGGTAAGTGGTGCTCTATTGTCTCTGCCTATCCCTGTGGGGAAAAAGCTTGACAATAATATTAAAAGTCATGTTTTATCTAAATAGTCAAAATTGAGTTATCGGTGCCTATAATAAACTGTCATATTTATAACAAACAAAGTAAATAAAGTTTTTATAAAAGTATGAATGAACACATAATTTCTCACCTACTAGTATATCCCTTATCTTCAAAGCTATAAAAACGTAATTCTTCATAATAAAAACTTCATTCGTAAAATGTTAATTCAACTTCATGACGAAATAAAATTTATTCAAAAATCTTTCTCTTTAATTAATAACTATAAAATCAAAATTAAAATTTTAAAGGAACCCCCGAAACGCCTGGAACCACTTTGGTCATATCATCAGCTTTATAGTAATAAACAACATTAGTCATGGCTCAATAGTTATATCCCTTTAATATCCCTTGGATCCATATGGTGCATCATCAGATAACTACTCTAGGTCTTCAATTTGATAATGGCCCAGCTAATGGCTCATAGAGAGTAACAATTTTAGTTAAAGCACTATGATATTATCTGTTATTGATTTGCTGATCTCAGAGGATTCATGATCAGATACTCCCGATCTTCAATTTGATAACGGGCCAGCTAAAGGCTTAGTTAAAGCACTACAGTTCTATCTCTTTTTTTTGCTGATCAATTGATATCAATTTGCTGATCTGAGAGGATTCATGATGGTGCCTCATCAGATACTCTCGGTCTTTAATTTGATAACGGTCCAGCTAATGGCTCATAGTGAGTAACAATTTTAGTTAAAGCACTATAGGTCCATTTCTTGTTGATTTGCTCCATGATCAGATTTTTTAGATCCGGAATGTTTTATTTTATCGCACTAACTTTTCTACACTTAGTTTCCTACCTTCAAGACAAATCTAATAAGTCCAAACTTAGTATACCAAAAAAAAGTTTGAACACATCCAGGATTTCGTCTCCTACCTTCGAGTTCCATCATCAGAGTAGCTCAGTGGTACCAGTTAAAACACACATGTATTTGTATACGTTTTTATTTCAAATGTTAAGTCACATATTTGTTTAAAAGTAAAGTAAATACCTATAAGGCTGGGAATACAAGTCCGATTTTCCTCTCCGATAGTCCGATCCGATTGTCTGATCAGACAATCGGAAAGCACTCGTGCCATACATTTGTTTGAATACTTAATACACGTCAGATCCGATAGTCGGATCGGATGTCAGAATCGGAAACAACGCCAAGGCGCTTACGATTTTATGGCCGATCCGATTGTCTGAAGGTGCAGTTTTCATACAGAATACAGAAACAAAATAGACGTCCGATTCCTACTTCGGATTTGTAAATAATTTGCTCAGCAATATCGGACGTGTATTCCCAGCCTTATGCGTGTTTAGAACGACAACCCTTGTACGTCGCTATGCGACGAAGATTGTTATTTTATGTCAAATAAATATGCCATTGTTAAAACACGTAAAAAATGTTATAATTTTTCCCCTAAAATATTCAATCAAGGTAATCGATCTAAACTGCAAACCAACCTCGCCATATGAATATTTTAAGGGAAAAATTATAACATTTTTTACGTGTTTTAACAATGGCATATTTATTTGACATAAAATAACAATCTTCGTCGCATAGCGACGTACAAGGGTTGTCGTTCTAAACAGCGCGTCTAAGATCGCTACCGCAGCTAACAAATCGAGCTGATGACCTTGAAACCCCTGATCAGATCTTCATCAATTGTAGCTAAGAACCATCTCGATCACGTCAGCTTTCAAATGAAACAAACCGCATCGTAATCGGTCCATTCGTTTAGGAGCTACGATGCCACAGACAGACACACAGATACACAGAGCCACAGATACACAGATACACAGATACACAGATACACAGACAAGTCAAACTTATAACACCCCTCTTTTTGGGTCGGGGGTTAAAAATATTTCAAATCAAATTAAAACAATGGATAATCTTTGATGTCCATCTTCTAGCATTCTATGAAAATCAGTTTTTCAAGAGATAATAGAAACCAAATATTTTTTATTATTGTGTTTTACATATGACAGATGGAGGCGACTACTACTACACTTGAATAACGGCAGTCACATTCAGTATGCTGATCCATTGTAAATGGCAACTTAAGAGTTGTAGTGGTACCCAGTCTGCCGATTCGGGGACTACTAACCACCGGTGTACTAACCACCACTTACAAATATACAGACCGTAAAGTGATTTAGTCGCGTTTCGGGATTAGCTTGTAAGTTGCCGGTTCCAACTAGGCCGGCATAGTGGATGTGATTGCTACTTACAGTTATTGAATTGTAGTAGAAGTGACATCCATTCGTGGACCGCACTCCAGCTTAACATCACGCGTGGTGTTGTCAAATTTGGGGTCAATAAATTTTTTTAATATAGACTTACAAGCTTAGTTGTCTTGTAAGGTGTGGTTACTACCCTGGATCGGCAGACTAGGGAAAGCAATTTTATTTTACAATTATTATACTGTTATTGGTTTTTTTCTCTAATAAATAAGTTTTATAATAATAACTAAATGTAACTAGAAATATAATAAACTTGTACCTAATATAAGTGATCTATCAAGAAGGATACGTGTTCAGTGTAGCGTAAAATTACAAGAATTCCACTTGCGTGAGGCACATTTATTGTAGTTTTTACCTTTTTAATTCCTGGATTTTGAAAACGATTTAATTATTTGCTATGATCTCTTAATTAGCATTAGCCGTTATATATTTAAGTTTTTTTCTATGTTTATAAAATAACTTCTACAACCCATAATAAAGCAATTTGAGGAAATCTGCGTGTTTTACACATGGTTTTTTTTAATGTTATTATATTCTTAGTTTACCTTCTTATCCACACAATGATACACTCTATAATTACACCCAAACTATATAACGTCATTATTAGGCAATAAATACAATAAAAAATAATACTTTCTAATTTACTGATTTTAATAAAAAGCCGTATCTGCGTACGATCTACTTGCCTTTTACTTTTTTATTTTTTATTATGACTCGATATATGACAGCACCCTGCCTAATCTTAAGCTCGAGTGCGGTCCATGAATGAAGGTGGACTGCTACTACAGTTAAAAATGTAGTAGCAGTCGCATCCACTATGCCATTTTAATTAATAGATAAATTAAAATATTCATTTTTTTTTATTGTGACACGACATCTGACCTCGTCCCGCCTGATGATAAGCAAGAGGATGTCCAAGAGTGACGACGACTGAGAAAACCGGTCGGACAGTCGCCGTCACTATGCCGGCCAAAGGTGCTTCTTCACGCATCTCTTGAAGGATCCAAGGTCATAGGATGGAGAGAACACATGGGCAGGCAAAGCATTCCACTTGTCAATTGATCTACAAAGAAAAGACGCACCGAACTTTTTAGTTCGACTGCCGATTCGGTCGATAAAATGCGGATGCTTTCCCCGACCTGTGCGGGTATTACGGGAGTGAAAAGATGAGGTAGGAACAAGGTTAAAGAGCTCTTCGGAACATTCTTCTACATCAACTCAGTATAACGCCAGCGCAGTTTCTAAATGTCGCTTATATGTAGAGTTAATAATATAATTGTTTGCTTATTTATTAACTATAGATATCTACTTATATCTATAATGCTGTTCGTGTAATAATATATATATTTCCAACGAGATCCCTGTTACTCCATTGTCCAATAATGTGAATGGAAGAAGCAAGTCATAATAATGTTTAATAATAGAGGCTGGAACGAGAGTATGCAATAAAAATATTCAACGTGTGTTGAATATTTAGTTTTATTGGTTTTATTTGGCATCAAATTGTTTTAGTTTTATTATATTTTTTCACGAATGTGTGTAAATAATCATAAAGTTTAAAAAGCTCTAGAGAAGTATTCAATAAATCAGGATTTAAAATTTAAATTTATGAACCAAAGCGCATGTTTGTAAAGCGTTTTAGTGCGTAAAATGTTATGAAAAGTCTTTGTACAAAAGCATTATATAAATATTCATACCACGTTACTCCGGCGGAAAATATAAAAATAAAATACGCCAAAGTATTTTGGCAGTACAATGCTAATTGGCATTACCTAGTTTTTATTTTTTTCTCGGTCGACTTTCTACCACGGAAAGAAATTCGGCCAAAGAAAATTGGTCTTGACTTTGGGAATTCAGGAGCAGAGAACTGTTGCCAAGGACAGAGCTATGAGCTGGCATCAGAAAGATGATTGTGCAAAATGCTCGTTAATATGTCAAAAAATAACCAATTCATAAATATACTTGGATGTAATTTTTAATTGTAATTATAGATGAATAGATATAATTTATTGTATAGTATCTGCGTATACGAGTACATTTAAGGTTAAAGTCGTAAAGGTAAGATGTAATTTTATCAAAATTCTCTAAGGTTAAACAACCTTTGACTTTAGGATTATCTTAAGAGATAGAAATATAATAAATTAATTTAGGAGACTAAGGTGAAACGGTTTTAGAATTTAGTAATCAAAAGACAAAATACTTTTGTTTTTTTTAAGTTTTTGCTACGACTATGTCTTCTTTTTTAGGCGCGATATCTGACATTGACTTGCCTAATGGTAAGCAAAAGGTAGTCCAAGACTGAAGAAACGATTCTGTTTACGTTATCTTAGTAGCCGTCACTATTAGAGAATTGTGATGTGAAGGAAGCATGAAGTTGTGTCAGGACCGCAGCAAGTGGCGCTTTATTGTCTCTGCCTATCTCTGTGGTAATAAGGCATGACAATTTGATTGATTGATGTTGTATATAAATAGAGATCTTTATTTTAATCACTTATTATTTTTATTTTTTACAAATGTTATTTCTTATTTGTCTTTGTTACTTTTTCTTAAACTTATCGTGAAAGAATGTTTCTCTTTGATTCGTACAATAATATTACCAATTGCTTATCTATATCTAATCAAAATAAGTAATTAAAATATATTATCACCTCGATTATAGATAACTGATGACTTATTAAACATTATCATTGTTATTTCCTACGAATTTGACGTGATTTTGTGTACATTTGTGCAGGAAATACAGTTTGTCCTACTTTGTAATAAAAAGGTAATTTCGTTGTTTTTAACGGCGCGTTTTCAAGTACTAACTTTAAATTGTAAAATTGTTTATTACGTTTCAAATTTTCGGGGTTTGTTTTTTTACTTTGAGTGTTGTTTGCATGTTGAATTTAGTAGGTAAATATTTTATTTTATGTACTACACTATAATAAAAAATACTTTTAGTAATGAAAATTATATAGTAAAGTTAAATTTCTATTCAATTTTGGTAACTAATTTTAAGTTTAGTACCTACTATTGTAGCATTAAAATATGCCAACAATTAATAATATAAAAACTTCTGAGTTCGATTTTTGATATCTTATAGTTCATATCATAGATTTCCGACACAATTTCCTTTACTTTTTTGGTGTTCTTGTCAAAGAAGATCGACCGGAACTGCCTAACTCTTCTACAATTCCTTGATTCTCTTTGAATTGTAGCATGCTTGTGTGCTGCATTGTAGGCCCTTTTCGACATTGTCAGCGATTAGGTATACAAAAATCCGTTTGCATAATAATTAGACATAATCTGCTCGCAATTTATAAACAACTAGATTATGTCAAACCTTCATTTATAATTGTATTTTATTTCATTGTGTCTCGCCTAATGACAGCAGCCAATGGAGGCACATAAATGGCGACTATAGTCAAATAATTGCTAGTAGCAGTCGCATCCACTATGATGTAGTAAGAACGAAATATTGTATGGTTGTAAAAGGAAATATAGGAACCTATTTATACTGACAAGGTAAAAGATTAGAAAGATCCAGAACGAAAATTATGATTCAACAAAATGAATTATACCACTTACTCTTCTCAGCTTAGTTAAATGTAAATTTGTGATTTAGTGAAGAAAGATGATTTCTTGACCTACCTCAAATTTATCAGAGATTTTTTTAAAGCCTAATAACTTTTTCTGATTTTAAGGTAAATAGAGACGGTTAGTTTTAGGTTTTTTGACTGCGGCTCGCCTAATGGTAAGCAAAAGGAAATAATGGTAGTCGCTCTCACTATGCCAAAGATGGTATTTCATACTTTGCTTAGAGGATCCAAGATTATAGAATGGGAAGAATACATGGCCTTGTAAAGAAGGCTCACTTGTCGTTTGTTCTACAAAGACACGACGCGACGCAGCGAACATTTTCCTCGTGTTTGGCTGCCGATTTCGTTAACAGAATGCGGATGTTTACTCCGACTCTTGATATCCATATCACAGAAGTAAAAAGATGATCTCAGAACAATCCTCCGTGATATAGATGATAAAAGACGCACAGAGCCCCCATGTCTACGAAATTGTTGGGTTTCCAAGGTTCTCGTGGCCTATTTGAATATCGAATATCGAAAGCAATAAAAATAATGTTTACAATCCCTAAATTAACAATTATTCTATTAGAGCATATTGTTTTTTGGGGTAGTACTGGATAAATCGTAGCTATTAGGAGACGGACAGTTGGCAGGCAGCTTCTTGGACAAAATTTATTGCTTTAGGGCAGTAGCGTGATTGTCAGACATGACATAGAGTTAGTGTACGCAAGAAACTGGCGATACAAGGAAATATTAAGGCTCTTGAAAGCAAAAATATAGCGTATTTTATCATTTTTGCAACGTTTCAAGAATTTTATTCAGCCATACATCAACGAAATAAAAATACTATCGAATCTATTTAAAGGGCTCTGCAAAATATTTACGTCCGAATGGTTGATCTTAAAATTATACGGTACTCTATTAAATCAGGTTTATAATTAATGTATAAGCGGCCAGCTTCCGGCGCCTAGTATTCGTTGTAGTCCTCTATTAACAGTCTTTATTCAATTTGATGAACCTTGGTTTTATAAGAGAGTTATGTCAGGATTGTTTAAAGTGGCGCTCCGTTCACTCCACCTAGACCTGTAAAAACTGAGGTTTTTTGAATTAATTTTGATTAACAGTAGGTAATATACTATATTCTTCTTACAACTTTTCAGATGCGAGATAAATATGCTGCCATACGCAAGTGACAAGAAAGATGATCTAGTAAATAATCGACCAGAATCGCCATCATTCTACAAAAAGCAAGAAAAAAGTAATATATATTATATATTATAATTATTCCATATCGACTTTAGATAATAATTCATCTCTTGTCACGATTACTTTTAATTCTTTCAGGCTCATAATTATTCTTTAAGTTTTTGTTAATATATTTTTAATTTGTATATCTTAGAAATTAGTAATAAATAATTACTATCTTTGTATATTAAAATATACAGTAACTTATCTTAATTAAGATTTATCGTGACACATTAATTCTTTATTAGTCATTAAGAAATCAATATTGATCAATAAATTTATGCTTTTCAGAAGTAAACTGGTCTGATCGAATATTGTTAAATAGAGAATCAAAAATAATATTTGTTATTATTTTGGTAGCTGTCATAGCACCACTGTTACTATATTACTACGTTGTTTCTAATGCTATCGATTTACCACCACGAGATGGTTATTCCATGGGAACATGTTTAATACCAAGGCGAGACAGAATACCATGCGGATTGGGAAATATGCCGCGCGAACAATGCCACCCTGAATGTTGCTACGATTTAAGAATTAACTATTGTTTCCATAGATTACCATCCAGATTTTCATATATATCTATTAGACCATGGAATGAGGAAGTTGTTTTTACACCAAGACAACAAAACGAACCATTTTCCGGTCAACAAAAAGTGCAAAACATTCGAATCTCGGCTGATGAGATTTCAGCTTCACATTTAAGTTTCACTATATACGATTCACAGAGAATCCCATCTATGACAGGTGCACGATTATCCCAAACCGATTATACCTACACGATATCCATACCGGAAGTTTTAATTGAAGTGTTCGCTCCAAACGGACTCATTTTCACAACTGTGCGAGGGCCTTTAATAGCTTCAGATAACATTTGGGAAATAGCATTAAAACTTACGAATGAAACTATGTTCGGACTTGGAGAAATACCGTTGACTAACAATACTGTCAAAATAATTTATAGCAACGATGAAGATCCTGATTCGATCCCCTTAATATACGCTAAATCAAATGGTTCTTATCATGGATTTTTAATAGATAATCACACTCCGACAGAAGTTAAAATTTTAGATAATAATCAAATACTTATTCGTTCAATTACATTGGAGAGTTTGAAATTTCATCTTTTTACTGGACCTGAACCGAGTGATATAATGAGAGATGTTAAGGAGTATATAGGATTTCAACATCAATTGGAGTATTGGATGTTAGGAACACATGTGTGTAGGTAAGCATTACAAGATTTTTTTATTGATACGCGTTATCTGACCACGACTTGCACCGACGACGACGTTTTCATATAACGGTTGTTTCAGCCGTCGTCACTATGTCGGCCAGAAATTATCATTGTCAATCAGAATTTTATTCCCAATTTATTTCCAATATTTTACTTAGTTTCTTGTGTAATAGAAGAAAAATAAAAACACAATACGAGTACGTTATGATTTAACTAAATTACGACTAGGTACATGTTGAAATTAAAACGGTTAACATCCCTTTGAAGTGTTATCGGTTCGCATGGTTGTGTCAATAAACTCATGTCCTTGATAATTTCAGAGAAGTTGATACAACAATTAAGGAAGGTCTTGAGGACTTGGAAAGGTTTTTAGACGAATCATCTCGAGAACAATTTGTGTTCGAATCACATTGTGGGATAACTCCAATAGTATTCAATACAAATTGTGTTATTGATGAAATAGACTCTATTGAAAAAGCTACCCAACTTATAAAGAAATACAACAAAAAATTCATACCACATGTATCTCCCTATGTAAGTACTACTAAAAAATCACTGGGACTATATCGAGCGGGCCATTAAGACCTCGGCACCCAAGCAAGGTGCAGCGGTTGTTTGCGCCAGAGCTTCGCCTGTTACTGTACAAGGCACGAATTCGCTTTTGCTCCGAGTACTGTTCACACCTCTTGGACAATTATATAGGTGATGGTGAGGTCACGCGTACTCTGAAGCTCCTACAACTTCGCAGAGACATGGCGGCTTTGTGCGTTCTCTATCGCCTATACCACGGAGAATGTTCCGAGGAGCTCTCTAACCTTGTATCAATCCTTGCACAGGTCGGGGGAAGCATCCACATTCTGTCGACCGAATCAGCAGTCGAACTTAAAGGTTCGGTGCGTCGTTTCTTTGTAGAACAATCGACAAGTGGAATGCCTTACCAGCCCATGTGTTCTCTCTATCCTGACAAGAAGCACCTTTGGCCGGCATACTGACGGCGACTGCAACAACCGTAAAGACTTGGTTTTTACAGTCGTCGGCACTCTTGGACTTTTGACACTACTTTTG
Source organism: Tinea trinotella (assembly GCA_905220615.1). Lineage (NCBI taxonomy): Eukaryota > Metazoa > Arthropoda > Insecta > Lepidoptera > Tineidae > Tinea > Tinea trinotella. The sequence continues at coordinate 5,620,789 of HG992321.1, read as the reverse complement.
ACATAATTAAAAAAATAGTAAAAAATAGTTTAATTTTGTTTTCTACATATTTTTACAGATACAAATTATTAACAATACTGATGAAAGTTTGTCAAAAGAAAGAGAAAGTCTTTGTCCAAATCTTAGGGAAGATTTTTATAACTTCTTTATTAAAGATCAATCAGAAGCTGTATATACCGGCATTGTAGACGAAATTGAAGTAATATATCCAGATTATCAATATGTTAATGAAGATTTTTTGCAACAAATATGGCCGTTAAATATAAATTTGGACGCTGTTGTACTTCAAAATAACTGGCCATTAGATCAGTCCATTAAAATGTTGAATGAAACATATTTAAAGCTGCCGTATTTTAGTGAGGTAATTTTTCACGATATAATACTACTACTGGCGACAGGCGTGGACGAACGGTTTAGCGATTGATTTCAGCGATATTTTCAATAACTACTCACAGTTATTGAATTGTAGTAGCAGTGACATTCATTCATGGACCACACTTTGGCTTAACATCAAGCGGGTGCTGTCATATGTCGAGTTACAATAAAATATTTTAAAAAATAAGTAAAGAAAACACAATTTTTATATTTACAGAATATTGAGAGCGCTTTCGAGAACACATTACCCTGGAATAACTTGCGGGGTAAAAACAATAATGAAACCTACATGTATACACACAACAAATATGGAAATAACTTCGCGACGGCTGTAATAAATATTACGGACAGTTTACCAGTATTTTCTACCAACCAGTGGATGAACGGAGATATTCTTCTTAATCGTCAACAAGTCAATACGTCATGGGCAAGTCTTCAAAGGGAATTAATCAAAGCATCATTGGGTGGTGTAGCTGGTCAATGGTTTTGGTCGACACCTATTTGCGGTGACATGGAAGATTTTGACGCAGACCTTCATACTAGTTTGTGTGTCAAATGGTATATGGCTGCAACATACCTTCCTTTAATTAAAATACATTCTAAAACCAACTTAAGAGATCCTATGGCTTTCGCTGGTATTGATAGAATGCTTATGATTAGAGCGCTAAATACTAGACTGGCCTTACTTCCCTACTTTTACACAATTTTGAAAACAGGACCCTTATTAAGGCCAATGTTTTATCAATTTCCACATTCTGAGAAATTAATAAACTTAACTACACAATTTAGTGTTGGGGAAGATCTAATAATTGTTCCAAATTTGTTGCCAAGACAAAGTCATGTACACTTTTGGATGCCACCAGGTGATTGGTACGAATTATGGAGTGGATTACAATTAGACGCCGATGAAGGGGAACCTGTCACCATGACTACTACTCAGGCCGACTTTCTAGTTTTAATACAGGCTGGCAAAATACTTTTGTTACAAAAGGTAATTACTTATACTCATACAATTAATCTTCTAATATACAAACTTATTTAATTAATAATAATTACATACAAATAAATGTAATGTAACAAACTTTTACTTCGACAGGAAATTAAATCCGGAACTATTTGCTGGTGTTTTACCAACACGCATTTTTAATATCTAACGGCTGATCTTTCAAAGAGTTAAAATTTGATTTAAATTTTATTTTTATAGTAACTAATTGCATGTTTAGTTTCTTATATACGTAAACATGTAAATGGTCATTATTTACTTACGAATTTTTGTTAGTTAAGTTTTTAAGTACCGTTTACTTTCCTGTGAAAATTTAATAAATAAAAAATAATAGCTTCCGTTTTGATGTAAGTTTCTGTTTCTATTTTAGGATGGCAAACAAACATTAGAAGACACTCGTAAATCATCTAAATTTTCTACCATAATAGCTTTACGGTGTATTGCAGAAGGTATTCCTCTAGATAATGTTAACACTACAGTTGGTTGTTCAGCCGAAGGAAAACTATTTTTGGGAGAAAATACATATTTGAATTTAAGAGCTACTGAAGAAGAATTAATCATTACAGTAGACGGCAATAATTTGAATACTCTATGTGATCCAGTACACGCATTCTGGGCGAATGTATTAGCAGAAATAAATATCTATGGGTTAGAACCGTCATTGAATAATTATGATAATTTGCGACGCATTAATGCAGACATAGATTTATGTGAACTACAAAATAATGACATTCTAACTTTTAATTTTATTAATGGTTAGTCGTGGTTGATTAATTGAAGGTCGCATTGGTATATTTTAAGGAAGACTACATAAATTATGTTTATTGGAGGCAAACTCGAGGCGGTGATTTATGTACCCATTATGGCCCTCTCTGAGTTTAAACCTTGAATAAGGCCTATAAAATAATTCTGGTACTAATTAGCTAATTGTAACTGTGTTCTATAGTTATTTATTTTTATATTTCATTATATTGTTCTTTACCAGCCCATGTGTTCTCTCCATCCTATAACCTTGGATCCATCAAGCGTTGTGTAAGAAAGCACCTTTGGCCGGCATGCTGACGGTGACTGAGGCCATCATAACTGAGTCGTTCTTTTCAGTCGTTGTCTTTCTTAGACCTTTTCTTGCTTACCATTAGGTAAGTCGAGGTCAGATGTGTCACATTAATAGAATTGAATAAAACGTGTTACGTATGATATTATCTATTAAGGATAACACACCTCAGTTCCCACAAGGATAAGCAGAGACTTCGTTTTTATTGTTAGCTTTTCCTGTATGGGATCTAAGGAAGTTATTGTAATGACTTATTTTTCTTTTTGTTGTGAATAAATAAATATAAGTTTATATAAAAATATTTTTTTGTTTATCAATAAACCAATCAAATAGTCACGCCGTTTTTTCACAGGGATAGGCAGGGACAATGGAGCGCCACTTGCCACGATCCTGAGACAGCTCCCTCGCTTCCTTCACATTCACAATTTTCGTCATATGGTTACATTAAGCAAATAAATGGAATGTGAGAAAGAGTTTTTTTTAGTTTTGTGATTCGACAGCATCCAGTTCGATGTTAAGCTGGAATGCGGTCCGTGAATAGATGTGACTACTAGGTCCATGAATAGATCGCTAGCGATAGTTAAATAGGTTCAAATAACAGTCGCACCCACTATGGGCCCTAGTTGAAAGTGGCATCATTGAAACTGAACTCGAAACGTGACTGAGTCACTACACGGTCTGCAGTTGACTGAACTACGAACTCTTAAGGTACTCCTAAAACGTAAAAGAGGTTGTATCTAATCTTACATTCGCCAAAATAATAATTTAATGGAAAACTATTATACATGTATACGAGAGTAGTGGTGGATTAATTAATCAATCAAATTGTCACGCCTTTTTTCCACAGGGATAGGCTGAGACAATGAAGCGTCACTTGCCACGATCCTGACACAACTCCCTCGCTTTCCCCACATCCACAATTCTCTTCAATAAAGCTCAACGGTTATGGGCACTAGGTAACCCAGCTCCTTCAGTTCAGGACTGGGCCAATAATCACCATGTTCGCCCTAAACATGAGTTATTTTTTTTTTAGTTTAAACCATTGTCAATTTATCAGGTAATAAGTCGCTTAGTAAATGATATAAAAATAATGGGGAAAAATAAAGGTAAGTTGAAGAGAAAAGTCAAATTTTTTATCCGGAATAAAGCTTAATTCCCTAAAGAGAAATAAAAGTAATGAAAACTTCCTGATCTTGCTTACTGAGGCAGTGTTTCTCGCTTTTTTGGAAGACTTTTAGAGACCATTTTATTTCATTACCCAGGTGTCATTACGATAATTTAAAATCCTATACTTATATTTTGTAGCTCAACATACTATGACAACACCCTGGCCCATGTTGAGCTGGTGTTCGGTCCAGTTAAATAAGTGCACATAGCATTCGTTTCCACTATGCCGGCCTAGTTGGAACCGGTTACTTAACCCGAAACGCGAAGTGGTGTTAACTTTTAAGCCACTCCATAAATGTAAAAAAGATAGTAACCTTTTATAATAATTTAATGAAAATTATAGAATATGAGATAAAACTCTACGTAATAAAATAAAAAGCATCTCGGTCTCTTTTAAATACGAAAATGTAAAGCATTTATTTACCAACGTAACTAACAAAAGCATACCCGGACCTACCTGAAATGAGAAGATATACGACATACGTACAAAGAACCCTTTTTATGTTAGAAAAACATACAAATTTTTCAGTCTTCTTAAAATGGATAATTTTAGAAAAATGTATTATGAATTAAAGTTATATTATTATTATTATTATTAAGAACAACATTTGGCTTCGCCTTGCCTAATGAATAGAGAAGGGAAATCAAAGAGTACTTATGACTGAAAAAACTGATACAAGTTTTTTTTTCAGTTTTCGACACTCTTGGACCTCGCCTTGCTTACTATTTAGCAAGTCGAAGTCAGATGTCGAGTCATATTAAAAAAACAAAATTTAATGGATGTTGAGTGTAAAAAACAATTATACTTAGGTGCTTAGCGCAGAATAAATCAAATAATTCCTAATTTATTGTTGACATACATATTTACTACTTCATTCTAGAACATTTAGAAGTAGGATAAACAAGACTGGAAACTAATAAAAGTTTATCAATATCTAGTAACTACCTATTGTTATTATAAGAAACAAAGATCAAATCAAATGATGCAATAAGTATAATACAAACAAGTCCACTTGATAAAATCAACTTCAATTTAGGAGTGACGATCATTACAGAACTCTGACCTCAGATAGCTCATGACGATAAATATTATTTAATTGTGTTTACATTGACTTCATTAAAAACGACAGCACTTCATTCCATTAAAGCCAGTGATAAGTGAAGCATCTGTTCACGCTTCACAGCGACACCCTCATGACATCAGATCGCGACGAGACCACAAAGGGCTCAGAAGAAAAAACAATACACTTTAAAAATCCAGGATCAAGAATGCCAAACATCAAGGTCTTCAGCGGTAGCTCCCACCCGGAAATCGCCAAGAAAATAGTTTCCAGACTTGGTATAAGTCTTGGAAAAGCTACTACAAAATATTTCAGTAATGAAGAAACTAGTGTGGAAATAGGAGAATCAGTTCGAGGTGAAGATGTTTACATTGTTCAAAGTGGATGCGGCGATATCAATGACAATCTAATGGAAATGTTTATTATGATAAATGCCTGTAAGATTGCATCAGCGTCCCGAGTAACAGCTGTGATTCCCTGTTTCCCATATTCACGCCAAGATAAGAAAGACAAGAGTAGAGCACCTATTACGGCTAAATTGTTAGCTAATCTAATCTCGGTTGCAGGAGCCGATCACGTTATCACTGTAGATTTACATGCGTCACAAATCCAAGGTTTCTTTAACATCCCAGTCGATAATCTTTACGCTGAACCAGCTATTACAAAATGGATTAAGGAATTTGTCCCAGATTGGAAAAACAGCGTAATGGTCTCACCAGATGCCGCAGGTGTAAAGAGAATGACAGGTGTGGCTGATCGTTTGGATATTGATTTCGCCATTATACATAGGGAAAGAAAGAAGTGCAGTGATCACGAGACAGCGGTACTAGTTGGGGATGTAAAGAATAGGGTTGCAATTATGGTAGATGATTTAGCTGACACGTGCGACACTATTTGTTTAGGAGCTGAGAAGTTGCTCGAATCTGGAGCAACTAAGGTATATGCAATTGTAACACACGGTGTACTTTCTGGCAGTGCAGTTGATAGAGTGAATGCATCTGGTTTAGAAGCGCTTGTCGTGACCAATACTATTCCACAGGAAGCGCATATGAAGATTTCACCTAAAATTAAAACCATAGACATTTCCGTAATGTTAGCAGAAGCTATCCGCCGAACTCATTACGCTGAATCTGTGTCATATTTATTTACTAATGTACCATACTAAAGCATTTTCATCTGTAGATATAAACCTGTATTAATATAACATTTTAAATACTGCATTGTTTTTATAATTTATATCCTTTATATTATTGTGTAATAAAATGAGTACAATTTGAATTAAATACTTAGTTTCTTTGCCCAAATAAAAATAGCATTTACTAGGTACAATAACAAAACCGCAATCAAGTACGTTAGTTACGTACTATAATAAAAACCTCATTATCAAAAAAGATAAAATTGGTATCTGTAAACGAATTATTGTTGTAATCATTACCAACCTAGGCAAATGTCCAAATTGAGCGAATAAAAGTAACTAATTTATTGTGATTGAACAAGTAAGCGGTGAGACAAGATTTTCCTTTTAAAATTATACAGCTATAACTGTGATCTTATTTCGCGAGGGTAAATGTGGTTACCTCATAAAATTAGTGATCAATTAAATTTTAACAACACGAGATAAAAAAATTCTAGATGCCGATTTTATACAAGTTTGACTCAAGTCCTCCATCACGAGCTGTGATGATGATTGTGGACTTGTTAAATATAAAAATGGAATTCAGAGATCTTAACCCTGTCACCAGAGAACAAGATGAACCAGAAATCCTTAAGGTAATAGTTAATAAAAACACTTCTATATAAAATGATTACTTATTTAAAGAAATTTAGACTTACTTGGAAACATGAAAAACACATAAAGCTACTTGTAAAACTTCACAACTGCTGAACATCCTGATAACTATTTCTGGATACGGACCTGCTGTTACCTACCTAATGAAGTACATACCTATCCAATTTTAATCGATATTTTTGCGACGATAAAATTTAAAGGTATCTAATTTATTTTTACACTAAACGCTCTGGTACTTGGATATACAATAAACGATTATTAATCTTTATAAACGATAAAGATTAATAACCGTTGTAATTTGATTTTTATTTGCTGGCATAGTTTGAAACAACTAAGTCACTTCACGGTCTATACTAGTCTATACTAGTTAAAGATGTACATTCCATTTTCAGAAAAATCCTATGAGAACAATACCGATATTGGAAGATAATGAATTTTGCCTCGCAGATAGGTACAGATAGATCATTTATTTTTGTAACCACAGAAGGTAAACTTCCTTTTTATATTTTAGACGTTAAGATAACGCAATTTGTTTACTATTTTTAGTCATGCAATAATAATATATCTGATAACAAAATATGGTAAATCTGAACACTCCCAACTGTATCCTAGTGACGAAACAATTCGTGCAACTATCCACCAGAGACTGTTTTTCGATTGTGGCGTTTTGTTTCAAAGGCTGAGATCTATTATGGTATGAATATGGCATGCATTTCAGGTGTTGGAAAACTTTTTTCATTCCTTTCATTTTTTATTTAGTTTTTTTTAAATAGACAATCAGAAAGGAAAACTATTATCATTCATTTCGTTCTTTCTTTTTAAAATTTAAGAAGTAACAACTTTTAAATCACAGAACAGAGACATTTTTTTCTTGTTTCTCTAATCTGAAGTTTTCTCTACACTGACATCTCTCCTCTTTTTTGTTTCTTTATTTGGCCTTAAATTGCTATCATCTCACTTTAATGCTTTGCTCACTTTAAAACCAGGGTCTTTTTGCAATTGCCCAATGCCCATATTTGTCCCACAGGTTGGTTGGTTACCTGTGAGACATCCCTTATAAGCCAATTTTAGATAATCGTGTTTTATATTCGTTGTCTTTCTATATTGTTTTGTTCAATAAATAATTTTGTCTGTAAATTAAAAGCGCCTAAAATAAAGAAAACACTAATGATTCTAATCATAGAAAGCATTATCTATTTATATTTCCAGGGACCAACATACTTTAGAAATTTGACGAGTTTAACTAAGGCAATGAGGAATAACATGGACGATGCTTATACTACATTAGAATATTATCTTAACAATACCACGTTTGTTGCTTGCAACCACTTGACTATTGCAGATATTAGCCTTGTGTCATCAGTATCATCTATGGACGGGTTATATCCCATAGACGAAAAAAGGTATACAATGTTTTGATCATGGCCTAAATAATAAAAAAGATCCTAATTGCACTAGGCCGGCAAAATATAATATTCACAAATCTGGAATCAACTAATTAGGAGTAGATAAAAAATATTGAACTAAGCCTTCAAGCTTGACATGTTAAAAAATGTACTCAGTTAATATTTTATTCTGAATAATAAATATTGGGTCACGAGAATGTTGGGAACTTGCCGAGATTGTTACAAAACCAAATTAGTTACTTTTGAATGACTAACAATTCAAAGAAAAAGTTACGTGCTTTGTGGATTGAAAAATTCTGCAGTCGGCATCAGAACATCATTAAGAATCTCTCGATAGCCTTTACTGTTTAATCGGCCCTCTAACCTATGTCTATTAGCTCCTGTTTGCTAAAATATTAGGCTCGTCTTGACCATTCCATTTATCCTCCACAATATTATTTTTTTCATTGGACTGTTCATTGGAAAATATTGCCATGGAAACATTTAAAATAAGTATCGTTTAAATATTTTTAGGGTACGGAACCCTAACAATCATATTTGGTATTCTATTTGGAAATTTCAACAATTGAAAAATAGAATGCTTGACCCCCATTATTACATGTATTTTCTCTATCCTATAACTTTGGATCCTTCAAGCGAAGCGTGAAAAAGCACCTCTCATCAGCATACTTGACGATTTATTATACAGCCGTAAACCGAAACGAGCTCAAAAGTCAGCATCTACCACAACTGTCTGCCTACCACTATTAAGTATTAATAAATTATTCACAAAAATAGACAAAAAGGTCTAAGTAATAATACTTTTATTTACAGATATCCCAAAACTAAAAACTGGTTAAATGAAATGTCTAAAACCGATGTATGCAAAAGAATTAACGAGCCTGGTAACATTGGGTTTATAACCACACTGAAAACATTTATGGAAAACAATGCTTTAAACTCTAAACTATGAGATCTTTTGTAGAGTACTGGGAGATAAAAAGAGCGCTGGCTTTCAAGCTGCGCAGTGAATAGTTTTGTCACCTACTTACTTTTCGTTTATAAAATGTGTATAAATTGTATGCGTTCTTCTAATCGGCCGATTCTTTTTCTGTCGGGATCATTACCGGCTTCACTTGCGGACTATACAGGCTTGCGAGTTCGTTATATACAGGGGATAGACAAAATAAAATGAACACTATGCAAATATAGTGCACCTTTTTGCTATCGTATAGCTGCTAGCCCTATCACTCACATCAGTGGCCGGATTACTGCGAATACATTCCTCAACGATGTCCTTCTTACTATGACTAGCACATAGCTGCCAAACACTTGCATATTCCAAGGTGATGTGCTCTATTACAGTCAAAAAGGCTCTGTATTGGTTTGAGGAGCATTAAATGATATTGATACATATTGTCAATATCACCCTCAAGGAGATCGAATTATTTTAGGCTTTTGGAATTTCTTTCTTATTACTATTAAGTTACTTTTTAAGTTTTCCAATTAATGCAAATTCACGAATAAAAACAATAGAGTTAACACAATAGCATCCTCGTGAACAAAACTGAAATTTCGCGGGCATCTTTGTTAGAAAACAAGGACATATCGCGTAAACAAAAATGTTTATGAGACATCCAAGAATTTCCTGAATATTCCTATATATAAGAAAGGCGCAGCGATACCTGCGATTGGGAAACGAGGACTTCGGCTTTCGAGACCTGCAACTACGATGCGACTTTGAGGTGTCCGGTGGGGACAGCGAAACCAGATATTTCTGCGTTGGGTAAGAGGACTTGGATAATGAGATGCCACTGCGATACGACTTGACCTCGAAGAAGACATAAGGACAACTTTGGTTTAACAATTAGTTTGACTGTGCTTACTATTGGGATTGGTATGCTAGTTCTACATATCTGTACCATTATGGGGGGCAAATAGTGAAGATGTTGAGTAGAACAACAATCCATGGAAACAGACACTCGATGATTATATACTCCGCATAATTGCTACTGTTCTAAATGTAAACAGTGGGCAAAAAATTGTGTGCATGTACCTAGGTGTTTGTATTATTTTGTCCACCTCCTGTGTATAGCAAATACCTAATTTCAAATGATAATAGCAAGATTGTTTAGGGTAATAAAACTATATAAATTATAAGCAAAAATAAAACTCCAGCGACAAAATCACAGTTTTTTTTTATTTCTTTATCTAAATACAAATGCAAAGAATTTTAAACTTTACACTCTGGTATAACTTCTAGGGCTACCATATGAATAACATTAATGAGAAATGATTGAATACAAAAAACTTTACACGTTATACATTTTCTATAAGTCTTATAAAGTCTCTCACATACGCCCAATTGATAACGTCCGAACTGTAACACTTAAACATATTGAACAGTCACTCACACATACGCATTGGACACGCACACAAACAACTTCATTTACGTAACTATGGAATATAGTGTAATTTAAATCTATTTTTCATTTAAGCACTTTCTTGAGAATAATTTGGAATTTACGTTAGTTATGGGCGTTACGGTTGTATATTTCATTTCTGTAGCACATTTTTAGTCTTATGTTTTAATTGCTACGCGTCAAAAGGCGCTTTAGCCATCTTCTTTGGGCGGAGTGAACCATCCTGAAATTTAAAAACCAGCATTACATACTTGTTTTACATCTCTAATATAAAAAGAAAAGTAAGACTTTTTAACCCGCGTGAATAGACTCTTATTCACGCAGATGAATAGGAGTCTATTCAGGAGTATGTGATATAGGAGTATGTGGTGCATATTTTTTTTTACACCAGCAATGATATTGAGTACATGAGGCAGATACCTACACGGGTTTTAGTGTTCGCGAATGGCACAAGTTTTAACGATTAACTACGACTAGGCATACGGACAAGTGAAGGTAGGACGGAATGATAGTTATTGTGAGCGAAAAAGAGACAAATATATGTGGTTCTGCATCGCGATAGAGTTCAGGGGTCCTAGCCAAGTTGCCTTTCTAAAATCGAAATCGCTATAGAATAGAAACACAAATGTATGGAAATGACATTTGCTAACGAAAAGTCACGTGGTCTAGCGAAACGATCTTCAAATCCGTAGCCAAGTCAACAATTTCTTTCTATTCGATCGAACGATTCGATAAAACCTTCGATAACCCGAGACAAGATGCACTTTTTGACAGCTTGTTCGCTTGCTTGCGATTCGAAGTTATCGAACGTCAATATACTTTAGAAAACGAAACAAAATGGCGGATTGTTCGATCAGCTGATTTAAAATATGTAAGATATGTGCGTTTCTGTTATTTATTAAATTAATTTTGCTAAAAATCGTTAATTATGCATTTTTTAAAGTAAAAATCACATTATAATAATTTCAGTCATCGTAATGAGACGGTGGAAATCACATTATTATGCCTAGTAAGCGTTTTATTAACATGTAAAATGCGTACATTTTACATGTTAATAGGTATAAATATTTTAAACTGTGTCATATTGTTTAGGAAAGCAGTATTAAACTTTAATCTACTGTATTAATTCTAATATTAAATTTAAAAAGGCATTTTTGGCCAGTGTCGAGGGAATCGTAATAGAAGTAATTTTTTTTACTCGTCGGCGCTCTTGGACCTCTCCTCACCTACCATCAAGCATACCCGATGATAAACAAATATAAGATGAGGGTGAGAATAAGGTTAATGATGATGGTCTTAGTAAAGCGGACAAAACACTACTATATCTTCTGCAAGAGCCAAAAGAAACCAAGAAGAAACACATTTAAATCACTTGTCTATACTTGATAACCATTATTATACATAACCACCATTATTATACATTTATATTTAAGAAACACAAGATTTGCAATTATTTAAAATTGCACGATCTGTCGATTGCCCGCCAAAACTCCTCATTTAATGACATTTCCGTACGCCAAATTGAGCGAAATCATAGACAGTTATCGAAAGTTGCCACAGATCGCTAAGTGCATTGCATCTTGGCTGCGCACATATTATCGTTATCGCTTGAGCGTTAACGATTGTAGAAATAGAATCGATACCGAGCGATGACATCTTGGCTAGCACCCCAGGTTTGGTTATTAGCATAGTTTTAACGTGCCTGGTTCTACACCTTGGACTTCAGCTGCTACATGCAGTTTTTTAACTCATGAACCGCACTTCAGCTTAACATAAAGCAAGGTACATGTCTCCCAAAGTGATATTGCGCATAGAAATCTTCGTCACTGTTCGGCAACGGTCGTATTCCCCGAGCGTCTGAAGAATTGTTTTCGATTGTGTACACATGATATTGACTCCTATTTCTTTCGAACAAGGTGCAAAATGCAAGTGAATTGTTTAGGGCTCTTAGAATTCAATGATTCGGGTGTATCCGGGAATACCACAATTAGCGAAGATCTGCTTGCGCATTATTAATTTGGGAATACTGTACTGTACATATATCGACGATGAAGTACCAATATCTCATAACTAACATTTTTAATGATTTTTACATTTTAGTGCCTATGGTTTTGTTAGACAGAGGGTGTACTTCATTGTCAATATGTAAAGTTTAATTTCTATGTTTCGGTTGACAGTTATTTTTCGTAATACCCGTAAAATAGACAAAGATATACAACCGTTTTTCTCATGAATTTGCACGAGACACTTGAAGCTTTGCTGCGCGCGTGCTAGGCTATAATGAGAATTCGAGACGACTTTTGCTGCGCCGAACTGGATCCGCGCTTTGCCCTTAACTAGGGTAGCTGCTATTTGCATTATGACCGCTTCCACTGTATAAGCCGATGACCAGCCTTGCTTTGTTAATAGTTCCATACATATTGCACCTCCGACCAGCACATAGCCTCCTGATAGGAAAAAAAATATTTTTAAATGGCATCAAGGGGATAAATATCATTAATTTTTAAGGTTTAACATTTAAAAAAATACTAACCTGATATAATAGGATAAACAACCCTTACGAATGGCGGTTCGAAAGGATATGTTTCTTTGAAAATAATATTCAAAAGGATTGAGTCTTTGCCTTCTTTTTCTTTTAACATCAGTAAGTCATTGTGTAATGGACTATCAGGATCTACTGAACGTAGTCGGATGTTCCATTCATATAGAGAGTCATTTACCAGTTCTGAAACATGTAAATTAGTTGTTTTATTTGCGCTAACATTGATTAATGAATTAAATTTTATGCGGCTTACTATTGCGTTTATTTTTAGTTATTGATTTAACGTTTTTATTTTATTGTGGCGATATCTAACACCTGGGACCCCATAATACACAAACTAAGTCCCAAGTGCAGCAAACTGCCAAACCACATAACACCATCAGTTATTTTTGCAAAAAAAAATTGAACTGGGAGGTAGTTTTGGAAACAATGACAGCATCGACCAAAGGGAACACCTCAGTCTCTCCGTGACCACAATGGCTGCAAGCGTCGGAATAACAAAAAAAAGTAAATAAGTAATTCATTAATTAATTTTCGCGCAAAATCTAAGAAAAATTTTCATAAGAGTAGCAGGACTGTTTGCCCAGTCTGCTGATCTGGGGTAGTACTACCACTTTTAAATGTACAGACTGTGAAGCGGATCCAAAACACGACTGAGTAGCTTTACGGTTTTACTAATTAAATTAAGCTTTACGGCATTCAGGCCGGCATAGGGAACCGCTACTGAGGCAGCCGTAAACTGAGTCGTTTTTTTTTTCAGTCTGCTTGCCATTAGTCATCGCACTGTCGAGTCACAATAAGAAGTAAAAAAGGCTAAACTTACCAATAGAATACATGTTACTTTTGAATGAATGTGAGCGGTATATATCCCTCAATTCTTTCATAAGCCTATCAGTAGCCTGAAGAGAGCCAGACACACTGCCTGACAAATAATCCTGTCGTTGGTTCTGTCGTAATCGCTCAAGTGTGGCAAGATGCTCAGTCTCTATTTCGTCCTGCATAACATAGAAGACAAAACAAATTAAGTTTAAATGTTTAATCTAAAAAAAACCTTTGGCTCTTTTACAATCAATCAATAAAATTGTTTAAAGGACATCAATCATTTAGGAATTTTATGTACTACTTTTGTAATGTAAATGAAAAAATATATAAATGGTAGTTTTGATACTTGTATTGATAAAACTATAACAGTTTTGCTTTTAATTGCTGTGTAATTGAGTTATTTGGAAAATAAGAAATGGATTTTGTATTATCTGTCAATTAACGCCATATTTGTTCTTCTTTAACCTGTCATAATTATAGTTTTATCATTTTTCATACCTGGTTTAGGTAAATAAAGAATATATTCTAATTACATTGTAATCTACATACATTAAACTTTTTTAAATGTATATGCAACTGTTAATACAACTAATTCCAAGTCCCCATACAAAATGAATGATGTCTTTTCACATCCTCAAGAAAGCTGGGTGGCCTAGTGCCCATAACCGTAGAGCTTGTATGAAGGAGAATTGTGGATGTAAGGAAAGCAAGGAAGTGGCAAGTGGCGCTCATTTGTCTCTGCCTATCCCTGTGGTCTCTTTTACATAGTCAAATAATTCGACACGTTAAGTTCAGAAGCGCTTTCTCTAGTAGAAGAAATCACAAAACAATAATCACTCCTCAATTCCCACGAGGTTAGGCAGAGACAATGGAGTGCCAATTGTTGATATGCATTCTATTCTAACACAATACATATCCACAATTCTCATACAAGCTCTATAGAAACTGTGGATCCTGATTTTTAAGAACATCCACATTGATCAATTAATCAAATCACGCCTTTTTCCACAGGGATAGACCGAAACAATAAAGTGCTACTTATCACGATGACACAACTCCCTCGCTTCCCTCACATATATTCTCTTCATACAAGCTCTATGGTTATGGGCACTAGGCAATCCAGCTATATGAGGGTTTAGCTACTAAATAACACAGTCACATTTATTTTTATTTTAATCTGAATGTTTCAAAAACTGCATATCACGATACTCTCTCCCCATGACCAAGATAACTGCACAGCATTTGACACATCAGTTTACAACAATAAAATGGAATGCTTTGCCAGCCCATGTGTTCTCCCCATCTTATAGATGGGGAGAACACATGGGAACACATCTTATAGATGGGGAGAACACATGGGCACACCTTGGATCCCTCAAGCAATACGTGAAGAAGCACCTATGACCAGTATAGTAAACGGAGGTGTTTTCATCAGTCGTCGGCACTCTTGAACCTCCATCTTCCATCAGGCAAGTCATGGTCAGCTGTCGAGTCACATAAAAAAAATAGTAATAGATTTAAAATACCTTATTACTGCGTGGGGCTTCATCTACCATTTCTAGGTGTAAATCGTCATCAGCGTCAGAATCATCATCATCTGCCGCCATTTCCTCGTCTTCTGTGCCTGATTCCGCTCCATTTGATGTTACACTCGCCATTCTGAAATTAATTTTATAAATTAATAAAATACATATAAAAAAATGTGATAAAATAAAAATTTTCTAGTAATGTTCAACAAGATTCAGTTATAAAATAAGATTGAGTGCAATCGAATCGAATTGGCAGTCAAAAAGATTTAACGTAAGTTTCTGTGTGGAACAATTGACAATTGGAATGCTTTGTCAGCCCATGTGTTCTCCCCATCCGATACCCTTGAATCATTTAAACTAAGAGTGAAAAAGCACCTTTTGCCGGCTTTTTTTATTATGACTCAACAAATAACCCACCTGATGTTAAGTTGGAGTGCGGTCCATGAATGAAGATGACTGCTACTACAGATAAAAAACTGTAAAACTGTCGTTCACTTCACGGTCTATACACTAGCCCTTTTAGCAACCAGACCCAGAGCAAATATTCGCCGCTTTTATTATAAGTCATTTTAGTGGTAATTTTACCAGTCCAATTTCAGTCATTTCCTGTTTAGAGACCAGCTGGAGAGTTGCTATCCCCATCTATGTCTGTATATGCTAATGCTATTTGGACTGGACTCTACATCATATGAGATCCCAATATATTTTATGCACAACTCTGTCATTCCCATACTCAATAGATAACAGAAGAAGACTGCTCAAACTCTATAGCTTCATTTATTCCATTTAGAAAAATTCAATAAATACCTTGGTTGTGGTACAGGATGTATAGGTAATGATAATGTGTCTAAATCTGGCGGTTCCGGTACACCATGTAACTTGCAGAGTTCCCGCAATAATATACCAACCTGGAAACCATGAATTTTTTAAATTTACTTAGAAATAATCTTTATATTAGGGAAATAAGGAATATTTTTGTTCACTATAACTAATAGTTTGATGTTATCGTGGGAAAATACTCATTATAAGAGATCGAGTTGCATAATTCAATTCAAGCCTAATGGTAGCCCTGATGTGAGGTGCAACTGTGTTTCCAAAAATAAGGTATAACAGGGCTCGAAGTAGGAGAGAGCATATTATTGTAAAATTACATCAACATTGGCAAACATGTGGTGAGTAGTTTGCTGTCTTTTGTTTAAGATATTTGCTGTACTAAGATAAAGAATAATAAACTATTACACATAATATTATAGCAAAGGAATTAAAATATAATATATAGCTTGTATGAAGATTTTGATGTGAAAGAGAATTTTGGATGTGAAAGAAGCGAGGGAGTTGTGTAAGGATCGTGGTAAGTGGCGCTATATTGTCTCTGCCTATCCCTGTGGGAAAGAGGCTAATTTGATTGATTATATAAACCCTGCATAAATACAATATTAAAAATGATAATGACTCTTTTTTAGAATAAAAATAATAGCTTATCTTCCTGATATTCAATCAACCGAACTATCACACCAATATCCCTATTATTGGCAAACAGCATTAAAAGCGATTAATACTCTCTTTCTTCATAATTTGAAGAAAAAATAAGTCCAGCACAACTATGCTTGCTTGCCGAATGCATTTGTAGTATCTAGCTGCAGCTAATCATGATAACTGCTAAACATTAGGGTAAACAAAATATCTTGATTTAAGTGAGTGATTTAAATCTTTTTTATTATTTAAAAAGCAAAACCTGAGATCATTTGCCTAATGTTAAGCAAGGAGTGCTAAAAGATCTCTTGTGTCAACATTCACTGCCACTATGCCGGCCAAAGTTTTTAAATATTACTTATGATAACTGAAAAAACCCTCTCAGTTCACGGCTGCGTCAGTAATCGTCACTATGCCGAACAAATTTTATTTTAATTATAATAATGGCTAACATGAAAATAATTAAATATTTATATCTATTTTATCAACCAATAATGTCTAATGACTGATAAAGACTAAAATACATAACAAACAATGGAATACCACGTGGCTGATTACTAGGTATAAATGGACAATAAACTCAGTTGCAAAAACTGGATGCAGCAATCGCATTCCAGCAGATGAAAAACAGTTTAGACTATTATTATAGTATCTATTAGGGAGCCATAGGGTGGCTCCACTGAAGGAGAACGGTTGAAGAACACACAAAGATACCAAAGAGGACTTCAAGTGCGGAAATAAGCCCGCAAATAACTGTAACTAGTATCCATTAACTAATACAAAAGAAGCTTAATTATTAAATCTTAATTGCATATGTTACCTGATGTATAACATGATTATCTCTTCCTTGTGTATTGCATAGTATTTGTACAGCATTAGTGACTAAAGGGTCTTCACTTTCTGCAAACCATACTGGTGGGGTGCTCGGATAAGTTTCCTGTAATACAATACACATTTCATTTATTTAATTAGGCACATGTCAGAAACCTTTATAAGAGAGAGTAGTATTTAACTCGTGAACCTCTTTTCCTTCTGTAAATGACAGTCAGACATAATTAACATCTGCTACTCAAAACTTTTTCATAATTAGTAAAACTAACAATGCTTTTATTTTCTTGAACTTTGAGGAACTATCATTCTCATCAAATGGCTAAATGTGCATGTCAAAATTACAACAGTTCATAAGTATAAATTGCAAAGACACATACTCATTATGTTATTACTTGAATGTTTATTTCAACATATTTGATGTATTTTATTTATAAAAAACCTCTATAAATAAAAAAAGGCTTTATTTCAACCTCAAGAGTTACTACTCAGGTTATTAAAAATATCTATAAGAGAAAAATAAATTGATGCCACTTGAAATCTCAATTATCCAGGTTTGACTACATAATAATATATTTAACCATTTCTTTTAATCTTATATAAAATAGATAAATGTTTACATCAAAAATATAATCAATTATTAACAATGAATTTGTACTATATTCAGATTGTTGGAATAAAAATAAATTTCTGTGATATTCAACATTTGATCCATAAAGGGAACAAACAGTGAAAGAGAAAAAAAGGACAATAAAAACACCAGCATGACAAAAAATTGAAGCCTCGTAAATGCATTGTCCCAAAAGCGAATAGTACCGTTATCCTCGTGTTGTTCAATAAATAATGATGCAAACACCATGAAATAGCTTAGCTGAACTACATTAGGATCGATATCTATGCTGATATAAAAGCTGCAAACCAGACAATCTAAAGATCGCGACAAATTCATCAATCTTGCGCAGTGACGGCGATCAATCGAACCACGGCGCATAGGTAAACAAACTTATCTTTGTTTATAAAACAAGCTTCAGAACTATAATATCGTTATCCAACGACTGCAACGAAAAGTTTACTAATGAAACTTCCGTAATTGCAATAAATATTTTGTTGACAGCCATGCCCTCATAAACAACGACCCTTTGTCCGGAAATTGATAATCGATAAAACTACAAACTCTAATAAACTTATACACTTAACACACTATTACTCATATATTTATCAAAGAATGCACTTTTACTTACCGTGATATTTGCGTGAATATCATATTTTTTTCCATTTATGCCAACGAATCTGCAGGTCAGTTCGTCGACACTAGCTGACATTATCTGAAACCTCTCATGGCTTTTGGGAAACACTTCTTCTAGAGTCTTAATTTCTAACTTAAGGGTATTTAAACAAGCCATTAGTGTCTATAGCACTATAAACTAGCTATTTAAAACCACGTAAAATACATGGGAATCACTTCTACGTTCACTCACTCCCAACGCAACCAAGCAAAATGGCGGAATGTAATGGCTGAATAAATTACAGAGCTAATGTGAAAAATTGCCACTAGATGGAGCCACTAAATCAACTAAATAAAAATAGTACTCGGACATTTTATTTAAATAAAAACATTTACTAAATAATACTGATAAACCTTACTAATATTAATGTCCTATTAAATTAACTATTACTTTATTTAATATATTTCACATAAAAATATTTACGAAACACAATTTTTACATGATGATATGAATTGCATGATCTGCTACTTGCAGTCACAAACTACTAATTATTATTAGATTATAACTATTAATAAACTACTATTATTATTAATATTTACCAAAAGTCTGGACAATAAAAATATATTTTTACCTAGACAATTTAAATACTAAGCCATAACGAATAACAAACAGAAGGAGAACTTTTGGCGGGCAACTGCAATAAACAAGCCGTATAATTTTCAATTATTTGTAAGGCTTGTGTTCCTTAAATATTAATATATAATCATAGTGGGATTATTATTCAGTAATTATTTAAAAGTGCACCGAGTATAGAGATATTATTTAAAGCTGTGAAAACTGTTCATTCAAGACTCTATCAAAAGAATTTAAGTAAAGTTATTTCATCGCAGGTCATATTAGAACAATCCTAATGAATAGCTCTCATACTACTATATAGATAAAATTCCTGGCTGACGAACAGCGCTGGACGACTGCGGTAGGAGCTATTCCGCGCATCTATGCTGTTGTGCTCATAATTTATAAAATTCTGAAATGTATAAATTTCTAACATAAGAAAAACGATAAGTAAGTAGGAAACAAAACAAGTTACTTTTTGTTTACTGCAACTTGAATGCCAGCGCAATTTTTTTGTCGGGTGTATACTACTACCCGGAATAGATGTAAAAGATCCAAAACGCAAGTATCATAATACTACTACTACTATATAATATGTGGCAAGGATTATGTGGAAATGCAAGCATAATAAAACAAAATATAGATTAAGGCAAAATTGAGACTGAGACTGGGCTATGCCTTTGAATTAAAATTTACGAAGAAATAAAATATTACTAAAGATAAGGCTGCATGCATTTTTGCACTTTGCCTCCCTGAACACAAAAAAATATAATAAAAAAAAACAGCTGCCCGGGACATAAGTGGTAAATAAAGGGGATATTTTCCTTTAATTTAACTTTATTTTTATCAATGGGGAAAGATTGTAGTCCTAGAAGTAGTAAAAATGCAAAAAGGCGAAGAAGAGATTCAGACGAGGAACACCATCACAAATATAGTCGAAGTTCTGAACCAAAATCGTCAACGTCTTCCACACCGGTGGAATTTTCTTTCCAATCTTACAAAAGAGGATTAAATAAAATAATATCTTATGGTCGTGATAATAATCCTATTATCAATAATTTAAATGATTTATGGTCTTTTGTCAATAAATATGAAGCTACTCTTAAAAAAGCAGGTAAACCTATCATTGAAGATTTTGGAAAAGTAGAGAAAAACGAATTTGGGGTCCCTAAAAGTTATTCTAAAAGACATTGCATAAATTATATATTTAAATTAAAGTATATTGACGCATACAGTGATGATAGTGATAATAAGAGATTAACAGAAGATATATTTGTAGCTTTTTTAAATGTTATAGACATTTATTTAGATTTTAAGAATAAGGAGAAATTTGAGAAAATGAAAAAGTTACGGCATGCTCAAAGTAATTTACCTGTTGCTAAGTATAGGTGAGATTTCATTTGTTTATTATGGTTTTAAACATTGCAAATAGAGTTAGTATTAACCAGCGCAAAGTATATTCAAAGCAATCACACTGATCTGGTGGAGATCTCGCCTAATGGTAAGCAAGAGGCGGTCCAATAGTGACGAAGGCTAAAACAAACTGACTTAGATTTTGTTCACTGAACTATGCCTGCCTGCCTGAGGTACTTTTCCATTGTCCACTGGAAGGATCCATTATTACAGAACAGAATGGTAAGAACACATGAGATGGCAAAGTATTTCATTTGTTGATTGTTTGACAATGAAATGATGCACTGAAGCTTGTTCATGAATGCACAGGAATCATGTGGATAGGTTGAGGTTAGAACAAGCATAAATAATTATATGAATGACTATGTTATTTTTAACTAAATTGATTGTATCATAGAAACAGGACAACCAAACAAGAGTTTGTTTTTCAGAGATGATATAGTTTCTGCAGTACAAAGTAACAAAGTTGTTGTTGTTGCTGGTGATACAGGGTGCGGAAAGTCAACACAGGTACCCCAATATTTACATGAAGCTGGATATGACAGCATTGGTATTATAAATTTTATTATTATTATAATAAAATAATCCATTGAGAAATAGAATATTTAAAAAATGGCTTATTACAAGTTTTTCCATTCTACAGCATGTACGCAGCCTAGAAGGATTGCATGTATATCTTTGTCCAAAAGAGTTGCATATGAGACTCTGTCACAGTTTCAAACACATGTTGGTTATCAAATTAGATTTGAGAAGAGTAAGACTGCTGATACTAAAATATGTTTCATTACTGAAGGTCTATTGCTAAGACAGGTAATTTTGTATTAAATAATTATTATCGTGAATCGACATGTGACAGCATCTCACCTAATATTAATTTATTCAACAAACTTATTATAATGTACTTTAATCAATTTATCACTCTCTAATTCCCACAAATTCAGACACAATTTTTTTGAATCCCTAAGACCACAATTTTCTTCTTGTTTTTTTTTAAGAATGTCTGATTTATCAATTAATCAAATTGTCTCATCTTTTTCCCACAGGAATAGGCAGAGACAATGGAGCGCCACTTGCCACGATCCTGACACAACTCCCTTACATTCACAATTCTTTTCATACAGGCTCTTTGGATAAAAAATAAAATAACATTTATTTGAAACCAAAAAGTAAACTTAAAACAAGTTGAAATCCTGATACCCATATATTTATTATTTTCCTATTCATAGAATATAAAAGTGTACCTAATAACTTTCTGTAACAATTCTTCAGATGTCATCAGAGAACATGCCAAAGTATGATGTTATAATCTTGGATGAAATTCATGAACGCCATTTAATGGGAGACTTTCTACTTGGTGTTCTGAAATGTTTAATTCACACTCGTGATGATATTAAATTAGTACTTATGTCAGCAACTATAAACATTAAGCTTTTTGAAGATTACTTTGCTGCAGAATCTGCTGCTGTTATTCAGGTAATTTATAAATTAATTTAGCGATTTCTTAAGGCCCAGATGGTGGGACCTTGAATGGGGACAAGCCTTGATTGAATTTAATAACAGTGAATTAGACGTGAAGTCTTGAGTCATAGTAAAAAGTTTTACCCAGCTATGAAATCGAATTGAAGAGGACTTCAAGTGCGGAAACGAGCCCGCACATAGCTAACTACCCAGCTTAGAGAAAAACTTTTTATATATTGTTGTATGACAAATAACAGCACCCCGCTTGACGTTAACCTGGAATGGAGGCGATTGGTACAATAGTTAAACTTCTTACCCTGGTAACTACTACAGGCAACTGTTAAACTGAATCCGAAATAGGATTGATCCACTTCACGGTGGTACAACTTAAAAGCAGTGGTTATACTTAGATCGGCAGAATCGGCTGTTTGTGTTGTGGCGAATTGGTTAGCACACCAATTTGTTATGTGTAAAGCCCGGGTCCGATTCCCGGTCAGAGCAAATATTTGTTTTAATAGCTTTTATTTGTAACATATTAACCTTGTTCCTACCTCATCATTTCACTCCCGTAATACCCGCACAGGTCGGGGAAAGCATCCGCACTTTATCGACCGAATCGGCAGTCGAACTAAAAAGTTTGGTGCGTCTTTTCTTTGTAGATCAATCGACAAGTGGAATGCTTTGCCTGCCCATGTGTTCTCTCCATCCTATGACCTTGGATCCTTCAAGCGATGCGTGAAGAAGCACCTTTGGCCGGCATAGTGACGGCGGCTGAGGCGGCCGAGAACAGACTCGGTTTTCTCAGTCGTCGTCACTCTTGGATCTCCTCTTGCTTACCATCAGGCGGGACGAAGTCAAATGTCGTGTCACAATAAAAAAAAAAAAAAAAAAATATTTGTTAATAAAAAAAGACAGAGGCGTATATATGCTCTGGTTATTAAAGATTGGTTGGCAGTGGTACTACTCAGTTCGGAGTAGTACCACCATTTGTCGCTTGTAAGTTGTGGTCGAATTTCGGGATCAGCTTGTAAGTTGCCGATTCCAACTAGGTTGATATAGTAGATGTGACTGCTACCTACACTTATTGAATAGTAGCAGTCATGGTATCCAGCTTAACATCAGGCGAGGGTCTGTCATATGTTGAGTCACAATAAAAAAAAAACAAATAAAACTGCTTCCTAATTATTCTCTACATCCCAGTAGTAGGAAATTAGTTCTTAAATGCAAATCTTCTTGCAGGTCCCAGGTCGTCTATTTCCAATAGAACTACATTATAAACCAATAGTTATTGAAGGTAAACTTGTAAGGGATGATAGACTGGATCCTCAACCTTACGTACAAATTATGCAGTTAATTGATAATAAATATCCTAGTAAGTTCTTTTTTTTATACATCACATCATACTTAATGTCGACAGGCGTGGACGAACGGTCAGCGATTGGTTTGTTGCGCGTATAGTCCCGGGTTCGATTCCCGATCGGAGCAAATATTTGTTTCATAACTTTTATTTGTAATATTTAATAATTATATTTAAAAATATTGCAAATATTAGTTAATAAAAAAAAGAGGTGGATATTTGCTTCGGGTCAAAGAGTGGTAGGCAGTGGTATCCAGTCTGCCGATCATGGGTAGTACCACCACTTACAAGTATACAGACCGTAAAGTGATTTAGTCGCGTTTTGGGATCTGCTTGCAAGTTGCCGGTTCCAACTAGGCCTGCATAGTGGATGTGATTGCTACTTACAGTTATTAAAATCATAGACCACACTCCAGCTTAACATCAAGCCAGGTGCTGTCATATGTCGAGTCACAATAAATAAATAAAAAAGCATCTATAAGTAAAATGCCGCTAAATCTTATTGTTATTGCAGCTAATGAGAGAGGTGATCTTCTTATATTTATGTCTGGTGTACAAGAAATTACAGCAATAACAGATGCAGCCCAACAGTATGCTGAGAAATCGAAGAAGTGGATTGTGATGCCTTTACACAGTGGTTTGGCATTAGCTGAGCAAGATAAGGTAGTTTGCTTTTAATTTAAAGGTGACTGCTACTACAGATAAATAACTGCAAGCATGAGTCGCATCCACTATGCCGGTCGCATAGTTTGAACCGGCAGGTTACAAGCTGATCTCGAGTAGCCCCCGATTCGATGTCACAATGCTGGTAATATTTTGAGCAATTTGACAGCTGTCAATTTTGACCATAAAATGGCAGGTAATTGGCCAATGAGTGAACTGCCCTCTTTTTAATAACTATTTGACAGTAATATGGCTGTAAAATATTAGCATAAGGTGTTATCGATACCAAGGGGTTGAATGGCGTAGGTTATAACGATCTAATTAAGACTATTGAATTTATAGGTATTCGATTATCCACCAGAGGGCGTTCGCAAATGTATAGTATCTACAAATATAGCCGAGACCTCAGTTACAATTGATGGTATCAGATTTGTTGCTGATTCTGGCAAGGTAAGATTCTGGTACCTCATTACGATCAATTGCACACCACCTGATATTAAGTCAATGTCATTACTAGTACTCTCTCTTTATTGAGTGTCGTGGATTGCAGCCGATGTCATAACCGTAGAGCTTGTATGAAGAGAATTGTGGATGTGAGGGAATCGAAGGAGTTGTGTCAGGATCGTGGCATACTGAACTTTTGACAGTTGTGTGACCGCCATCGCTTGAAAAACTGACAAGTGATAAGGAAGAAAGGTTATTTAGTGGAAACCACGAAAACGAAGACGCAGCGTAGGTAGGCCTCCCACCTGGACTGACGACATAGTGAAAGTGACAATTAACCGGTGGATGCAACTGGCATCTTGTCTTTCGAAATGGCGTTCGAATGGGAAGGCCTATGTTTAGTAGCGGTCTTCTTCTGGCTGGTGATGATAATGAACGTCTTGTGGCATAAGGTTCGCCTTTATACATAGAGGAAAATATATATATATATTTTAATAATATTATTTTTTTTGTAGGTAAAAGAAATGAGTTATGATCCAACTACAAGAATGCAGCGGTTAAAAGAATTCTGGGTATCAAAAGCGAGTGCTGATCAAAGAAAAGGGCGTGCTGGAAGAACTGGTACGAACTTTGTCCTTGTCAACGAATCACGAACTTTGACAACACGCGTGGCTCATTGGTTAGCTCACCCGTTACGCGTACAGTCCCATGTTTTATTCCCGGAGGCGGATATTTGCCGATCCGGGTCTGGTACCACCATTTACAAATATAGACCTGAATTGACTTATTCGCGTTTCGAGATCTTGTAAGTTTTAACTAGGCCGGCATAGTGGATGCGACTGTTACTTGCTGTTATTAAACTGTAGTGGCAGTTATCTCCATTAATGAACCGCATGAGCTGTTGAGCAACAATAAAAAAAACAGTTTAAAAATTAATAAAAATTTCTATAATTAAACAATTTAAATAACTCTAACTCCACAGGCCCAGGAGTATGTTACCGCATATACTCAGAGAAGCAGTTCTCGGAACTAGATGCGTTTAGTACTCCAGAAATTTCTAGAGTGCCGTTAGCCAGTTTGTTATTGTTGATGACGTCACTGGGCATGAATGACGTCAGAAAGTTCCCGTTCTTAGATGCACCGCCAGAAGAAAGTATTGAAAACGCTTTGATGGAACTGAAACAACACGTAAGTAATTAGTTTTTAGCATATGCCATACTAAGGCGACCGTGGTGTAGTGGGCAGGCTACGTAAGCCGAGTGGCACGGCCGAAACCACCACCAATGTAGCTTTGATATATGTACTTTGGTTGCCCAGTTTCTATGAGACAAGCAAGTTTAGTAGCTTAGTATAGAAATGTCAACAAAAACAGTAATCGTAATGTAATACTGTTTTTTTTAACAGCATATACATGATAGCACCCGTATTGTACTACCCCGGATCGGCAGACTGGGTACCACTGCCTACCACTCTTTAATAATCAGACCCGAAGCAAATATCCACCTCTTTTTTTTATTAACAAATATTTGCAATATTTAATATAATTATTAAATATTACAAATAAAAGCTATGAAACAAATATTTGCTCCGACCAGGAATCGAATCCGGGATTTTACGCCCATCAAACCAATCGCTAACCGTTCGTCCACGCCTGTCGCCATTTATTGAAAAATTAACCTTATTTACTATCAATTTCAGGGTGCATTATCATCTAATGAGAAAATGACATTATTAGGAAAGGTTTTATCAAATCTTCCTGTGGACGTGGCATTGGCGAAAGCACTTGTATTGGGTAGTGTGACCCTACCGCCGCATAAACGCGATTCAGCTCTGGCATTGGCAGCTGCATTGGGGATTGATAGAACTATTTATACTTCGAAAGCGCATAGAGATATTGATTGTGAAGTAAGCTGTTGATTAAAACTTATAGAAAGGGAAAGGTTACCGTGGTGTAGTGGTAGTACAATTGTCACGCAAACCGAGAGCTTGGGTTCAAAACCACTTGTCAGTACCAAAGTACAAAGTACTAGTATATATGATATATTATGTACTTTGGTCGTCTTTTTTTCTATGATATATCTATGATGGCTTAATATAGAAATCAATCAATCAAATTGTCACGCCTATTTCCTACAGGGATATGCAGAGACAATGAAGTACCACGATTCTGACTCTAATCCCTCGCTTCCCTCACATCCACAATTCTTCTCATACAAGCTCTACGGTTATAGGCACTGGGTAACCCAGCTTTCTTGAGGATGTATCCGATTTGGTCAATTCTAAGTTTAAAAATTTAAAAAAAAAAATTAATCGTATAATAACATACTTTACCAGTTACAAGAGATTGGACTAATACAGTAGATGTAGTATTTTTTTTATTGTGGGTCGAATGACTGCGTTTGGGCTTGTAGGCTCGTTTGTCGAGCATTAATGAAAACTGGTTAAATATACAATAATCACTATACATATTACACACGTTATACTTTATCTTACAAATCTTTCAGACGGCAAGAAAACCTGACGAATCTGATCATGGTGACCCTCTCTGCTTACTATCTTTATATTGCGCCTGGCTTTCTGTCAAAGCTGAGAGGCGCGGGGAGTCACGCAGCTGGTGTCGCAGACGGGGTATAGAGGAACAAAGGCTCTATGAACTGACCAAGTTAGCTGCACAATTACGGGGATTATTACAGGTTAATAAAGGTTTCTTAGGCCGGCATAGTGGCGGCGGCTGGGGCAGCCGGGAACTGACTCGGTTATTCCAGTCGTCGTCACTCTTGGACCTCCTCTTGCTTATCATCAGGCGAGTCGAGGTCAGATGTCGTGTCACATAAAAAAAAATATAAAAAAAAATAACCTTGTTCCCTTTAATAATATACGATGCTTTAAGTTTTCACAATCGACATAAGATAAAATATATCTAGTCAATTTTTCGTAATTTTTTTTACAAAAAGATATAATATATCGACAAGTGGAATGCTTTGCCTGCCCATGTGTTCTCTCCATCCTATGACCTTGGGTCATTCAAGCGATGCGTGAAGAAGCACCATTGGCCGGCATAATGACGGCGGCTGAGGCAGTGACAAGCTCGGTTCTCAGTCGTCGTCACTCTTGGACCTCCTCTTGCTTATCATCAGGCGGGTCGAGGTCAGATGTCGAGTCACAATAAAAAAAAAATGTATATATAGACATGAACAGTTGCTAGGAAGCCAAATATTAAAATGCAATCAAAAATATTTAAATATGCTATCTTATCTTTTATAGCAATCTTATATTTTTTATTGTGACTTGACATTTGACAGCACTTCGCCTGAGTGAAGCTGAAATGCGGTTCATGAATGGACGTGACTGCTACTTAAGTTCAATAACTCAGTAGCAGTTGCCATGCGGGTCTAGTTGTAACCGGTAACTTAAAAGCTGATTTAAGTCACTCCACGGTTTGTATAATTGTAAGTGATAAAATCCCGAACGGCTGATTGGGCACCTCTTGGACAACCAGACCAGGATTTTGAAATAAAATTGTTCAAATTAAGAGGTTTGGTTGGACATCTGTATATGTATCTTTGATATACGTACTTTGTTCATCCTGTTTCTGTGATATAAGCACGTTTAGTAAATTAGTATAGAAATAAATATTAAAAATAATAGGGTCGTGTCCACACTGCATCTGTTATATCCGAGTCCGCACCTTAGCAATAATCGAGTATATTAGTAACGTATTTTACCTTATTTTAGGATAACAATTTAACTGAAGCCCCAATACAAGAGTCAATGTCTTCATCCGAGAGAGCATTACGTCATGGACAGATGAAACAATTGAAACACATGAGAAGGTTAGATGCATTATATTAAATTTAAAAAATATATCTTTCAGACCTCGACTTGCCTGATGTTAGCATGGCAAGTCCAAGAGTCACAATTTACCGCTAGTTGAAATGTACAACTTAGAAGATGATCCCGAAACGCAACTAAGTTACTTTACGATCTGTATACCTGCAAACTGGCTATCACTGCCGTCCACTCTTTGACAACCATTTTTTTTGTAATATTTAATAAGTAGTTTCCACTAGACCCGCATAGTAGATAAAACTACTACTTGCAGTTAATTAACTGCAGTATAATTCACCCCCATTCATGGACCACACTCCAGCCTTACATTTGGCGGGGTACTGGAGTGCGTGACATCAGGCGCACTCCAGCGCGTAACAATTTGTCGAATAATATTTAAAAAAAAATAGGATTCTTTTCAATAGGTATTCCTAAGGCTATACGTATACCTTTCGTTAAAGTATATAATATGCACAAATTATTTCTCAGACAATACAAACAAAAGGCAGCCGAGGAATCCAAACAGAAGAAACGTCTAAAAGTCAATTCTTGGGAGATTGTAGACGAGAAGACCATAGAGCAAGAAGACTCAGCCATAGACATTCGAGACATTGAATTTCGAATGACGAATGACGCGGGAAGGATTCAGGCACTGATTTCTGGATCGAATCCGTCGAGTGGAAGGGATTTGGTGACTTTAAAATTAGTTTTATGCAGAGCTTTGTATCCACAGATCGCTGTAGCTGATGAATTTAATCATTATAAGGTAAATTTATTAATATTTATTTATTCCTAACTTATGGTACTATAGGCGGACCTAATGTTAGTTACCATTCTCTACTTTGAGACAATAGAGGCAACTCAAAAATGTGAGCAAGAGCAAGAAGGTCAAATAGAGGAATAGAATAAATAGATAATACATATATACATATTAAAAGAATTAAAATTAATTACATAGTATATCGTTATATACCGATAGTAGTTGCGACCTAGCCTAGTGCTTAACGCCCAGATTTTTTTTAATTTTTTTTTTGTGACTCGACATATGACAGCACCCTGCTTGATGTTAAGCCAAAGTGTGGTCCATGAATGAATGTCACTGCTACTACAATTCAATAACTGTGAGTAGCAATCACATCCACTATGCCGGCCTAGATGGAACCGGCAACTTACAAGCTAATCCCGAAACGTGACCAAATCACTTCACGGTCTGTATACTTGTAAGTGGTGGTACTACCCCGGATCGGCA
Organism: Tinea trinotella; assembly: GCA_905220615.1. NCBI lineage: Eukaryota > Metazoa > Arthropoda > Insecta > Lepidoptera > Tineidae > Tinea > Tinea trinotella. The sequence goes on along the minus strand of HG992321.1, from coordinate 5,591,085 downwards.
GACTGGGTACCACTGCCTACCACTCTTTAAATCTGAAGAAGGGCGCGGTGAGTAGTTGTATGGCTGACCGTTTGATAAGAAAAGATTAACCCGTAGTTCCCGGTCGTCGTCGCTAGATGGCGCCGTTATGCCTGAAAACTTGCACCTTATTCGCATTGGTAAGCGTGGTGATAGAGAGAAAGAGGGGGGGGGGGGGGGATGGTAGCCGTAATACCGTTTGTATAGCCACGATTCTAAATTAGGAACTGTTTCCAGTCTGTAGCAGAACAATTGTACCACACGTGGAGCAAGCCATTCGTGTTCCTTCATCCAACTAGTTATTTTGGCAGAAATCCTCGAGTATTACAGCTAAGCGAAGGTGACATGCAAAACGAATTGCCATGCGGATATAAATCTAAGCAACCACTATCTTCCAAACACCAATTGTTATGTTATTTGTGAGTATGTTATTTGTGAATTCTATTCAGCTCGTCATTTATTTGTTAAACAATGGACAAATGGACAATGGAGCATGTGTTATCCTTAAATCCTTTTAGCGTGTAAAACCACCTAAGTACCTCTTGTTTAGTATAGTGTCGACGACTGAGGCATCCGTATGTTTTTATCGTCGGCGCTCTTGGACCTCCTACCACAAAGAAACTCGAGTTTAAGGGTCAGATGTTTCCTCAGTCGTCGTCACTATGTCGGCCAGAGGTGCTTTCTCATGTTCCATTTGAAGATTTTAAGATTATATGATAGGAAAAACACATGAGTGTTTAAGGCATTTAATGGCACAAGCATGCGACAAAGAACCCTGTCCAGCTCACGGTAGCCTGTCTTCTCATGTTTTCTTGCTGTGTATTATCGTAACGCCCACGCAGAAAGTCAACAATTAAGCTACACCACTAATCTGGTAAACCCTATGCCACGAGCTTAGCTAGAAGGGCCTTGTGCCTAATTCTGCCAAACGCTTTGGAGATGGAGACATTTTTCAAAACCATTGTAGTTTTAGAATTATTTAACAATCTAATAGAGCCTAAGGAGAGTTATGATGTGCAATAGTGAGGGCTTCTCCTAATTAATTTCAGCTATATTTAATATTCTAATTATTATATTATTTTTGTTAAGTTGATAAGAAGTTTTGCTTAGATATCTAAAAATATGCCCTAGTCTTCGTAACTCACTGTGCCGACCACTTTATAAAAGTGAACATATTTGTTTATGCTTTCAGATCTCTTTTGGAAACAACAAAACCGTGTATTGTTAATTCTATGAGAATGCCAGCTGCACAAACTTTGTTACTATTGTCTCATAGCATTGATACAAATGCTGGATTTACTAGGTAAATTAAATTATTTTATTTTATTTAAACAACACCGGTAACTGTGGTGGATTGCACTCTAGCTTAACGTTAGGAATGACACCGATTCCTTACATTCCTTATTCTCCAATACAAGTTCTATTGGCACTGCGGATCCTTGCTTTTGAGGAATGTTCCTGATTTAATCAAGGATTCGTCTTCTTGCTTGGCCCCATCAGGCAAGTTTCTTCCACTAGACCAATAGAAAAAATTCTCTACCACTACACCACAGTCGCCTTCTCTGCCTAGTGTTAATTAATATATTTATCATCTTTGAAATGCAACATTTTCAGAATCATTTGTGACAATTGGTTATTAATGGAGTTCCCATTCCCTGAGTCTGGTATCAACTTATTAATGAAAGCTACAAGATTGCGAAAACGTTGGGATGAATTGATTAATAGAAGATTATTAGGTAAATTAAATATTATCTTTTAAATTGTTATTATTAAAAAGGCGAGCAGTTGTTAGGCAATTGGAAATCGCCTGTATCTCGCTTTCATTAAATACTTCATCGATCTTGAATACACTGCGTGGCGATATTAATTGTGGTCAGTTTCATAAAAAATATTAAAATAAATTATTTCGTAAATAAATAAAACTGTTTCATGTGCGCCACGCTGTATAGTTTTTGTGTTGACAAAAAATGTCTGCTTTATTTTTAAATTGAATAACAGTTTTAGCTGACACAACTTATTCTGATAGGTTATTCTATCTATCCACCATTCCAGTTATTGCATCTAAAATTGTTGTACATTGACGAGCTTGTACATGTGTTATGCATTATCTACCAGTTATTTGGAATTAATTCTGCATCCAGCAGAAACAAAAATTTTGTTATCAAAGTTTTTTATCTTTCGGGACGCGACATCTATAAATGATACCTCTATAAGTAAGGAGAGCGCGGCGACGATCAAACAAAACGCTTTCTTTAAACCTCACTCACCGTCACTATGCCGGCTTAAGGTGTTTATAAATAAAATTAAAGTTTATTTATCCCTAAGATTTTGCGCGAACATTGATTAATGAATTAAACATATTTTATTCGGCTTACTATCGCGTTTATAAGCAATAGTAAGCCGCTGGCTGCAAAGCTCTCGAAATGTCGGGATAATAAAATAAACTAAAATTGTAAAATCAACACCAAATTAAACGCGATAAAATTTGTTAAATTCATTATTTATCCTTCTTTTGCTTTTCAGACGCTAATCCCCAAAAATCAGTAGAGGGAGAATTGGAAAAATCTAAAAACGATAACCAAAAACCTTTCGAAGAACTGCAACACGATTTATCCTGCGATTTATCGTCGTACATGTTTTCGGAGACTTATTACACTTTAAAGAGACTATTGCCTGCTGATTTGAAAGTTTTATATGTTGGTGCTGATGAGGAAGCTGTCCATCCAAATGTTGATCCTAATCCGTTTGAAGAAGGTTTTCTTTCTCACCCTCATGAGAAGAAAGGCGGTGTTTATGTTACTGAACATATTGTTTATAATTGGTAAATATTCAAATTGACGCTGGAAAGACTAGAGCGGCCATCTAAATGCCCAAAATGCTAGGCAGAGTTTTTTTTTCTGGCTTGACAAAAGTTGGTGTTAAGTGCAAATGCAATTTCTATGGCATTTCTCTCACATTCACATTACTCTTCTAACAACCAAAACAAAAGTTCAATGTTTTTTTTTATTGTGACTCGACATATGACAGCAATCCGATTGATGTTAAGCTGTAGTGTGGTCCATGAATGAATGTCACTGCTACTACAATTCAATATCTGTAAGAAGCAGTCACATCCACTATGCCGGCCTAGTTGGAACCGGCAGCTTACAAGCGTGACCAAATTATTTCACGTTCTGTGTACTTGGTGGTACTACCCCGGGTCGGCAGACTGGGTACCACTCCCTACCACACTTAAAGAGATCACATTTTGATCTCTGTTCCATGGTAATCGTCTAAGTACTGAGACAATTTCCTAGATTCTATCGGGTCCCGGGTGCATATCGTGGCAGGCAGGAAAGTGAAGGCATCGTTTCGGACGTGCGAAAAGTAGGTTTAAGGTCTTTGCGACATTTTAACGTTTATCTCCATTGCCATCAGGCGAGGTGATTTCTTATGTAGAGCTACAATAAAAAAAATGGCAATAAATATTTGAGAGAACAATTCAAACACATATCCGTCAGCTCTATCCGGCAATTTAATTTTGGTCTCTGTCTATCAGAGTCCTCGTGCGTTAAGTGACAGAGGCCGGGTTTGATTTCCGATAGCAGACAACAAATATACATACCTATTTTTTAAATACTAACTTATAATTTAGGTTAAACATATTAGCCTAACCATATGACAAACATATGACAAAAAATACACTACTGTTTGTCCTGTTTCTATGATACAAGCAAGTTAAGCTAGTTTAGAAACATAAGTAATTAATTAATTAACCTTAATTTTAGTGTTACGGACACAGATTGGAGTTACAACAATTACAATGAAATCTACAGCCTTCCGTGGACATGTGAAAAGTGTAGCATCTCTCTCTGTCTGACACCATTAGAGAGAATGCAACACAAATACTTCACGTGCTCTTCTAGAGATACGAAGACAGAACAGGAAACTTCTAGAATTAAGTTATCGACTAATCCTAACGCTAAAGAATACCTGTGTGATAAATGTCATGAAACTTTGCATTTGACTCCGGTGCAGATTTTGAAACATAAGAAAAGTTGTAATAAAGATATTAAGGTGGAAGAAAAGTAATAAAAAAAAACTGATATCCTAGGAGGGATCTCAGATGCGACTTGGTTAGATAATAGCGGATAGAATAAGGAATAGCACAGAGCGCGATAGATGTGGTTTGAAAGAAGATGTAGTGTCAAGGATTGACAAAGGAATGCTTCGATGGTTTGAGCACATGGAAAGGATGAGTGAAAGTAATTTATAAATCTGATGTGGAAGCTATTTTTATATACTACTATTTTAAAAAGACTAGTTATATTATCGAAATAAATTATATTATAAATTAAAATTTCTTTTTTTGTAATACTTGGAAATCACTGATAGGCAGATGCCCCCCTCCCCCCCTAGCGATCTTCATAGTGGCACGCTGAAAGCCAGCAAATATAGTAGAAATTTATACGAGAACCTTCTTGGTTTCAGTGGCTCCAGTGACCATTTTTTACGATCTACCAAACGAGCTATGAAATCCTAATTAATATAATACCCAATATTTATGCTATTTTTGTCGTCAAAAGTAGATATTGTTATATTCTATAAAGTTTATTTAGTTTATCCCCTGAATGTGCCCTAGATATGCCTCTTAGAGTAGGTATACAAAATGGCAATCTACAGAACCACATCATGACAGCAATATAATTTTACTTGTGTATCTACTTGTAATCTAAATTGCCTTCTTGTTCTCCGCAAAATGGCTTCGTGACATTCGTTAAGAGCAAATAATCAGATTTTCAAGATATTGCTAATATCTTGAAAATCGTGATGAATATAAGGAAATGTGTTTCTTAATAAAGGCTCTTAGTACAGACGTGACATTCAGCAACTGGTTTAACACGATTTTTCAACACTATACATTATTTCATTGTGACTCGACATATGTCATGACCCCCCCTGATGCTAAGCTGAAGTTAGGTCTAACAATAAAGGCGATTATGCATAGGGATGGTTTAAATATGTAAATAAATGATATTATATTATGGAGCCGAACTAAAAGGCGACCGTGGTGTAGTGGCAGTGCAATTACGCAAGCCGAGAGCACGGATTCGAAAACACTGACCGGTACCAATGTATCTTTGATATTGATATATGCACTTTAGTAGCTTAGTATAGAAATGTATAAAAAAATAATAAAAGGTTCGGCGCGTCGTTTCTTTGTAGAACAACCGACAAGTCGAACGCATATGTTCTCCCCATTCTATAAACCTTGGATCCTTCAAGCGATGCGTGAAGAAGCACATTTGGCCGGCATAGTGACGGCGACAGAGGCAGCCGTGAACTGACTTGGTTTTTGTATTCGTCGGCACTTTTGGACCTCAATCATGCTTACCTATAGAACTATCGAGGCCAGATGTCACAGAAAAAACGTATCAAAGTACTTTTTATCCTAGTCGTCCTGTTTCTATAATACAAACACGTTTAGTAGCTTAGTATAAAAATGTAAAGAAAATGAATAATAATAAGAAATGTCCTCAAGGTAATATATGAAATTCCTACGCATAGTTAGACCCTTTGGTCGTGACATGCCGGGGGCCAGGTGCCGCGCGTCCTGATGATCGCAGGCTCGATTGCTCCAGCCTTTTTAATTCGCACAATAAGGCACTCAATGCGCTCATTTTTCATATACGGAGTGTTATTTATTTCCGATAGTCATATTATTGTCATTCGTTGGAAGATATTTGCTTTTAACGATGCGTGTTCGTATGTAAGATAGGGTTTTTTGAAAATGTGGTAGGCAGACTGTCGGTAGTGGTTGCAGTAATAGCTGTCGCCTTCATTTATGGACCGTACTCCAGCTTATCATCAGGAAAGATACTGTCATATATCGAGCCACAAAAAAGGTAGTACATTAAAAAAGTAATAAAAATCTCCACAGATTTGTGATATTGGAATGCTTGCGTTTATAACGAGATTCTAATTGAATCACAAATTGGAGAATGAACGCCATGTTTTGCCAAATTCAGTTCTATACATTCTTTACCTAAAACAGCGCAGCGCTACTCTGCCAGTTTGACAATGTTTTAAAAATACCGTACTCGTAAGTTCTTACACATTCTTTTGGTTGTGGTCTTCCATATTCAAGATTTCGTTATACAGAACCAGTGAGTACAGGTTAAAAACCTAATTAAAACCCATGACATTAAATAAATTATTGATTTGATTTGAATGTTTATTTGTCGTTCATAGATGGCCTCGTCAAAGCTACGTTTTTGTGTTTTGAGGTTATAGAAAACCCAGTCATATCAAAGGCTAAGGCATATACTTTTAAAACACCAATAAATTCTATCTATGCCAGTACTTAATAAATTTAAAGAAGAAAACAAAATCCAAGCCAATTTGTATGTCATAAAAAGCTATGTGATGTAAATCAAAAGTTAAAAAGCTTTTTGAATTATCTCAGTTTCTAATTTTCACTTGATTCCCTTCTTCTATTTGGTGGTAATTAATATAATTTAAGTAATTAAAATTGAAAAAATAGAGCACGCTGTATAATAAAGGTCCTATAGCAACTCGCGACCGGTGCGTCAAGAGTCGTCGCCGTGAGAGATCGCTGTAAGCCCGCCCCCGGCATCGCTGACACGCATTACGGAAAAACGAGCGCCTGCAACGGAACGCCTCCGATTGCGAACAACGACATCGATGCTCGTCCTCTGAGAACATTGCTAAAGTACCACTACGTTAACTCGATCTTTGTTAATTTATTTAAAGGACATCATTAATTTTGGGCTTTTATGTACTACTTTTGTAATGTCCAATGATGAAAAAATATATAAATGGTAGTTTCGATACATGTATTGATAAAACTAATAACGATTTTGCTTTTAATTGCTGCGCAATTTAGTTATTTGGAAAATAAGATATGAATTTTATATCATCTGTCAATCAACGCCATATTTGTTCTGCTTTGAACTGTCATAATTATAGTTTGATCATTTCGCAGACCTAAACTGCAAAATGAAGAATTGTTCCAATTGCATTGTAATCTTCGTACATCAAACTATTTTAATATGCATATTAAAGCTCAAATCCCCATACAAAATAAATGATGTCCTTTATTAGACTTTATTCACTTGGTTATTAAGTTATTATAAAAAAAACTTTTTTATTTAATAGCTTTTTTAAAACATAGAGGTACTAAGTTACTAAATGCGCTTGCATCACAGAAACTGGGTGCAAAGTACAAAGATACATTGGGAATGGCCAATTGTTTTGGACAGAATGGCAAGGGGTTATTGGTTTACGTGACTATTTCAATACCACTAAACCACCACGGTCACCTCATGTTTGATAGCACAAAGGACTCTGATAGAGCAATATAATGGCTGAAAACAAGCAAACATGCCTGCCTCAAAGACTTGCTCAAGTTAAACATAACTCGAATTAAACTCTTTTTTTATCGTGACTCGACATCTGACCTCAACCTGACTGATGGTAAGCCAAAGGAGGTCTAAGAACGCCAACAACTGAAAAAAACGAGTCAGTTTACAGTTGCCTTAGTCGTATTTCTCCACGCACCGAACTTTTTATTTCGACTGCTGATTCTGTCGACAGAATGCGGATGCTTTCCCCGACCTTCATTATCTTTTTAATCTATACTAATATAATAAAGCGGAAGAGTTTGTTTGTTTGTTTGTTTAAACGCGCTAATCTCAGGAACTACTGGTTCGAATTGAAAAATTCTTTTTGTGTTGGATAGATCAGTTATCGAGGAAGGCTTTAGGCTATAAAACATTACGTTGCGACTTATAGAAGCGAAGAAACAGTCGAAAATGTGGAAAAAACGGGGAATATTATTCGTCTTTGAGGGTTTCCGTTGCGTGCGCTGCGAAAACCGTTCGAGATACCCAAAAAATATGTATGAAAGAATTATTCCTCTTTAAATTATCTAAAAAAATGTCCGCGACGGTATATGTCTATCTTTTAAGATTAACTCACAATAACCGTTTTTATGATAGTCGAATTTGGTCTAAATTAATGCATTATTACAAATTATTTGTCAGAGTTGTATTAACATAATAATATTATTCTTTATCGAAATAAATGTGTTATTAATTAAGAGTATTTAACTGTGAACAAAATTCTCATTGTCATCACCTAATTTCAATAAACATCTTATAAGATAATACAATTTTAAAATAACTCTGAAACACAATTCACACGCGTCGCATGGTGAGCGATAACCGGCGGGCGAGGAGAGGCGGTGCTTGCGGGCGAGGCGGAGGGGGGTGTAGCTCTACGAGGTATAGTCTGTCTAAGCCGAAATGACGCGCCCCTCCACTGTATTTACGCATACGAGCAAATATAAAATATGGATAAAACACACCGAAAATGCAGAAATTGGTTATTCAGTTGCTGGTTAGACACAAAGGAGGAACGAACGTGATGAAGTTCAATAGTATAGTTAGTAATATTTGCATTCACACATTTAAATAAACTAATAAAGTGGAGGGGCGCGTCATTTATAGACAGACAAGCATACTATGCGGTCGGCTCCCTACTGATCGGTTGAATGCAGCGTTAATTTGTTTTTACGATATAATATCATCGTGCAAAATCCTTTTTTATACAATTTCATTTTGTAGTAGTTTTCTCTATAGTAGGTAGTGTTTGTTTTAAGTTTAGTATTTTGTTTCTAATATTTTCACAATAACAGTTTTTTTGTTTTGTTGTAAATAATACCTGTAGGTGTCATCTACATTCTTTCAAGGTTAGGTTTTACAATTCTTATTAGGTTAGGTTTTAGTTTAAGCATACAGTTAGTTTAATTAAGTTTTCATTTCCTTCGTTCTTTCTTTGTCACTGTAATGCCCTAGAAAAGGACTCAGCGTTCTCGGCAGACTGCTGCTGCAAAGCGGCTGCGAGTTTTGCGCACAAGAAAATAAAACTGAAAATATAATTTACGCAGAAGTACTTTAAAATATATTCTTTTTAAAACTACTTTAAAATATATTCTATTAGTTACGTAATTTAATCGTCTAAAATAAGTCGCGGGTAACAGCTATAGGTAATTTATAATAAAGCTGAGCAGGTAGGTAAACAAAAAAATTAATATAATTCCCAAAATAACTATTCCACGCGGACGCAGTCGCGGGCACAGCTAGTTCTATACTAAAATTCCTATTCTATGTATAAAAAAAGTAGAAGGAATAACTTTAACGTTACCTATACGTTAAAGTTGTATCTTTTTTTTTATTGTGACCCGACATTTTACCTCGACCCGCCTGATGATAAGCAAGAGGACCTCCAAGAGTGACGACGACTGAGAAAACCGAGTTAGTTCCCGACTACCTTAGTCGCCGTCACTATGCCGGCCTAAGGTGCTTCTTCACGCATCGCTTGAAGGACCCAAGGTCATAGGATGGAGAGAACACATGGGCTGGCAAAGCATTCCACTTGTCAATTGTTCTACATCTAGTTGTAAGAGTGTAATATTTTTTGGTGCGCTCTTTTCATTACCGCCATTTAGTTGAAATGAATCACGGTGAACGATTGTTGTTTTCGCACGACATCGCGCCCATTCCCTCAGTAGGAATGAAAACGGACTCGATAATGGCTTTGAGAAACAATACTTTTCACAATTGTGAGATTGCAAAATGAGGGTAAATAGGTACCTACTTCTCCTTATATAGGTAGGTAGGTATATAGATACATAATATAGAGTATGTATATAAAAAATGTAAGTAAGTGATGTAACTTACTCAGTCTGCTAAAACGGAGTAGGTAATCCACTATCACGGGATCCACTTTAAACTAGCCGGAGTTCAGCTAGGTCCGCAAAGCTTCAGTTTTCATACATACTATGTTGGAATATTTAATAACTGTTGGTCGGCATAGTGACACCGACTCTTCGACCTTCCCTTACTTACCATCAGGGGTAATAAGGTGTGCTAAAATAAGTTAAGGCGACCGTGGTGTAGTGGTAGTGAAATGGTCACGCAAAATTACCTCAATCAATTAATCATGTCACGTCTTTTTACTATGGGGATAGGCAGAGACAATGGAGCGCCACTTGCCACGATCCTGACATAACTCTCTCGCTTCCTTCACATCCACAATTCTCCTCAAATAAGCTCTAAGGAGCTATGTGCACCGAAAGCTCCTTGTTCAAAAACCATTTGCCGGTACCTATACTTATTATCATTGTTATGTACTCTGGTTGTCCGGTTTCTATGATACAAGTTATTGTAGCAGCTTAATACAGAAGTGTATAAAAATATGTAGATATTTTTTTACCTATGTATGTACCTTTTTTTACCTACGAGTTTGGCTTATAGTCGTATGAAGCGTATGTTTTGTCAAAATAATTTTACATTAAGATTTACCTAGGTCATCATCATCAGCCAGAAGGCGTCTACTGCTGAACATAGGCCTCCGCCTTAGAACGCCATTCCGATTATACATTATACATAGGTATAGGTAGTCTAAAACAGCACTTACTTATCCTATAGATAAGATAACAACAACGATTTTCCATAGCCAAACAAAATCGCTAATTGCATATAATTGCTCCTAATAATGCAACTAGTAATAGTAGAAAATTACATCCCCCTCTAAGACGTTAAATACCACTTTAAATTGACCTCATTTTATCCACCGTCTAATTCGTACGACAGCCTATAATTGCGCTATTATACATAATTAGGTGTTAGTTTGTCCGTCCGTATGTCCAACTTAAGGTTATCGGTTAACGCAATTCTTGTTAAACTTAACTATAGATTGCCTGATCAATTTTACATTTTAAATCAATTGAATAAAGGTCAAAATTGGATATAAAAACAGGGGAGGTGAAGCTACATGTGGCATATCAATGTCAAGTAATTTTGTTGTCCACGCTCCGGAAGCCTCCATCGCCTGATGACAACAAAGAACACTTGAACTGTTTTTAGGGCCGAGTGGATTTGAAGGTTGTACCATGTGTGAAGGTGAGACTTGCATTTTATTTAGTTAGAAATATAAATATAACTTGTATACTTAGCGTAAAATTTATATCATAGGTACGTTTTTGAGGCAGGCATGTGGATGCCACCGATACTTGCGCTTATGTTTCCGTAGTGGCAGTTGCCTCCATTCAAAGACCGCACTCCGTATTAACATCAGACGGCGTTCTGTCTCTTATTTCGAGCTACTGGGCGAATAACAATGGTTATATATTTTTTTGAGCTTGTATGAGGAGAATTGTGGATGTGAGGGAAGCGAGGAAGTGGTGTCAGGATCGTGGCAAGTGGCGCTCCATTGTCTCTTCCTATCCCTGTGGGAAAAAGTGTGATAATTTTATTGATTGATTATATCTTATTATCAGTATTAGATATCAGTTTGGATTACCTATATAGGTTGGTTATACCTATACAGTAAGAACGCTTGCCCACCTAACCCTTCCAGGTGAAGAACTCGACGTCAAAGTTAAAAAAAGCAAAAGGCAACGTATAATTTTCTAAATAAACACTTACAAACAAATAGAACATCTGTCTTTTATAACGCTTTTCCATGACATGCAATTCAGTAACCCGCAAACTTAGTAACAGGCTTTAGTACTATCACGGCGCAGGCGTTTGGAGTAGATGGGTGGTTAACTTTTAACCTTCAATTAAGGCTGCCATACTCTCTGTACAGGAACCAAATTAAGAGAAATATTTTGTTTTCACATCATTCGAATTTGTTAATTACCAAAAATTTCCAGATAAACGTACGAATTAAATGATATAATTATACAATAATATTCTTTTGCGGAATTGGTCTTACTTAAAATCATCGGCAAGTCGAGGTCAGAAATCGCGTCTCAATAAAAGTCTATCATACGTATTAAAGTATAAAAAATTTACAGATTTAATTGCTAACGCTAACTTATCTTCACGATATATATTAAAATGTATTATGGAATTGAATATTTAAAAAAATATCTACAAAATCTACCTATCTATAATATATCCTACGGATAATCCACAGTGTAACTTTCAAGATCCTGAAATGCGACTAATTTACTTTACGGTCTGTACACTTCAGAGATCGTAATATTTCGGTTCGGCAGGCTTTGCTTAATGCCCTGCACTACCTACCCTCTCATAATGTACCTTATAATTCTAATGTACCTAGATACTTTTATATCCTTAATTAAGACATAATCCTGGAGCAGATTAAGTACGTAACCAAAACCAATGGCGGCTTTAAGTTAGTGTATGCCTGTCAGGCTGTCACCGACCTCTCAGGAAGTAGCGAGCCAAACCATCTGCTCTGGAAGTATATAGTTTAATAAAATTATTTCTAGAAAGAAAATCAAATGCTTATTCCTAGAAATTTGAGTTGGAAGCGGTTAACTAAGTCGTGATGCTCTAGGGTTATAATAAACTGACAAAAGATTAGCCGTTTATTTATACTTTTCTTTTTTTCTGAGTAAAAATAGCAAAATATTAATTTGCACTATTATAATTTGTTTGTACTTACAGGTAAAGACTGTAGCTCTTTAAAGAAGCTACAGTACCTACATTAGGTCGCGCTACTTACAGAGGTCGCGCTATAATGTAATTTCCGCCACTTTTAGATGGATAGAGATCCACCTTTTTAGCGTCTAGTCCCAGTCGAATTATTAACAGTCTAACTTAAATCTAATAGGTAAGAAAAAAACACTTTAATCTTGCAAAACTTTATTTAAAATAAGAAACATACCTACATACTATTATACTTTACTTTCGTGTACTTGACTTCTACTTCCTAAGCTTTTAAAAAACTATTTTTTGAAACTATAGAGTCTGTATGAAGATAATTTTGTATGTGGAGGAAGCGGGAGAGTTGTGATAGGATCGTAGAACGTTGTGCCGCGTTGTCTCTGCCTATCTCTTTGAAATTTGAGGCGTAACAATTAATGATGATATTTCATTTATAAAACCTTCGATGGTTGCCAAACTTACTTTCGTTTGTCTCTCTCGATCATATTTGTCAAATACTGTGGTCAAATCCTTTTGAATGCACACGACAGAAATGAACACTTTAAAGAAGGAGTTCAAAGAAGAGGTTAATCTTTATGTCGCTTGTAATTGGCTAAAAAAATACATTGAATAACAAATACATGAGACGAATTGCAGAGGAATTAAAATGGCTTGAGTGTTTAATATTGTGTAAATATTGATTATTTACCTTTGTCAGTCAGTTATAGACCTTCTATTTGCTTAACGTGAAAATATAAAATGAATGTTAAGATTTTAATATATTACAGGATAGTTAACAGGTGAGATTGATTGTATTAAGAAATTTTGGCGTTGGCGTGCATTGTAGTAATGTTACGTTATGGCGTAGTGGTTACATCGCTAGTTTGCTAAAATGGCTGCAGTGCAAAGCTATCGAAAAGTGGTCGTCAGATTAAAAATCTTGTATATCAGATATTGTTTTTTTATTTTATTGTGACACGACATCTGACATCGACCTGCCTGATGATAAGCAAGAGGAGATCCAAAAGTGCCGACGACTGAAACAACCGAGCCAGTACACGGCTGTCTCAGCCGCCGTCACTATGCCGGCCGTCACTATGTTGCATATATTTCTCATACAAAACATCAACAAGACCGGCACAGCGGATGGCATCCACTGGATCCGAACGATACTTTAATTATAGAAGCATTCGCCTCCATTCGTCGAACGCAGTCCAACTTAACATCAGGCAGATTGCTGTCATATGTCAAGTTACAATAAAAATAATATCTATATAGATCGTTCACCCAACAGATAAGTAAGTTTGTTTAGCTAAATATATTTGCGGATTAGTTGTCTTGCGACCGAGGCCGAGTATTCACGTTCGGTGTCCGATCCAACACGATCGCGGCTATCGTATGGTCAGATACAGCGCAATTTACTGCTCTATTCGGCGATACATTTACTGCAACCGTGCGGACCGACACGACCTACCTTGTTAGAAATTGCCGTCGACTTGACTGTAGATCGATTTTAGATTTAATGTCTTTCACGCCTTTATTTTCCACTGAGGCTGGTAGGACTTGTGTTAATAGTTTCAGGAATAAGTAAACGCAATGAAGTCAGATTTATATTATATAATATATTTTTTTACTGAGTAATGTGTAAATATTTTGGCATTCATTTTTTAAATAAAAATATAAAAATTTGGATACTATAAAATTTGACTGGCATAGGGGGCTGGCATAAATATAATAAATTAATTTAATTGTATGGTTCTGAACCACTTACCGGTACCAATGTATCTTTGATATTTGTAATTTGGTTGTCTTGTACATATTTATGATTGTATCGTAGATACTTAGAGAGCCTAATATAGAAATCAACTTAAATATTTGGTTAGTATTTAAGTTGATTGATAATAAAGAAGTTTAAGCCATAAATTTTATTTCCGACTACAATTCACCTATAAGGATTTCATTCAAGGATTTCAATATATTTACATCTATATTTATTTATATTTTTTTCTTTACTTTTATTCTTCCGATTAATATCTTAATCGTATGCATAAAATTCAATCGATTAAAAAGCCGAATTATATATGTATTACTCGTATATGAAGTATCTAAATCTAGAAACAATGGAACGTGAAAACGAGCCAGTTATTACATAAAACGACCCTCGTAATAACAAAACATTATCAATTCAAATCATAGCTTTATTACGAGCCAACGGAATGTATCTAATATCTACCCTATAATCACGACAACCAAATTGCAAGGGTTACTTTATCTATAAGACACGGTATGCCTTGAAAACGTAGCCATCCGTTTTGGTGCAGTCAAGTCGACCTGATAAGCAGAAAGCATGCTTACAGATTCCAGCGATAGTTCCTTAACACGCAATACCAACTTGCCTAGGTCCCACATTCGCATCTAGATTTTGTGTTCGCCTATAGGCAGGTACTACTTTACTATTCTACATATTTAAGTACATACCTACTTGGGTAAGTAAATAATCATTAAAACTATTAAATATTAAAATGTTCTGAATGTTAATGTTAATGTTTTTTTATTGATTCTTGCATATTCCAATTATTAGTAATTAAAAATTTTATAAAAAAAACGCGTTGATATCGGTCATTGCGACCGGCAATCGAACCCGGAGTATATTGGGACCCAGGGCCGTCTTAAGCATATTCAGCGCCGGGGTGCGAAAGTCAAGGCTCCGCTCGCGTGGTCTCAGTGTAGTAGGTACCTATCGAAGTTTATGGCGGTCGGCATGCGCCCCCTAAGTCTCTGCGCCCGGGTGCACCGCACCCGGGTGTTGGGACCGTTACACAATACGCTACGTAGTGTCTGAAACTCTACATTTTAATTTTTTTTTTTATTGTGATTAGACATATGACAGCACCCCGCTTGATATTAAGCTGGTTTATGGTCCATGAAATGATGCCACTGCTACTACAATTGCCATACTACAAAATACCATTTACATCGTGCAGTTCCTTTAATTGCACAAGCATTAATCGTCTGAAACTGGGATCGATTCCCAGTCGCATTTCACTGTGTGTACACGTAAATTTTATTATTTAACTAGATTTTATTATATACGAGTACTAATAAATGAGACAGATTTTAGGATTGTTAAGTCAAACGACTGTGGTATAGTGGCAGTGCAATTGGTCACGCCAACCAAAAGCACGGGTTCAACACGACTCACCTGTACCAATGTATCTTTGATATCTGTACTTTGGTTGTCCTGTTTCTATGATACAAGCACTTTAGTAGCTTAGTATAGAAATGTAAAAAAAATTAACAATATAGATTCCATTTTGACTTAGTTCCTCTCGGTAACGGCGAGTGGGTTTTGAAGTTGCGAGACGATTTCTTTACCACTACACTAACTAATATTCACAGAGACAAATATTAGTTAAAAAAATATAAATAAGACAGAAGCCCGTCCCTCGTCTATATGAGCCCATAATATCTCAATAAAACATCATTAGACGACCTCTTTCATAATGTAGGTCAATTTGTGGCATAATGGGAATAACTATTTTTTAATGTCCGACAACAGACGATGTCCGTAACTCTGGAAAGGATTGCATAACGTGCTTTCTCATATCTCTGCAGCCATTATTGTTGCGCGCCGCATTAGACGCGATGCTCCTATCTATAATGTGCTTAATCTTATTAGGGACAACTTTGGATTGCAATTAAGGAGTGTCTTTTCAAAAGGACTTTTTCTTTAGTGTCATAGATTGATTTAAAGGGATTTATTGCTATGGATATGTCTGTTTGACACGGAAGTCTCTTTATGATGCCGATTTTTTTTTAACAAAAAATAAGCTTTTTTTAATATAAAAAATAAAAAAATGTGCCTCCTTAATGTATTGGTAACACGCATTTTTTATTAGGATACGAAATATGACCTCGATCCGCCTGATGATAAGCAAGAGGAGGTCAAAGAGTGCTGACGACTAAAATAACCGTCTCCGTCACTATGCCTGCCAAAGAAATGATAATTGTTTAATGAGAAATACCTATTTACTTATGGATCTTGCGTAGTGAATGATACTCCTTCCATACTGGCGTAGCGGTAATAGTTTGAAGGACATGCGGATGTTGCACTCTTATAAAGTATATATGAAGGCGAATATTAGACAATGCAGGAAAGAATAGAAAATAAATCTGCATAGACGGAAAATAATCAATGTGCCACCACTAACCTTGATAATACTGGAAGAATAGCACAATAACTTCACTATAACTTTGAATGTCTTAAATTATTTTTTTAAATAAATATTTTTAGGGGCAATGGTTCAGTCGCAGTAAAAAAGGAAGCGGATGGCACAAGAAAGTGTCACCAGGAAGGAAAAATATTACAAAACATACTACAAATATGTTACAAATACTACATTTTTCCCTTTTGTGTCAACTTGGCGCGAACATATAGAGCGTCTACCCAGTCTTCATATAAAACGCTCAAATAGTACCTATTAAACTTGCAATTTGATCATCCCAACTTGTCCCGTGCAACACGAAGCTCATTGAAGTAAGTAGCCGCGCGCAAGTATCACTACGGCAATCGACGCTGGCAAATGATGTTAATTTTCGAGTTTTACAACGAAACAAAGCAATGTGTTATCATGGGGCACCATCGCTCACGAGCACGCCTCGCTGCGATCACTCGGACACGGCCTTTAAAAGGTGCTGAGACACGGCTTAAACACTTCTCACACACCATAATAACAACTAATATTTTATGTACGATATAATGTTTTCTAGGCGAAAATATATAACGAAATCTGATGTGGATGGACGCGTTAAACAAAGCAGGCCCAGGAGAGTATTTTCCGACCAAATCAAATCAATGAGAGATGGGTTGTCTAGTGCCCAAAACCGTAGAGCTTGTATGAAGAGAATTGTGAGGAAAGCAAGAGAGTTGTGTCAGGATCATGGGAAGTGGCGCTTCTTTGTCTCTGCCTATCCCTGTGGGAATTTAATTGATTGATTGTTTTCTAAGCTTTGAATACTGTGCCAACAAAATTTCATCCTACCTAATCTTTTTTGTTTTTTCTCTTAGACTTCCTCTTCTTATTTTATTATTGTGACAGAACCTGCAGTTAACTAACTGTAAGCATCCACTATGCCGGCCTAGTTAGAAGTAATAACATTATAAGCAGGAAACAAAGGAAATACGGATGTCGGTTTATGATGATAACTAGCTATAATCTGTTTTTAGGAACACCCAACTTCCTTATAGATGTATTAAGCAAGAAGCTATTCTAAAACCGCTACGTAAACTATTTTATTTCATTTTAAAAGATCCGACACTTTGTTGTTCATAAATTAACAATAAAAGCCAGGGAAACTATGCCTACCTTTATAGTGCTAAACAAAGATACAATAAATATAATAGGTTAATCTATTTCTTTTCCTTTTTAAGTTTAATACTCGTAATAATATACACATTTTTAATTTTTCATTTATTTTACATTTTTATACTAAGCTACTAAAGTGCTTGTATCATAGAAACAGGACAACCAAAGTACATATATCAAAGATACATTGGTACCGGTGAGTGGTTTCGAACTAGTGCTACCGGTTTGCATGACCATTGCACTGCCACGACACCACGGTCGCCTCTAATTTATGATTTACAATCTTGGATCCTGCAATCGGAGCGTGAAAATCGTCTTTGGCCAACATACTCGTATTGACGGCGACTGAGGCAACAGTGAACTGAAATGTTTTTTCAGTCGTCATCGCCTTAAAAAATGTTTAAGGTCTCAATTTGCTTACCATCAGTCAACCTTAACCTTGTTCCTACCTCGTCCTTTCACACCCGTAATACCCGCACAGGTCGGGGAAAGCATCCACACACAAGTTCGGTGCGTCTTGTCTTTGTAGAACAATCGACAAGTGAAATACTTTGCCAGCCCATGCTATGAGCTTGAATCCTTCAAGCGATGCGTAAAGAAGCACCTTTGGCCCGCATAGTGACGGCGACTGAGGCAGCCGTGAACTAACTCGTTTTTTCAGTCGTCGCCACTCTTGGACCTCCTTTTGCTTATCATCAGGCGGGTCGAGGACAGATGTGTCACAATAAGAAAAAAGTTGAGATCAGATATGTGGCGTCTTAATAAAAAAATTGTAGTATTCCTATTGATATAAGCCATAAGCAATCAATAGGAAATGGTAAGCCCGTTTTGCTTATCTTTATTAGAGAATTAATGTGTAATATACTTTAGAAAGGTGGAGTCACTTCGACTACTGCCTTCACAGATTACAAACTAACTAGACTCCTATTGTCAGACATAGTTGCTTTTGTACTTTGTTCTCTTTGGTAATTTGAGTGTGGTTTTATATGGAATTAAATGCAAACAGGATCTAGTAGTTTATGTTCTGTAGTTAGCTTAGACTACCGCCACACACGGCATTGTTTTAACCCGAATTACCTGTGATAAGATCATTTCTACGACAAATCGCCAACACTTATTTTATCTAAAGCACGAACTGGAAGATTGCTCGTGTGTTCCTTTTCGTATAACGTAATAAATGTACTTTAGGTGTTCTGTTTCTATGATACTAGGACGTTTAGTAGCTTAGTATAGAAATGCCTAAAAATAATTGGAAATAGGTAATCGTGGTGACAAGAGGGCTGAGAGCAATATTGGGTTATGTAATATATATTTATTATGAATGAAAGCAAGGAGAAAAAAAGCTACAAAAAAAGAAACTGCGGACTAATAATGTGACGAATCGATAGAATTTCATAAAAGTTCGATTGAACCAAAAATATTTGTATCGATTCACAACCTGTTTTGTCATGCCAAGAGATTGAAACATTAATTTCCAAAAAGTGTAGAGTGAAACCGGTTTAATTATTACATACAATTAGGCAGGTGTATAAACAGAGACAAAATTGTAAAAATAATTTAAAACATAATGTTATCTGTTCCAGTGGAATGAGGGGGTGAACTATGGATCAGTCTGCGATTGGCCCTACAAAACTAGGCACATAACAGCGGGGTTAGGTTGGGCATGTTAAAACGATTATCGTCTCTCGTCGGCGATTGGCAAAATAATAAAAGCTAGGCTAAATCCACCAAAATGAGACTATTGATGATAATGATAAAACGTGTCGTCGCACACACGAAATTCGTCATAACGATTAATTGACTCGTTTTATTGGATTTAGCCTACCTTTTATTAATTTGACAGTCGCCGACGAGAGACGATAATCGTTTTAACTTGCCAACCTAACCCCGCTGGTCCCCACCTGATTTTAGATGAAGCGCTGTCTCTACTATGCCGGCCTAGTTGGAGCCAGAAGCTTTCAAGCTGATCCCGAACCGCGACTTGGTCACTTTACGATCTGTACACTTGAAAGTGGTGGTACTACGCCAGTAGACTGGGCAAAGACCAACAACTATGCCTACTAATCTTTAATGTCTGCCTCTTTTTTATTAACAAATTGATATTTACAATATAGTTAATATATATTACCTATAAATCTGTGCTCCGACTGTGAATCGAATACTTTAAACGAAGCATAAAAATGCACCTCTGGCCGGCAAAGCAACGGCGACTGATGTAACCGTAAGTTGAAATATTTTTTTCAGTCATCGGCGCCCTGAAACCCCTTTACTTACCATCAAGCAAGTCGATGTCACAATAAAAAAGTTTAAAACACCAGCAGTAATTTTATCGTTTACCAACCGTATCAACATTCACTTTGTAACTTTCAATTTTATTTGCATGTTTTGTTAAACCTTTGTTGTTGACTACTTATGTTATTTAAAAGATAACATCTTTAGAAAAAGTAAAATCATTGAAAGCGTAAAATAGGCATAATGCAGCTGAAGGTAATAAAATGTTTATCACACCAGTCCAGTCCGCTTTATATACATTATTTTTTTATTTTTTATTGTGATTAGACATATGACAGCACCCCGCTTGATGTTAAGCTGGAGTGTGGTCCATGAATGAATGTCACTGCTACTACAATTCAATAACTGTGAGTAGCAATCACATCCACTATACCGGCCTAGATAGAACCGGCAACTTACAAACTGATCCCGAAACGTGACCAAATCAATTCACGGTCTGTATACTTGTAAGTGGTGGTACTACCCCGGATCGGTAGTCTGGGTACCACTGCCTACCACTCTTTGATAACCAGACCCGAATTAAATATCCATCTCTTTTTTTATTAACAAATATTTGCTCCGACCGGGAATCGAACCCGGGTCTTTACGCGCAACAAACCAATCGCTAAACCGTTCGTCCACGCCTGTCGTCGTAAGTCTTTTCTATACTAAGCTACACATTTTTATACTAAGCTACTAAAGTGCTTGTATCATAGAAACAGGACAACCAAAGTACATATTGATTATATTGATATTGAAATATATCAAAGATACATTGGTACCGGTGAGTGGTTGTAAACCCGTGCACTCGGCTTCCGTAACCACTGCCACTACACCTTAACCATCAACCTAACCACCAACTGTCTGCCAAACAATTGGTTTAACTAATTCCAGCAAATGCTCCTAATAAAAAATGCTGCAGAAGTAACAATAACCAGTAAGACATTTATTGGGCCAACTAAGTGACGGCGACTGGAAAAACCCTAATTAGACTCGTTTTTTTTAGTCGTCTGTACTCTTGGACTTACTATTGCTTACCATCGGGTCGAAGTCAGAAGTCAAGTTACAATAAAAAATAAATTTAAAAAAAAACAAGCGGAAAAGAGAGAAACGAATTTAAAAAAATACAATAAGAACGATTTTGAAAATATTGTATTATGTATATATGTACTTAGATATTATTATTGTAGTTATTATAAACACAAGAACAAGACATAGGCAATGAGAACAGTATTGTAAATAGCTCGAACTCCCAGGTGGGTAAGTTACAATTTACAATAATAACACCGAATCGTTAAAACGACGCGTGTACTAGAAAATGTAGCTGATAGAAAATTAACCACTTCGCATCCTTACTGGCATTAGGGTGTTAACACATTTTGCTATTCATTCTGTAGTGGAACTTATTATAACAACTTTTTAAGACATCAGTATGTCAGCCACGGTGATTCGCGTCATTCAGAAAGCGCAGGAGATCTACGACATGGTAAACGAACAGAAAGACGAGAAGTAGAGAAAGACGTCCGTAAATAACAACTTAAGTTATTTGTTGACTGACCAAACAGACCATAGGACTGAGCAATAGCCTCACAAAATTGAGGACTCTCTAGAAAGAGACAACGCGACTGAGTTAAACTGGATTTAATCAATCAAATTGTCACGCCTTTTTCCCACAGGGATTGGCAGAGACAATGGAGCGCAACTTGCCACGATCCTGACACAACTCCCTCGCTTCCTTCACATTCACAATTCTCTTGATACAAGCTCCATGGTTATGGGCTTAAACTGGATTACGGTCCATTAATGAAGGCGACTACTCTATTGCAGTTAAATAACTGCAAAGCAGTCGCATTGACTATGCCGCCTTAGTTGGAACCGGTAACTTTCAAGCTGATCCCGAAACGCGATTGAGTCACTTCACGGTTTGTACACTAACCAGGACAGCAGACTGGGACTATGACCGCAAACTGTTTGCTTGACACTATCTGTTTTTAAAGCGTTACTACAAAAAAAATATTATAAACATTTTTTTTAAATATTTGTATTCTGTCAAGCGCCATACTGTGGTATAGTCTGTCTAAGCCGGAATGACGCGCCCCTCCACTGCATTTACGCACACGAGCAAACATAAAATATGGATGCAACATATCGAAAATACAATTGTAATTGGTCATTCAGGTTGGACACAAAAGGAAGAGCACGCTGATGGAGTATAGTTAGTAATATTTGTATTCACACATTTAAATAAACTAATAAAGTGGAGGGGCGCGTCTTTTATAGTTAGACAAGCTATACTAAATTGACTTGAAACATGAGTAATGCCTGTTAAAACTGCTTTTGTGGTATCTAAACAGATTAATATGCAAATATGTTCACTGATTTTCACACAATGTAACAAATGTGAGCTCACCTTAAACAGTACGTCGTAAGCTTGGTAATGAATACTTCTGGAATATTTCTCACGATCGAAACCGATCCTAATGTATGCGTACACGCAGCTTCCTTGAGTGGTATGACCAGGCTGTTATACACCATTTGTTTAATTCCCGTTTGACATAGCCTTTTTTAAAATTCAACCATTCTACACTAAGTTCAAAGATATTCTAAGAAATTTTAGCAACAATTTTAAGGTTCTAAATCTTCCATATCTACGCCCAGGAATTATACTTTAAGTATGTATTTAGGTAATTGTTTTTAAACCTACAACTCAATTTAAAATCCTAGCTTAAGATTTAACCGCCTACGATCACTTAAATAAATAAAGTTTATCGATTAGTAATAAAAATAGGTCTTGTATAGGTTTATCTAGACAATTTTTATAACTAACTAGTATTGAAATTAAAAATTCAATACAATAGTTTTAAGTAACTTAAAACTCAACAATAATATGTACACAATTAAAATAGTTTTTAGTGAATTCATTGAAGCGTTAGGTATAGCATAAAACATTAAATTTCTAATTAACTTAACATCACATAAAGTAATGTGTAATTTTAAAAATCGTGATCGCAAAGCTCGTTCCAGGTGCGTGATTTGTGTCCATACGTGGAGCATCAAAACAAAAAGATCCAATAACGCCAACAAATACAAAGTCCACTTAGCCCCCCGTCCTTTTACAGCTGGCGATCGATCTACAATTACTGTCTGACAAGACAAGACAATACCCTCCGAAAATCGCATTTTCGTCCCTTTCTTTTTAAAGCAAATTACTCTACCTAATACTCGAGGCGACGACAGTTTTTATTTTATATATTTAAATTCATAAAACATATTAAATATATTTATTTTATTATGGCTCGACACAGTAACTGCAACTGGGCTGATGTTAAGCTGGAGTGTAGTCGTTGCATGGAGGTGACTACTACAGTTAAATGGCTGCAAGTTGCAGTTGCATCCACTATGATGGCCTATTAACTTAGAAAAAATACAGATTCTCGCCTTTAACCCTACCTAATGTTCCAGCAATAAAGTTTTATTCAAACTTGTCATCATTGTGTAAACCTGCATCGATTACGAAACGCAACTTGCCTATTTACATAGAATAGAAAATTCATCGGCGCAGGCGTGGCGTAGTGGTTGGGTTTGATTCCCGGTCGGAACAAATATTGGTTTCATAGCTTTTATTTGGTATATTTATTAATATGATTAAATTTATAAATATGTAAAAAAAGCGCGGATATTTGCTCCGGTTCTGAGTGTCAAAGAGTGGTGGGCAGTGTTGCCCAGTTTGCCGATCCGGGGTAGTACCACCACCCACAAGTATACTGACAGTGAAGTGACTTAGTCGCATTTCGGAATCAGCTAGTAAGTTGCCGTTTCCAACTAGTGGATGTGACTGCATCCCTCAGTTATTTAACAGTCATTCATGAACCGCACTCCAGCTTAACATCAGGCGGGGTGCTGTCATAATATCGAGTCACGTGTTATGGTCTGTACAATTGACAGTGGTACTAACTTCGAATCATCAGACTGAGAAAGTCAACACGGTCAGCCTGTCACTCTTGAATAGTTTCTAAATTAAATTAAAAAAATAGTTGTTTAGCTCTCGAACTACACTTAAGTAAAAGAATCGCGTGTCTCAGTGTCCTGTAAGTCCATGGGAAAGGATATACTTTTGGCGCGAATCCTGGGAGACTGCGAGAGGGTCTAGAGGGTAGTTAATTGTAGGGAAGAGGGGGGATGCCTTTGTAAATAGCCGCCGGGCAATTTGCGTATCGACTGCGTCTTGCAGCGATTGGTGCTGCGCGGACGGTACTTAGCTGCTAATTGCTCACTGTGTACTGGATGCAAAAGCAGTGTTGCTCATTGTGAAATATGTAACAATTTAGGTAGGTGATGCATTGTTTTTATTATTATTTTACTTAATGTATGACATTCCTTATAAAAATTTTGAAGAATTAAGATATGTTTTTTTTTTTATTTTTAAAGCCACATATGACAGCAGCCCGCCTAATGTTAAGCTGGATTTCGATTAATAAATAGAAGCTTTTGCTATTATAGTAGCAGTCGCATCCACTATGCCAGCCTAGTTGGATCTGGTAATTTTTAAGTTGATCCCGAATCGCCACAGAATTACTTCACGCTTTTTAGATATAAAAAGTTATTATTATCTCGGATCGGCAGACTGGGAAAATGATTACCAACTCTAAGTAGTCTTCCTACTACGCTAAGAAGTAGACAATAGACACAAAATAGGCATCCCAAATAATTTGACGACAGGCGTGGACGAACGGTTTAGCGACTGGTTTGTTGCGCGTAAAGTCCCGGGTTCGATCCCCGGTCGGAGCAAATATTTGTTTCATAGCTTTTATTTGTAATATTTAATAGTATTAAATATTGCAAATATTTGTTAATAAAAAAAAAAGAGATGGATATTTGCTTCGGGTCTGGTTACCAAAGAGTGGTAGGCAGTGGTACCCAGTCTGCCGATCCGAGGTAGTACCACCACTTACAAGTATACAGACCGTGAAGTGATTTGGTCACGTTTCGGGATCAGCTTGTAAGTTGCCGGTTCCATCTAGGCCGGCATAGTGGATGTGATTGCTACTCACAGTTATTGAATTGTAGTAGCAGTGACATTCATTCATGGACCACACTTTGGCTTAACATCAAGCGGGGTGCTGTCATATGTCGAATCACGATAAAAAAAAAAAAAACATTCTTATTATTACTTTCTTGTTTTTAAGTTACTGATTCGTAAATATGTCAGTTAGGTGGCTTACCTTGGGCAAAGCTACGACGACTAAGAAGAGTGGAATTTACGAGTACATGATCTATGTATTGAAGTTCATGGGTTACTCACTACTGTTACTAAACAATAGACCAGCTAACCAAACTTTCACGCCTCTGTTTTCATATAAATCCAGAGAGAAGAGAGCGTCACTTCCAATGGTCCTGACATTACTCTCCTCTTTCTTTTACACGCACAAACGAGGAAGACCCAAAAGATCAAATCAGGGACAATAAAAAAACAGGGAGCCTCGGTGCCCATAATATACTCGTTGTAAGAAGAGAATTGTGTATGTAATGGAAGTGTGTTAGGTCCGTAAAAAGTGGAGCTCCATTGTTTCTGCCTTATCCAGTGGGAATTGAAGCGTAATAATTTGATTGATTTGTTTTCATTATTACTTATATAAGTTCGTATGATTTTGCCAACGGTACACATTCAATGGGCAGGAGAACTTTCGTACTTTTAAATGGGCATTAAATTTGATGGAGTTTTCTGTAAAACACTTGTTAGTGAGTGTTGTTTCAGCCATATCAATACCGGTTATGCGTGATTTTTTAGTTATATTCACTTTTCATCGTTAGACTTTCCATGTAGGCTATATATCTTTGAATGTATAGCTTACTCAATGCCTTGGATCCTTCGAACGATGCGTAAAGGGGCATAGTGCGGGTCACTGAGGCAAAGGTAAACTGACTCAGGTCTTTCAGTTTTTAGCACTCTTGGACCTCTACTTGCATACCAGATATCTACTAGATTTGTTTTTAATTATTTATATTTATTTATTAATCTTTTAAGCAGCTTGGTATCATAAAACAGGACGACAATAGTATTATACATAATATATTTGATAAACTGTGGTTGACCATAGTTTATCAAATATTTTGAACATAGTCTGATTCGGAAGTTTTCTGCTACTTTTATCAGTTTACAAGTCTTTCTTATCACGTCCTATGCTAAACAATCCCATTACTGATTTGAAGTTCATTGGAGCACAAAATATTGATCATATTACTAGAATAGCAATCTACTACTCGAGTTAGTTGAAATCAAACACGCGTACAAATTTGTTAATAACTTTTTACAATTGTATGTGGGTTTGTGTCTGGGCGGTCCGCTCGTCATAGTCTGTCATACAGCCATTGTCGAAATGACCAAACACCATGCAGATTTGGTCGCAAATATTAAAACTATAATTGTATTACAATTGCTGCGTGAAATTCGCTCATAATTGCTCTAACAAAAGCTTCAATGGATTTGACATTTAGCTGTTTTGGCCGCGGCCTTTGATGGTGGACAGCCACCCATTGTGCACGAGCCATTGTTTAGTTTATTGTATTGCAGTTTTTATTTAGCAACCGAATTTAATACTCCGACTGTTGTAAAAAACTCGCACATTTAACAATAGCTATTTATCTCTCGATACTAAATTAGAAGTAAATAACAGATTAAATACGTGACGTTGGCCTTAAAAATATTTAAATAAATAAAATATAAATTGTTTTCCTGTACATTCCAAAGTAGGTAATATTATAATATTTATATCGCTTTCGTTAAATTTCTCATTACCGAAATCATTACATTTATAAGTAGTAAGTGGATAAATATTAAGAGTTTTGTTAATAAATAATTCAACATTAACTTTCTTTAAATTACACGCAATGTATTCCATCGAATAAAAATTCTCGGGCGTGGCATATCGCACGTTTGGTCACATTCCTTGTAAACTACCCGCACGCATTTCACACAAAAAAAGAAGTGCACTTATTTGCCCTGAGGCAGTCAATGCGAGCGGTCGTGCCGTGTCCCTTCTCAATTGTGGGAATATTTAAATGTCATGCCGGCATCGATAAAGTGTAACAATAGCGTCTACCCTAAGGACGAGTACATTTATGAAAGTAATGGATTTATTTTCAGATCAAAAGAAAAATGAGCTCTGAATTGTGTAACCCTGGGATTTTAGGTCAAAAATAATTTAAGGCTCATTTATATAAAAGCATAAATGGAGTTAACTTCTCAAAAATAAATAAAAAGCTGCAGGGTAAAACACCATTAAAGATGGACCATTTTTTTAACTTCACATTCGGCACGAGCTATTTTTCCCCCAATTAGTATTTTTTATATTTCGTATCAAAGAGAGAAAAAAATTAAAGACAATAATTTTGCTAAATTCAAAATGACGGGTTAGGGGGCAGAAAAGAACCATAAAGTAGCGGGTCCATATGCCACACTGGACCATTACCCGGTTAATAACAGTCTGCGAAATGTTTCATAGGCCCTACATAATGACGGTCGGTATTCTTAATCGGTCCGCATAATAATTGCACCTTCCACTTAAGCGTTCATAAATCATAGACGTGATTAGAGATATCAAGGATTTGCGGGACGTTTTGGTTTCCAGTAATGACCGTGCCTTGTGCCTTTTTTAGTTAACTAATTAATTTGAAATTGATGTTTTAATTTAGGTTCAAATGTTTATATATATCTGTGTTGTTGTTTCTATCTATCACCAATATCATTAATCTTTAGTTCAACCTTCAATATCTAGTTAAACAGTCGTATTTTTTTTATTGTGACTCGACATCTGACCTCACCCGGCTTGATAGTAAGCAAGAGGAGTGCCGACGACTTTAAAAACCGAGTCTTATCTAGTCCTTTATGTTTTGATAGATATACCTACATAATGATCACAAGACGATTAATTTATGAGCTACGAGTATTTGTGAATAAATAACGAAAATATGTTTAATTTAACCAAAATGTAACTAGCTTAGTTTTACCTTAGCGAATATATGTATTTTTATTAATGAATCAATTTTATATATGTGCTTAAATAATAAAATGCGATGATCTCACTTAGTCATATTCGAATGGTATTGATTATTTTATACTTATATTTAAATGGAACATTGTTACAAAATATAAGGATAAAGAAAGGAACGTCGCCTTGTTTTAGATATATTAAAATAATAGTAAATAATAATATTATTCCTTAATTGCATTCTACATTGGCGAGCTAAAACTAAACTAATGAACAAAAGAACATTGATTTACAAGAGATTTATAGGTCAGTAATAAGTAAAATAATAATATAGGGGCGAATCTAATTAAATCGAAGACATTCACAGGAAAGCTGGGTCAGCACCGGTCATAACCGTAGAGCTTGTATGAATAGAGTTATAGATAGATGTTAGGGAAGCGACAGAGTCATATCAGCATCGTGGGAGGTGGCACTCTTATGTCTTAACAAAGACTACAGAAACATACTATTATTGACTGCTACAAAATAATATTATACGAATAATTCAATTTTTCAATCTAAATTTCGTCACGCTTCAATTTTCACAGAAATAGGCGCGCCATGGAGCATCTCTCTCACTTCCTTCACATCCACAATTCTAGTATTTTCTTAGATTTTGCGCAAACATTGATTATTGAATTAAACCAAAAATAAACGCGATAGTACGCCGCATAAAATTTGTTTCATTCAATCAACAATTCTCTTAATTCGTAATAGAAAACTCACAATAAAATGAAAAAGCTTTGTATTTAAAAAGTCAATGGATTCATTAAGAATCTCTAAATAAAATGGCGTCATCACTACGTCAGAGTCAGTGCCCACATTGTCTTTCATCAAGTGTCGTAAGATTACAATCAAATATAAAGGTATGTGAATTAGACAATACTTGTCAGAATTGAAGCTTCGAATGGGCTTCAAGGTGATGACCTGAGCAATTAGAGTAGTTTAGGAATTGTTCCATTTACAATTCAAAACGATAGGTTTTTAAATGTCAAAGTTATTAAGTGAATTGCCGATACAATGGCCTTATTTTTCAATTTAATTTTCATTTAAGTGCGGTCCAGGAATGCAAGCGACTGCTACTACAGTTAAGAACTAGCAAATAGTAGTTACATCCACTATGCTGCCCTACTTTCAAGCCCTACGGTCCGTACATTTGAAAGTGATGAACTAGCCTGGATCGGCAGACTGGGCACCACACGACAACCAGACCCGAAGCAAATATTCATTATTTTCTCTCTCTTATTTTCATTAACAAAGATGTACCTATTTGTAAATTTAATCAAATTATTAAATATTACAAATAAACACTATGAAACAAACATTTGTTTTGACCAGGATCCGAACCTGGGACTTTCCTCCTAACGGACTGGTGTGTTAAACATTACGCCACGTCTGTCGTCGAAATTGCATGGTATAGGAAGGAATTAAGTTGGGCGTGTTTTCGATCGACTTTCTGCGTATTCACAACTTGTTTATATACTTATACTTAGTGCGTCTTTTTGCATGATATAAGCGGCTATATCGTGGTCTATTCAGCTAATCCTTTACTAATTCTTACATCACTAGAACAACCACACTTATTTTTGTTTTTGTTATAATCTGTTGCACACTATTGCATTTGCTAATTACCTTGTATATGATTGTTGGCTCCACAATTTTTTATATATGAAATGTTAAATTATCTGTTGAGTCTTAAATAAATATGGATATTTTCTATAAATGTTAACATAACACAAGTGGAATGCTTTGCCAGCCCATGTGTTCTCTCCCTCCTATAACCTTGGATCCTTCAAGCGATGCGTGAAGAAGCACCTTTGGCCGGCATAGTGACGGCGGGTGAGACAGCCGCGTACTAACTCGGTTGTTTCAGTCGTCGGCACTTTTGGATCTCCTCTTGCTTATCATCAGGCAGGTCGACGTCAAATGTCGTGTCACAATAAAAAAAAAAACTGACAAAATTTCTACGACAGATATTAAATATACTTAGGTAATAAGTAAATAAATGGTGTAAGTATAAAATTATAGCATTGTCATACCACATATTATTACATCAAGTAGGTATTGCGGACAGTCTGCGCCCGCGCATCAAACTTATTCGCGGTTATCGTACAATCGAGCGGAGGCGTTCCCAGTTACCGACCGATTGGGGATTTAAAAAAACAATGCTCACTTCGAACTGAGAACAATTTATCTTGAGGTTAAGTTTAAGTTAATTTAGGCTTGTCAACAGACTGTGAAAGGAAGGCGATTACAGGAAAACGCTCATTTGTTTAACTCCATTGTTGATGAAACTTAATTTAGTTTCTTTGTGCGGTTTGTGATGTGTTTTCTTAAATTAAGTGGATAATTTAAAGCCGTCGACTACAGGCTCGTAATGCAAAATACTTAAGCCTACTTTTTAATTTTTACGCCTCCGTTACCACAGGGATAGACAGACGGCTTGCCACTAGCCACTAGCCATGATATTACATATATTTACTAAGTGTGGTAGGCAGACAGTTATTATTAACAACAAACATCAACATGATGCATTAAGGCCCTCTACAAGTGTTTTTTTCATTTTTTGACATCTGACCCCGACCTATGGTAAGTAGGAAGTGGTCCGAGGGTGCCGACGACTGTAAAAACCAAATTTTCACGGCTGCCACGGTCGCCATGACTATGTCGGCCAAAGGTGCTTTTTCACGCATCGCTTGAAAAATCCAAGGCTATAGGATGGAGATATAAACTTCGATTTTTAGTCATAATTAAATATGTATTAATTAGGCCTAATGACTTTGTAAAGGCCTTGTTACAAGCTTCCGCAGGTTCCTCTTTGGTTCATACAAGTTTATAACATTAACGAGATGTCTAGTTCGCATCAATCATTTTCTTGACTTTTAATGATAGACTTCGGCTTCAACTCTCATCGAAAATACGAGACAAAATTCTAACTATATTATGAGAAGCTATTTTTAATAATGGGTTCCGTGACGAACTCGTATTATTCTTTTATCATATTAATCTATCAAGCTTTGTACAAATGACCAAATTGTACAGAATATTTCTAATCAATCAATCAATCAAATTGTCACGCCTTTTTGCCCCAGGGATAGGAATGGAGCGCCACTTGCTACGATCTGGACACAACTTCCTCGCTACTTTCACATCCACAAATTACTTCATAAAAGCTCTAGGCAACCCAGCTTTTTTGAGGATGTCTCCGATTTCGCAAATTTTGTCTATTGGAGTAGGTAGTCGTCTTTATTCATGGATCTTACTCTAGCTTAACATCAGGCGGCATACCTTCATTATGTACATATCAATCAATCAGTTAAATTGTCACGCCTTGTTCCCATAATAAAATGTACATACATATGTTATAATAAAAAATAAATAGATAAATATAAGTTTATTGATTTGTCTACAGTCCCTACTTAAAGTACCTACTTGTATCAAAGAAACTTGTCTTCCAGTCGTCCAATGAATTTAATATCACTTTTATACACAAAGATACATATTAATATCTCCATGACATATATGTTACTGATTCAGCACTGTAAATCAATTCCAATAAATCAATCAACCAAATTGTCACGACCTTCTCCCACAGGAATAGGCATAGAATTGTCTCCATTGGGATATCCATAAATATTTATTTACTTATCGATGATATACGATTGTTTCTAAGAATTTATTCAATCATACCTAACCTAAATTACAAATATAAAAAGCATATAATTACGCATACATTAGCTACAAGGAAATTCCCTTGACATGCGAGTAGACCACCGAATACGTCTTAACAATGACAACCTAACTAATTCATTTGATTGATGACTACTGAACAAAAATAATCCGACATATTTGAAACCCATTTAAAAAATGCAATTTAAACGTGACTAAGTTAATTGGATTTGCAATTTTGTTTTCTCCATCGCAATTGAGTCAAATGAGAGAGAGGTGCGATAAAAAGATGTATTCCGAATTTAAAATTGGTGTAGATTATTTCTTGTCAAATACTTATAATCTTTATTTCATCATCAAGTTAGTTACTGATGGCCAGGGCCGTCTTTACCCGGGGGTTCAAGGGCTGCAGTGCACCCGGGCGCAGAGTCCTAGGGGGCGCATGCCGACCGCCATAAATTTCGATAGGTACCTACTACACTGAGACCACGCGAGCGGAGCCTTGATTTTCGCACCCCGGCGCTGAATATGCTTAAGACGGCCCTGCTGATGGCCATAGAGCTGTCCCAGTGATGACCTCAATAGCCTAAAAGAATCACCATGTACCCAGCGGTTTTTTAGCTGCTTTTAAAGTTAGGACACTATTTGTTTTACGGGCTATGTACCCTGTAGATATTTTCTGTTTATATAATCTTATTTACAAGTATTATAGATAGGTATAACATTTTCTTCTTCCACAGAACTAAACTTCATTTAACTAATATTTGATGTGTTAAACTCCAAAGTCAAAGGGTAAGTCTTCGATTAAGTCAGACTAAGTATATATAGGTATTTATATACAGGTATTTATCCATTATTCCACATCTAGTTTTCACAAACAATTATATTTATCAAAACTGAACTTTACTTGTAAATTATTGAATTAATCTATTAATTGATTGTATAAATCGGAGACATTCTCAAGACAGCTGGGTTGCCTAGTGGCCTAACCGGTTAGTTTGTATGAAAAGAATTGTGGATGTGAGGGAAGCGAGGGATTGTGTCAGAATTGTGGCAAGTAGCGCTTCATTGTCTTTACCTATCCCTATGGAAAAGGCGTGACAATTTGTTTATCTCGTCGCTACATTATCGCTATAATTTGTAATTTTTAAACTTAATCACTTTCTTTGATATATTTTTTTCAATCAAAACAATCAAACTATCACGCCTACTTCCCACAAGGATAGGCACAGACAATGGAGCGCCACTTGCCACGATCCTGACACAACTCCCTCGCTTTCTTCACATCCACAATTCTCTTCATACAAGCTCTAAAATTTATTGCATTTTCCGCCACTAACTAAAAGTTCGCAATAATGCCAAAGCTTTGGCTGGTATGAAGCGCGCCTTTTGTCATTCTAAAGTTTTATAAATGAATAAATTTTTCCATTCCTACAACAGATGATCTGGAAGGGCCAGATCATCTCAACCCTTAAAACTGATACCATCGCTACTTTTGTAAGTAAATTAATCTATGTTTTGCCTAAATTACCTCAAGATAGTCTTCCCCTAAGCTTAAGCTCACCTTATCGAAGCTCACTACATTTATACCACCTTATAAATTTTTGAGATCTTAGTTCTTTGAATATAAACAAAAAAATCGCTTACCAAATACAGGAAAAGTCAATTGATGTATTGTTTAGTAAATAATCATTTGAATGCATTATTTGGTTGCGTGTATTTTTTGCCCTAAACTCAGTCTTCAAGGTGAGATCGATCATTTTGTTTTTCATCCACGAACAATGCCTCAAGCTTAAATTCATCACATGGTAATTAGATTTATGTCTGTCGGTGTATTCTACGCATTATGTTCGTAACAATACACATTTACGGATCGTGTAACTATGATGGTACCTACCCCGCAGAAGAAATTGTTTTGTATAAAATATCGTTTTCCGTCTGAACTTACTAATTTACTAAAAAATAATGAAATAAATGAAATGAATAAAAATGAAACTACAAAGAAACAAAAGTACATTTTTACATAGTTTTATAACATGTTTTATGACTCGATATCTGACCTGCAACACCTAACTGATTATACGCCTTTTTCCCACAGGAATGCGCAGAGACAATGGGGCGCCACTTGTCACTGCCAAAACTTCCTCGCTTTCCTTACCTCCACAATTATATTCATACAAGCTCTCCGATTATGGACACTTGACAAACTTTATTTATGGTTGGTTTATTATAATAGGTATGCTGTACATAGAAACAGGACAACCAAACTACATATATCAAATATACATTGGTACTAGTAAGTGGTTTCGAACCTGTGCTCTCGGTTTGCCTGACCATTGCACTGCCTCTACACCACTATACTTATCAACTTTAAAGGACATCATTTATTTTGAGCTTTCATGAACTACTTTTGTAATGTCAAATGATGAAAAAAATATATAAATAGTAGTTTCGATACTTGTATTAATAAACCTAACAACAATTTTGCTTTTAATTGCTGTGCAATTGAGTTATGGATTTTGTATAGTCTGTCAATCACAAAGACACGCCTTATTAAACTGCTGCGTTCTGCTTTAAACTGTAATAATTAGGTATTGTTTGATAATTTTGCACACCTAAACTATGCTTAATAAAGGATATATTTCAATTACATTGTAATCTTCGTTCATAAAACTATTTCATAATGTATAAGCAACTGTTAATACAATTAAGCCCAAATCCCCATACAATATGAATGATGTGTCCTTTTACGTAAAAACTCCAACTCTACACTACATACAATGTCATGTATTGTAGCTACCAACATGTAATATTGAAGACAGAGTAACATAACAAACCCATGTGTTAGGTAAATTGTGAGTCAGTCTGGCCCCAATTTGGCATTGGCACGCTAATGGCACTCATTGCACGCCAATCAGTTTAGCACTAGCACATTTGCCCATCGCATTATGCCATACGGCCAATGCTAATTTGTGGAGATGGCACGCGCCTTCAAATTACACACGAGAATTACAAATTTGATTAGTTATACTTACGGTATGTAGGTATGTGTGTGTTTTTATTACGATGAAAATGAAGAGGTTTCACGCAAAAGGCAGCGTGGGATGTCCACTTACAAAGATGGACCGCAGTGGTAGGCCGATCTGGGGTAGTACCACCACTTTAAGTATACAGACCGTGAAGTGATTTGGTCACGTTTCGGGATCAGCTTGTAAGTTGCCGGTTCCAACTAGGCCGGCATATTGGATGTGACTGCTACTCACAGTTATTGAAATGTAGTAGCAGTGACATGCATTCATGGACCACACTTCGGCTTAACATTAAGCTATCATATGTCGAGTCACAAAAAAATGTACTGCTTTGCTTAAGATAAGCTTAAGGAGCTCTTTAAGGTGTGATTCCGCCAGCGACTGCAGACTGCAAACTGCACTACTTGTTTGTATGAGATTGATTCCGTGAAAGGCGACACTAGTCTGCAGCCGGCGCATTAATGTTGTTTCCAAACATCATGTGACCGCCGATGAAGACGGTCTTTGAGGGTTCGCTGATGGTGTAGGGGTGTGCTGGTGGATCTGGAGTGTGCTCCTTGCTCTGTTTGCTATGCGTTTCCTGGGGTCAGGAAATCGAGCGTGGCGGTCGGTCTATGACTGACCTCCAAAATGGCGGAACCTGGGTGACGCGACAAATTCAAACCAAAATAACGGACTTACCCTTTTTTCAGTCGTCGTACCACCACGGCCAAGCGGGTTCAAAGGATTTCTCTTGATGCGTATGGTTTTCTGCTCGATCTCCCAGTTGATGTGCAGATCACCGTGATGCGATAGGTTCGCTGCGTTTTGATGCGAGTTCGCGCGCGGACAAGACCTTGCTTCTTGTCGCGAGACCGGTACGTAGAGGAAGCAATGCGTTGGGATGCGAATTCGCGAGCGGACAAAACCGCTGCTTCTTGTCGCGAGACCGGCCCGGAGAGGACTGCGATGCGTTTGGGCGGCCGGTCAAAGCGGCAGCGACAGAAACTTTAGGCGCCCGCCATATTGGCTGAACAGCCGCGAACCCCGGCCACCGATCTGACGTCCGTCATAGACCGCGCCAATTTTGGCGCGAACATGCCCGCCCCCTTGAAAGCATCGGCTTTCAACAAGGAACACACCAGACACGAATATGGCGGACCAAATGGCCAAGCGTTTTCTTTAGCAAAGGTAAAGCTGGGTATATAACCCAGAATGCGGTTTCCTCAGCGAGGAAACATGGTTAACCCTAAACATGGGTTAACCCAGATGCGGAATCCATGGGCCTGACCCATGGATGCGTTTTATTGGGGCGCACCCCAATATGCGTTCATTCACAGCGTGAATGAAAGTGGGAAGACCCCACGATGCGTTGAATAGTGGGAAAGACCCACGATGCGGATGAAGAGTGGGAAGGACCCACGATGCGGTTGAAGAGTGGGAAGGACCCACGATGCGTATGCTTAATTAAAACAATGTGGTTACCGCCTAAACACATTGTTGTGGGTTAATTAAGCGGGAAGAATGAGAATGCGTGTGGTCCCTAACCCGACCGGGTTAGGGGAAGAAAAAGAATTAAAGTGAGTTATTGCGAGGGAAGGGTACATAAACGCACTACCGGGCGTTTGTATGTACCTGAAGATGTTCTCACAGACGCAACACGGACTACTCCATCTGCGCCTGGATGAACTGCGGAAATAATGCCTAATGGCCAACATACTGGTGGTACATTGTCTGTGACAATCAGTACCACGGAACCAACAGTAATGGGATTAGCTGGGGTGTTCCATTTGCTCCTGCTCTGTAGTAGATGTAAATACTCTAATCTCCAACGTTTCCAAAAACCTTGGACCATGTTATTTATTAAGTCGAAACGGTTTGCAACGCTTATTGGTTCATTGGATACGTCATATGCTGGTAAATATGTAAGTGGCGCAGACATTAAAAAGTGAGCGGGAGTCAGGGCAGCGGGCTCTGATGGATCCTCGCTCAATAGCGTTAGCGGTCGCGAATTCAAAATAGCCTTGTATTTGAATTAAAAGCGTGTATAACTAGTCTTTTGATAACAACTGTTATACGATATAAAATGCGTTATAATTAGATCAATTAAGTGATCTCTGCGTGGTAGTAGAATAAAATGAGCTTCGGTATAAGCTAAGTCAGCATATCGGAGCCGACCTCCGACTCTGATAATGCCGTTATGCGGCAGAATTTTAAAAACGATAAATATAAACAATTATGCGTAATAGTTTAGTCCAAGAAGACTTTTTTAAAGCTAGCGAATATAATATATGCAGCGTATTATTAAAATTAAGAATTATGCTAAAATGAATTAATTACCTTTAACTTAGAGCGAACTATGGACTGTATAGCGTGTAAATTAAAATTAAAAATTATATCGAAATGATTGCCCTTTAACTTCCGGAAGAGTAACTTCCGGTTGGCGAAATAATTTTAACCTGCGATTGTAATTTGGCGGAGATAATTCTAAAGTAGTACTAACTGCATACAAACTAACTGGCGATTTGGGGGTAATCGACATTAATGAATGAGTCACTTTTCCTATAAGTATATAACCGAATATGGTTTCGAACGCGGTTGGTTGGTCGGCTTTACCCGACACTCGACCAGGCAATAAAATATCGCCAAAAACTAAGCCCCCTAACAATAAATTAATTTTCCCCGGAATGTGGAAATTATTATCAGCAAGTTTTATTTTCCTAATATATTTAAGTGATGAACGATTTATGCCAACAGAAGGTAAATCGTCGGTAATGCGATCGATGACGTAAGCGTCGACATCGATAAATATTTTTTTATCAAAGCGTGAGAATAATCTTAAGGAGACCATTCCTCTTATTGGGTTTGATGAACATCCTATACCTTTCACCACACCTACGTTTACAGGTTTTATGCTTAACCCTAACATGCGAATACATTCTAGTGTTATAAAACTACTCTGAGAGCCTGGGTCTATCAATGCACGAACTTGTTGTTCGTGTCCCTTTATATCTAATGTTTTCATTTGCGCTGTACCCAAAATACAAGTCTCACTTGTTGTGGAAGCCTGAAT
This sequence comes from Tinea trinotella, assembly GCA_905220615.1. NCBI lineage: Eukaryota > Metazoa > Arthropoda > Insecta > Lepidoptera > Tineidae > Tinea > Tinea trinotella. The sequence goes on along the minus strand of HG992321.1, from coordinate 5,553,189 downwards.
ATTGCATAGCGAAGTGGGCGTGTCCACTATGTGTTCTTTAGAACTAGTTGAATGAACAATAGGTATTTGCGCGGGTAAATTATTTTCAGGTTTGTCATACACCTGCGATTGCGCTCGACTATTCGAGTGCGAGCGAGACGGACTGCCTGATGGGCATAGTAATGAATGATGTTTGCGGTTGCAATATTTACAGTTATATATAGATTTACAATGTTTATTTATATGAAATAGACTTAAGCAATTTAAACAACCGTTATTTTGTTTAACTATATTAGAGCGGACTTTAGTATTTAAATCTAAGAATTTAGGACACTTATATAATTGTGTATGCGTGTTTTGTTTACAATAAATACATGATAAAGAACTTCTAGATATAAAGGAATGCGTATAAGTTTGTTGTTTTCTATGCGAAGTTGTCTGATTAGTCGTCACTGATTTGACATTAGCGGAGCGTTCTAATATCTTTGACTGCTCTTGCAGGAAAGATACTAGCTGTTCATAGGTCGGTATAGTGGAGTCACGGTTTGTCATTTCAAAGGCACGTGACGTTTCCGGATCTATTTTCTTTAATGCGATGTGAAGTAAAATGAAATTCGACAAGTCGTCTAAATTTAAAAGTTTTAAACTGGCAGCGGCTGCGGCATATCTGTCCAAGAAAATATCTATATTTTTGCTTGACGCCGTCTGTAAAGGTTTAAAATCTAATATCCTGTCTAAATAGGCACTTGCTTGACAACGTTTGTCGTCGAATTTATTGATTAATGTGTTCCAAATTAATTCGTAATTGTCCGCGGTGGGTGCTATCCCAGCGCAAGCGGACAGAGCTCGACCAGACAACTTGCTTATTAAATACTGAATGCGATCATTATTAGATAAGCCCTGATTTAAGTGTATACTATTTTTAAAATTTTCATAAAATAGGGGCCACTGTAGTGGATCCCCTGCAAAACCCAATAACTCCAGTTTTGGCAATTTTGCGACATTATTATTTCTAATTGTGTTTGAATTTAATGACTCAGTACTTAGCGATGCGTTTTGTTTTTGAACACGTTTGATGAAACAATAGACGTCCTCAAACGATGCCCAACTTTGATAGTTAGGTACATAACCCGAGTTTAACGTGATCTCCAACTCGTTTATCCTATCTATAATTTGCGTGAATTCTGATCTGATACTGTCAATAGAATCAATACTGGAAAGAAACAATTCTTTGGCGACGCTGTCAACCGCAACATTTTTTGCTTTGTTGTATATCGATTGCATTCGACCAAAAATTGCATCTCTTTTTGCGTAAAATAGTTTAAGGTTTCTTTGGATTTTCATCTCTTCCAAATTCTCTTTAACCTCTTTGGTAGACTGAGCCATTTTTAAATAAATTAAAATTTAAAATATATTTAAATTAAATATGCGTACTATTGCGAAATTAAATTATAAACTATAAAAGTTGCCACAGGGATAGGCAGAGACAATAGCGTTTAACTTCACGAAATATATATGAACAAAGTATATATTTATAAATAGTAGGTGGGTAGGTAATAGGTAAAATGCGCGAACAAAAGTAGGTAGGTAGCGATATTACTTAAAAATAAAAAAGTAACAAAAATAACTTTTTTTACATGCGGGTAGATTTATAAGTCTAGCGAAAAAACAAACTTTATTTTATTTTCATAACCGGTTCTTCAATATTTTTTGTACAATATTGTTTCTTAAAGACACGAGCCATAAAATACTTTGCGATTGTGAATAAACCATCAAGCCTCTGCGCCCGCGGGTTGGCAGAGGGCACAGTAAAATATCACAACAGTATGCGGGTTTGCGAAATGTTTATTTTACCGTTAGTTTTAACGGGAAAAAAGGTGTTATCAATAGCTAGGTATATTGATAACTGGCGTAACTTTAGTTTTAGGGCGTTAATTATGCGTTGAATGCGTGTTAGTTGTTTTATGCGACTAGATAGTGAATGCGAAGAATTGCGAACTATTGTTACCGTAAAATAATGCCACTGCAATTAGCTACAGGACATTCACGCTTTTACGACAACGTTTATGCTGTGTGCAGAACAAAATAGTACGATGGTCAAGTTGACCTCCGTACCTTTGTATTTTGAACAGCTGAACCTAACTTTTACTATGAATCCAATGAACCAAAATGCGTTAAATTTCGAATTAATACGAAGATTTAAAAATAACAGAGCGTAGAAATGGAACCACTAGCGAAGATGCGGGTAATGCGGGAATTTAGAGATTCTAGGTTGGATAACACCAATCCAGGCCTAGAACCTGCTAAAACCTCGAGACACTGATGGTCAGTGGCTCGATTGAGACGTTAGATACGGCTCAATGTAAGAATAAAATCCGGCTCGAAGGACCATAAAATGTGACCGCCGATGAAGACGGTCTTTGAGGGTTCGCTGATGGTGTAGGGGTGTGCTGGTGGATCTGGAGTGTGCTCCTTGCTCTGTTTGCTATGCGTTTCCTGGGGTCAGGAAATCGAGCGTGGCGGTCGGTCTATGACTGACCTCCAAAATGGCGGAACCTGGGTGACGCGACAAATTCAAACCAAAATAACGGACTTACCCTTTTTTCAGTCGTCGTACCACCACGGCCAAGCGGGTTCAAAGGATTTCTCTTGATGCGTATGGTTTTCTGCTCGATCTCCCAGTTGATGTGCAGATCACCGTGATGCGATAGGTTCGATGCGTTTTGATGCGAGTTCGCGCGCTGACAAGACCTTGCTTCTTGTCGCGAGACCGGTACGTAGAGGAAGCAATGCGTTGGGATGCGAATTCGCGAGCGGACAAAACCGCTGCTTCTTGTTGCGAGACCGGCCCGGAGAGGACTGCGATGCGTTTGGGCGGCCGGTCAAAGCGGCAGCGACAGAAACTTTAGGCGCCCGCCATATTGGCTGAACAGCCGCGAACCCCGGCCACCGATCTGACGTCCGTCATAGACCGCGCCAATTTTTGCGCGAACACATCATATTTATAATTTTTGACTTAGCAAATGCTGATCATCGCAATAGCGTCGCCTTGCACAAATTCAAACTCATACGAACCAGTAGTGCGGTCTGCGATCTGCAGTCGCCGGCGGAATCACACCTTTAACCTTGTTCCTACCTCGTCATTTGAATCTCGTAATACCCGCACAGGTCTGGGATGCATTCGCATTCTGTTGAACTAAAAAGTCCAACAATCAATCGAAATGCTTTACCAGACCATAACGATCAAAGTACTTACACATAATAAAAAAACATACATTGGTACCGGTGAATGGTTTTGAATCAGAGGCTCCTAATTTGCGGGGCCATTCCACAACCACTACACAACGATGGCCTCTAAAAATTAAAAAATATATATAAATGAATATTATTATTAATTATCTCACATCAAGTATTATTGAATGCTACTTAAATTTCAATTAGTACCAAAATCCAAATAATGAGCGTGATTGAACAATTTAATGATACCAACACGTGAAACAGCGACTAAATTGTTTTTATTTGTAGTTTCCTATTGTGTATCACACGATATAAATGCATGAATATATCATTAGTCAAAAAATCTTCCGGCATATACACTAATACATAGGTACGATCTTATTAAAATTGTATATTAATTGTGTATTCAATTCGTGTGAGACTGTGCTTTAGGTAGATATAAACATTTGTTTCATAGCATTTATTAAAAATATCAATCAAATCAATCAAATTGTCACGCCTTTTTCTCACAGGGATAGACAGAGACACCAGAGCGGCACTTGTCATCCTGACACAACTTCCTCGCTTCCTCCACATTCTAAATTTTTTTCATTCAAGCTCTGGTGTTTTGGGCACTAGACAACTTAGGTTTCTTGAGGATGTCCCGATTTGGTTGGCAAACACCCTTAAGGCTGCCTTGTTTAACGCATCCATTCATATGAGATTTATAAATTCTTTTCGTCAATCTACTTTCACTCATCCTTTCCATGTGCCCAAACCATAGAAGCATTCCTTTGTCAATCCTTGTCACTACATCCTCTTTCAAACCACTTCTATTGCGCACTGCTCTATTCCCTATTCTATCCGCTATCGTCACTCCACATACACTCCTTAACGACCGCATTTCTACAGCGTTAATTCTACATTCATGCTCCTTCTGACACACCCAACAGTCACTTCCATACATTAATGTAGGACCAAGCACCGCATTCTTAGATTTTGTGTAAACATTGATTAATGAATTAAACAAATATTATGCGGCTTACTATCGCGTTTATTTTTGGTTATTGATATACAGTAGAACCTCGATAAGTTAAAGTCCAAGGGAAACACAAAATATTTTAAGTTATAGAGGTTTTAAGTTATCAAGGGTTTATGTTAGGTAAAGGTTAATATAGAGGTATGTACGTACATGTTTCTATGTACCCTTGCTCCCATTTTTACTCGAATGCATCAGAAGGATGGGTTCAATAAAATACTGAAAATTAAATATGTAATCATATTTATTCACATTACTTACATTACATAAAAATAAAACAACAACTAAAGGTTTAGTCTACTTAAAAAAATCTGTGATTTTCTTTTGTTCTTTTAGTTACTGAGGGCCTATACAGAGATTATTTATTTAAGTTATAGAGGTTGCGTATTTTAAGTTACAGAGGTTTTGGGCTCTGATGGGAAGGGAACATAGTATTTTTTGAAGTAACAGAGGTTTTTATGTTACCGAGGTTATCGAGGTTCTACTGTACAACTTTTTATTGTTTTTCTTATTTTGACGTTTTGAGAGCTTTGCAGCTATCGTGGTAACCAATTGTAAAATCAATAACGCGATTTGTTTAATTCATTTAGCAACATTTGTTAAAAAAATATTTGCTGATATTTGCTCCGGTTCTGATTTTTAAATTCTGACATATGACAGCACTTCGCCTGATTTTAAGCTGGAGTGCGGTCCATGAATGGAGGTGACTGCTACTACAGATAAATAACTGCAATAGCAGGCCACAATGTGTCGGCCTACTTTGAACAGTCACTTCATGATACTACTCCGGATCGTCTGATTGGCACCACTGCCTACTTCGACAATCAGGGGGCTGACCGCGCACTTCAATGTGAATGAAAATTAAATTCATTTCCATTTGTCTAAAAGCTACGCGGTCGCTGTTAGCGTCAAAATAATGTTATTCATTGGGATAATGAGTTTCAGTGAGTTTGAACTGACAATGAAAATGAACATTCTCAATGCGTTGCGCGGTTGCAATTTTAATTTTGAGGCTCATTTGTATTTCAATTGTCAAAACGAAGCTGATTCTCATCGTCACTGAAGTTACACGGTCGGCCCACAGGCATAGAGCAAATAGCAAAGACTCGGTTTTTAAACTCGACGGCAATCTTGAACCTCCTCTTAACATCAGGCGGGTCGAAGTCAAATGTCAAGTCACAATAAAAAAAGCTTTTTTTACTTTTTAAACAAAATAGGTAAAACCGTTTTCAATTTGTTATATTACACCATTTCACGCTCTTTTCCAATAACGGTGTAGCTGTGATAATTAACGAGCACAAAATTCATGTCAAACGCAATCGAGTCAGTCGTCTGTTTGTGTCAAAGTTGACAAATATGCGTACAGTGACAAGCGAAACGTCAAACGTGAGTTAGCAAATCTTCGCCGTTTCGTTTTCGGGGAGGGAAAGCCTTTGTTTATTTGTATTGAATGTCTAGTTTAAAATTATTACGTTGGTAAATTTTCGACGACAGGCGTCGACGAATGGTTAGCGACTAGTTTGTTGAGCGTAAAGTCTCGGGTTCGATTCCCGGTCCAAGCAAATATTTGTTTCATAGCTTTTATTTGTAATATTTGATAATAATTAAAAAGAGGTAAATATGCTGTCATATGTCAAGTCACAATAAAATAAAAATAAACTGATAATACTTAATTAAAATAGTTTCGGTTCTGTTCAATAATTTTTGTAATGCAAGATTTTTTTGCGAGTTCAAAGAATGATTTTTTTATGGAAGAAAGGATTTCATACATTAGATACCTCTAATGTTCATTTAGCGAATATTTAAATAAAAAAAAATTAAAATCTGTTACTCGACATATTATAGCATCCCGCCTAATGTTAAGATGGAGTGCGATCCACAAATGAGAGTTACTGCTACTACACATAAATAACTGTAAATAGCAGTCATATCTACTTTTCTGGCATAGTCGGAACCAGCAATTTACAAGCTGATCTCGAAACGCGACTAAGTCTCCTAGGTACTATACTTGTAAGTGGTGGTACTACTACTACTCATTGACAACTTGACCCCGAGCTCAGAGGAAGAATATACAAGAGCGCGTGTATGCCAATCATCGCTCGTTGCGCGCACAGACTAGTAAGAGTAATACAGACTGCTCACTTCCATATAAAAATTTTCTCCAACCAATCTACTTTAGTGATATATGACAGTTCAATTTTTTTTTAAAACATTAGCATAGATTTTGTTTCCTCTGCCGCGCGCCCTTTTACTCCCAATTCACTATTTATATTATATATTATGGTAGAGGAAAATGAAACACAATTCTGGTAGCAATTTTTTATTAAAAAATAAAACGTTTGGCACATAACCGATGTTCATAGTTCCTATAATTCAGTGAACAGATATTTATATTCTACTTTATCAGAGACAGATATCCATTTTTATACAAACTTAGATAAAATAAAAATGGTGTAATATATTATATATTTTTAATTTACTAAAAAAAACTTTTTAGTCGTATATGTTATAGTTAACCATATATGTTAAAATTTGGCAAGGAACTATTCATCATTACCAAATTTTAACGTATATGACAAAGCTGCTGCCACAGTTGCACTGAAGATCTTTACACAATATTTTACCTGAAATTCAAATAAGGTAAATGCTACAGAGGATCCAGCCTAGTGGTTATATCACTACAACTAATAGTAGGGTTAGGCAGGTTGATAATATGTCGTTATTAGGATGGGTGACCGCTTTAAAAATTGAGGTTATAGCTCATACCATTATAAACATTGCGAAAACCCTGCCACTTGGTGACCTCTAAATACTACCAACGAAAATAGGATGGGTTTAATCCCTCCGCTGAGTACCCTGAGTTTGGGTTCTTGGGAGCCGAATGGCACTCATAATATTTATTATTCAAAATGTAACAAGTGGTAAACAAGTGTTTATTTGTCCAGTCTGCAAGACTTACACCTCAATGCAGTAAGTCCACATTGAGGTGTAAAATGTGATTCACAGTCTGCATTATAGCTTATAATCAGGTCCCCACCCGCATTTTGTAATAGGTTCATTGCCACAAAATTAGTAACTAAACATGTTAATATATTAATTACCTTCATCTTCTTTATTTTATGTTGAATGACATGCTGATCATTTAGTTTGTGTTAAAGTCTGGCTTCAGTGTGGTGGCAGTCTGTTTTGTAAACGTCCACAATGTCATTCCATTTAGATAACATTTCCTCATAAATTATATTTTTGTTTAAAAAATTATTAAACCCTTAATTAAGTGTGAAGGGTCATAAATTACACTTAGTGTGACTCCATTAATTGCGACAGCATCATCTGTAATAATATTACAAAATTAGTATGGAATTACTGCTACAATGAAAAGAATAAGGATACATAACTTAAATAGTGTTTTCCCTAATAACACAATACTAATATTACCAATTCCTATTCTCCTTATGGTTGTCTTTTAAATATCTCAATAAATCCTCTGGCTGTGTGAAACGTGCAGATGAGGCTGTTGCACGAATTGTTTTATCAACTATGTTGTGTATAATGATTTCATTTTCCAGAAATATCACATGCATTTATTAAAATCATTTTATCATAATAATAGTCTTTGATAGGTTCACCAATCCTTAACCCTTTCAACACGACGCTCAACAACGCAGATTATACCCGCGTACGGCCCGCTATTATCGCTGGCACGCGTATTGGCGTGCGCCGATCGTAGGTAAAGATTTTATTTACGCCATAGATGGTAAACATTTTGTCAATTTACCATCTATGGTAAATTATATTTAAATAATTTTGGTTATAAATTTAAATTGTTTAAATTAATAATATTTTAGTTTTTTTTAAACAATTTGTGTAATTTAATACGTCATTCCGCGGACCTCTCGCGTCGCGTCGGTCCTCAATTTGATAACGGCCCAGCTAAAAGCTCATAGTAAATAAACGTTTTAGTTAAAGCACAATAGTTCTATCTCTTGTTGATTTACTCATCTCCTACCTTCGAGCTTTATCATCAGAGTAGCTCAGTGGTACCAGTTAAAACACACATATATTCATATACATGGGTGTCAAACGTGAGGTCACAGATATGTTGAAAAGTAAATACCGAACTGATGACCTTCAAAACCCTCATCAATTTTAGCTATGAACCGTCTCGATCACGTCAGCTTTCAAACTAACAAAACCGCAATGTAATCGGTCCATTCGTTTAGGAGCTATGACGCCACAGACAGACACACAGATACACATACGCGCTAAACTTATAACACCCCTCTTTTGGGTCGGGGGTTAAAAAGAAGCCGCAATGACGTTCAGTGTCACAAGTTCAAGCCAAGACCTTTAGAGAAGTTACGTTAATAAAAAGTAAGCTCAAAATCTTAAACCCGAGTACTGGAAAATCACGCTCTAAAACAAAAATCAAGAAAATATTCTCATCTGATATTGTTATGTGCAAACTATTCGATATTTATTGTGTAATAAATAAACAACTTACATTTTTTTCGGGGTTATAATTATGTGGAAAAAAAAGGTTTGCAGATCCGCTTTAAAAAAAAATCACTTGTTAAGATTTTAACCTACCGCCTTTAATATGTAGAGGTTCCATCTTATGTCATTGTGTTACACACGTAAATATAATTTGAACAAGTGTATTATAGTTTATAATGAAATACGTATTTCAAGTAGTTTTGGATAAAAATTATGTTTGAATCATTCCCCATTATCGGGTGCTTCGCCGTATTCGGGTAAAAAGAAGCGGTGCTTTATTTGTTGTCTTTTTTCATTTTTATAACCAAGCAATAATAAAAAAAGTAATTGTTTTCACCAAACAACCATGTTTATCTAAAGAAAGCGTTTCTATAATTTCATTAGTAAATTTATCGAGAAATGGCGCAAGTAACAAAAAGAATTCATATTCAAAAGAGTTGCTTTTGTTACACTATCAGAGTCACCGACAATAAAAACCTGTAGCAATAAATTATTTAACAAAACAACTTTTAACATTATTTATAATATATTATGTTATTATAAACATAACAATGAAATTCTTAGAGGAATTATAATTAGTTATTTAAGGTATCAGCCTGAATTAATAAATTTTACAACATTAAATTACTTGTTTTAATTATGTGACCAAGCTATTCATGTCCGTTTGATAATAACTATTTGACCACGAAAATAGAAAAAACTTAAATTTATCTTTTCTTAATGCTTAGCGAGTCCTTTGATTTCAAACTGTAATGCCGCTAACTCGCCTAGCGAGTCCATTGTGAAATGTTTGCGGTACCCGAGGTAACTTCATGCAAATCGTAGTGGCATTGAACTTGATGTCGGTATGATGTAAGGCACTACCACAGGAATCCCCCAAAGTATATAATACCGTGACGGTATACTAATATGCATTAAATTGCATAAATACAAAGTCATTATTATTCAATAATAACGACTTTGTATAAGATCCCTGGCAAAAAAATATATCATCTCCAAACAAATTCGGACATGTTATGATTTATCTGCCATTATATTTATCTATCAATAAATGCGACCGATATTTATGAGGAACATAAATATGTTTTATTTTAATTATATTATTTCATTATCATGTTCAGACAAAATGTTGTCAATTTCTGATTTACCTTTGCCGTATGTGGATAAAAAAGATTTTTAAATATCGTGATTTACAAAACGAAGGCTAGTATATTATTAAGAACATTGTATATGAGCTTGTATAGAAAGGACATTATCAACAAAACTTGTTTCGCGAAGATATCATCATTTTAGTTCGCACGCCAATTGGCGTGCGCCGTACGGTAAATAGGAAAAAATTTACGCCAATTGGCGTGCGCCGTACGGAAAGGGTTAAACGCCTATCCAGCATCTCTGTTAATAGAGCTCTATAATTTGTTTCATCAGAGAAAGCGTTTTAGAGTAATGTCTGCCAATCTTCCCAATTGTGCAATACCGATGCCTGGCATCGCATTGCCTACCAGTTTAGGCAACGCATTATGTATTATGTGTGTGTCATCCCAATTATTAATTTTGGCACATTCATTAATTTTGCATAACCAGCGATCAATTCTTTGATGTTTTATGGCATGATCGAATTCTGGGATTATGTTAAATATGCTGCCAGATGGCAAGGTAGGCTTAACTAATGTTTGTAAAAGTTTGGTTAAATCATTCGTGTTTAACGATATGGTATTAGACCTACTTGGGTCTGTTGTTACCTCTGGCAAATTTCCTTGTCGACTTATCACGATTTACTGGCAGAACAGGTGGTGTAAAACTCCTTGATTTATATTTGTGTCTCCTCGTCGGCTATTCATCATTAGAATTTCTAGAAGACTCACTCGTGGAACCAGAGTAACGGCCATGATGCCGCGATCGTTTTCTCTTCGACTTACTCCTTCCTATTATATCCCGCTTTTGATAATAGGTTATTCTAAATAAAACGCTTTAATACTGTTCTTTTATATTTTACTGCGCAATAGTTTTACGTCGATAGATAAAATCGTACAACACAATATTTATAACCATCGTATACACTACCGCATTTTAGTGTTATTACTAATATACACAGCCACATTATTCCATCATCCTCAATAAACTTATCCTTACAACATTTTTATAATAATTAATAATATCTAACACAAATAAAGGGAAGAGAGGATCACACGGCACGGTTCACTCGATCAACGCAATGTGTATAATGGCGGTTTGACATGGGTGTTTGACCGTAATAGATAATATCGCGGCTCGCGGTATGTTGTAATAGAAAAACAAACAAATGTCATATATCACCAGTGCCATAGTCTATGTCGCCAAAAATTAGTCTATGAAGTGGAAGTACCATGGTTGCGCGTCGTAGACGATTGATCTATAGATATTTATATTTATGAATATGAATGTGTAGTGATGTATAATGCTCTCCGTACCGTGTTATCGATAGGCGGGTATGTAAACAGTAATGTGTTTATTAGTAAAACATTATTATTCATATTTATTTGATAAGTATTAAATTTATTAAACGTATAATAAGTTAAAAATTAAAATGGGTAACACACCAGACTGGAGCAAAGATATGTTTCATACTTAGCTTTTTTTATTGTAACTCGACTTATGACAGCACCCGTCTGATGTTTAGCTGAAGTGCAGTCCATGAATAAAGGTGACTGCTACTACAGTTCGATAACAGTAAGTAGTAGTTACATCGATTATGCCGGCGTAGTTGAAACCGGCAACTTACAAGCTGATTCCGAAACGCGACTAAGTCAATTCACGGTCTCTATACTTGTAAGTGGCGGTACTACCCCAGATCGGCAGACTGGGTAGTACCGCCACATCGGCAGGCAGCGTCCTACTACTCTTTGACAACCATATCCGCAGCAAACCCGCTGCCTCTTTTTTTAATTAAAAATATTAGTAGGTTTAATTTTACTATTAAATATTACAAATAATAGCTTTGAAACAAATATTTGCTTCGACCGAAAATAGAACCCGGGACACCCGTGTAACGGACTAGTAGCACAACACGCCACGCTTGTCGCCAATGTTCGCTAGTACAGTAAAATAACAGTAACAGCGGTCACTTTTACTATTCCAGCCTAGTTAAAATCGACAACTTACAAGGTGATCCTGAAACTCACACTAAGTCACTACACGGTCTGTATACTGTCTACACATCTGTGGTAGGCAGTGGAGCATCTTTACCACACTTTGATAACCGAACCTTTGTAATAATATTTCAAAAAAAAAAATGAAACAAATATTTGCTTCGGCCGGGAATCTAAACCGGGATTAATTATTTTATATTTTTTTTGTATATTTTTCAACGCATTATTAAAAATAGTCAACAATAGTAGTTTTTTAAATTCATTGCATTATACAATAAAACTAAGTTACGTAACCTAGGTACCAATAAAAATATATCGACGATGCAGCAATTGTCACATCACTACGGGGGGCGGGTTGGTGCGGACGCACTTTTGTCCGTCCCCCGCCATGTCCCCTTCGCCCCCGCCATGCATGATTTTTATTAAGCTTAAAAGTACTTAAAACATGCTTATTGGTCAAATGTCACGCTAGATTTCTGTTTACAATATTAGCTAGTATCCTTTTTGCAAGAATTTATAGCACTTTTATTCTTTTATACCAAATAAATAAATAAAAAAATCCTCCGTAATGCGCGTCTGGGCGCTCACTCCTAATACTCGTTGACAAGGAACATTGTACTCAAGAGAAGAAGCTCGACTGCCATAGACAACACGTGGCAATTAGAGACGCCACGACGGAATCTCACTCGAACAAAAATTGTGGCAATTTTAAAATGGCCTGGTTGATATTGCGTATTTGTAAACATATTAGGTCCACTTTCACATCCTAAATACGTATAATAATACAACAATGAATATTAGACGTATTTAAGATGTCGGTGAAAGTGAACCTTACTCAGTATGAAATAATCTAATTAGATCAATAAAACGACTTTTTATAAAACATTATTTTTTTTTATTTAATTCCAACTTACTTTTCAAGACAATAGTATCACTAAAAATATGTATGTTAATTACTAGTTAACATCATAATAAAATCACTATCTCAATAAAATAAAACATAATAAAGTCACTTCTTCAACACAATGGGTTTACATGGAATACAATAAAGTCACTATCCTAAGAACACTTTTTACACAATTAGGTATAACTTAATGCAAATAAAACAAAGTATTAATAATAAACTCGATGATTAGCGCAAAAAAAAACAACATAATTGGTAAAAATCAGGTGCAAAATCAAAGAACACACTCAACAGCTTTTACTAACGTCGCCATTTTGTTTACAATCGCAGCATTCCGACACGATCTAAAAGTGCTTATGGTCTGCGCTCCGAATTCTAAAACTGACAAATTAAATTTAACATGCATAACAGGAGATAATTTTTTTTTTAAAATTTAATTCATACTTTTAATCTATTTTTTACTAGTTTCAAAATGTTTAACGACAGTATTATATTGATGACGTTTGCGATGCCTAAACATTTGGTGCGAAGATCAAACCGGAAGAAACGTGCTCATCGCCATGACCTTGAACGAGAGTCGAGACCCGGGTTTTTGGCGGGCAACTGCAACTGACAGGACGCGCAATTTTGGATTATTTGAAAAGCTTGTGTTTTTCATAAATATTAATGTGTAATAATGGTGGAATTGTTATCCAGTAATAGTTTTTAAGTTGATCAAGTATAAACAAGTAATTTAAAGTTGTGAAACGTGTGTCTTCATGTTCCCTCCAAGACCTCTTCTGAAGTTTTAGTAAAGGCTTTCCGCCGCTTTACTAAAACGATCATCATCAACCTCATTCTCATCATCATCATTTGATGAATCACTCGCGTGGTTCATCTTCATCTTTACTTGACAATGTTTTAACATTGAACCATATATTTTTACTTTGACACTGGCAAGTTAAATACTAAAGCCATAAACAAGAAGAAAGAAAAGAGTCGAGACCCGATGCTCGTTGACGACTACTAGCGTTTGGAAACGAAACGCCGCGATGTTCCCACCTGCGTTTACAGTTCAAACACGGATACGAGTGCTCTTCTTAATGGGAACTCTGTGGCCCCGAGCAAATAAAGAGTAATAAAAGCAAGTAGGTTTTTTTTTTAACCATACTTTAAACTATTGCTTCGCTTTTTTGCATTACAATATTAAGCTACTAAAGTGCTTGTGCCACATCGCTCGAAGAACAAATAACCGATGGGGAAAAAAGGTTCTAGAGTGGAGACCACGAACCGGAAGACGCAGTGTAGGTAGACCTCCCACTAGGTGGACTAACGACATAGTGAAAGTCGCGGGTAACCGGTGGATGCAACTGGCATCTTGTCGTTTGGAATGGCGTTCTTTAGCGGTAGGAGCCAAGTAAAACACACGCGTCGGTGACAAAAGGTTTATTTCAACTATCTTAAAACTAGACAAAAACTATGCTCGCACGCGGGCGGGAGCAATTAGTAACTTATCTCTATACTAGATGGCGCTGTCGCCAATTATAACTAACTTATTTTAAATATCTTACACATATCTAGCTGGCAACAGTCGGTTACGACGGGGCCGCACCATAGGCGCTACAGACTCCCCCTCCAAGTCACTATCACGTCTCGGAAGTGACTTGGCAACAGGAGCCAATTTTCCCCTTTTTCGGGAACTAGCGGCTACAACATCCACACCTCGATAGGGGGTCAATGCCTTAACGTGATATTTGCCTTTCATCACTCCATCTCTTCCTACAACCTCATAGGTGGTAGCACTTACTGCCTTCTTAATTAGGTAGGGCCCGTCTCGGCGCGCGGCAAACTTGTGGGTGATGCCCTTCGACGCGTTGCTTTGGACATGAGCCTCTACCAATACCTTGTCGCCCGCACTGAACTCGGGTCCAGGGCGGCGACCTTGGTCGGCGTATTGTTTGCGACGTACTTGTTGCATTTGGAAGGTCCTATTGACTTCCTCTAAGTCGTCTGCGAAGCGGCTCAGATAAGGAGTAATCTCCCCAACATAGTTGCAGGAGGAGACTATGCCACGAATATCATTCGCGAGATGAGAGGGATTGCGCATCTCTCTCGCGAATGTTAAATAGGCAGCAGACTTACCAGTGCCTTGATTAGGAGCACTATTGAGAGCAAATCTCACCAATGGGACTTTGTTAGGCCAGTTTGTGTGGTCCCTGTCAGGATGGAGGAGAACCGATAGCATCAGCTTCATTTCTCGGTTCTTTCGTTCTGCCGGATTGGCCTCCGGATGGTATAAGGGAGTTAGGTTTTGATGGATTCCTAACGCAAGCATTACCTTCTGCATCACAGAGGATACGAATTGGACGCCGTTATCTGATATAATACGTCGCGGCAGTCCATAGCGTAGGAAGACTTCCTCGACCAATACCTTACTACATTGCTCGGCAGTGGCTTCGACGAGGGCGAAAATTTCCACCCATCTGCTGGCGACATCCTCCACCATGAAGATCCAGCGTTCTCCATTTGGTCCTTCCGGTAGGGGTCCAAATAAGTCCACAGCTAAGACCTCAAAACGCTGTTGGGGCGAAGGCGTTTGTATTAAACCTGCAGGCTTCAAATTCGTCGATTTAAACCGCTGACACAGCTCACAGGCCTTGACGAACTGTGTAATCAGTTGTCGCATGTTTGGAAAAAAGTATCCTTGCCTTACCTTCATGTATGTTCGTTCAATACCCAGATGTCCCGAAGTAGGAGCATTGTGGAGCTCCTTCAGCACATTCATTTGCATGGACTCCGGAAGCACCAACAAGGGCTCCTGGCTTTCTCCTTCAGGGTCAGCCCTATACAATATACCCTGGGACATGTAGTATCCCTTGTCAGTCCAGGGGGTGGATTTGGCAAAATCAACAGCCTCAAATGCTTCCATGATTTTCTTACATTCAGGATCCGCTAATTGGGCATCCCGGATTTCATTTGGATCTTTATGGGGCAGATCAACAGTAATGGGACATACTGGACATGTAGAATCCACAGGACGACTTAATGTATCGGCAATTACATTAATACGCCCAGGCGTATATTGGACATTTAAATTGAACGATTGAATTTTAAGTGCCCAGCGGGCTAATCGTCCACTGGGTGTCTTAAGGGACAACAACCACTTGAGAGGCTGATGATCCGTGCCTATACTCACCTGGGCACCTTCTAAATATCCCCGGAACTTATCGAGGGCCCAAACGACGGCCAAAGCCTCTCGCTCCGTAGTCGTGTAGTTCCGCTCAGCACTAGTGAGTAGCCTACTCGCATACTCTATGGGTTGTTCCGATTTTATATCTGGCCCCTGCAATAACACGGCACCGAGCGCATAGGCGCTAGCGTCAGTCCTCAAAACGAAGGGTTGGTCGAAGTCCGGTTGGCGGAGGATGGGCGTACTAGCTAAACTAGTTTTTAGGCTTTGGAAGGCTTGTGTCTGCCGATCCTCCCACTTCCAAACTTCGTTTTTACGAGTTAATCTCGTTAGAGGTTCGCTTACCTCAGAAAAACCGGGAATAAATTTACGGAACCATGAACAGGTCTGCAGGAAGGTCTTTAGCTCCCTGATGTTAGTGGGGGGTTCCCGGGTTAATATGTCATTAACCTTAGCAGGGTCTGCTTCAATACCCTTTGCTGAGATTATATGACCTAAATAGGTGACTTTTTCGCGTCCGAAAAGACACTTTTTACGGTTCGCACGCAGGTTATACAGGCGTAGCCTGTCAAAGACCTGTTCAAGGTCCCGCAAATGTGTGCTTAGGTCTGGCGAAATGACTAATATGTCATCTAAATATGTTACAATATTAATATGATTTAAACCTACCTTAAAGCGGTCCATCAGACGTTGGAAGGTGGCCGGAGCATTTTTCAAGCCAAAGGGCATCCGGCAAAACCTATATGTTCCAAAAGGTGTAACAAAGCAGGTTTTATCTCGGTCTGCAGGATGTACCTCTATTTGCCAATAGCCAGATTTTAAATCAATTGTGGACATCACCGCATTGGCCTTAGTTGAGTACAGGATGTCGCCTATTACTGGCAGAGGATATTTAACTGTCTTGGTAAGAGCATTAACATTCCTATAATCTACAGCGAACCGCCACTCACCTGGTTGGCTTTTGGGTATGAGCACTACCGGAGATCCCCATTCAGATTCTG
Source organism: Tinea trinotella (assembly GCA_905220615.1). NCBI lineage: Eukaryota > Metazoa > Arthropoda > Insecta > Lepidoptera > Tineidae > Tinea > Tinea trinotella. Next base: position 5,536,262 of record HG992321.1, on the reverse strand, counting down.
CCTCCTCAATGATTCCACCCTCCAACATGGCCTCTACTTCTTTTTTCATAATCTCCTTCTTGGCTGGTGAAACACGGTAGGGAGGTACTGCAACAGGACTATGGTTACCTGTATCAATGCGATGCACAGCAAACGTTGTCGGGTCTCCCCCTGGCCTGAAAATATCTTCATTTTTGCGTAAGAGATTATTAAGGAGCGACCGATCCTCTTTCTGAAGAAGGGCTCCCTCCTCATTTCGAAGGTCTACCGAAGACACAACACAGTCAACAGGATCTGTGTCCTCATAGGTGAGGTTATAGGATGAAGAGATGGAGTGAAAAGAGTACTTATTATGACTAAAATCTAAATTCATTCCGGCATCCCTGATAAAATTCATGCCTAAGAGGGACTCTGTAGCCCCAGGCAAAAGCATAAATAGGGTAGGAATCTCTAATCCATGCATTTTTACAATAACCTTAGTAGTCTGGACAATTTTACATAATTTTGAACCATCGGCTAACTTAATAATAGTTTTCACTGACTCTAATTTTTGGCCTTTAGCCACTAAAACTGCACTTAAACTATCACTAGCCACAGACTGTTTAGCACCTGTATCTACCAACACTGCACCATGGGAACCGCAGATTTCCACCATTAGCTTGGGTCTTGCTCGGGGGTCGATCAGAATGCTACCCATTGCAGCAATCGCTTGGAAGTCTACTGTTGCAACCTTACATGTCGGGCAGTTTGAACGAATGACTCCAGGCGCTCCACATCCGAAACAGCTGATTAGGGATGGAGTAGTATTTCTGGAACTAGTGTCCTTCTTTTTAACTTTTTGGCACTCTTCTTTAGTATGTCCAAAAGACTTACAGTAGCCACACCGAACTCTGGGTTTCTTTACTATCGAGTTGGCATCTGGAACTGCAGAAGTTGGCGCAGAAGAACTTGGGGAAGTAACCAATGACTCCGTAACCTGCATTGGCACAGCGGCCGGCTTGCGCATATACCCCACGGTTTGCGAACGTCCTTCATCCAATATGTCCTCCACAGCACGAGCTTTTTGCAGTAGCTCAGAAAATGACTTTATTGTACCCCTCGGGACCTGTTCACGGATTCTCCGATGAAGCAACCCATACACCATATCCAGTTGCACAGGATTCTCTGGTATTGTGTTGGGCGGCAACTGGGCAAGCAGGGCTCTTGCCTTTGCTACAAAAATATCTGTGGTTTCATCTGCTTGTTCAGTACTAAATAGTTGCCGGTACACTTTGTGTGGGGGAAATCTAGGCCCATATGTCTGCCTTAGCAGAGCAATAGCTTCCTCCCAATGTTGAACAGAATGTTTTACACCTAGCCACCAAGTGGCCGCCATATCTGTCAGTAATATAGGCAATCCGCGCAACGCGATGTCATCTCTCATGGCCACACACTCCTTGTATACTTGTATAGACTCAATGAACGCATTGACGTCGCTGCTCCTCGCACCATTAAATCTGGATGTGCATCCTACAAAGTTGCTGAGACTGCTCATACTCTTCGCAGAAACCGGTGAAGGAGATGCAGAGCATCCTACTCTGGACAAGAGAATGGCTAGTTGCTGGTCAGTCATAACTACCTGGGCAGGCGCCTCCACCGAAGTAGGTAACGACGACGCCGACGAGGGTGGCAACAACATCGCGGCAGGTGTATCCGACACCGGCTGGACGGTTGTTGCAGGTGGTGCAGCTTCATGCTCCGCATCAGGGCTGGCAAGCGCCTGGGAGGAATGCTGAGTGATGCTATTGGCACGCGACCTCGTTAAAACCATTTTAAATAATTAAAACCAATTAAACTAAATAGCACTATAACATATTTACTGTCACCGCACACGCATTTTCACGCGCGCAACAATGGCGTCCGTTCCTGACACAATAGAACAGTGCGTCCTTTTTCGAATAGAAGCGTCACTGCACATTGGCATTTACGGCTCGTAAAGGTCAATTAATTGCACTTGAGTCCTATTTCACCTTAATAAGATACAATTAAATATACTCGCGCCCCACGTTGGGCGCCATTTTAGCGGTAGGAGCCAAGTAAAACACACGCGTCGGTGACAAAAGGTTTATTTCAACTATCTTAAAACTAGACAAAAACTATGCTCGCACGCGGGCGGGAGCAATTAGTAACTTATCTCTATACTAGATGGCGCTGTCGCCAATTATAACTAACTTATTTTAAATATCTTACACATTTCTAGCTGGCAACCGTCGGTTACGACGGGGCCGCACCATAGGCGCTACAGTTCTAAGGGGGAGGCCTATATTCAGCAGTGGACGCCTTCTGGCTGATGATGATGATGAAAGTGCTTGTATCATAGAAACAGAACGACCAATGTATATATATTAAAGATACATTGGTACCCGTGAGTGGTATTGGACCCGTGCTCTCGGTTTGCGTGACCATTGGACTTCCATTACACCACGGACGCTTTTTTAAACTAGTCAGTTTATTTGCAATCCTTGGCTTATAGGTTTGAACAGTGAGTTAAAATGATTGTGCTCTATTTTCTGTATCAATTTTCAGTTTAAATATTTTTCTTTCTTAACTGAAACGAGATTTATGCTTTTAATTTTCATATTCATCTTTCGGCTCCTGCTTTAGTTTTAGTATTTTTTATTTGCCATTTGTATGGAATTCGTTTGTAACATTGCAACTGTCCTTCCAATTGTGAATCCGCAGCAAATATTTCACTGCCTCAATTACACGTACCATACCATGAAGTGACTGTTCCAACTAGTTCGATACATTCATGAACCGCACTTCAGCCTAACATCATGCGGGGTGCTATTATGTGTCGATTCACAGAAAAAAACAACAGAACCAGAGCGTGGCAAGTGGCGCTCCATTATCACTGCCTATCCCCATGGGAAAGAAGCGTGATTATTTGATAAATATTATAACGTGTATACATAACTAGAAACCTATCTCGAAACTTTGGATATTATGTTTAGGTATCTACAGGAAGCGGTAGGTCGGCTAACTAGTTGATCTCTTAATTTGTCTGTCTGTTTGTCAGCCATAGAAATAAGGAGTTAATAAAGCGAAACTACTTCCCGCTGTGCGTAACTATTTACCTGTCTTGAGTTGTTCCTTCATATTTTTCTAGTATGCAGAAGTCTGCAGTGCCCATAACCCAGTGGGTATGGACTAGCTTATATGTACAAAAATGTGGATGTGAAGGAAGCGAAAGAGTGGGCCATGATCGTGGAAAGTGGCGCTCCGTCTATGCCTATCCTTGAGGTGTGACAATTTCACATTTTTGTATCAATCAATCAATTAAATTGTCACGCCTTTTTTCCACAGGTATAGGCAGAGACATTGGAGCGCCACTTGCCACGATCCTGACACATTTTTATACTAAGCTACTAAAGGTGCTTGTATAATAGAATCAGTACGACCTTGGTTTGCTTAACCATTTCATTACCACTACACCACACCAATTGATGATAAAAAAGTTTTTTTTAATATTTTTTATATTTAATACTAAGCTACTAAACGTACTAGGTGATTTAATTATGATCTGTTGTATCTTATGTAAAGGGATAAGTTAAACAAGGCAGGCCTAGGAGGGTGTTTGTCGACCAAATCGAAGACATCCTCAAGAAAGCTAGGTTGCCAAGTGCCCATAACCATAGAGCTTGTATGAAAAGAATTGCGAATGTGAAGGAAGTGAGGGAGTTGTGTCAGGATCGTGGCAAGTGGCGCTCCGTTGTCTTTGCCTATCCCTGTGGGAAAAAGGCGTTACAATTTGATTGATTGATGTTATACATACATTGGCGGCAAGTGATTTTAAAACGGAAGTTTTTGGTTTTTTTGACTATTTCGACGAGACCACTGTTGTCCTATATGAATATTAAAAGAAATAGTAAAAAACATCGGTATTGGTAATCTTTGAACCGCGTAATTCTCAATATTGTAAGTCAGTTGCAGCATTCTGAACGCTCCTGTAAACAATGCCATTAGCGCCACGAGCATTACGCAGCAAATTTTAAATTTGGAACTTAACGCGTTTGAGTTCGAACCCCATTCGTCATGTCGCCGACCGAACACAGCGACATTTCGCTTCTTTGCAATGAAATAGTTTTGATACTTTGCCCTAATAATTTTGATTTAGTTATTTTCTATTTCTAGAAAATTACACGATTTTTTCATATCCATTTTATAATATCAATCAATCAAATTGTTACGCCTTTTCCCCTCAGGTATAAGCAGACAATTTTATAATATAGATACCAATTACTGTTACATAAAAAACTATTGAATTTTGGATAAATAAAATAAATAAAAATAAAAATTGTTTATTTCAAAAAATTTACATTTTAAAGTTGGTGGATCAATGAGCACTGCACTAGTCAACAAAAATGACTGTATTGCAGTTATCAATTTCTCCCACTAATACAGTTCATTTTCTTACAAAGGTTTTATTGTTAGTAGTGGGGTGATTGTGCGTATATATGTTTGTGTGTGTGTGTGTGTGTGTGTGTGTGTGTGTGTGTGTGTGTGTGTGTGTGTGTGTGGGTGGGTGTGTTATCTGCCATATATTATTTATTTTATTACTTTTAGGAGTTTTTCTGTGTCATCATAGTTAAGTTTTTGCAACCATTGTGTCACTACTGTTTTACACTTATATCTAGTAAGTGGATAGATATTTAGAGCTTCATTAATAGAATTATATATTTTGCTACTCAACGCATAGTAATGCCTAGTTACCAAATTATTTTTGTGGGTGATAGTACTGCAAATTCTATTCCTGGTCCGTATATCTTCATTAAACTTCTTTTTATACGGAAGATTGGCGTGTGTTCGCAGCGTGACTTGAAGAACAAACAACTGTCTCACGGTTAAAACTTCAGCTTCGCGATACAATAAGTGTGTAGGATGTCTGAAGGGTTTCCCTAACATAACCTTTAATACCGCTCTCTGAGCTCTCTCCAATCTAAGCATAGATGTTAAGTATGTTCCACCCCACGACGAGATACAGTAGCTTAGAATTGATTTTGCAAGTGCTGAATATACCATCATCAATGTACGTTTGTCAAGTGATGGTCTCAATTTCTTAAATATAAATATAAGTTTTCTGGTGCGGTTAACTAAGTTGCCCAAATGTATTTGCCAATTAAGCGTATTGTCCAATTCAACACCCAAATATTTGATGGTTGATGTACGAGTCAAGGAGAGACAATCGCAGCCCCTATTATTATTAGTACAATGGTTGTGAGTCCTGATGGTATAAGAGTTTGTAGTGGGTTGTGTCCTTGCTGATGGTGAGAAAGTTACATATTTTGATTTTTCTACATTTAGCGTTAGGATATTAGAAGAAAGCCAGGTCATAACCACACGTAGGGCATTTTCTGCATTGCAGCGCACCTGATCCCAATCTTTTCCTTGCACTATGAGAGCTGTATCATCTGCGTAAGTATAGATTTTACAATTTGGTAGATTTAAATTGCAGAGTTCATTAATATAGATCAGAAACAGTGTAGGGCCAAGCACGCTGCCCTGAGGAACTCCGTATTGCAACAGTTCATCAGCACTCCTATATTTATCAATCTTGACACATTGCGTGCGTTCAGAGAGATAGCTTTGAAATATTTTTAGCGCCGGTCCTCTTACTCCAGCACTTTCCATCTTGTGCAATAGCAGAGGAACAGAGACAGTATCAAACGCCTTTGATAGATCCAAAAATATACCAACAACTCTGTTTCCTTTATCTATCCCACGTACTATATCATCAGTAAGCTCGAAAACAGCATCATCCGTTGACCTATTATTTCTGAAACCATACTGATTTTTGGCAAGTAAGTTTTGAGATTCTAAAAAACACTTTAATCTATTATTTAAGGCTTTCTCCAATATCTTTGAGAGGCTAGTGAGTATTGATATAGGCCTGTAATTGTTGACACTGTCTCTGTCTCCCCGCTTATGTATCGGATGTATGAGAGCCTTTTTAAAAGCGCTTGGAAATATACCAACCATGAGACATAAATTTACTAAGAATGTTATTGGTGAAACCAGTGAATTAGAAGCCATTTTTAATATTTTGGTAGGTATTCCATCCCAACCTATTGCACAATCGCTACGAAGACTTGTTATGATTCTGTTTATTTCCTCTTCATCTACATCCATTAGGTTCATAGTATTGCCCTGACTATTACTTAATATGTCTATATTAGAATTAATTTCATATTTATTGTGTTTTTTTAATTTATCAGCCAATTCTTTACCCACGTCAACAAAAAATTTATTAACAACATTTAACGATGAGATAGGGTCGCTTTCTATGTGTAATAATTCATCAAGGGATTTTGATACATTATCAATTTCAGCTATGTCTCTTATCACTTTCCAAGTTTCTTTGGGATTATTCTTAACTTTGTTTAACTCTTCTTTTTCGTGCAGTTGTTTGGCCCTCTTTAAAATTCTGTTACAATAGTTTCGATATCGTGTATATGTCACCTTGATCACCATGTTTTGAGGATCATTTCTGGCCTGCCTGTGTAGTTGATCCCTATTTTTCATGCACCTCAACAGCCCAGGAGTAACCCATGGTTTTAGAATATTTTTTCTATTGGTTATTTTATGCATTGAGGTGTATTTTTTTAATGCATCAGATATTGTTTTTATTAAACTATCAGCAACAAGGTTGGGGTCCGTTAGCTTGTACATTTCTGAATAGTCTTTTTTATTTAATTCTTCGACTACTGCTTTATAGTCAATTTTATTATAAACCTTATTAGCTTTGGGTCTCTGATTCCGCAGTTCTGTGCAAAAAAGTACAGGAGAGTGATCCGTGATGTTGGTGTCTAATACAGCTGTAATAGATTTCTTATTACTCTTAAGTATAACATGGTCTAGACATGTAGTGTCTCGGGTAGGAATCATATGTGCTGGCATCATGCCATGCAAAGAAATGAGATTCAGGTAATTATCTGCAACAGAGCTTTTACTATCTGGCATGATGTTAATATTAATATCTCCAACAACTACAACTGTCTCAAAGGGGATTACTTTTTTTAGTGTATTGTCAAGACTATTCAAGAAATTATCTATTTTAGTATTTGAGGGCGACCGATATAATGCAAGAACTGCAAGAGACTTACCACATTCCACGACCAAACAGTTTGCATCCATAAACTCATATTCCACCACGTTACATTTTAATTCGTCCAGTGCATATATTACTAGACCATCATTTTGATTCCTATGACTTGACTTATATGATCTGTAGCCATTTAATTTTGGGAGTGTCGAGACTTTACTGAGCCAACATTCACTGAGTACAATTAGGTCGCATTTAGCCTGTAATCTTACAAGTAATAATTTTAGTTCATCAAAATTACAATTTATGCTTCTAATATTAATTTGCAATATTTTAATATTGGTATTGTATAATTTTATTTTATTTAACCAATCTTCTGGCAAGCAGAGTGTAGATTGAGAAACATTACAATTCTCTATATCATTTTGTATATCTGTAATTGCGAAATTCATTTTGTTTGTTGTATACATAACATGGTGCAGTAGTACTCCTAATAGTCTTTGGTGCAGAGCAATAGGTAAGACTATATGTGTATGCGTTAGACAGATATATATTATGTGAGTTTAATAGTTTATAATTGTATGTGTGAGTATATGTGGTAATACATTTTGTATAGTATAATTTTTGGGTAGTAAGGCAGTATATATATGCGTTAGACAGATAATTATATATATATTGTGAGTTGAATAGTGTATAAATGTGTGTGTGTGTATATGTGATTATTTGTTTTGTATAGTATAATTTTTGGGTAGTAAGACAATATAAATATGCGTTAGGCAGATAATTATATATATTATGTAAGTTGTATAGTGTATAAATGTGTGTGTGTGTGTGTGTATATGTTATTATATGTTTTGTATAGTTAAGTTTTTGGGTAGTATAAAAAAATATTGTGTGTTGTTTGTATTTGTAGGTTAATAATATATTAAAGGTACGGTTATCTAGTTTATACATCACAAGTAGTCATTTCAATAGTTTGAGTTGTTCAAGATCGTTTTCAGTATCAATGCGTTGAACAGCCGCCCCTTCCTTTTTCCTGAGATAGATTTTGCCACGCGTTGTCCAGCAGTAGTTATAGCCGAAGGTTTTAGCGAAGTCTCTGGCTAGGAAAAATAGTCTTTTCATTTTGAGGGTTAGGTTTTCTGAAATAAATATCGGTTTTCTAGGCCCTTTCATATTTATACTTTCAGTGTTAAATTGATTCGTTTTATTCCTTTTATTATATGTCTTAATGCCCGTAATTACTTTTTCTTTTATGAGGTTATTCGTGAAATCGACAACTATTGTTTTTTCATTACTCGTCTTGGTGTGAATTCTGTAGATATCTTTTATATCTGATGTTTGTAATGGTATATCCAACACGGATGATGTTTTCAGTACTATATTTGTCAATGCTTCTTTAGTTTCAGGAGAACTTGAAGGAACATTTCTTATCTCAATGCTACTTGATTTGATACCTCTTTCCATTTGTTCGATTTTTAATTCCAATATCTGTATATGTGCAACATAGTTTTTTCTATCCTTCTCTAGTTTTTCTACATTAGTTTTTAGTTCTTCATACTGTTTGGAGATAAAATCAACTGTGTTGCAAAAATCAATATTCTGTTTCTTTATTTCATTAACTGTATCTATCAATTGACTAAATTTTTTATTTTGCTCATCTTTGAAATCATTAAATAATTTTCTCATTTCTTCCATAACATTATTATTTCCCTCTTCATTATTACTACTTCCATCACGTTTTTTCCTAGTTCTCTGGTTTCTTTCTGTAGACATATCTCTTGCCACACCTTCACTTTGCTTATTATTCAATGTTTGTCGGGTCTTAGGCGATGTAACATTTAGTGTAGGTGTATTTGGAGGTGTTCGTTTGAGAGGCATAAATAAAGTTAGAAAGTTTAACTTCCAGGTGTAGTGTTTAAGTTCCAGGTGTAACTACTCAACACTAGATAGCGCTGGAGATTTTCTATTATTTCTTGTTGGTTTATTTCCGTGATATGTGTTTTATTAGATTGATAAGTGCTTGATTTGCTTATATTTTTAACATACCTTCATTTCTTCGATTTATTATTTATATCCCAAAATGTTATTGTTTTTGATTTAACAAATTAAAGGAAAATTTAACCAAAACCAACTGTAAACATTTCACAAAACCAGCGACAGCACCCGTCAAGTTATTTTGGACTATTTAGGGGTATATTTATTACGATTTCCAGTAATATGTTCGATCTGTTGTTCAATCAGCTGTTTTCTTCGTTAACTTTAACAAACTGTATTAGATCTTAGGGATTATACACCAATCACTGAATAATTCATTATAAATATATATTATTACGTTTAACAATGATTTAAACTACAAAAAACCACTCTAATTAATTAAATTCATAACTAAATGCGCAGAGACAGTGATGGATCGTACCTATGTATTTCTAAAAAAAAACATAATCATTTACGGAGAGACACAATGGCTGCAAAGCTCTCGAAACGTCGGAATAATAAAAACTCGAAACCAAAATAAACGCGATAGTAAGCCGCATAAAATTTGTTTAATTCATTAATCAATGTTCGCGCAAAATCTAAGAAAATAATAATGCATTTGAGTTTGAGTATTATTAATGTACATATTGTAAAAAATGTATAGAAACATGAAAAATGATGAAACAGTGATCGGCAGAGTGTTCTGCCTAATCTGCCGATCTGCCGCGTTTCGGAATCAGCCTCAAAGTTGCTGGTTTCGATAGTGGATACGAGTTGCAATTATTTAACTCTCTATTCACTCATAGGCCGCACTTCAAGGTCTGTCATATGTTAAATCTACAATCCACTTCAGGGGAGCTCCGTAGTTAAAGGCACTAAGGAACCTTGCTTTGTTAAGAATGTCTCCAATTTTATTAAGGCGACCGTGGTGTAGTAGCAGTGCCATGGTTACGCAAACTGTGAGCACGGGTTGAAAATACTTGCCGGTACCAATGTATCTTTGATATATGTACTTTGGTTGTCCTGTTTCTATGATACAAGCACTTTAGTAGCTTAGTATAGAAATGTAAAAAAAATACTACTAAGTATGAACACTATTATGTCGCACTAAAATCTGTGTTAACTAATGACGTCATGTGTCCCGCGCAGTGAGATCGCGACAAGCAAATGGCTCGAGATGAATTTTAAAACGTACGCTAACGAGGGAGGCGGGTGTTCGTATTTTGAATTATTGCATATTGCTGACTTGTCGTGTACGTTTCAAATGTATATGGTGTTGCTACACGTAAATTAGTGTGACTCGTAATTATGAAAATATTACTTTGAAAATGGATATTAATTTATTGTAGGTACAAATCAAGAGTGTTTAATATTTAACTAGCAATATTACCATTGCACCTACTTACCATGGATACTGTTTAATGTCCTAAATTAAGACAGTATGTCATAAAATGTCTAACGGCATTAAGCCCAGTGGCGAAGCTTGGCGGAGGCGGAGGGGGCGGCAAAATAAAAAAAAATTATAATAAATCGTTAAAATTTGAACCTGAAATTCACATTTTTGTTGTACCTGTGATTGAAACTCCTAAATAAGGGGGCGACAATTTTTTTTCTGCCCCGGGCGGCTGACTTCCACGCTACGCCACTGATTAAGTCCACTTTTATGCATGTACAATTAGGTTTAAAATAAATAAATCAAGTAAATTAAAAGCGTGATAAAGCACCTTTGGCAGTCGTGGCGATGACTGAGTCGTATAATGAAAATCGTCAGCGCTCCTGAACTTCCCATTGTTCACCGTCATGCAAATCCAGCTCAGATGTCGCAGCTTAATCAGCTTGAAAAGTGCTGTTTTTGAGCAGGCCGGCATAGTTGATGCGAATGCTGCTGCAGATATTTAATTGTAGTAGTAGTCGATTTTATTATTTGTTCACACTTCAGCTTATTATTTGGCGCGGTATTGTATGTCGTGGCTTTATAAAAACTTATCTAATATCGTTTTTTGCGATTTAGGTCGAGCCGCAAACAGGCGCAATGTCCGGCGAAAGAAGCATAGCTTCAAAAACAAGTACTTTTATATTCTTTACTCAACAAAAGAGGAAACAATAAAAATAGGCTACTTGTTACTAAAAATATACGAAAACATGATGGGTGGTCCATGGAGACCAAAGTGTGTAAAACAATTAATTGTTTATTAACACGTGTTGAGATATAGGGTACTTGTATTAAAAAATATAGACAAAGAGGTCGAACTTTTCAAATATTTTATTTATTTATAAAAACAAAAAAAATTTGCAATGATGTGTCTCATCTATTATGCGAGCCTAGTTGGTTTAATAAACATATAAGCTGATCCCGAAACGCGATTGAGTATCTTCACGGTCTGTGCCAACAATGATGGTCTGGGATCAGCAGACTGAGTAAATGACCATTACCTGTCAAAGTGAGGCACAATATGTATGATCAAATGAATTAATCAAATTGTCACGCCTTTTTCCCACAGGGATAGACAGAGAAAACGCCCATAACCATAGAGCTTGCATGAAGAGAATTGTGAATGAGAAGGAAGCAAGGGAGTTGTGTCAGGATCGTGAGAAGTGGCGCTCCATTGTGTCTGCCTATTTCTGTGGGAAAAGGGCGTGACAATTTGATTAATAAACTGAATTAAATTTTCAGGATTAAACTGGATTAAAGTTACTGGATACTGGATTAAGTAAACTGGATAATTTTTGTTTGGATTAAACTGGATTTAAATTCCTATTTTATTTATTTACATTTCTATACTAAGCTACTAAAGTGCTTGTATCATAGTAAACCCCGTTTTTTGGGGGTTTTGACCCCGTGCTCCCGGTTTGCGTAACCATTGCACTACCACTACACCACGGTCGCCTTAATAAAATTGGCGACATTCTTAAAAAAAGCAAGGTTCTTTAGTGCCTTTAACTACGAAGCTCGCCTGAAGTGGATTGTAGATTTAAACTTAACATTTCTTACAAGTGGTCATAAAAAGTAGGGCGCATTAAATAAATAGGTAATGGTAATAAAAACAAGGTAGGGAAAGAAGTAAACCAGTAAAAAAATATAATAAAAAGTTACTTGTTGTAAATGAGATGGGATGCAAAAGAACTGTGGTCTTTGGGTTAAAGTTACGACTAGGGTATGTGGGTTCGAAGCCCAGTTTAGTATAAATGTATCTTTTATGGTATTATGTTTAGAAAATATTTAAGTAGGTACCTATGTAGTTAGGGAGATTAAATTAAAATAATAAATTAATAAAAGTAAAAAATTGTGCCTATAACCGTAGAGCTTGTATAATGAGAATTGTGGATGTGAAGGAAGCGTGGGAGTTGTGTAAGGATCGTGGCATGTGGCGCTCCATTGTCTCTGCCTATCCCTGTGGGAAAAAGGCGTGACAGTTTGATAGATTGATTAAATAAAATTGTCACGCCTTAAAAGCTTGTATGAAGAGAATTGTGGATGTGAAGGAAGCGAGGGAGTTGTGTCAGGATCGTGGCAAGTGTCTCTTTTGTCTCTGCCTATACATATGGAAAAAAGGCGTGACAATATTTAGAAAAAATTGTCACGCCTTAATTTCCACAGGTATTGGCAGAGACAATAAAGCGTGGTACTTTTCCTGATCCTGAACTTTTTTAATTGTGGCTCGACATATACGAGTATCAGCACCCCGCCTGATCGAGGAACAACTAGGTCATTCCCGTTTCCTGGTTTAAGTATAAAATCATCTCTGCCTAGCCCTGTAGGAATGGAATTGTGATAATTTTATTGATAGAATGATTAGGAAAGAAAGGACTGGAAAAATCCGTTTCTATTAATAAAGTTCAAATGATGACATTGTCTAGTTTCCAACGAAAAGTGGACCTTAATACTACGTCACTATTACAGTCCTTAAAAATAACGAAATTAAACTTTAATGTCTAAGGCTTAAGGGCTACAGTCGCTTGATGAGGTTATCAAGTCGCTTTTAAAATCAGGGTAAAGGATCAATAATTTCGCGCAGCCTGTCTTTGTCTTATTACGTTAACACATCTCCCGGTCTCAAGGCAAATGAAAATATTCACTGGAAATATTTCAAGTGTACAGACCGGGGAGTGACTTAGTCGCGTTGCGGTATCACTCTGAAAGTTACCAGTTCCAACTAGACCGATATAGAGAATGTGAATGCTACTTGCAAGTATTTCACTGTAGTAGTAGTCGCCTTTTATATAGACCGCACTCCAGCTTAACATCAAGCTGGGTGCTGTCATATGTCGAGTTACAATAAAAAAACTTAGGTTTTTTAATGAAAGGTCATTGAACTTACAAAAAAGTTGGTAGCTACTTACCTAAGTTATTTAAAATCAATCAAATCGTCACAGTGGTAGGTAGCGACAATAGACAGTTGCTTTCCTCGATCCTGCCACAACTCTCTCGCTTCCTTCAAACAATTCATACAATCTCTTTGACAAAAGCAGTACCCTGTTTGATATATTTTTTTTTTGGATTATTTTATTGTGACTCGACATAAGTATGACATCACCCAGCCAATGTTTAGCTAGAGTACAATTCAATAACTGTAAGCCTATGTCGAGTCACGATAAAAAAAAGCATTCATGTCAATAGCGCCCCATATAATTGCGTCTAAATTTTTCTATCTTATCTTTTTATCGTGCAGTTCTTTCAACTGCTGGGTTAATACCACATGCAATATATGGGAGCTCCTTTTAGATCGTTTCGGGATCAGCTCAAAAGTAGCCGATTCCAACTAAGCAGGCATAGTGGATACTGCTACTATAGATGGATAAATATATAACTGTAGTGGCAGTCACCTCAATTCATGGACCGCACTCCACCTTAATATCAGGCGGGGTGCGATCAATATGTCGAGTCACAATAATAAAAAAAACAATAACAATTTAGGGTAATGAATAAAAGACGAACAAAAGTCAAAAGTGACAAAGAAATAGGTATTTTAAACTTTACATAATGTAAAAAACAACTATGTAAGGCGTAGGCGGGCGACCAATGGAAATTGTCGCGCATTGCGACACGGTGACAAAATCAACCAATGATACGAGAGAGCACAGTAGCGGTGGTTGACAAATTCAACCAATAAGAATTGCCTCTTAATGACACTCCCACACGGTACTTTTTATTTGAAATTCGTATGACATGACTTTATTTAAATAATGTAATTAAAGATATAGGAACATTATATAATTTAATATTAAGAATTAGTGATTAAGTGTGGAAAGTATACAGTTGATGGTTATTTGCCATATATGTTTTAATTATTTAAATTTCTATATTAAGCCACTAAATTGCTTGTATCATAGAAACAGGACAACCAAATCACATCCACAATTCTCTTCATACAAGCTCTACGGTTATAACATATAACGAGCAGAAATTGCTTTCGATTATTTTATTATAACTTCCTACTGAAAAAATTATAATAAAAATAAACTCCTACCGTGTGCGTGAAAACTTTCAAATTTGGAACGTGCCCTCTAAGCATGTTCAAATTAGGAACAATTTACGATCTCCGCACGAGCTTCTTATAAATTGTAGGTAGGTATTCTAATTTTAAAAATTTGAATTTTATACTGTTTCCGTGTTGGCATTTTGGCAGATATTCGAATGATTCGAATTATAATAACGATGTAGTAATCAATGTATTATCAAAAGATCTCGTTTAAATAAATAATACTTAAGTAGATATTTATATTTTTTTATATTTTATTTCTTTAATGAAAAGCAAAGATTTTAAACATACGAGTAAGTCGTAAGTTATTTTTGGTTATCCAAGTTACATAGGTCATTATTATTATCTACTTTTAGACTGAAGGCGACCGTGGAAAACCAAGAAACCCCGGTTCAAAACCACTTGGCAATACCAATATGTGTCGCGCAGTTTCTGATACAAACGTTTGATAGCGTAGGTCAGAAATAAAAGATAGTATCGATGACCGATAGAGCCATAAAGTTGACGACTATAGATCATGTACGAACGAACGCAGCGTACCTAGTACGCCCGTCGATTAAATAACTATTGATGTTAAAAGATCGGAACCCGCTGCAAGGAGGTCACGTACAAAAGGCCACAGAGGAGATCGCCGAGTAGGACCTATGACTCAGTACACGGTTGCCTTGCCCTTACTATGCCAGGCAAAAGAAATTCCTCGTTTGTAGTTTCGAGTTTCCTCGATACTACAAATTTTCTCGCTCTCTTCACATTCATGAAATCTATGGTGGGCATTACTAACCTCTGCCTTTTAAGAATGCCCCTAATTTTATTCTACTATTCTCTTATACCCAGGTATAATAGGATCTTTTTTTATATTTTTATATTATAGAATAGAGAAAACACATGGGTAAGAGAAGCATTCCACTTGTCGATCTAACACTTGACATTATTTCGTATTTGTGTAGACTTAGATGCAAAGTATTTCGGTATAGTTATTATATAATCTATTAAAAAACCAAAGAAATTTCCAGTATTAAAATAAAATATTTAGATTTCTCATTATACGTTAACGTTAATAATATCTTTTATTGGGGGTTTAATCTTATAAATATTTAGATGGAATTTTATCAAACTGAATTACTAAATATTTAAAGCCAGAAGCCATTTCCCACGGAATTCAGATCGGTATACTTGAATTACAAATTTGAAATTTTGGAAATTTTATTCGTATTTTTACTGAGTCATCCCAATTTTATTGTCCTTAATTTATAACTACAGAAGCGACTCATTTCAATATTGAAAATACATTCCCACACTTTTAACACAATTCAAACTACATTTTTCGGAGATTTTTTCAGATTATTGTAAACTTTCTCTTCTTATTGATAAAGATTAAAATACAATAACATTTTTTAATATGGAATGTGTTTGTATAACCGAATTGTGGTTAAGCTAAGCTTCAGGGGACATATTGACAGGGATAGTTGGGCTCGTGTCCAAAAATTATTAAGATTTTTGTGTGAACCTTATGGAAAATACGAGTTTTGCATATTCTAAATTGTTGTTTTGATGTTATTTAAATTGTTAAGAATTTTTGCTCTTATAAATAAGGGATAACTTTTTGTTCAGGAATTTTAAATGTTTTATTCTATTATAATTTTTTGTCATATTTCAATGCTAGTATTATATTGTGTAAATTGGTAAGGTAAATTTGAAAAATGTGTGATGTGCACAAGTGAATTTTTTCATCCAACGTGTAAAATATAAAGTTGTGTATTATTTTTATTTACTAAATTTTGTTAATAAAAAGACGTCATGGGATTATGGGAAAGATGAAGTTAAAGAGCTCCTCAGAATGTTCTCCGTGGTTTAGGCTATAAAGGACGCATAAAGACACAATGTCTCTGCAAAATTGTAGCTTTCGTGTCGTCAGCACCTTCTTATTCAGTGTGTAATATAACTCTGACAACTCAGTGCTTAAAATTGAGAAAACATTTGAAATTTGGCAGAGCCGCCCTCTGGGTACACAGTACACCGCGCAACTATCAATCAAATTGGCACGCCTATTCCCACCTGGTTAGGTAGAAACAATGGAGCGCTACTTGCCACGATTCTCACTCACATCCATAATTCTCTTCATAGAAGCTCTACGGGTATGGGCTTATGGGCACTAGGCTTACTTAAGGATGTCTCCGATTTGGTCGGAAAACACCCTCTTAGGTTAAATAATATAGCTAAAAATGTATCACAGCAAAGGCCTTGATTTACAAAACAAAACGTTATTGTAAATCTACATAATAACTATATGTTGCGTGCTATATGGACGGCGGTGCGCTTGCGGCGATGCTTCCTTCAAAAAATTTAATTCTTATTGGCCAAATACTTATTGCACGAAACGTTATCCCGAGGCAAATATTCGCGTGATGCTCGACATCTATTTGTTTGAATTAAGAACGAAGCCATTCTTTTGTTTTTAACCTAACGAAAAATTTTGCGTTTCTATTTTTCATTTTAATGCGACCTTCGCTGAACTGATGAGCATTAAAATAGTGGCTAAAACTGCCTAATTTTATTTCTTATTAGAAAATCGTTGCTCCGTTAGGGAGTCGAGACGTAGCGGAGACGTGATTATCGTGTGATAATCAATGCGCTATAAGTTTTGAGGAAGATAAATTTACAATCGTTCAGCAATTGATGTCCATAAGCACTTACATAAAGGAATTGCTATAGGTAATTCAAAATATATTATTACATTGTCTAAATAAATAAATATAAAGCCTTAAATAAATAAAAAATATAATTATAAATAATGATATTCATTAATATCCTAATTATAATAATAATTAAATGCTTATTCTAAAATCTAGTTTGATTTTTCATGTGCATCGAAATACCCATGATGCAGGTAACCGCCTTACGTTAAGCTGAAGTGCGGTTTATGAATGGAGGCTATTGCATCTTTCACGCTGATTCTGAAAGTCGAGTGAGTCACTTCACGATCTGTCCTGTTGAAAGTGGAGGTACTACTTCGGGACTGAGCATAAAATGTAGTTTATTTTCTATACTATATTATTTCTTTACTAAGCTGCTAAACGTCGTTACTGCTGGGCAAATACCTCCTTCAGCATTCTCCACAGTGGGCAGGATCCAGCGGTTTCTTCGCACCTTTAGCAGGTCTTCAGTCTATAGTGTCAGTAGAAGTGCCCAGCCTATCTTTTCCTTTTAGTGGAAAAGGCAGAACTTTTCGCCTCTAGAGCTATTTGTACTTTAAGCTATGTACTATGTCTTTTACGTAGTACTGAAATATAAGTGAATAAATGAAATGACTAATTTATTATCAAATCAAATAATTTTAATATTAATAATTTAATTCATATTTCCAAACTTTACGCACTAAATAAGGCGTAGATATTCTGCGAATAATAATAGCTTTAAGCTCCCTAAGAAGCCATACACTCATTAAGGCTTACAAAACGAATAAATCGTTCTAGAAAGCCCCATTTCGAACTTTTCAAATTTAAATTCGGTGGCCCTTAGGTCGTGTTCACATTTCGTAAAACAATATCTACATCTTCATCAACATTGGATTTATTATCAGTCCCGCTAACAGTAGTAATAGTAATGCGTCACGCATTAGATTCTCGGCAGATTTGTTTTATAACATTTATTTTTAATATTATATCAAACAATCATTCAAACAAATCTGCAATAGGCAGACACATAATAAATAAATAAATCCGTTTTAGCACCGCTGGTTTTATTAGCCGCAATTTTAAGTATACAGACTGCGACTGAGATAGGTGTAAATCAAGTCACTTTTACTAGTCATTAGCACTCTTGGATCTCTTGAAATATGTAAGAGGAACTCAGATGTCGCGTCACAATAAAAAATGTCACAAGCTGCGCCATTAATGATTTCAGGGTTAGGTGATGTGCTATTAAGGAACTCGTAGATATTTCAAAGATACATTGGTACCGGCAACTGGTTTTGAACCAAGGGCTCTTGGTTAGCGAGACCTTTTTACAATCACTACACCACGGTGCCCTTAAATTTATATGTATTAATACATATACATATGTATATGTATTAAGATTGGGTTTTAGATATCTTCAAATTGATCATCGTCATTATCAGCCAGAAGACGTTTGCTGCTGAACATAGGCCTTACCCTTACCTATTTCGAACGACTAAATGCCAGTTGTATCCACCGGTTATTCGTGAACTTCACTATGACGTCAGTCCATTTAGTGGGAGGCCTACCTATATGTTTTGTTTTCCGGTTCGTGGTCTCCACTTAAGAACCTTTCTTTCCCTTCGGTTGTCGGTTCTTCGAGTTACTGAATTGTAGTAGCAGTGGCATGCATTCATGGACCACACTCCAGCTTTACATCAAGCGGGGTGCTGTCATATATCGAGTCACAATAAAAAAAAATCAGCTTACAAATCCTTCGAGCTATGTCGATAACTCTGGTTCATTAAATCGATACTCTTATAGTATTCATTGTGAACTCAACCTAACAATGATCGCGTGACGATACTTTTTAAACATAGACGCTCGGTGTTTTTTTGTTGCGATTTAGAAGTGTTCTCTTCAAAACAAATTGCTGACAGGGAGTCGTTCATATTTTTATTTTGCTTACTTATATTAAATTTAATTCGTTGGTTGCGTTTCGGATGCAAATGTTGCCTTTGATGAGAGTTGTTTATGTAAATTAGGTTATTCGTTACTACAATGCATGATACCCTTCTTGGGAAGCCTGTTTCAATAGTGGTTGACTTCATTTTCTAACCTAGCTATACCTAAGTAGTGGCTCTTTGTTTACATTCAGTCAGCCTGGCCGGCATAGTATATACGACTGTTGATTGTAGGCATTTATTTGTAATAGCAGTCGCACTTTTATTTATTAAGCTTATTTACAGTTAACATATTTTACATAAATTATGTTACGATAGTTCTTTAACTAATATGCAACCAATTACAACCAATGACATTATAATTCTGTTAAGTAAATCAATCAATCAAATTGTTACGCCTTTTCCCCACAGGAATAGGCAGAGACAATGGAGCGCCACTTGCCACGATCCTGACACAGCTTCTTCGCTTCCCTCACATCCACAATTTTCTTCATACAAGCTCTACGATTATGGGCTCGTTTAACATCATAAACATATACATACTTTTTTATTGAGATTGGACCTTGACTTGCCTGATGGTAAGCAAGCGAAGGTCTAAGAGCGCCGATGACTGATAAAACCGTTTCAATATGCTGGCCAAAAATGCAGATTTGAGAAACTAAACCTGGAAATGACACCTAAATCATATTGTGATCCTTAAGAACTGCAACATAAAGTTTATTTCTGAATATACATAGATTTTGTTAGAACCCTATTAGGTTAATAGGTGTCCATTCTTCTTCCGTAGTCTAGTAGTCTCAGTAGTTATTGTTTGGTACTGGTTCGGCTGACACAATCATTCTCATAATCCTTCACCAATTCCAATCGATCGATGATTTTAGCTGGAGTGCGGTCAATGAATGGAGGTGACTGCTAATACAGTTAAATAACTAAGTAGTAATCACATCCACTATTCCGGCCCAGTTATAACCGGCAACTTACAAGCTGATCCCGAAATGCGATTGGGCACCACTGCTTACCACATTTTGAACACCAGACCCGAAGCAAATATCCACCTCATTTTTTATTAATAAATATTTGTAAATTTAATCTAATTATTAAATATTACAAATAAGAAACAATTATTTTCTCCAACCGGGAATCGAACCCGCGACTTTACTCGTAACAAATTGGTGTGATAACCAATGCGCCATGCCCGTGGTCAAATCTATTACTAGCCAATAGTTAATTTATTCTGGTAGGTATATACCAGAAGTAACCCTTCACGGCGATGAACAAAGCTTTAAAGAGTGGTATGCAGTGGTGCCCAGTCTGCTGTCCGGGATAGTAACACCACTTACAAGTGAACAGACCGTGAAGTGACTATCGCGTCATTTTGCGTTTCGGGATTAGCTTGTAAGTTGCCGGTTTTAACTATGCCGGCATAGTGGGTGTGACTGTTATGAGTAGCAGTTACCTCCAATAATAGACCGCATTCACCATAAAAAAAAGAAATAAAATAAAGGCTTTCCACTAATTTCCAAGTCAATCCCATGTCATGAAAAAACTTAACTAACTTAAATTAAATATTAACTCTATAATTTAGGTTTATGTTCCAAAAATCAATTTACTGTCAAATAAGTAGTAGATTGTGATAATTGAAAGTTTAAAAATTAAAGCATTTCCCAGTGACGAACGCTACGACCATAGTCACTAGTAGTCACGCGATGTCAAGCTACGTGACAGCAAAATGTCACACGTCGCGACAACCTAAATGTCACGTGACTAGGGTGTTTCAATAACATGGAATGTTCAAGTTGAGTAGTGTTCTTGTGTCTTTTTGGAATTAATCAATTTTTATTAGTTAGGTTTAGGGCTATTGTAATAGATTTTATTTCGAAAATCAAAATGACATAATTTATTTCGCATGGGCCTTTCGGCTTTTGCGGCTTTTTGTATAAAAAGAGTCAGTCCACATGATCTCTTATTCAATACAGGAAATAATAATTTTCCTAAGAGCTACAGCCGCCCAGAAAGCTGGGTTGCCTAGTGCCTATAACCGTAGAGGTTGTATAAAGATAATTGTGGATGTGAGAGATGCGAGGGAGTTGTGTCAGGGCCGTGGCTAGTGACGCTCCATTGTCTCTGCCTATCCTTGTGAAAAATGGGCGTGACAATTTGATTGATTGAATAGTTTCGATCAAACCTTCAACTGATTAGCGATCATATACAACGACATATTTTAGCTGTTTTACTTTGGATTAGTACGAGATCCAGAAATCTCGTAGATCCATAAATTAGAACTCAATTTGAGGTCCTTATAAATTGCAAATGAAAATCCATCTACAGTCTATTTGAGTGGTTAGTGGTTGAATTAATAAAAACAATAATAATATTTTTAAATTGTTTAATATTTGAATGACTCGCAAAATAATAATAGCGTGATGAATATTAACAATAGAATAGATTTCTGTAAAATAAAATAGTACAATTCATTACATTTTAGGATTTCGCAAGATCCTTGTTTTTGACATACGAATTACATACATAGTTCATTAAATATATAGATTTAAAGGTACCTAATTAGTGAAATGAGCAAGACATTTTTAAGAGGAATTATTATCTAACATCAAACATTTATATGATTAATTTATATAGATATATATATTTAGAATTAAAGTAATTTCTACACAAACAAATAGAAACGAATACAATTTACATTTTAGCACCAACAGAGCGAAGAGGATATGAGTATTAATTAATTTATACTATAAATTTAAACTAATATTTATTTACATTTTTTAAACTTTTATTGCACAGATTATCTCTAAGGAATGTTTTCTTACAAATAATCTAACAATATTTACACATAATATTTACAAACTAAATTAATGAGAATTAAAGGTACTGGCTATTTTATAATTATAATATACAGATTTTTGGATTTTTACTATTTTCTAACTATTCAACGATATTTGGTACATATTTAATATAAATCACAAATGCATTAGGAGATTATTCGGCAGTCTTTGCAAGATCAGTGATCACTGTTAGGGTCAAGACAAGTTCGTGTGTATTCCTCGACCATTTGGCAGATGTGAGTGAACAGAATGTCTCAAACTATGAGCATTACGTTTTGTTCTTGAAAAGAAAGCGGCGTTACAACCACTAGACGTACACCTGTGTAACAATTGACTATGCACATTCTCGCAATGTTCCTTTAATGTAGCTAAACGCTTAAAACTATCCTTGCATACTCTACAAGAATAATTCCCCTCGTCGTCAGGTCTAGGGGCTTCATCCTCAATACAATAATTTAATTTAAAATTACCCAATGGCGAGGGGAAGTTCTGACCAACACCAAATCCGTTTAAATTTGGCAAGAAACCAAAAGGTAGCGGCGGAAAGTTTGGAAGCATACCAAATGGAGGGAATAGGAAAGGATGTTGAGCCATTAACGTGTCCCTGTTGTTAAAGTATGCGTCTGCCAACTGCATGGGTGGATATGGAGCATTGAAAGGCAATTGAGCGTGAAGATCTGTCTTCGATTTTTCAGATAAGCCTTTTGCTTGGTAAAATGTATGTGATTCAATGTATGGCACACCTTTATCTTCATTTCCATACTGCAACAATACTTCCATCTGTCTTTTAGCTTTTTGTAAAATTTCTAGTG
Organism: Tinea trinotella; assembly: GCA_905220615.1. Lineage (NCBI taxonomy): Eukaryota > Metazoa > Arthropoda > Insecta > Lepidoptera > Tineidae > Tinea > Tinea trinotella. The sequence goes on along the minus strand of HG992321.1, from coordinate 5,513,475 downwards.
GTGACGTATTTTCCGATTTTCTACTTAAATCTACTGTAGATAAAAGTTTTCTATGTAAATTTGTATTTACACTATGTCTATCACGACTTCGCCTCGATGAAAAGGCAGCTCTACATCCTTCTACACTGCATTTGTGCATCTGTTTTAAATGTACATTTTGATAATGCGTTCTTACGCTGTATACGTTTTGGAATAATTTCTCACAAACCGTACATTTATCAGGATTTTCACTGTCTAAAGGTACATCTGTTGTGGTGACAAATATACCGTTATCAAAATGACCGTATATGTGACCTTGACTGTCGTCCGATACACAATCATAACTAGACACTGAAGAAGACCTTGATCTATCTGAATACTCTACAGAATCTTGTGTAGAAAGATTGTAAGGTGCAGAATTCTCACATTTCTTAGAATTATTGAAGTCACCTCTTGATAAGCTTTCCAAGCGCTTAAGAGAATTTTCTGATGTAAAGTTAATACCTTCCGATTCATTAGTTTCTTTTATGCCTTCTTTTTCTTCTGTAGGTTCTTCTTTTATTCGTAAATCTTTAGCTTCATTGCTCAGGTCTTCAGGCTCCTTTTTTACTTCTTCAGTGATCATAGGTGCCACAACTTTTTTATTTTCACATTTTTCTTCATCATCTTCTACGTGTTCTTTTTTAACTTTCTTTAGATCCAATACTTCATATTCTTCACCATAATTGCCACTATTATTGATCTCAGTATTACTGTCTGTTTCTTGGATGTTGTGACAATATCCATTATTATGTAATCTTGTTGGATTTAAGTTCTTCCTTTTCCTTTTATTATAGTTAGGGCTTAAGGTGTCATCTTTTGTGTTATCAGCCAAGGGTTCATTATTATCACTGTTACTCTTTTCATCGTATTCTAAATCTGAACCATCAACAGAACTATTGTTGGTTTTATTATAATTTGTAGTGCCATAATACTCACTTCGAGTAACATCTATGTTATCATTGTACTCGTCATCATCATCTCCTGCTACGACAACAATTCCATCATCTTCATCAGATTCTGGTTGGCCCTCCATATCCTTTTCACCTTCTTCACGATCACTATTTGACTGATGGGAATCATTAATTCTTTGGGATATATCCATATTATGTTTGAATTCCAAAGACATGTTTCTTGGATATTGTCTCATATTTGGCTGTGGATTTAGTAGAGGAAAAGATCCGAATGGATTTAAGGGGTTTAAAACAGGTGGCATGCCCAAACCGGCAGCATGAGTTGGTATTAGAACGGGGTGTATTTGAGAACTTCTACCATCATGTGGCGAGATTTTTCTACGTAGATGAGGCGAGTGTAACTTTGGGTTTGGGTTAGCACTATGTCGATTTCGTGATCTTCGTGAACTAAACATCATACTGCAGCCATCAACCGTGCATTTATGCATTTCTCGTAAATGTACAGCAGAGAAATGGATTTTTAAAGCACCTTTATCACAAAATGTTTTTAAGCATACGTTACATTGTACTCTCTTTTTGCCAGTAGCTGGATTTATAAAGTGTGTTCCTAAATTTAAGGGCATTTGTGATGTACCCCACTGTCTTTTTGGTGGACTCATTGATTTTTGCATCATGGCATTTCTTGATATATTATTATGAGTATCAGAATATGAATCTTTGCTAAGATTTAATACATCTTCTTCGGATCTCGTATCGTCGGTAGATCTATCTTTAACTGGGGAAATTTTGGTTTCATTTTCTACATTTGGTGGTGGTTTTCCAGATATGTGAGGTAATAGAGCTTGCAGAGAAGCCATACCCATTGGATTTTGACTAAGTGCAGCTACCATAGCAGCTGAGTGATTAAAAGCGGGAGCCATGGACATCGGTGGCATTGGAATATTTCTAGGTAATTGGAGATTAAATAAATGATTTCTCATGTTAAGGTTCATTAATTCCATAGCATTTCGTTCAGATTGCCTAATGTCATGACTTGTTTTATTTCTAGAAACGTTTTCGTTGTGTTTTTCGTTAAGATTTTGGTGATATTTTCTAAAATCAAATGGTTGCATGTTTTTCAAATGATTTAAAGGGGACACATTAACAGGACTAGCATTAGATACAGGACTGGAAGAGGTAGATAAGCGAACATTATAATTTGGTGACGTTCTATCTGAAGATTGTCTTCGGTGTGGGGATTGTTCATTTTGTATCGGTGACGACCGAACTTCAGGAGACAATCGTTCTTCTTTTACTTTGGAATACAGTTCGGGTTTCTTTTCTTGCCGCAAATAATTTTCCTTGCGTTCTTTTTCCCTTAAACCCAAAAAGTAATCAAATCTAGTTTTAGCTTCAATCATTTGTTGAAAGTAGGTAAGTGATTCGTTTTCTGTCGGCGTTGGCAACCGATTTTCTAGACCATGTAATTGACCATTTGTTTGGTCAGTTATTCTCCGTAACTCAGCTTCAAGCTTAATTTTTTCCAACGTTCTGGTATCTTGATACGTATCATTCATCTTTTGTCTATGTTCAGACTTGAGATGTTCATCAAGATCATGGCTACTTCCAGGTGGGGAAGGAAGACCATTTTCTCTGTAAAGAGGTAACAGAGAGGTCTTATGGTAAGCTCGAGCTTCTTGTAGTTTAAGAATCTGCTGAAGAGCAAGGTTGTGCTCAGTATCACGCCCGACCCAGCGGTCTGCGCCACTCGATTGGGATTCCTGTAACAAAGAAAAGTAAAATATTTAATAGAGTACATAATATAATCATACCTAAATCTATATACTTAAACGAACTAAATACATTCAATTTCAGTTCAAGGACTAAATGCAGGTCGTTGAAGGAGTTCCCAGCAAATGGGTGCCTCTTCAAAATATAATCAACCGACACAAAACCACACCTTGCGTTTTCAAAGGCTAATATCAAATTAATTCCAAGAACGGAGAGCAATTGAGTAAAATTGTGTAAAATGAAGGTTTCGACTCAGGCAGAGAATAGAAAAGAGGATTGTGTCGCGTGTTGAGAACGATTTAATCCACAAACTAAATTACTATTCATTTGGTACACATTTGTTTGGGCCGCTGTCCGTTCTTTTACTTAAACTACGTTTAAAAATATAAATTACCCGAAAAATTACACTTTTATTACATTGCAGTAAGCAATTCAGCAATCATAATTATTGTGTTAGAAAATTACTGATTTTTTTACCATAATAGTCGTTTAGTATACGCAACTAAACTATCTGAGATCTAAAGATAGATGGATAGTTCATTGGATACAAAATTCCAAAGAATGTATCTTCATACTTTTACGTGTACGAGTATACTCTTAAAAATCTCATTCCATTTAAAATGTTTCATTACCGCTCTGTCATAACATAATGTTAAAATAATATCAAAAATCTTAAAACACTTTTTACATTAATATTTTGTTGTATAATAAAAACTAACTTAATCTCCGTTTAAATTACATTGTTGTACTGGGCGTGCATCATTCAGTGGGTTTCGTGCAACCGAAACCACTCTTGATTGTCACGTTTTAAAAACGTTTTGTCACTCGATTATTTCGGGTAAACGGTGGGGCTGCTATGTCATTACTTGAGTCTGGGGAGAATTAAATTGTAGTTTGGCTACACCGGCGTCAGCAGCAATTTCACCGAAATATGGGCAATTAGAGGAACGGCGAGAAAGGATTTCTGTTTCTAATGGTTTAAAACGGATAAGTATCGGGATAATAAAGTGTCGTTTAAGAAAAATATACGGTTCAAGAGTCGAATGAATTGGGACCAAAATTATAGGGGATTAAAAGATATTCATGTCTCTGTAATGACGAAGTTTTTTGTTGCGTTTAGCAGATGCTTTAGAGTTGAATGTATTTAATATTTTTTTAATGGGAAGCTTAGAATTTTTGTATTCACATAAAGAAGACAAAAAGGGTATTTTTTATGCGTGCCTTTTTACGGCATAAAATATAAGTAAAATGTGTTTTCATTAAGGTAATAGCCATCGCGGTAACATACACAACCTGACATTAACCAATCAAATCATTACTTCGTGTAAATTCTCAAAGGTTGTTTAATTAAATAACCGGTCAGTTAAGGTATTATGTATATAGAAAGGTAAGTCCCACCACCAGTAAAAAAAGGTTTATATATAAGCTCCTTGTGTCTAGTTATAGATAGATACAGATACATAGTTATTTATAGATGCTATGTAGTTTTTTTTATTGTGACTCGACATCTGACGTCGACCTTCCTAATTTAATATTTTCTTAGATTTTTTTGTCTAAGTTGTAAGATATTATATATTTCGGAATTCGGATAAGTGAGCAATAAAACGACCGAAAAAACGATATAAAGCAAGTTGAATGACCATTTCATACTCCAGTCCACGCCTACCGAACCTACAGCCCAACATATTTAACCTCTCCAATGAAAATTAACAAATGAAATTAAACTCCATTTGCAAAGGTTATAAAGTCGAAAATCGCAATGTATAATTTAATTGTTTGCACATTGAAATGTGCAGCTTAAACTCACTTTGTGGTCGTTTTTCGTCGGGAGGCTGTCGTGACAAGCCATATTGTTCCTACATGTTTAAAAAAAGTGAGCGCTTTTTTACATTACCGGAATAACTAGTTTCTTTAATATTTTTTCTAGTCTTTACTCATTAACTTAAGAAATATTTATACTTATGTTCTATTTATACTCGTAGACTTAAATACAAATAAATTTTCTTTCATACTGAAATTAAATTCTAGATATATTTATTAATTTATTATTTAGTTTCATAGAGTTTCTAATAACAATTAGGCTAAGAGGATGAAGGTACAGGCAAAGAACTCCCAGGAGATTTGTCAGAAAACTGATTTTATTTAGCCAATGAAATGGCTTATATATATATATATATATACTAGTACATAGTAATTAATTTGCAATTTAAATAAAGAATATCCAAATAGATCCGAATTTAAAATGTATGCATTTGTGCGTCAAATATGAAATAGTGCATATTTTGGTCGTCCTGTTTATATGATACAAGCATGTTGATAGCTTAGTATATAAATAAAAAAAAGAATTATGAAGATACAAATAACAGCAACAAATGCACATATATACCTATTTATTTAGGCTGTGATAAATATATAAAAGTACTCATATATAAATATTCATAGATATATAATAATTAACAAAAAATATTGAAAAGGTAAATGTGTAAAAAATCGCAACAATAAACACAAATTAAGCCCTAATGTTTTTATTACAAAATTGCAATATCTAAGGTGCCTATGTTTGGTACATACTCGTAGTAACATAGTATTAAAAGAACATCTGCTATGAAACTAAACATCATATTTTAATTATAAAAATTAAGCTTATTAACTAAAGGGTGGAGTTAGATAATTAATGAAGCAGCTGAACTTTATATCAATATCTTATATCAACCTAATAAACATGCTTGTAGGTATCATAGACACTGGACGATCAAAATAACACAATGGGTACAAGTGATTTAGAACCGATTTTGCAGTTGTAGTTGGCGAGTGATTTGCTCAGTCTACCAACCCAGGATGATAACAACATTCGACTATGACTATGAAGTTACTCAGTCGCGTTACGGGGTCATTTTACAGAATTCAGCTGAAACAGCTTAGTGAGTGCGATTTCTATTGTGGCAACAGTTAGTCATGTCCAGTAATAGATCGCATTCCAGCTCGACATCATACGGTGTGTGCCCGATACATTTTTATTTGAAGAAAAATAATAAGCTCATTATTAAAAGGGAGGAGTTAGATAATAAATGAAGCAGCTGAACTTCATAGTCCGTCCCATTGTATCATAAATTTATAATAGTAAAGATGAAAAGAGGTTGTATAGCAAGAAAATATTGTAAAAATAATTATTTAGGTACTTTATATATTTTATATAAGGTTCGCTAAATTATTCATTTATAGATAACATTAAGAGATTTTTATGTAGAAAAATCTACTTTAATAGAAGCTAAGTATCAATATTAAAGTAGACTTTTAAAATTGTAGATTAAACAAGTAAACAAATAATTTAGGTTAACAATTTTATGTTTAGAGGTTTTGAATTTTACAAGTAGCAGCTAAGATTTACAGTTAATTTATAACATTTAAAATTAACTGTAAACTCGCATTTCAAGACGACCGACCGTAGTGTAGTGGTAGTGCAATACCGAAAGCTTCGGTTCAAAACCACTTGCCGGTAACAATGTGTCTTTGATACATGTACCTTAGTCGTACTGTTTCTATTATGGAAGCACTTTTAAAAGTATAGTATAGAAATGTATAAAAAAGAAGGAAATAAAAGTCGCAATAATGGTGTACAAAGATCGATCATACGTTGTTTAGATAGTATTCGTATATTTGCATAGAATTTAACACGAATACGTTTCCGTGGGAGATTGGTCAGTTTATTAATTAAATTAGCATTTGTTACTCATTGGAGATATCTGGGGATGAAAGTTTAAACTGATACCGGTGAATGAGAAGTACTCACTTATTTTTGTATCATTTTTGTATTATTTTATTTAGTTTCGGTTTATAGTTTTAATTGAATTTTAAATAGCTTCAAGCACTATTGACACTTAGTCTATCATACTTATATAATGTCTCTGTCTATCCTTGTGGAAAAAAGGCGTGACTATTTGATTGACTTATATAATTATTTTTAAGCGGTACAAGAGTTAAACAACTGCAAGTATCAGTTGCATTTACTATTTCTAGATTAAACAGGAAACTTTGAAATCGGCAAACTGTGCAAATGACTGTCACTTGTCTGCTTACCACTCTCAAATCACGTCCGAACGTAACTTAATAACGTAAGTAATAATTTAGAATACAAAAATAAAATTCAAAGAAGACAATTTAAATTAAATTAAATTTTCATAATAAATGATATGATAACAGATGTAAAACGATTTTTGATTTAAAACACTTTAATATTTCAAAATAAAGCATGCTTATGGACCATTATTAATTCTCTTTTGATACAATTTAGATTCCATATGAAATTATCTGGCTCTAATCGCTCGCATTATGTTTAACGTCGTAATGATACGCTGTGGACACTCGGGCTCATCCACTGCTTATCTTAATCTCAACCTTAAGGCGCCTTTAATGTATGCACTCCATGAGTTAGTAGTAAATTGGGATACGAGTATTAAAAATAAATTTAACGGTGACGGCAATTCATAAGGCGACCATTCATTGCATTGGTGTAGTGACAATGCAATGGTCACGCAAACGGATAGCTCGGGTTTAAAACCACTTACTGGTATCAATGTATCTTTGATATACAATGTACTTTGGTCTTCCTGTTTCTATGATACAAGCACTTTAATAGCTTAGTATAGAATTGCTCACAATTCAATGTCAAATGTCACGTCTCAATAAAAAAAATAGTCAGCGTTTATAAGCTACTACTGAATTTGTAATTTATCACTAAAACGATTTAAAAAAATATCAAACTAAAATTCATTAAAATTCCAATTATGCAATCAGGGATAAGCAGAGACAACAAAGTGAAACTTGCCATGGTTCTGACACAACTCCTTTCATCACATTCACATCCACAATTCTTTTCATACAAACTCACTGGGCACTAGGCAGTCAAGATTTCATGAGAATGAATATATCTATAAATCTGATATGGATGGATGCATAAACGAGGCAGACCCAGGAGGGGTTTTCCGACGAAATCGAAGACATCCTTTCACTTATTATATTTATAAAAATAACAATCTCAATAATGCCCAAATCATGGACACTTTACACCTATATGAATAATAATAATAATTGGATTACGAACAAAGGTCAAACAACGACTTAAATTCGTGTCCCCTATGATTGAAAACAATTTAACGACTTATCGACATTGCCTATATTTTTAAGACTCAGACTCTACAAATGATATGCAATTTTTTGAACAAATATAATGACTACTTCAATAATAAAGTCTATTTTCGCTTGTAAAGAGTAAGTTTCGACGACACTCGTGGCGCATTGGTTAACACACCAGTCTTTTACGCGTAAAGTTTTGGGTTCGATTTCCGATCGGAGCTAATTTTGTTTCGTTTTTTTATATATTTTTTATTGTGACTCGACATATGACAGCACCCCGCTTGATGTTAAGCCGAAGTGTGGTCCATGAATGAATGTCACTGCTACTACAATTCAATAACTGTGAGTAGCAATCACATCCACTATGCCGGCCTAGATGGAACCGGCAACTTACAAGCTGATCCCGAAACGTGACCAAATCACTTCACGGTCTGTATACTTATAAGTAACTAATATTTATAGTATATTTAAGTAGCTTGTTTATTACAAATATTTGGTAATGAAAAAAGAGGCAGTGGACTGGTTGTTGGGGTGGTAGGCAGACACCACCAGAGTGTGGTCTGCCGATCTGGGGTAGTACCACCACGTTCATGTGTAGGCAGACCTTGAAGTAAGTCAGCTTAAGCATCAAGTTGCCGGTCAACTAGGCCGGCATAGTGAATCCTCCATAAAGGACTACATTCCAGCTTAATAGCAATAATAAATAACAATACAATTTTATATCAATTATCATAAACGAATCGTTAATAATTTTATTGTTCACCTATATTTTTATTTTATAATATAAAGACTGACTTATCCACAATGCCGGCCTAGCTCAATTATTCGTTTATTATTCTTATTGTTTTATTTAAATTTTTATACTAAGCTACTAAAGTGTTTGATAATAGAAACCCGAAACCCAAATAAAAAAATCAAATTGTCACGCTTTTTTCCCACGGGGATAGGCAAAGACAAAGGAGCGCCACTTGCCACGATCCTAAGGCAACTCCCCGGCTTACCTCACATCCACAATTCTCTTTATACAAGCTCTACGATTATAAGCACTAGGCCACCCAGCATTCATGAGAATGTCTCCTATTTGGTAGGAAAACACCCTTTTTTTAATGCACCATAATGCACCATAATTTTTAAACTCCTTTCGTCAATCTACTTTCACTCATCCTTTCCATGTAAATAAAAGTACATATATCAAAAATACATTGGTACCGACAAGTGGTTTTGAACCCGTGCTCTCGGTTTTTTCTAAGCAAGTATATAAAATAGTACCTCTTTCTCCCACCAACGTTTAATAAATGAATTCAACTTGGTTAATCCCTCATCCTCGTTCATTTTTCAAAGGTTGCACTAAACTCAAAATACACTACACTAATCACAACACCACCTTCCTGATCGTTTGTGAAAATATGACTAAAAAAACGTAACCTATTTAGGTAACCACAAAGGTTGTGTCAAGGGGTGGGGGTTGGTCATTTTGCACTTCGGAACAATAAGTTCTATTGTCTTTAGTTACTTGCGTTTAAACTAAATCTATTCATATGCCTTCCTTTGTGTCAGGACTTTAGAGTTTTGCTAGTCTACTTTTCGGCTTTCTTTGAAGACCACCCATGTATTATATAAAGTTCAATGATTGTTTTATTATTGACACGCGGCATTTGACCTCGACTTTTTCGATGGTAAGGAAGGAAGGTTTGAGAGCGCCGAGGACTGAAAAATCAGTTTCATTGTACGGTTGTCTCAGTTTCGCTTGAAGGATTTAATGTTATAGGTTATTGGGGCTTTAATTACAGTGACATTAAAGCCCAGATAAAGTGCCGTCTATTAACGGAGACGACTGCTACTACTGTTCCATAACTGAAAGTAGCAGTTGCATCCACTATGCCGGCCTAATTGGAATCAGCTGATCCAGAAACGCGACTAAGTCACTTCTCGGTCTGTATACTTGTAAGAGGTGGTACTACCCCGGATCGGCAGACTGGGCACCACTTCCTGCCTACCACTCTTTGACAACCAGACCCGGATCAAATATACGCCTTTTTTTCATTAACAAATATTAAATATACAATCCAATTATTAAATAATAATAAAACCTAAGAAACAAATATTTACTTCGACCGGGCATCGAACCCGGTACTTTACGCTAAGAATAGCGCCATTGTATTATGTATTATTAAATATTTTCATGTGACAAAAATTTCAGTTTATAATAGTGATTACAAGGCCGGCATAGTGGAGCGACCTATTTAAGCTATAAAATATGTTAAGCTGAAGTGCTGTCCGAGAATAAAGGCGACTACTACTACAGTTGAATAAATGCTGACCCCTAAACGCGACTGCGTCACTTCAGTCTTTACCCTTAAAAGTGGTGACACCCCGGATCGGCAGACTGGACAATTGACCCCTATTCATATCTTCCAACGACTTTTTAAAACATATAATATATATGCTTTCTTTATTATATTCGTAAAATAAAACATTCAAAAATTGTTATTTAGAGACAACATACTTTAAAAGAATTAGCCGGATATAATAAACAATAGAAAAACATATGCTTTTATTTTTTTAAATAGGATTTTTAAGTATAAAGAAACCAAGAGGGATTTGTTTAATACACTTAGCTTTTGAGAAAGACAATACAATGCCGACGTTCCTGTTATTTGAAGTTAGCCGAATCTGTTATTGTTTCGCAAATGTCACAAATTTGTGTTAAGAAATTCTTTTTTCAAATACAGTAGGTAAAAAAACGACTGCATAGTAATTTGAACTAAATATAATTTTGTTATACTTCACCATAAAAAATAGGAGTTAAAGTAGATTGTACAGACCTAAGTTTACAGACCGTGAAGTGGCTTAGTCTCCGGTTTCAACTTCTTTTTAATTTTTTATACATTTATATATTAAGCTACTAGTCTAAAATTTGTGTATCATAGAAACAGGACAATCAAAGTATACTATATCTAAGATACATTAGTACCGGTGAGTGGTTTCAATTCACCTCCATTGATTGTATGTCGCGCCCTAATAAAAAAAACATGTTTAGAACTTTAGGACCTCAAATCTGTAGGATTAACTTTGTCAATATTTTGTCAATTTTTTTTATCACATCATGCTTAATTGTTATTCTTTGTCTTGCTAAATGTTACTAATACTATTTAAACTAAACCTAGTTTTAACTAGGCCGGTATAGTGGATGCGATGGCTACTTACAGATAATTAATTGTAGTAGCGCCGACCCCAATAAAAAAACATTCGCCAGACTTAGTACATTTAACATCTTTTAATCTTGGAGGGTGTTTTCCAACCAAATCAGAGGCACCTATAAGTGGGTTGCCTAGTGTCCATAACCGTAGAGCTTGCATGAAGAGAATTGTACATGCGAGGGAAGCGAGAAAGTTGCGTCAGGATCGTGGCAAGTAGCGCTCAATTATCTCCGCCTATCCTTGTGGGAAAAAAAGCAGGAAATATTAATTGATTTATTGTCAATCTAAGGGATGCTATGTCAGTATTTTATTATTAATATATCATTTTGACGACAGGCGTGGACGAACGGTTTAGCGACTGGTTTGTTACGCGTAAAGTCCCGGGTTCGATCCCCGGTCGTAGCAAATATTTGTTTCATAGCTGTTATTTGTAATATTTAATAATATTAAATATTGCATTAAAAAGATTATTTTTATTATTATAACATTTCAATACTAAACTACTTAATGTGCTTGTATCATAGAAACAGACCGACCAAAGTATCATTATATCAAAGCTACATTGGTAAGTGGTTTTGAACCCGCGCTCTTAATTGCGTGACCACTATACCACTACCACTATACTACCGGTAGTCTTGAAATACAGGAACCAAAGTTCTTTCACTTTTAATTTCATAAACACAAGCTGTTAGTGTTTATGAAACAAATATTGTAAAAAAAGATAAGAATAATATACTTTTTTTGTTTATAAAGTTGGTATAGCAAAATTGCATTTTACCTAGGTATAGGTACGTATATATGAGAGTTGGTAAATGCGTGGGTATAAGAGGTTAAAGTACACTGTTTATATGTTTACCTTTCCATGGAAATGCTAAGAGGTTTAGCGAAATGAAAATTAACATTCGTTTTTAGTGTAAAGCAGAAATCTAAAAATAAAATACATATGCGCTTTATATTTTGGTGTATCTGTGCGTATATAGATTTAAATAACGCCTCAATTTCAAAACGGATATGCATAGTTACGGTAATAGGAGCAATCGTAAACGAAAACGGTATTTTCAGTCGGCGGTGCTCTTGAATCTCTACTTGCTCACTATCACACAAGTCGAAAGCACATGTCATATAACCGCCATTTTTACGATCCTGACACAATTCTCTTACTTACAAATTCTATTCAAATAAAACCCCGTCTGATGTTAATCTGAAGTGCGATCTATTAATGAAAGCAACTGCTACTGCAAGTTACAATCTGATCCAAAAACGCGACTAAGTCACTTCACGGTCTGTACATTTATTAGTGGTGTACTATCCCAGATCGGCAGACTGGGTACCATTATCTACCACATTTAAAAATCATGTTAGTATACATTAAAATTCTATATATGAAACGAAAACACTCTGTATCGGAGCAAGTATGTTTGTGACTGGCATAAATCAGTGTATCAACCTGTACATCAACGACACTGCGGGCTAGGTCCCTCCTCATAATGCCTAAGTCCTAGGCATTACCCGTCGAGGCAGAACTAGGCACGTATGCAGCCATTCTATCAGATCGTCAGTTTCACGCCTCCGGCATCAGAACGTGAATAATATAATTTTGCACCTAATAATTTTAGTTGTAATTATAATTTATGCTTAGGCTGTTCAGATTGTGATCGTGGCCCGGAGACACTGCTTGTGGGTGTAGCTTAATGTTCGTGTCAACGTTGTACTTATATGGTTTGTTCACGATTTTTAATTTTAACATATTGTTCGGTATTAATGTGTGAAAATTGACCGGTAATTGTGCATTTGTATGTTTAAATTATTAACGCTACCATAAACGATTGCTGTCAATTGTTTTAGAGGTCGAAGACATTGTATTACTAATAAAATATCAACACTATATCACATATGCAGTTGATATGACTAACTCATTTGTTTCCTTTTCTTTACTTAGATGCTAAATGCGCCTGTATCATAGAAACTAAGCGACCAAAGTACATACTCGTATATCAAAGATGCATAGTTTATTTACGACATCATTTCACTATTACTAGACCACGGTCGCATTATATTTTTTTAGTATTTTTTTATAAATATTTTTGTCAAGATGGTGGATGGTCATTTGCCAAGTCTGCCAATCCTGGATAGTACCACCAATTTCAAATATACAGAAGTTAGCCGGCATAGTGGATGCAACTATTTGCAATTATTTTATTGTAATAGTGGTTGGTTATAATAGCATAATCCTAACATTACTCTCTTGCTTCCCTTGCATCCACCTCTTTGGTTAAGGGCCCTGCGGACCCTGCTTTTTAGGAATGTCCTCTATGATACGTTTATATATGTAAGTATGTATGATACAATATCTTCGGTTATATATTTACAATTAAAGCTATGGACACTAACGAATGTCTCGTCTTGAAGTGTGCGTGGGATGATACCATTGTTGATATTAATACGTAGGTACCTACTGGATAGAGTTCGTTAAGAATAATTGATTGTAGCAATCTTTGTTGCAAAATTATTAAATGAAGAACTCTTTGAATTAAATTTGTAGGTCAATATCAACATATAAAAGCCTATGTTACGAAATTATGATTAAAATTATGATTTATTAAATGTCAGATGTTTATTGAATTAAAGTAAACGCTTTAAACTATTTAATTTTTAATATTAATTATTCAAATTGTCACCCCTCAATTCCCACAGGAATATTTATGTCTCTAAAGCAACCCTTGCCATAAACGTTAAGCTCTAAGCCATAAACTTAAAACATAATAGAAATGATAAAATAACAATTTACAATTCTATACTAAGCTACTAAATGTGCAAAAATACGACGACCAAAGATACATTAGTACCGGCAAATGGTTTTGACCCGGGAGCTCTTGGTATACGAGACCATTTATCTACTACTAGTCCACGGTCCTGCCCTGAAATCTAATTTAAATAATGTTGTTAATATATTCTATAGAATAAGTATCAAACAATGAAGTTATAAGTTGAATTATCAATTATTTGAATTATGAATTATAAGTTGCGCAAAGAGATATATTGAGATAAATGTTTTATCAATAAATATTTTAAGGTAGGTTGGCAGAGTGTTTAAGGGCATTAGCCGTTCAAACATTAATTATTATTTCTATACATTAAGTCATGCACCTAATCACTTGACTAAGTATTATTTTATCGATTTAAAATCCGTAAAAAAAATATTTTCCAAAGCAAAAATAAAAATTGCAACTCATTTAATTAAAATATTTTACTAATAATCTATTTATTTAGGGTGTGAATTTCAACGTAAGTATTTATTTAAAAGTCGTATTAAAAATATTTTTGGTTTAACAAACAACGCGTAATGCTAACAAAACAAAATACCTTGGCAAAAATAGCATGTGTTAGTAATATTGAAATGAGACTTCTCAATATTCAATGGCATAACTAAAACCGTCGTTGTCGGCTTTCTTTGAAGTCAACAAAAGAGTATGCACATTTTTGCGCGTTACACCACAAAATAGGTCAGTCAGTTATGAAGGGATTATGGGACAGAACAATTTTTACAATGCAAAAGGTTAATAGGTAGTTTTTGTATGTTTACCTGCTTAAGGGAGGTGAATGGATGTAGGGGGTTTTCTAAACATCAATTTGGCGCCGAAGTCATAAACTTGTTCGTGAGTCGGGAATTACCATCGGGCGTTGCTTGCCACTAAAATAATTTGACAAACAAAATGTTTGAAAAAGCGTTTAGGATCTTAACTTACTTATACTTAAAATTATTTTTTTACTAGTATAAAATTTATATGAAGGTAGCAGAGAGTGTGGACCGTGGAAACCGGCTGTGATAATACAGGATACGTCATGTGTCCACGGCTGCTAAATAATTTTATTCTGCACGACCTTGTTTGTACTTCTACTATAGTAGCTTTTTATCGTTGATTTTTTTAATACTTAGCTTCTAAAGCGCTTGTATCATAGAAACAGGACAACCAAAGCACAGATATGTAAGATACATTGCTACCGGTGAGTGGTTTCGAACCCGTGGCTCTCGGTTTGCGTAATCTAAGTATAAAGGTAAGGTAGCCTGGCGATAACACGTAGGGTCTTAAGAAAAACAAAACTGTGTCTCGGTTGTGGCAAATGCATACAGTATACAGACCGAGAAGTGATTTAGTCACGTTTCGGGATTACCTTGTAAGTTTCCGGTTCCAACTAGGTCGGCATAGTGGATGTGAATGCTACTTACAAATATTGAATTGTAGTAGCAATGACATCCATTCATCGACCAAACTCCAGCTTACCATCAAGCTGGGTGTTGTCATATGTCGTGTCACAAAAAAAAAAAATGCGCTCGGTTGTCTACCTATTCCTGTGGGAATTAAGGGGTGAGAATATTATGCTTGTTACTTAATATTTATCTTTAACTAATAAAAGATATGGTAAAGAGTGGTAGGCAGTGGTACCCAGTCTGCCGATCTGGGGTAGTACCACCACTTACAAGTATACAGACCGTGAAGTGATTTGGTCACGTTTCGGGATCAGCTTGTAAGTAGCCGGTTCCAACTAGGCCGGCATAGTGGATGTGATTGCTACTCACAGTTATTGAATTGTAGTAGCAGTGACATTCATTCATGGACCACACTTTGGCTTAACATCAAGCGGGGTGCTGTCATATGTCGAGTCACAATAAAAAAAAATAAAAAAAAATATATTAATTTTAACAGCAAATAATTAATTATCTTATCTTCAATCAAAATCATTCATTTTGTTAGTAATTATTAAACCTCAGAACATGCAACAGTTATACTAGAATCGATTTTCTATCAAAGGCCTACAGTTGAATTTCCCGACCTTGACCCAAACTTCTAATTGTATGCTAGAACTGAAAAGTTTTGTAGGTTTAAATTTTGATTGGTGTTACAGCTCTAATTTGATCTAACTCTTACATAATTACGGTTTTAGTTTTTGGCCGGCATAGCGGAAGCGACTGAGACAGCCGTGAGCTGAGTGGGTTTTTTTCAGTCTTTGTTGCTCTCTCAATCGGCGCATTTAGCGAGGTCACAAAACAAAATGTATTTTTCAGATGTCAAGCTGGAGTGCGGTCCATGAATAGAGGCGACTGCTATTACAGGTAAATAAATGCAAGTAGCAATCGCATCCGCTATGCCGGCCTAGTTGGAACCTGCAACTTGCAAGCTGATCCTGAAACGCGACTAAATCACTTCACGATCTCAGAAATAAATCGAAGCGCACTGTAGTTGATTAGCAAGCAACATCCATGTATTATACGTTCTAAGGGGGAGGCCTATGTTCAGCAGTGGACGCCTTCTGGCTGATGATGATGATGTATCATACATTTATTTATAAAAAATTAAAAAATCAAATTGTCACCCCTTTTCTGACAGGGGTAGGCAGAGACAATGGAGCGCCACTTGCCACGGTCCTGACATCATTCACATCCCCAATTCTCACTATACAAGCTATATGGTTATAGGCACTAGGCATCTAAGCTTTCTTAGTCTTATTGGGTCTACATTAATTTCTAGAGCAATAATTTATATTGTCTTCCTGCAGGAAATGAAGGCGAGTGCTAACAAACAAGTGCCACAAGATGTTTTAGTTGGCGTCGCAGCGGAGCTGTCAAAAAGCTGCGCCTGCGATGCCGCGAGCGTGACGCCATTAGTTCCACGGATTGCCGCCGACAAAAACGCCCACGGCTATGCAAAATCTCGCACCGGGCCGCATTGTGTTGGTCAGTGCAACTGTGAGGATTGCAAAAATAAAGCAATTTAACTTTAAGATCCTTTGCCCTATTTATAGATACGGCATTACAACGATTTTACTAAATTATTTTTTTACATTTCTATTCTAAGCTACTTAAGTGCCTTGTATCATAGAAACAGGACAACCAAAATATATCAAAGGTACCGGCAAGTTGAACCCGGTTTTGAAACCGAACCCGTACGTGAAACCGGTTTGACCATTGCACTGCCACTACACCACGGTCGCCTTTTTAATTGTGTTAAATATAGCTACTCGAAATTGTTGATATCTACTTATTATAAATAGGACATATCTTTGGCCGGCAGTAACGACGACTGGGGCAACCATGAACTTACTCGGATTTACAGTCGTCGGAAATCTTGGAGCTCCTCTAACTTACCACTAGGAGGGTCGAGGTCAGATGTCGAGTCACAATTTAAAAAAATTACCACTACAGGTAAGTACTACGATTTCCTTTTTTAATGTTGCCTAGTGCCTATAACCTTAGCGCTTGTATGAAGAGAATTGTGGATGTGAAGGAAGCGAGGAAGTTGTAGAAGAAGGCAACCCGATCCTGACACAACTCTCCATTGGCTCTGCCTATCCCAATGAAAAGGAGGCGTGACAATTTGATTGATTGCAACAACTGATCATGTGTTAGTCCAAGAGTGTTAGTCCTGAAATAATATTTTTAATTTACGGTTGCATACTAGCTAAAATTGTTTTAAACAACGATAGTTGTTTAAAAGCCCTGCTTGGAGCTTCTTGGAAAATAGATATGCGAAAGAAGATGGTTCCACAAATAATATCTCATCTGTTAAGGGATATCAATCAATCAATTAAATTGTCACGCCTTTTTCTCATGGGGATAGGCAGAGACGCCTCGCTTCCTTTACATCCACATAAAGGGATAACACATTCATTTTAATGAAATAAATAATGTATTTCATATTGACTATATTTAAAAAGTAAAGCTAGTAAGTTGAAATTACTTTAATTATTCAAATTATCACGCCTCTTTCCCACTGGTATAGACAGAGACAATGAAACGCCACTTGCCACTATCCTGATAAACTCCATTATTAAAGCTTATAGAGTGCCCATAAGCTCTCCGGTTAAGCTCTCCATAATCTTTCTTGAGAAAATTACAATAAAATAATATTTATTTTCAATTATGGTATGCAGCTTGACATATGTAAGAACCGCGCCTAATGTTACACTGAAATGCGGTCCATGAAGTAGCAGACGCATCCATTATACTGGCCTAGTATCACAAATCTAGCTATTTCTTTTAACCTATGCTTAATTTTACAATTGTAGGTACTAACTAGCGCTTAACAGGGAGGTTCTTGCGGTAGTGAAGCTGTGTGGGTGGGGTATGTTTTTGTTTAAATGTCGCCACTTGAACTGTTCTGTGGTTATTTTTGGTAATATTACAATTATTTCTTATTTAGATTTTTATACTAAGCTACTAAAGTGCTTGTATTATAGAAACAGGACAACCAAAGTATATATATCAAAATTACATTAGTATCGGTGGGTGGTTTCGAACTTGTGCTCTCGGTTTGTGTACACCACGGTCGCCTTAAAATTGTCTAACTCAAAAAAACCTTTGAGTTAGATGAACCTCTAGTTACAGAAGTAAAATAGTTAAGTATAATATGTTATTATAGAAAAAAAATGTCGGTTTGTAACGGATACAAGCAATCTATGTAGTACCATGTGCAAATGTCAAACACTGTGACATTCTTTACTTTAATAATAATTTAATATAGAATCGTTTTTCCGGTCTGACTGTCAGCTTGCATTTAAATAGAAATAAATTAGACTAGTCGCTTAAATAACAGAGTTGTATCACACGCAATGTTTTTTTAAATACAAACTTGTAGAGGTAATACATATTAATTAATATTATAATAAATATGTGATAATAATTGATACAACAAGCTGTGTTCACTATTTTTCCCACACATATTACTTCAAACATACGTTTTTGGTATTAGATATTTGGTATAGATACTATTTATGAGTAAGTAAAAAGGCAGATATCTACAGCGGACATAATTGTTTCAAAGAATCTATTTGAAAATAATTGTGGATATAAAGGAAGCGAGAGACCAAAAATAAACGACAACATAAATTTGTTTAATTCATAAAAGTATTTGTTATATTCAATAATATTATTGCATAATTAATGTGAATGTGAAGGAAGCGAGAGCATTGTGTCAGGATCGTGGCAAGTGGGGCTGCATTGTCTGCTAATCCCTGTGGGAAAAAGACGTGACAATTTGATTGATTGATTGATAAAACGAATACATAAAGTTTCATTGTAGCTTTTAAATAAAGATAGATTTGTGAAACGGTGACAAGTCTAGTATGCCTCTGACTAGACGAAGAACATACTAATGTAACAAACAAACTTAGGCAGTATTAATAATACCTAATTATCTTCATTTACGAGTCGATGGTCTCTTGAAGACCTTCAGCCAAGCGCCTGGCCAAGAAGTTGTCCAAGCGGCTGACGGAAAGTCTGGAGTCAAGAAGGCTGGCAAGGGGGAAATGTTACCAGTCTATGTTTAGTTTTTTAGTTTATTTATTATAATTGTCTTCATTTGTATTATACAAACAACTATATTATATACCAATTGATTAAAATAGTTTCTTTGGTATCGTGAAAAAGATTTTTTGCGTCTGCCTATTCCTGCGAGGAGGACGGCGTGATTTGTTCTCTTGTACGTCGCAATAACAATAAAAATGTAAAGGGTAATTATTTTAAAAGTGAACTACTAAGTTAATACTGTAATTTAATCACATTTTTATCTAACAAACATTAATAGTAAAGGCGACGACTGAAACGGTATTTCAGTCGTCGACGCTCTTGTATGTCATCTTGCGAGGTGGGAAGTCGAGGTGCGATGTCGAATCCCAATAAAAAAAAACAGCCAAGCAAATCTTCGAAATGCGCAGTACAAAAATACATCATCAATAAAAAATATAAGTATGTAAAAACGAAATAGGTACAAAGTAAATACGAAAACATCTAATGCGTTTCTAAAATTGCTAACACCGTTATGTTTATTTCAATTTCGCGGACAATATAGGTAGGTACAGCCATCAGCGGAACTCTGACCACCACGACGCTCCGAGGTCCATCTTAGTCCTTAATGGCCTTTTGAACAAACTATGCATTTTCCTGATGACTGTCAATTTATTTCAATAACCGCGTCCGCCCGTAATAACCACTTTTAAACCCGACATTGGTACTTTAAAATAAGAATATAGATTATGTATAGAGAATACAATGTTTGTAATTTATTATAAATATAGGTATCTATATATAAACATTTTATTAACATTTCTCTTTTTTAGTTTAAAACATACAACAAGTAGTTTGTTAGAGATATACAATTTATAAGTTCAAAACAATATATAATAATTAAAATTATTTATTGCTTAATGCTCGCATATTCTAAAAGCTTTTTAGTTTCTAGTTTTAGTTAGTAAATAACATTGCTTGCTAAGTTAGTAAAGGAAGAAAGAAATCATAGATTTTAGCAAATTGTCTAAGAAATAGATTTAGAAAATAATCTAATAAGAATTTAATAAAAAGCTTCATAATAATTTAACGAATTAAAATCCTTTCCAAATGTACAACCCATCCAATCATCCGTGTAATATAAAGTACACTCACACTATAAAAATAGAACTTCACCAAATAGTTTCAAAAATAGCCTACCTGAATCATGAAGGCAACGTAAGAAAACCTCTTCACAGTGAAACATGAAAACTCACTCAAATACAACCACAACACTCGCAGAGTATATTTCACATAGTCATTGCTTAAATATTAATAAAACATTTATTAATAAAAAATCGCTTATTTGCGCAGATGTAAGCTGCGAAATCGTAATTCGTCTAAAGCCAGGTCCATATAGTTCACACTGCTCAACCGACTTGCCGTGAGTAAGGCCGGCCGGACACTGGGCTTCATCGCTTCAGAGCGGGATGAAAGATCTGCGGGGGGACACATACGCTGCAAAGGATCGCAAAGGAGTCAGGCAGATGCGACAGGACAGGCTCCGGAGAAAAGAGACGACCGTACATCGTGACATTTGAAAACTGTGTCTTTACAACGTTGACTACAACTTAGTAGCTATATGGCACTTAAAAGCGTACGTTAGAGTTCAAAGTACTATTTGCTGCATGGCGTTTACGTCCTTTCGGATTATAATAGTAAATGTCCTCTAATGTGTCGCGTTTGCAAAGAGTGCTAGCTTTAATTGTGTGCGCGATAAGGACGAAATTCGTGTAACTTTGTGTTGTAGTTGGGTCGTCTAGTTACAAAGATGGAAATGTCCCATATTGTCGCAAGTCGGAGCGGTGGAGCTGTTAGAGGGAGAGAGACGCGTGTATGTTGTATAAGGGGGGTGGGAGGAAGACAGGGGAGGTGTCACCGTGAGCGCTTTTTAGGGACTTAAGGCCGGATGAGTGTAAATAGCGCTCACACTGCGGATTAAGCAATGTTTTGCGCAATGTTCAGTTTTTCAGAGCGCCTATGAATATTTTATAAGGTTGATTATTATTTTTTAAATTTGAAATTGTTACAGTTTTGAACCTTTGATCTTGATAAGTACGATTACCAAATTATTGTATTATTTTTATATATTTATCCTCAAGAAAGCTCTAGTGCCCATAATCGTAAATATTGTATGAAGAAAATTGTGGATGTGAGGGAACCGAGGAAGTTGTGTCAGGATCGTAGCAAGTGGCGCTTCTTTGTCTCTGCCTATCCCTTTGAGAAAAAGGCGTGAATTTGAATTTTGAATATTTAAAAGTGAGACTTGACATTTGATTTCCACTTTCTGATGGTAAACGAGGGGAAGTCCAAGAGAGCCAACGACTGAAAAAAACGACTGATTCAGTTAACGTTTGCCTCAGTCGCACTATGCCGACACTATGCCGGCTACAAAAACATTATCTAACAGAACAAGTTTTAGCAAAAAAATGGAGGAAGGAGTACTAGTTATGCAAAATAAATGGTAAAGCTTCTTACATTGTAAAATTAAAAAAAAAAACAGATTACCAATTCAACCATTAAAATCCAATTTAAGTCGCCCACTCTACCTTTGTCATAGTCGTTTGTCATCAAACCGATCACTATGGATACCACACAATAGGTACTATTATTGCAAAAAAATGACTTTTTGCAACACAGGTGGATTTGCCCGACTTCGAATAATGCAGAAGCGCCACCAGCAAATTAAGAAAAAAAAAAAAAGTGACATTTGGACTTGTCATCTTTTCGAGCGGGCATCGAACCTGGCTTTGTCGGGGCTTTTGAGGCTTTGTGTTATTTTTTCATCGTCGCGTGTAATTGCAATACTTGTGACCACCCACATTGGGATGAGCGTGAAGTACTGGATTAAATAAATTATACAATGATTCTAGAGTTAAAATCTATTAAATCTAGAGTCACCTTTATGATTCTAGATTTAAAATATATAAATATATTTATTGATATACACCGTGGTGTAGTGGTAGTGCAATGGTTACGCAAACCGAGAGCACGGGTTCAAAACCACTTGCCGGTACCAATGTATCTTTGATATACGTACTTTGGTTGTCCTGTTTCTCATCATAGATGATACAGCACTTTAGTAGGTTAGTATAGAAATGTAAATAAATACATAATCCTTTTCGTTAGGCCTTGCTTGATGTTAAGCTAGAGTGCGGTCCGATGTTAAGGTAGAGGCGACTGTTATCACACTAAATAGATGCAAGTAACTAAAGAATCCAACCGTGGCTAAGTGGTAGAAAAATTGTCTCCCAAACAAAAAGACCCCGGTTCAAAACCAATGATTCTTTGACATGTGTACTTTGGTCGTGTACGCCTTTTCCCTACAAGTCGACAGCGACACAACCAGGTTTCTTTGTAGAGCAAATTATAAGTATTATGATTTTGGCGCCCTGAAAACTGTCGCCCGGAGCTGGTGTTTATTATAGAAATTTTAAAAAAACGACCAACCCCGCAGTCTCTCCGTGACCACGATGGCTGCAAAGCTCTCAAAGCATCGGAATAATAAAAAAATGTAAAATAAATACCAAAATAAACGCGATAGTAATCCGCATAAAATTTATTTAATTCATATTTAAAAAAAAAAATAACATCATTGTCAACTGTTACTACGGTTAAATAACTGCAAGTATCTGAAAATTGCTCATTACATGTGATATAAAAATGACAGAGTAATTTTAATTTTAATTGTCAAAAAATTACTACAAAATTACTTCTATTACTTACAATGCATAAGCATTTCATCAACACTTGTATTTCCTGTTATTAGTTGTATAGTCAGGGAAATAATTATATATAATAAATAAATAAATAAAATTAGATATAGAATAAATTAATAATATATTTTGACGACAGGCGTGGATAACTGGTTAGCTCACCAGTTGGTTAAGCGTCCCGGGTTTCATAGCTTTTACTTGTAATTTTTATTAACTATATTAAATTTCCAAACATTTGTTAAAAAATAGAGTTGGTCCAACTGCCTGCCTCGAGGTCGAGGTCAGATGTTATAATTAAAACTTCATACATTTTTGTCAACGTTCTTAAATTCTCGAGGGACTCGAGGTTTGGCTGGTATTAAGCTTGCCTTTTGTGTACCTTTATAAGAGAACAATTAAGATTTTAATAAATAATTATATCACAATAATAAAGTTTATATTCTTAGTTTAGTCCAAGACTGTACAAGTCTCGAAGATAATGTACTTTTAATAGTTGTTAAACTACAAAGTATGCGCAAGTTTTCTGTACATAACACATAATGCTAATGACTATACAAAAACATTTTAAGGACATCTTACTATGAAATGACTTTGTTTTAGACATATTGACTAATGAAGACAATAATTTGAAGGTTGATTTTCTTAAAATTGTGGCTCGACATATGACAGCGCCTGGAGGCAACTGCTACAACAGTTAAATTAGTCAAAGTAGCTATGCCGGCCTGGTTGGAAACGGCAACTTATAAGGTGGTCCCGAAACGCGACTAAATCACTTCAGGATCTATATACTTATAAGTGGTGGTACTACCCCGGATCGGCAAATTGGGCACCACTGCCTATCACTCTTAGACAACCAGACATGGAGCAAATATCCGTCAATTTTCATAAACATATATTGGTAATTTTAAATTTAATTATTAAAGGTTAGATACAAATAAAGCTATGAAAGCACTATTTGCTTCGACCGGGAACCGAACTCGG
Organism: Tinea trinotella; assembly: GCA_905220615.1. Taxonomy (NCBI): domain Eukaryota; kingdom Metazoa; phylum Arthropoda; class Insecta; order Lepidoptera; family Tineidae; genus Tinea; species Tinea trinotella. Next base: position 5,489,423 of record HG992321.1, on the reverse strand, counting down.
GACTTTACGCGTCACGAACTGGTATGCAAAGCGCCACGCCTGTCGTCAGCTGTTTTAAGGTTGTTTTTTTTCTAATAATTCGTGTCTGTAAATTATAGTTATTACACAATTAAGATTTTACGACCCTTTAAAATGCAATAGAAACAAAATAACACAAAAAAATCGACAGTCGTTATAAACAAAGACATTCTAATTCTGATCCAAATTCAACCATCTGCTATATAAATTAAAAAGTAGCAAATTATCGAGACTATCGTTTCAAACATCAGAAGGGACAACAGGACACGCAATAAAATGTATAACAATTCCTTTATACCAAAGCCTCATTTGAAAAAAAAACAACATCGTCACCTGTCGTGTCATTTGGTCCCAATAAACTTTGCCGCCAAAAGTTAACAAAAACGTGGTCAGAATTTTGAAACTTGTCAGGTTGTTATTGTAGGCAATAAAAAAGTTGAGACACTTTGATATGGAATTTTGAACTGCTTATTTTAACTGACACTTTTTGTTATTACTAAGCCTTCATTTTGAAGCCTACAACTTATTCTAAAGTAGATGAGACAGCTACTTAACAAAAGATAAAAAAAATAGGAACCAATGTTGTCGTTCGCACTTAAATCTATTGCAAAAATAAAGCCAAGTTTTATCCTCATCATAATCGTCTATCCTACAGTGATAGACTGGGGCAGCCTATAGCCACAGAGTCTGTATGGAGAGAAGTGTATGTGAAGAAACAAGAGAAAGAGAGTTGTGCCAGAATCGTTAAGTGACGCTCCAAGTTTAAGTACGAAATTTAATATATAAAGATAGTTTAAATATAAATATGTAGAGAAAATATTACTTATAACAATATAAAAATTCAAGATCAAAACAAGTTCACATAACCAAACTTCGACATAACTATAGCTATGTAAGTACCTAGATACATTGTATCTGCCAAATAACTAACAATTAGAGCACAGATAAAACTGGACAATTGAATTGAGCCTGACAGTTCAATTAAATAACACTCACATATAATTTCTGTTAATAGCTTTTAAAGAATCTAATACAGATAAGATTTTTAACATCTCTACTTTAAAACGTTTTACATATGCAATTACCGAGTTATGTAACTCGCTGTAATAGCTATTATTCTAAGTTGTTTTGTGAGATTTCGAAGTATGGAAGTTGTCATATAAGTTAACAAGAATCATCGGGTTGTTTCTTATAAGAGTAATGTCGCCTTTTTTTAATCTTTAATCGCCTTTATTAAATCTAAAATTACGGTTTTGAATAGTAGTTTAATCTCTTTATTATTCACAGTTTTTTTATAACTGTATTTTAATTTTTTATGCCAGTAACAGATAATAGCGTCGTGACTATAAACTTTGTAGTTGGTAGGAGTGGTAGGACTTTGCTTATTGAAGTTAAAATAACTAGATAATGCAAGTTTTCTTTGTTTAAGCGATCTAATAAAGAATACTTCATAGTTTCAATATGGTAAACTAGGGATTCGTCCGACATTATATCTAACAAAAGATTATAAATATAGAAATATTAATAGGATCATAACTTATTAATTTATTATTACAAAGTCTAATACAATTAGTGTTATTAAATTATTCAAATTAAATTCTAATAAGAACCCATGGAACCAGGACAACATAAACATTAAAATACATTTAATCATCGACCCCTTGAAGCAGTATTAATGTCGTCACGTGAAAATAAATAATCGGGACATCCAATTGGAAGATGTCGTGTTAAACACAAATAAATATCCTGGGTTGTCGGCGTTTATGGGTTTGCTTAGACGCTAAGAAACACGGGGCAAAGCTGGCCTCCCTGAGGAACGCCGCCGCAAATCTTAATTCGCCGTGGGGAAGCCTCATCGACGCTGCTGGAGAAGGTCGTTGAAGAACCAAAGCCTGTCACCAAGGTTGGAAACAGCGGGTGGAACTGCAGGAGGTCACGATTGTCCGTGTAATTGTAATTGCTATTTCTACAAAAGCTCTTTGAAAAGATAATGGTGGAAAATTAATCTTGCCTTTCGATATTAAACGTTTTAGTTTATTTTGTTTTGACTTTAATAATATGTCATTGGGTAAAATAAAATTATTTGAATTAAAATTATATTTTTATACGCATAATAAGTTTCTTGTGTATTCTTTTTCTATTTTTAAGTTTATCTACCTTAGTCAGTAACATATCAATAAACTTTATTGCATTTTTCTGTTTAATGAAAGCAATTTCTCATCGCAATGCAACCATTTACAAAGTCATTCGTTGTAAGTGATCTCTTTTATATTGCACATAAGTCGATTTTATAGTCTATAGTAACATTGTCGACACATGGCCGGTGTTGGTTTAGTGAACACAGAGCGATGATGTTCCTCTTCCCCGCGGGATACTTCGCCGCTCTTTTTAATAAACTCTTTTTTTTTCGTTCTACCCAGCAGGGCTCAAAGGACGGCGACTTTTGTTCTCGTGTCTCGCTCGTTAATGATTTTTACGAATTATTAATTGTGGGCTGATAAAAACCGATTGAAAAATGGTGATTGTTATCCGATTTGTTAGTTTCGATATGAGAAATTGTTCGGCTGTGTTCCTTGTAGATCATAGAGACAGATGTTTGTATTCATTTTTGTAGCATTTGTTGGTTGGGTTGAACTTATTCGACAAGGTGAGTGATGAGACATTCAACTATTATGCTGATAAGTCTTTTAACTTTGAGTATTAAATCTGAATTAAAAACTATATTTTTTACCGTAATAAAGGTTATATGTTCACGTAGGAAGCTCATTGCTATATATACATACCCAGTTATAGCATAAACATTAACCTTTGCTTTTGTTTAAACGTGTAATAAGTGCTGTCGTAATTTCCTGAGCATGATATATGACTAAGTCGGGCGACCCGTCTCCGCTCACGGTAATGGTTGGGCGGGACCGTTGTTAGCCTGATGGCGTTGGGATATTTCGGACGTCCCATAAGATATTGGATGCGGTGAAATAAATTAAATAAAGTCGTGTCTAATAATTAAGTTCGGGACGGTGGAATTTTGATTAATAGTCCCACGATACGAAATTCGGTTACGTACGCTGCATTTATGTCCATTTTATTTTTCATTATGTCTCTTCTCATTTTTATACGCTTAATAAATTTGATGACAGGATATTGAGAAGTGACAAAATATTTAACAAGCATGAACGTTATTTTAAAAGTAAGTTTATTTAAATCCACAAACTGGTTTCTTGTGTTGATTCTGTTAATATTTCATTTGGATCTCAGTCAATATCAATCCATCAAATAAAATTTTCTTAACTGATTTTGTTATCCTCAAAACATCTTACTCCTTCTAAACTTTATTTTATTTTATTGCAGCTCGATATATGACAGTATCCTGGCTAATGTTAAGTTGGAGTGCAATTCATCAATAGAGGCGACTGCCATTATAGCTAAATCTACTATGCCGGCCTTATTGGAACCGACAACTTTTTGGCTAAAACTGAAACGCGAATAAGTCACCGCACGGTCTCCAGTTCGGCGAACTGGGCAAATTACCACCAACTATCTGCCTACCTAAGCAAATTGATTCATGTCTAATCTTAAGCTAGTTTATTTATCTCTATAGCCAATGCATTTTAAGGGTCAGGGGGTGTGTTAGTGGTCGTTTGTGTATCTGTAGGCAGATGGCGCCACTCACAAAGGGCTTACATAACGCACCATGTGAGAGTATCGCGCGGGGCGGTGTCTTATCGCAGGCTACCATCAATAACACTAATGTGCAGTCAATAGAAACAGAGAGCACCTAATATATATGTTTTATCGGAAGTAAAATCATATACCACACAGGCATAAAGTCGACCATAGTGTAGTGGTTCAAATTTTGGTTGAGCGTAGTATGGTGTAATGGCCTCGCAAACTAAGAGTCGAGTTTAAAATTATTTGCCGGTACCAATATATTTTTGACATATGTTATTTAGTTGTTCTTTTCTTATGACACTTTCCTATTCCTGTTTCCTATTCAGATGTTCTATTCTGTGGTAGGTAAGGCTAATAAACAACCTACATTTATTAACTAGAATTAGAACATTTTTAGTAACTTAAAATAGTGCACAGTGACGGCGACTGGAGCAACTGTAAACTGACGCGTTTTTTTTCAGTCTTCAGCACTTTTGGACCTCCTCTTGTTTACCATTAGGCGGGTCGAGGTCAGATATCGAGTCACAATAAAAAAGTCAATGAACTTTTACTGCTGGACGACAAACCGCTAGATATTCAGCTAAGGTGCAATCCAAGAGTTAAGGTTCCTACAGATAAAAACAAAAGGCTACTGGTAGCTACCTAGCTACCAGTAGCCTTTTGTTTTCGCAAATAACCTACCTAGGTTATTTGCGAAACAATTTATTTTATATTTATTGTAGGTAGTGATAATATTACTTTTTATTATCTGATGTTTTGGGTGATCATTATTTATGAAATAAATGATTTTAGCGGCTATCGAGTATAATTCGAATATTTTAATTCAAATTTTCGTAGGCTTTGTTTTTCCACGACTACGATGTTCAAAACGTCGGATTAAACTAATTAAATTAAGGGCGATAGTAAGCAGCAAAAACTTTTATTTAATAATAGTCCTTTGTTGTGATAGTCAATTTACGTTCAATACGTTTATTTTTCTGCTTTTGTCTGTGGCATTAGGCGGCGTGGGCTAATATGTGGAGCCAAAATAATAATAAAATCTTTAAACAAAATAATAGAAGTCTCTATATTTGATTGCTCTGCGTTCGAACGAAGGACGATGGCCGCATCGGACAGAGCAAAACATCAACCATTTTAATTATGTTCAGGACACCATTAACAATAAATCTGTTGTTCCTATACTCACTCATACATACATAAGTTACACACACATACATCAAAACATTTATATAGCTATGAGAATTAATATGAGACCAGCCTTTGACTTTTTTATGGATAGATATTGTAGATGTATTTTATTTAGACGCGACATTAAAGTTAATCTGATCTAAAATTAAATAATAAATTAAACAAATATTCCTTTTCACTCCACTCCACTCTCCAGCTCAACATTAGGCGAAGTGCCATCTATCATTATATCTCGAGCCACAATACTCACCAGCCACAATAAAGTTATTTTTTTTTAATTTTTAGAAACTTCTTGGATATTCCGCGGACATTGAATAATAAATTTTAAAAAAATATGCAGTTAACTATTGCGTTTATTATACACGTCTCTTTTTTATTATTATTAAAGACGTTTCTTCGTGACTACGATAGCTGCTAAGCTCTCGAAACGTCACAACGATAAAAATGGTAAAATCAACAACTAAAAATATACGCGATAGTAAGCCGCATATAATTTGTTAAATTCATTATTCAATGTTCGCGCAAAGTCTTACAAAATAAAATATTTTATTTTATGAATTGAGTGTAATTTTAAATGATATATTTTCTAATCATATGACATGACAGTCGGCAAATATCATAGAGACACTCGTATATGCGTTGTCTCGTAGTATGACATAGCCTATTATCTAAGTTGATAACCTTCGCTGCACTGATCTAGAACTGTCTATAACGACCTACAGACATATTAAAGGACTATTATAACTATAATAATGTGTCATTTAATTTATGGGTCGATTTTTCATTCTAAATAAACAAACCGTAGATAGGATTGCAAATAAGGTTTCTTTTTTTATATTCTATTGTGGCTCATTTGTATGACAGCAACCTGCCTGATGTTAAGCTGATGTTGAACATGGACTAAGGCTCCTATTAGTACAGTTAAATAACTTCAAGTAGTAGTTGCATCTACTAAGCTGGCCTAATTGGAACCAACAACTTTAAGCCTAAAAAGCAAAACAAATAATTAATATTTTATTTTTAAATATTTTTAATGCATGTTAAGCTTTAACTTATCTTTTGTTATGGTGTCAATAAATAAACAACATTCTATGAATTGATTGTCCGAATGAAAAAAAATAGTCTGGGTTAAAATAAAAGTTTTTTTAACCATATTTATTTTGATTAGCTACGTTTTTAATCTTTGTAGACATCGTTCGTTCTTGATGGGTTAGCCACGAAAATGTTTTGTGACGGTCGTCATAAGCCGCAACTAGATAGCATTGCGGCGCTAGCAATCTATAAGCTAGCAAGGTACAGACGTACCTCCCAATCATTATTTGACCAAAATGTAGCATAAGTACCCGGACTAACACAATAGTCACGACAGTGTCTGGTGGAATATATTTATATCTTCGTTTTCGACAATTTCATACGGATACACTCATTCGAACCAAACCTTTCAAAACAAAGTTCTGGGTCAGTTCTCTATGTTTATCAAAATTAAATTATCACGCTTTTTCACAAAGATAAGCAGAAACAATGGAGCGCCACTTGCCACGATCTTATCACAACTTCCTCGCTTCCCTCACATCTACAATTCCCTTTGATACAAGCTCTACGGTTATGTGGTTTGAAAATCCGACCCATAAGTTGTTATCTTGACTAGTTTGTACGAGTGTATAATATGATTGAAGGTGATTTCGCGGAATTTGTCGCTTTACATTGACTTTAATTAAAGTTGTTTGATTTATTAGTCTCCCATAAGTTTATTGGCATTAAAACGCAAAATAAAATTAGATATTACATATGCAATTGATAATTTAAATTAAATAATAATGTCATCATTAGAATTAGAGGTTATCTTTACGTATTTATAATTAGCGTAGCTATATAATTATCAATATTACATAAGATTAAACTAGTAATTAAAGATACATAAAATACATATTATCTGAAAAAAATAGAGGCTCCGCATTCTATCAACCGAATCGTCAGTCGAATTAAATAGTTCGGCGCATTGTTTTTCCCCCATAGCTTGTAAGTAGTCGGTTCCAAATAGGCAGGCATAGTAGATGCGACTATTACTTGAAGTTATTTAATTGTAAGAACAGTCATCTCCAATAATGGAGCATAGATATCTCCGGTAAGTAAAGCTTGTCTAACTATAAATGACGCGCCCTCTACTTTATTAGTTTATTTAAATGTGTGAACACAAATATTACTAACTATACTATTATATGTACTTCATCAGCGTGCTCCTCCTTTTGTGTCTAACCAGCAACTGAATAACCAATTACAATTGTATTTTCTTAGATTTTGCGCAAACATTGATTATGAATTAAACAAATTTTATGCGGCTTACTATCGCGTTTATTTTGGTTTTGATTTTACAAATTTGCGGAAATTGATTTTACGAAAATGCAATTACAATTGCATTTTCGGTGTGTTTTATCAATATTTTATATTTGCTCGTGTGCGTAAATGCAGTCGAGGAGCGCATCATTTCGGCTTAGACAGACTATACCTAAAGAATACCGCCGTAAAGTATAGTATAGGTATCTATGTTTCCGTAGTCATTGACAAAAGTCCATATGTTTTTTGTCTTTGTGTTTTACCGAAAACAAATAAGACTTGATATAATGTTAGTTTTAGTATTTTTGTTGTCGGTTCGACATGTGAGGAAAGTGCACGTGAAAGCAATTAACACAGTGACGTGCGTCAAACAGTGCATCTTTGTCGCGAACAGACCTTCCTTGTGTGAGGGACTCTCGCAAACGAAGTAGGGGATAACTGGCTACAATGTAACGGCACATAGAATTTAAATGAATTAAAAAGTTCGTTATGTATTTGCATTCTTTAGAATTATTATTTAAAGATGAATCCTAAAACGTCGACAGGAAGTTATTAATTAGGAAACATTTATTTATAAACTTCTATGATTTCAAAAGGCAGACTTGCAGAGAAAAAGGACCATATATCAAAGATACCAATGTATCTTTGATATATGGTTGTCCTGCTTCTATGATACAAGCTTTTGTAGCTTAGTATAGAAATATACATAAAATAAAATATACATATAAAATTTGGTATTTTTAACAAACACACGCATAACAGGTCAATTGTTAAATATATATTTTTTACTTAAAATTTTAATCGACGTTCCCCTTGTGAATGTCGCGTGCTATCGAATTTCGCCGCCGCTTACAGCCTATCCTTTGTTCAATGTATTTGAACCATTAGTCAGTGTTCAGAAATAATACTGACCACATTAGCGGCACTTTACAGCGCAATTTCATTTGTACCAAAGTCGCTAATTGATACACGTGTAGGTCAAACAGAACCGAAAATTATGTTCCAAATTAAATTCATTACAACACTGTAACTTTACAAATTTATAAAGCAATTCTTTGTGTTCCTGCTATTGTGTTAGATGCTAATATTAAATTTGGACGTGTTACATTTGGTTTGGTTTATTTCGGTTATAAAATTTGTGAAATAGGTGATAATGTTGAAGACTGCAATGAAATCTTGAACTTTACACAATGGTGCCAAATAACGCGAAATCATGCAATGATATCATTGTTTTTACCATTGTAAATGCAATTAGTACATTGGCGAACCAATATTGTATGTAGTTATTTTCATAAAATTTAAATCTTATTAGCAAAAATATGTCGATATTCGATAGGAAGTGAGTAGTTAAAATATTAATAATTACCCAACATCTTGAATTTTTAGAAAAACTAAAAGGCACCGATACACTCCAATTTTATTTTTGTTAATATAAAGTAAACAAAAAGTGCAGCTACTCAAACTGAGCGTAAAATATGGGGGAAAAAATACTACGCAAGTGATCAACAGAGCCTATACAATATACTTTTCATAAAAATATGATTGACATGTTTCTTAATATGACATCTTTCGGCAGTGATATTTTTTTGTCGCCCGTTTTACCCCGACATCCTCTCAATTCTAAATGGACTTAATCCTCATTAATTCATATTTCGATTATAAACTTTATTCCTTAGAAGATAGTGTTGATAATTCAATTGAAAAGTAGCAGGAGTTACATTCTTTTTAAATTTAAAATATTTGGAAAGAAGATATTAAGTGCTGGGTAATCCAATTACATGGTCTTTGTCAATTTAGGTTGTGGATAATATTTCTATGAAAACGACTATGTTTTCGCTCTTCTATTGGATTATATACAAAGGGATATCTATTGAAGTTTTGTGTCCTTTGTGAGTGGGGTTTTGTATGATTTTTGTAATGACATGGTATGTTACGCCATAGGCATGACGCCATCTTTAAAAGGTGTACCTAAAATATTGTATTATATAAATATATATAATAATAGACAGTCTGAATGTTTATTGTGCAATTTGTATCAGAGAATTATTTAATTCACAAATTTGTCTAACAAGCTTTGTTATACTTTAAAATTATCAATTTGGTTTTTGTAGTAAACGTTTTACATAAATTTACTACTGTTAATTTATTTATTATTAAATTGGCATTTCCTATGGAAATTATCAATAATAAGGCACATTAACTTGCAACGATCTCAATTGGACACGAGTTCAAAACCACTTGCAAATCGGTATCAATATTTGGTAAGTTTTTTAATTTTTATTGTTTTATTATACATTTCCATACTAAGCTACTAAAGTTCTTGTATCATAGAAAATATCGGTAGATATATAATGTATCTTAGATTTATGTACTTTGGCAGTCCTGTTTCTATGACACAAGCATTTCGGTAGCTTATTACAAAAATGTGAATAAACAAAAGTTTGTTTTATTGTAAATATTGTATGTATGGAACCAAGTATATGCGTTTTAGAAGTATTATGCGAATTGGAAGAACTGTTTTATGAAAAGATAGTGTTGAAGAATCTAATGAGTACGAATTCGCAATCTAAATGGGAGCCTTTGGATCCTAAGTATCTTTGATATAACAAATCAATACTTAGTGGCTATGATATTATGTAGGTACTAGTTTAGTAGCTAGAATTATATGAAGCTCTAGCATATTATAATCAATCAAATTGTCATGCCTGATTTGAAGAGGGATAAGCAGAAACAACAAGCACCTTTTTTGATACTGACATGAATCCACTGTTTTCTCCACATCTACAATTTTCGACGTACAATCTCTACCTATAATTATTAGATATCTCCTAATACCTACTCGTAAACGTAAGTATCTAAAGATTGAAATATAATATGCCTATCCCTGTGGGAATCGAGGCGTGATAATTCATTATAATATTTTAATAATCTTTAAAAGCTACTGGTCATTCCAGAATTTATTTCAAAACAAAATAAAATCTAAGTGTTAAAAAGACAATTCCTAATCAATCAAATTATCACGCCTTTTCTTCATAGGTATAGGCAAATACAATGGAGTGCCATTACTATAAAAATAATTACGTGCCCTGCACAATATGTGTTTTATGTATGAACGCACTTTAGATTGGTGTACAAAACATTAGACTAAAAATAACTCAAAAAAATAATAAATGATTAAATTATTTGTATTAAAGTTCCCACAAGACTCAGCCGAGAGGGCACAGATCCACTCATGTTCAATCGTTTAGGCGGCAGATATATTCAAAAACCCATATTTTCCGGTTGAAGAAGCCCGTGCTCTTTTTTGCGTAACATCGTCCTTTACAAGACCCTTATGAAATCTCATAAAGTAAAATTGGCTATTCAATAACAACCTTTGAGTACGTGTAATTGCAGAAAAATGTTATATTCAATATTTTACTTAAGAATAATTTTGAGTTGAAGTTACTTTTGCTATTTATTGCTAGTTTTATTCTTATTTATTTTAATGGTTGTACTGTCAATATATATATTATATATTATGCCTTCCTCTCACAGCGATAGGCAGAAACAATGGAGATCCACTTGCCACGAACTTGACACAACTTCCTCGCTTCCCTCACATCCACAATTCACTTCATTCAAGCTCTACGGTTTTTTATTTTTGAAATATTTACTTATTCTTATTTTATTTTAAAATGACACGTTTTATTATGCAGCGTAAATCTTGGATCTTGTGAAGGTGGCAGAAACCTTCCAGCAGGCCATGTGAAGATAGCTGGAGGAGATTTATGTGAAATAGTGGATGGCTAATGGCTGATATGATGATGATTGGTTAGCTGCGACCGGAGCTTGAACCTGGTGTTAGTCGCAATTTAAATTTATGATTAGAATAGATTTAAATGGGTCTTCATGCATTAACGACAATTAATATATATCGTATTATTTTCATTTTAATTCTATTTTTATGTGACCTTTTTTTATGTCCTTGCAACAAAGCCGTAAGTTCGAGGTTAATAAAATAAATATAATATTTATTTTATTAACCTCGAACTTACTATTATTATATTATGTTTATTAATCGCTTAAGTTGCCGTCACTATGCCGGCCATAGGTGCTTTTACACACTTTGCTTGAAGGTTTTAAGGTAAAAAAACGCATGGGCTGGTCTGGAAAAGCATAAGACGCTTTATTTTAGTTTGACTGGCGATTCGTTCGACAGTTTGCTTCCATTTCTTTAATGTTATCTGGTCTTTACTTGCTTGATGTTAAGGAAGAGGAGGTCCAAGAGGGTCAATGACTAAAATAACCGCTAAAAAAGTAAGCCGGCTAAAATATAGATAATAATTGACATTAATAACATTCAAAAAGCTTGATTTATCGATCCGTCGTTTTCCACCCCCTGTACACAACCCAATGATTGACATAACAATGAAAACGTTTTGTATCTCTATATAGGATGTCATAATCTGCCGCATGACTACCTAACAATGAAGACATCCCCCTCTAAACAGCTAAATAATATTCTACAATACCTACGTATTACGAGTATATTTACGCCTATTATCATAAATATACATAGGTAGGTACAACTATTGGATATTTATTCATAGTTAATCGATGTGTCAAATTACGCCTCAATTCCTACAGAAAAACAGACAACGGAATTCCTTTTTGCACAATCCTGATACAGGTCTTTCGGTTAATACGGGTACATACTATCTACATTTTTAGGGTTCCGTAGTAAAAACGGAACCCTTATAGATTCGTCATGATTTTCATTAAACCCATACGTGTAGGGTATCTATAGATAGGTCTTCAAAAATGATATTGAGGTTTCTAATATATATTTTTTCTAAACTGAACTATTATGTTACTTGCTGCTACGGAACCCTTCATGGGCGAAGCCGACTCGCACTTGGCCGCTTTTTTTAAATGAGTCCCGACATGTGATAGCACCCGTGTGATGATAAGCTGTGTGGAAGTTACTTTTACTACAGTTAAATAACAGCGAGTAGCAGCAGCATTAACTATGCTGGTAAGACTAGATCTGGCAACTTTCAAGCTTATCCCGAAACGCAATTGAGTTACTTCACGGTTTGTACACCTGGGCTAAATCACCAAGTCTGCCCACCATCTTAAATATTCAGACCAGGAGCATATATCCATCTTTTTTTGTTAAAAAATATTTGTAATATTTATTCTTATTAATTTATTAAATATTAAAGAGCTATGAAACACATATTTGCTCCTACCGGGAATCGAACCCGGGATTTCCGCATAACGGTTTGGTATGTGCTAACCACTATTCCACACCTGTTGTGAGTTATATTAGAAAGGCCCTTTATCAAAATAAAATACTGTGAAAACAACTTTAACAACACTTATTTTAATGTAAAGACGATGCAATACATATTAAGATTAAATTGATAAACTTAACACGTATTTAAATATTATTTATTTATACAACTTTAAATATAATAATATGTTTTATTGGTTTGTGTGTAATTATAATGATATCTCATCGAAGTTTATTTATTGCTCGATCGATGGATCGGATTTGAAGTAGGTACTCTATGTAGGTGTGTCCGCATGTGACTCGGATGTATACAACCAAAACATCTTACAAGAATTATAAATTTAAAACGCTTTGAAAAAATATTTGAGAAAAATAAAATTTTTCTTTTTCTATGTTGACTGTAAATTTGTCGTCGACTGGTTTTATAGTAAGCAAGAGGAGGTGCAAGAGCGCCAATGACTAAAAAGACCGACTTAGTTTACGGTTGCATCAGTCGCCGTCACTATGCCGGCCAAAACAATTGGGAAAATTGTAAAACTTCGCAGTAATATATATATACTCGGATGTTACTCGTAAGTGAACGGGGAGCCGACCGCGTAAACACAATGATAATGAGATTGGGCTTCGTTTTGACAGTTGAACTCTATTAATGAGCTTCAAAATTTAAGTTGCGACCGCGCAACATACTGAGGATCGGTGTTCATTTTCATTAACAGTTCAAGCTCATTGACCGAATGAATAAAAGTTGTTTTCGACACTAATAGCGACCGCGTAACTTTTTGACAAATGAAAATAAATTTCATTTTTATTCCCGTTGAATTTGCGCAGTCGGCCCTCAGGTTCTTACCCGCGGCCGCAGTAGATTGAAGGGCACGCGTGAATTTTTCTGTTCGTTTTTTAATTACTAATGCATACAGTACTGAATAACTATTGGATCAGCTTGTAAGTTGCCGGTTCCAACTAGGCCGGCATAGTGGATGTGATTGTTATTTCGTAGTAAATTTTAGTAGGGCGGAGTATTTTAGTAGGCACCATAAAAAATACTAAAAATAAATATTAAAAATACATCCTAATAATTTTACTATGTAACCAGTATATTTTGTCACTCCCATAATGTATTTTGAATTTATTCTGCGGTTCTGTTACTTATAGACATACATTTTGATATGCAATTTTGTAATAGAATATTAATAAACGTAAATATTGCTTGTAATTATTACGAGCCAGAGAGAGGCGAAACTTTACAATTCTTAGCACCTCTTCATTGGTGAACATTGTCTGTTACCTTCTTTAACTCAAGCGCTAGGCGGAACAGCGATTAACAGAGGTTATCCAAGTCTACTCGCGGATATGACAGTTAATTAAATTCGATTTTTGAGCTTTTCAGATCAAAACAATGCGATGCCGAAGTGTCAGGGTAAATTAAATGTATTTCATAAAGCGCTAAGACCCGTATTATTTAATAATTTAAAACACATATTTTTTGTAATTTATTTATTGTTCCCTCATTATTTATTCAAAAATTAAATAAGTCTAACATTTTTGAAAGGATCAAAATCTAAAATCAATCAAAATAGTAACTTTTCACTCAAAAAATATTTAGTAGAGACAATAAAGTTTCACGTTCCACGACCCTGATGCCAATAAGACAGTACAATTAATGCTTGTACTCGTATAATGGCAACAATTTCTTACAATTTAAAAGTGAGCGAAAAAGTAATAATTAATCGCAATTAACTTTACACGCAGTAAGGCACATTACTCGAAATAAGCACTTTAATATTCCCAGGATACAACAAGTCACGCGAGTATCATCTGGTACCTAGCAATCATTACCGATATCTTTAAAAAACATAATAGATGTTTATTGGAAAGTGCTCCTCTGGCATCGTAGCGTCATCTCAAAACGACTACCACGAGTGCTACTACAATACAGTTTCCCATGGCATTCCGCGCAGGACCGTCCGGCGGGACAACACTTATTATCATTGAATAAAAATTTTACAATTATTGTTTATAATTTTAAAATTTTTTTCATACTAGAAATAAAATTCCCGTATAAAGGAGTAGTATTATCACAATAGTAGTATTTTACTAAAATCTTCAGTGGATACTTCCTCAGAAATCCGATAGGTACTGTAAACTTTTGTAAAAAATAGGCACTATAATTATTAAAAACCAAAACCAAAATAAACGCGATAGTAATCCGCATAAAGTTTGTTTAATTCATTAAAGAATTATAAAATTAACATTTTTTTTTAATTTTTTAATTGTAAACCTGTACGAGATTATATATTATTTTTAAGGCTCCAATTTTAATATCCAACATATCCAACATTTAATATCATTAGTGCTATTCCACGGTTAAGTCTAAACATAAACATAGTATTTCTAATACTTATATCTGACTTTATCCTTCTAGTACGTATAATACGTATTAATGTAGAGATATATCCTGTATTAAATATTCATATTTAACTTCTTCTTTTAAAGTCAAATTAACTGCTTGATAAAACATATTTCACAATATTACTAAACTATGTGCTGTTAAAAGCTATATAGACCATTGGTCAGATTAGGGCTTGCTTTTTCAATTAAAGGGTAAACGTAGGCATCAAAATATTATAAATGTTTTGATAGAAAAATTCCCGTGTCCCATCGGTCAGCTGCAACCGGGGGTCTATACTCGTAGTTTAGTATCGTTTGTCGAATACCTATGCTAAAAATAATAACAAAATAATGTTTAATATCAAACTATTGTTATTGTGAATTTTATATATAAGATATTTCATTAAGGATAATATATGTATACATATTGTGAAAATAATACATGTGTGTGTGTGACTCTTCTGTGCGTTAACTACTCACGTTTATTACTAGAATTTGTCCGTGCGAATATGGAGCCGAGGTAGGCACGTAAATAAGAGTTGTATAGACAAAGAGAGCAAGAGGGAAAGATAAAAAGTAGCTGTCAGAGGAGTCACGAGCGATGCGCCCGCGCACGCAGAGAACGTATTTACTATGAAAAAAACTCACTATAAAAGATGTAGGTGGCTTGTAAAAGCTCGAGATTATGTACAAGGATATATTGGCGGCAAAAAATGCTTGTAATATTTATATTAAATTTGTTTTTCTTTTATTTTTATGGGGGCAATGTCAGTTAACATTATTCCAGATTCCAGTGGCTCGATATCTTTATTTAGAACCGTTTTAATTACTAAACAAATGATCACATAACGATTTAATATCATTCGATTCAACTATATGATTTCCTATCCTTTGTTTTTTGACACCGGGAATTCAGGCGTAACAATTTGATATGATTGATAATTATAACTCCGTTAAAAATAGCATTAGAACCTAATTTAATTTTAATTGTGGCTCGACTGCCACTACAGTAAAATAACTGCAAATAGTAGTAACATCTACGGCCTAGTTTGAACTGGCAACTTACAAGCTGATCCCAAAATGCTAAGCTAAGCTGAGCACTTCTCGGTCAAGCTGTACACTTGTGAGTGGTGTTACTACCCCGGATTAGACTCGGCACCACTGCCTACTACTCTTAAATAACCAGACGAAGCAAATTTCCTCCTAATTTTTATTTAAAAAAAAATTAAATCTTTTCTGTTCAAATTGTTTCAAATAGCCTAATCTATCGTTACATTTATTATTTTAACACTAAAGTCGACACCTGGGCGTGAGTCGATATCTAAACTAATCGCATAGGTCATCGAATAATACGTACATTAAATGGCAGGTATCTAATAATAAATATAAAATTAAAAGTGTCTATGATAGTGAATGCTGTAAACAAATTACATACGTTATGCTTTACGATGTATCAAATGAAAAATAAACCTATCTCTAGGCCATTAGTAGCCTACTGCTAAGCTAAACGTAAGGCTTCCTGACAGCGGTTTCCTGACACCTTTAGCAAATCATGAGTCCATCTTGTTGGTGAACGTTCCAGGCAGCGGTTTTCTATGCGTGGTCTCCATTTGAGACGGCCATCTTTTCTACGAGTTGTGTTTCCTAAAAAATGTACCAAAATGTAATAAAAATATGGACCGAATAAAAAATGTACTGAATAAAATTATGGTAGCGTAAGGCGTCTAATATCCGTGAATTTAGATATATAAAATCAGAAGTAATCAAAATCTTGCACGATTTGATGACAGCGGTTAAGGCAACCGTGTACTGAGTCAGTTTCTCAGCCGTTGGCTCTCCCTTGCTTACCATCAAGCATGTGTATCATAGGGGCAGATGTCGAATAAAAAGGATTTTGAAGAAGTAAACAGGCTTAATAATACTATTTGCTGTCTGTCTACTTACGTGATAAAGTCGATTGAGAATTTAGTTGAAATGATATTGTTTATGTGGTAAGGAAAATTAGATTCGGTGTGATTTTTATTTGAATTTTAAACAATAGACAACTGAAACTGAAATGGTAATCCACTACAACCCAACGCCGTGCTACTCACGGCAATTGTTATGTGTATGTGTAATTATACTTATTATTAAACATTATATGCGATGTTCATTTGGTACAGTTTATGTTATGAATCCAGTGGTGCCCGCATCGTCGTCAGGTGCTGGGGCCGGGCTGGTCACGATTCTTGACCGAGACGTCGCTCTGCGTACAGACAGATCGTCGACACGAACCATACTTAATTCCACTACTAATTCTTAAACAACCAAAATCAACCTTAACCTCGCGAAATCAAAGTTGAAAATACACTGCCAAAAATAAATTAGTTTGACAAATACGTGTACAGGAAATTAGGCTTAATACTTAAAGGTTGAAAGGCTATATTTGCTTACATCTATTTGAATGAAAAGAATTCGCGTTTAGTTAATGTTGTGTCTATGATCGTAATAAGTAGATGGCGCGTAGAAAAATAATCAGTAGGTTGGTCGTTCCGTACAATAGTAGACGCATCGTGAGATTTGAGTTTTTTAAGGTTAAAAAAGGATATATAATTACTGTCAAAAAGTATGTCTTTATAGAGTTCATAAACAACTTATTTAATCTTCAAGTTTGAACTTACATAAGTATAGTCCGATGAATTTATTTATGACAGGATCGCGTAAATGCAACTGTGGTGTAGTCGTAGAGCAATGGTCACGCAAAGGGAGAGCCCCCGCTCCAGTTCAAAACCGCTAGTGTTTATGTATCTTTAAGTCCTGTTTTTAGTAGAATATATATTTTTATTCGATTCGACATCTGACATAAGCACGATGGAGGCCAAAGAGTGCCGACTACTAAAAAATGTCTCAGTACACGGCTGCCTCAGTCGCTGTCACTATGACTTTATGTATTATCCTCATCCTACAACTTTGGATCCTTCAAGCGAGGCATATGAAAAGCACCTCTAAAGCAACCGTAAATTAAGTCGTTTTTTTCAGTTGTCGGTGCTCTTAGACCATCTCCCCATGCTTACCTTCAGGCAAGTCGAAGCCACTTGTCAAGTAAAGAATAAATTTAATCTAAGAAAAAAAATTAAAATACGAACGAAATATGTTAACAAATCACACCGAAAAGCTTTTATTATATTCAGATTAGGATCATTCTCTATAGATCCAATAGTTATTGGATTAAAACCATATTGGTTTCACAGAAATATATTTTTTTTTCTGTAGAGCCAATTCTGATTGTTTGGAAGACATTTTTCCAAGTAGATATTTGTCATATCAAAAAACTGTGTATATCGAACTTTCTCAATGGATTAAATATGAGGGTCTACTGAGGCAACAAATTATCACCAGAAAAAGAAAAATACATTCCTTCTGGAACCAATAAGGCGACCGTGGTGTAGTGGCAGTGCAATGGCTACGTAAGCCGAGTGGCACGGGTTCGAAACCACTCACCGGTACCAAAGTATCTTTGATATATGTACTTTGGTTGTCCTGTTTCTATGATACAAGCTTAGTATAGAAATGTATAATAAAAAAGCATCTATAGAGAATAATCCTAAAATTACTATGTTTGTAAAAGTCGTGACAAATAGACATAACTTGTTGGTGCTCCAGCAGTCACAATCCTGACGGGTAGCAAGTCGTGACCAACCATGAGCCATCGCTGTAAGTACCTGCCCAGCTTGGACGCAGTAGAACAATTTACATGGCACCAAATTGGCACGTTTATCCGCGTATGTGTCTACGTTTACCCGCTGTTCTAAAACTTATTGTGCATGTAAATATATTTTTAATGTTTAATTTTATTTATTTATTTACATTTCTATACTAAGCTACTAAGTGCTGTATCATAGAAACAGGACAACCTAAGTACATATATCAAAGATAAATTGATTGCGTAATCATTGTACTACCACTACACCACGGTCGTTCTACCACTACTTATTATAAGATTCTAATAAATTTTTATTATTATTTATTTATTGATCAAGCTAAAGTCACTCTTAAGTCGTCATCCTCATCGTTTAGGAATAGGCAAATGTATAAAAGCACGTTTTTTATATTGAGACTTGACATTTCTATATATCGTGGTAAATGGCGCTCCTTTGTCTCCTTTATTCCTGTGGGTAAAAGGCGTGACAATTTGATTACTTGATTGGCATCTAAACTCACCTTCCCCTTATGATCGTATGTCGAGATGTCGTAAAAAATAGTCAATATAAAAATTAAGGTCCAGGACTGAAGAGACTGATTTAGTTTACGTTTGCCCCAGTCGTCGTCGCTTCACGCTTTCAAGGAACTTGACACTTTTATTTCCTTCAAACCAACAAATAGTTATTGAGAGCGAAAAAGAGACAAATATATGTTGCTTTGAATCGCGACACTATACTACATACTACAAACTACAATTGCATTAACTTTATACAAGTATATATATACATAACTACTTATATGTATTATAGGTTAATACTAGTTAAGTTATGAGCCTAATGTATAATGACATTTTCTACCAGCTAACCTTTGGGATAGTGAGCAAGGTTTGTGGGTGTATTTACTTATTTAAAATGAGAGTGTACGCTCTTTGAATGCCACGAGGTTTGCTTATTAGCATAGTTTTAACTTGCCTCGTTCGGAGCGCAAATATCATATCTACGTCTTTTTCTTTTATCTCATTGGTTCTCTATATGTTTTTTTTAATATATAAAAAATAAAGACTACAAATTAATTGCATAATCAATTAGTAGAAATTGTTTATTGCAACACTGTCGGATAAAATTAAGCGAATATATAATTTAGTTGGGCCATCAATAAAATATTACTTGCATTAGTTACTACTTTCTACGCACACCTGTTTTACGAAGTCGTGACTTTAAAGGTCGTAGGTGCAAACTAGAAAAAAATAATTGGTCTGTCATACGAAACATTGAATACGAATTGATTTTTTAAGATTACGGAAGAGGTGTAGTGCGGAAATGATGACCGTGGATTCAAGGATTGCCTTGCTATGAATTTAGAATCGGTAACATGTCTAAATCATTCATCTATCAATGATATAGTGTAGTACTAATAGATTTATTATTCAATCGATTAATCAAAGTGTTACTCCTTCCTCCCACAGGGATAGGAAACGATCCTGACACAACTCCCTCGCTATCCTCACATTCACATTTCTCTTCATACACGCTTATGGGTTATAGGCACCAGGCAACCCAGCTTTCTCAAGAAATCTCCGATTTGGTCGGAAAACACCTTCCGCATCCATCCTCATCAGAATTATAAATTGCTAACGTGAATATTTCATTTCATTTCAAAAATTTTATTTAAAAGTTTTGAGATGAATTCGCGCTGACCAAGTGCTACACAAGCAGTATTCAGTCAGATAATTCAATCAATCAAATTGTCACGCCTTTTTCCCACAGAGATAGGCAGAGACAATGGAGCGCCACTTGCCATGATCCTGATACAACTACCTTGCTTATACTTAAATTTAAAATAATAGAAAAATAAGTTGCTAGGTTATAAGAGTGTTAGGCCGACAATTGGTAGTCATTAGTCTTTCGATTAGTTTTCCAATCCGGGTGGTATCAACAGTTTCAAGTAAGTTTTACTGTAGATAAGGGTCAGTTGCTTTTCCGGATGAAAGTTTCCGGGCTGGTTCAAACTACGCATAGTTGATATGCAGTTTATAGTTCAAGCTAACTTCGATATTTTTATTACAGAATTATATCAAGGTATCCAGGGCCGTCTTTACCCGGGGGTTCAAGGGGTGCGGTGCACCCGGGCGCAGAGTCCTAGGGGGCGCATGCCGACCGCTATAAACTTCGATAGGTACCTACTACACAGAGACCACGCGAGCGGAGCTTTGACTTTCGCACCCCGGCGCTGAATATGCTTAAGACGGCCCTGAAGGTATCTGTGATTTTTATTTAAAATTATGAAATAAAATCACCTTGGTTCCTTTAAGCGATGCGTGAAGAAGCACCTTTAGCCAGCATAGTGACGGCGACTGGGGCAGCTGTGAACTAACTTGTTTTTTTCAGTCGTCGTCACTCTTGGACCTCCTTTTGCTTATCATCAGGCGAGTCGTGGTCACAAGAAAAAAAAACTGTAAACGAGTGGTATTACTAATAAAATTAAATAAGTATATGTAGATATATTGTGGGTACTAGATTTGTTTTAGTTAATAAATTATAGTGAATAAAAACAAGTTTTTATTCATAAATTTAAACACTCATAACTTTTACTTCGTGATTTGTTGATTAAGATATAAGTATGATTTTTATTAAAACACACAACTTACTCGTATTATAATATGTTTGTACTTATCAACGAACTTGACAAGTTAATTAAAAATAGAATCCACTCGCATATACAACCAGCCTGAGATTAATGGTTCTGTTATTTTATTGATATAAATTTACATAGAAAACTAAAGGCCTCATAATAATAATAATGAACAAGTAATAGACTTACGATATATTTCTACATATTGGGTTGTATTCGTAAAAAAAGCATATGCTTATACTTGCAAAATATGAAGCATATCCTTCTGCTTGTATTAATAATAAATCAAGCAAAACCCTATACTTGAATAAAAGTAAAAGAGTATACATAAACTCTACCTAATATTTGAAATTAAAAACATATTCTTCGAAAAGGCTGAGTTTGGTCAATGGATCGTATTTATTTAAAAAAATAGTTATATATTATAGCTTATAAAAATATAGCAGATATCCTATAAAATATTAATTATATTAGGATATCTGTGCATGCATAACCTTATACTTGTCAAGTATAAGCATAATCTTATACTCGGATAAAAGGTAAAGAGAATACATGAAGTTAAACATTGTGAGGTTCTCCGGAGCTTTTAAGGATACAGTCAAATGCCAATTCCATTGAATAAGCGCTTTATTTATTTAATTAAAGCAGGAGTGCGCTCCATAATTAAAGGCCACTGGAATGAATGTAGACGATAGTTCAATAACTGCAGGTTGAATCTACTAAGCTGACTTAATTACAACTGGCAACTTTCAGGCTGATCTCGAAACTCGACTAAGTCACTTGAAAGTGGTGGTACTACTTCGGATCGGCAGACTGGGCAAATTACTACTAACTAATACATTTCTTTAATACGGTGACTTAGGCAGTCAGGAATCAACTTGGTTGTTTCAGTCGTCGTTACTCTTGGATCTCCTCTTGCTTATCACCAGGCCGGTCTATATTAACCATGATTAAACTAAAACTAGAAAAATGGATAATTTATAAATGAAAACCAAATCGGTACCTATGGGCAAAGTGCCAAGGATACTGGCAGCATTGCCGCGCTGAATGGCAATGATGAACCTTTGACCCAAATATTGCCCTCTGGTCACCCGAGATGTACCTACGAGTATAACAGGTATATTTGTGCAAAACATAAAACAACAATATTTCCCCTCATTAATTTAAACTGGTGATGGCTAATTGCGTATTTGACCGCACCAAGTTTTGACATACTCTTCACCGTTACGCAAACGACTCATCTTGCTGGACGCGTGATTTTGAATTATTACTCGAAAGTCATACAGGGTCAATGAATATACTACTCTATAAGCAATTCGATAAGTGAGAGTGGTTTTTATATATCCATAACATATGTGCTAACTAAAAAAACATATTTGTGCTTTTTTTTGGGCTCGACATACTCGTAAGACTGGTACCCTGCCTAATGTTAAGCTGTAGTGTGATCTATGCATTCTACATACATATTATTTACAATTCTATACTAAGCTACTAAAGTATTGTATCATAGAAACAGGACAACCGAAGTACATATTATCAAAGATACATTGGTACCGGCAAAAAAAAGGTTTAGAATCCGTGCTCTCGGTTTGCGTAACCATTCCTAGAATAGGTACTATGGTTGCCTTCCCCTATGCAGGTCTAGTTGAAAGCATCAATTTTCAAACTGATTCCGTTACGCTACACATGAAAGTGGTGGTACTACCACTCTAAAAATATATATGCTAATATCATCAGCATCAGTTAGAAGACTTCTAAAATAGGCCTATACTAGAGACTGCTGAATATAGGCCTCCCTCTTAGAACGCCATTCCGAAGATGCCAGTAAAATACTTGTAAAACAATATGTAAACGAAGTGAAATTACTCCACTCAAATGGTAAAACAAAAATGAAGAATCTAGTGGCAATTTCCAGTAGTCATGACTAGATTTACAATTGAATCGGATCGCATCATCTTTGAAGATTTATGAATATCGTTACGCTTGCGACTGATAGATAAATCGATGTCACGACGGCATTCGATCACGTTACAGTCCACCAATCACCTGCGCACGATTACATAGATGCTAATTAGAGAGATGATCATTTATCTGAGAACTGGTCCAATCGCTCGTTGTCTAATTTTGTTGTTGTTGTCGAGACACCCTTAAGAAAGCTGGATTGCCTAGTCACTATAACCGTATGAACCGTAACCGATCACTGTAACCGTATTTATATGAAGAGAATTGTGGATGTG
Organism: Tinea trinotella; assembly: GCA_905220615.1. Taxonomy (NCBI): domain Eukaryota; kingdom Metazoa; phylum Arthropoda; class Insecta; order Lepidoptera; family Tineidae; genus Tinea; species Tinea trinotella. The sequence continues at coordinate 5,465,999 of HG992321.1, read as the reverse complement.
AGGGAAGCGAAGGAGTTTTTTTAGGATCGTGACAGGTCTCTATTGTTTCTTTCTGGGAAAAAGGCGTGTTAAATTTTTTGATCAAGTTATGACAGAACCATGCTTGATGTTAAGCTAAAATGCGGTGCATTAATGGAGATAACTGCTACTAAGTACCAGTAACATACACTATGCCGCCGAACCGGCAACTTGCAAACTGATCTTGAAACGCGGCTTAGGCACTTCACTACACGGTCTGTATACTTGCAAGTGATCGTACGGCAGTGGTCTGCCTACCACTTTGATAACTAGACCCGAGGTTATTAAGGTGAGAGATTATTTAGGTAAAAAATAATGGTGCGAGTAATTGATTTTTATTGCGTAACTACGAAGATAATTAAGAAGTTTTTAAATTTATCAATTTGATGAATCATCACATCAAATTTTGACAGGGATAGACAGAGATAGCGGAGCGATTTTTACGATTATGACACTACTCCCTCGCTTTCGTGACAACCAAAACTATCTTAACAGTATTTTCTTAATTTTGCGCGAACATTGAATAATAAATTACACAAATTTTATGCGACTTACTATCGCGTTTATTTTGGTTTTTAATATCTATATTTTTTATTGTTATTCCGACGATTTGAGAGCCATGCTGGTTACGGAGAATATAAAATCAAAAACCAACATAAACGCGATAGTAAGCCGCATAAAATTTGTTTAATACATGCTCTTAAATTTGGTTAATCTTATAAAAACTTCAAAAACCTTAAAATTAAACACAAACGTAAAACAATCTAAAATACATTACCAGTCTAATTTGATAGAATCGTCATCAATAATAATTTGTGATGGCTTGTGCCCGAGCAATTTCTGTCCAGTCAACCAACGTCCACGTTTACTTTCCAGCTAGTTACTAAAATTATAGTCGGAGATAAACTAACATTCCATGGCACGCACTTTATAGTTCCTTACCTATAATTTGATGGACATCTATATTTGACTACACTGTCGGCTGGTCTACTTTCTATTTTATGATAGTTTTATTTATTTAATACAAATTGTAAAATATAATAAATTATTTAAACCTAAAATTTTATAATAAGGGGGAATAGTTTTAAAATAAATAATAAATAACAAAAAGAGATTGCTGTTTTAATTTATAAGGTAGTTTTTTTTTAAATTACATATATACTAATTATATTCTATACTAAGTGCCTTTTGTGTGACTGTGGTTATATATTTAAGTATATAGAGACTTGATATCTGATCTCAACTTGCTTTGCTTCTTTAGGCTACGCTTAAAGGATCTGGGGTGAACATACGACGAAGGATGGGGAGACCACATGAGCTGGTTAAGGCGATATTTAATATGTTGCATAATAAGTAATAAAATCATATTTCAAAATCATATTAACTAAATCGAAGACAAAGAAAGCTGGCTTGCCTAGTGCCCACAACGGTAGAATTTAAAAAAAAAGAATTGTGGATGTGAGGAAAGCAAGGGAGCTGTGTCTGGATCTTGGCAAGTGTCTCCATTATTATTGCCTATTTCTGAGGAAAAAAAGGCGTGACAATTTGATTGGTTGAAAAATATAAAGAATAGTAAATAAATAACTTTATTTCGTCAACCTTTAATCTGTAGCTATACTATTTGTCTGTAGCTATACATAGTTAGATATATCTGTAAAATCACCATTGACTGGTCACGTACTAATTTTGTCTACACTCGTTGGAGTCGTCGACGAGCGCCACGTCCTCCACACCTCGGTGTTTTTGTTCATCATATTGGACAGTAATTTATGAAATTATCTATGTCTACGCCACACGTTCGAAGTAAAGTATGGCCATTCTTTATAATGATCGATACTATATTGACTTTTGAATTTATGTGAGCGTTATTCTGACCTTTAGTTTGGTCTATAATTATTCTATTTTGCAATTGTTGATCTTTTGTGAATCGGGCTTGTTTGTACAGTTTCATTTGTTATTATAATAAGTCCTATAATAACTATACATATGTATATAAGTCAGTAAAATAATCCATACGAGTATGCTTTAAAATATTGTATATTATATATAAATAGTATATAAGGTTTGAGAACGGTGAATGTCAAAAGGTAAGACAGACGTTCTTTACAGCATTTTGACGATTCCATAACTAAATCATAGCGAAGTGCCAGTAAAAGTGATTCAAGTTTTACATTCCTAACAAAAACCATGTGACGTCCACATAAATCGAGAAATACAGGCCCCATTTCAAATGTCAAACCTGTCAAAAGAAGTGAAATTTCGTCTCAGCACGAGATATTCAAATTTCTCATCACTCTGTGTCATTCGATCCGTAGCGACGCGACAGCCTTTTGACGTCTTCATGACAACTTGTTATTTAATACCAAAACGTCTTATATCCTTAGAATATTTGTTTGAAATATAAACCGTATTGGTATAGATCGAGATATAGATAGAGCCGATGATAGTGTAAAAGATTTCGTCAAGTAAATACCTCATGTCAAGTTAGTAAAAGAAAGGTGGTCTGCGAGACGCTTCTTGGTAACATGGGCGGCGTCAAAATGTTTCAAATTCACTATCCGGTCAACTGTAAAGAGATGACTGTTTGTTAGAAATGTTTCGGACGTCATTTTGACGGGTTAATAAGGATCGTGCATGCTGGTTAATCTTTGCGGTAGTTATTATTAGACGCGTGACTACTGATGCAAAGTAACCATGTAACATAAAGGTCTTGTTGATAATAGAAAGTTATTCTGACGTATTCTGTCATGTTGACTTTACATAAGTAGTTATTAGCTGGTCTACTTATGAAACTAGGGAATGGATTTATTGTACACTTACGTATTTACTCTTTAGTCGCGATGAAAGATGGTTAACTAGCAGGTTAGGTATTATATTAAATCATCTAAAAATACCACAAATGGTCACAAAAAATAAGTCACAAATTTCGCGACTTATCTCCTACAGGGATAGGCAGAGACAACGGAGCGCCACTTTCCACGATCCTGAGATAACTCTCTCTTGCTTTCCCTGTTTTTTAGAATGTCCCCGATTTGATCAAGAAATACATTTGGGTCGTCCCCGTTTTAGCAAAAGTCGTTGTTTTATTTTGCTATCAATGTACTCGTATGCCCTTTACAATACAGCAAATGTTCCTGATGTATATAAATCAATCGTTTACACGAACATCGATCATTTCTCCACCGTTACTCTCGCACGAATCACTAACACCTAACGTTACCCAACATTTGACATTCCATCAAAAGCGGTCCAAATAACAGGCTCAGTGTCTCGATTGAGTTTTTCTCACACGTTCCGAGAGCAAATAACTAGGTATAGACGATATGGCGATATCGTTAGCCACTTCCACTACTAAGTATAGCGTTGAGTTCAAACCGTGTCTTAGATATGGCAATTTTCACCGTTCATATTGGTAGCGTGTACTCGGGTGTCGGAGATTGCATCATTCTTTCGAAATTGATTTTAGATCGTGATCTGAGCAGTGTGTGTCAATTTTTCAATAATTTGAGATATACGTGTTTTATTCAGCACCTCCTTCTATAACGAGATTTTGTAAGGATCTCAACAAAAGTAATATTGTTGAAGAATCTGTATTATGGATAAGTGGGGAGAGCTCTCGAGAATAATGAGCTACATCTTGGAAAATGAAGTTTTAGTCCCGTCACTATTCTTGGAATTTAATAGAGAGCTTAAGAAACATTTCATTATAAATTAATAACGGCTTAAAGTTAATAACCTACTGAAACTCTCTTTGGATGTTAAAATAATAAAAATGTATTAGACGCAACATTATAATGAAACAATTACATAGGCAGGGTATAATTTTGTTGGGAGTACACGTCTCATAAGTCACGTACATCGACGCTGGCTCCCGTCCACAAATTGTGTCCATATTGAAGTCATTAGTAGTTACGAGTGTCGGTAGTCCACCACAGCAATCACATTGCAAACGTGACATGATGATTCCCAATCTTTTTTAATAATTAATTTAAAATAAATTATTGGAATAAATTAAGGCATTTTTTTATTGACAATAGCCCACCCACAATACTACACTTAGCAGCTGGAAGTAGCAGTCGTGTCCACTATGCTGGCTTAGTTAGAACTTTCTCGTTGATCCAGAATTGAGTCGCTACACAAATTGTTCATAAAACACTGCTGCCTAAAAGAATGGTCGAATCACTCTGTGAAACGAAGCATAGTCGTGTTTAAACTATTTAGTTTGCACCCAATTGCAAAAAGGTATCAATTACTTCGTAAGCAAAGTAATTTTAACCATTCAATTGTTTCGTGTAAAAACACTTACGCTTGAGAAATTTTAATTCAACATTTCTTGGTATCTGTAATTGATATCGCTGTGTTTAAATTGTTCACAGTTAATTTATAATGCAATAATAATCCTTAAATTATTTTTAAACGTAATCTGTTTTTCATGAAAAAACCTAATGTTTTTTTCTATTGTAAGCTTGATTTGATAAAAATACATTTATATTATGAAATAAAAGATTTTTGCGGTTTGCTTTTGTGTTTATTTTGATTGCTTTAATACGCGAATTCCAACGAAAATAATCAAAATAAACGCAATCTTTGCGATTGTGACAAATGTTTGAGTACCAGCGGTTATCGTCTCATCATCATTTGGACATAAAATACTGCGACTACATGAAAGTCAATGCAAAACGTGAGTACAGTCACAAACAAAATTAGATTACCTTTCCCTAACATATAGTTTGTTAAATAATTTCCTCTCAAATAACTTTGAAATTCTACAGTTATTCTAAATATGAATTTTGATTAGGAAAGTATTTATCAAACTAAATCGATTTGTCACGCCTCTTTTCCACAGGAATAGGCAGAGACAAAGGAGCGTCACTTGCCATGATCCTGACACAACTCCCTCGCTTCCCTCACATTTACAATCTCTACAGTTATGGGATTAGACAACCTAGCTTTTATAAACAATAGCATCCTGGGTTACTTTATAGTCTGTACACTTAAAAGTGGTTGTACTACTACTTAGTAAACTAAGCATTTAAGGAGCGATGATGATAATGACTCTCTCTTATTGTATAATTATTTTTATACAACTATGATTTTTTCAATGGTATAATTATGGCCAATAGATTTTAGCTAAGAAAGTCTTTTGATGGAAAATTACTCAAAGACCATTAATGACATTTCCATTTTATACTCGACTGTACTTATACTACAAAACCATCATACGCAGTCTACTCCAATAATGACATATGGTACGTGAACCAATTGTCAGGCGACACATGAAGTCATTGGTCCTCTAAGATTATTTTATGGTACGTGCTGATACACATCAAATATGGTGGAAGAAATAACATATAAAATGTTGTAACGCTGTACGTGTAGTTGACAATGTTCACATACTTATAACATTACGTGCTTATTTGCGTTTGGAAAGAGATGTCATCCTATGACCTTGGATCCTTCAAGCGATGCGTGAAGAAGCACCTTTGGCCGGTATAGTGACGGCGACTGAGGCAGCCGTGTACTATCCGGTTTTTTTAGTCGTCGTCAGTCTTTGACCTCCTCCTGCTTATCATCAGGCGGGTCTAGGTCAGATGTCTTCTCACAATAAAAAAAATATAATATGTGAAAAATGGAAAAAAAGTAGTTTAGGTAAAAATTGTCATATAAAAATAAATGTCAAGGAAGATTTGTGTTTGGAAAGAGATGTGAAAATTAAAAAGAAGGACTTAAAATTTAATTGTTTCAATAAATGTAAAATGCACATTTTTATTTCAAATCCAATAAACATTAAAATACAATACAGTACAAAAATCTATTTAACACAAAATACTTCGCTTCTAACCTTTTACCAAACTAAATGTCATTGGGCTTATTATTTTAGTCTAATAATGTTTTATGCAACGGATATTTGATTTAGTTAATAATTATTGTTAAATATACCTACGTCAAAAGACAAAATAGTTGCCTATAATAATGCCTATATAGTATACTAGCTGTGCCCGCGGTTTCACCCGCGTAAAGTTTGGTCATAAAAAAGGAGAAGGTTTTCAATTCGACTTTTTTGTATTTATAACTCGATAACTCATATAAAATGACAGACGGAAATAAAAATAAATATATATTCCAAACAGTTAAAACTATAGTCAATTGGAAACTATAGTAAAAAATATTTTATTTTAATTAAAAGTAACCGATGTTACTTCTTAAAAAACGTAATAAACAAACCCACATTCATTCACAACAATAGTAGCATATGCATATAGTAACAGAAGGAAATAATAATAAAGAAAAATTTCAAATAGCTGAATTTATAGTCTATGGAAAGTATAGTGCATAGTCTCCATAGTACAGTTGATTGGATTAGATGTTGACGTGACAGTCGGTAATACAGTGCGATGGTATTATAGTACTCAGGGTTTGAACCAACGCCTTGCATCTATTTTTATAATAAGAAAAAAAATTGACAAAACTTTTTTATTTTCGTAAAAAAAAAAATGTATACTATGTTACTTCTGATACCTCCAAGAATATGTGTACAAAGTTTCATGATGATCGGTTGAGCAGTTTTTGCGTGAAAGCGTAACAAACAAACGGACATTCACATTTAAAATAATAGTGGGATAATATAATATAATAATCTGTTTTCGATTTTCAACGCACGCTTTTTGTATGGAAAAAATATTTTCTTTTATTTTATTTATTATAAAAGAATTTTTCTAAAATAAAAGTAGCCTAAGTTACTCCTTAATACATCAGCTACCTGTCAATAAAAGTCCCGTCAAAATCGGTCCAGCCATTCCAGAGATTAGCCGGAACAAACAGACAGACAGACAGACAGACAGACAAAAATTGTAAAAAATGTCATTTTGGTGTATGTACCGTATATATATTCATATACATTTATTAAAAAACGGTTATTTCAATATTACAAACAGACACCCCAATTTTATTATATGTATAGATTACTGATAAAATACTATATAGGCCTAATTGACAAATCTAGATAAAATAAAACACAACCTATAGTAATATATGTGTAACTGTTTCTAATAATATTTAATCCTTTGTGTACAATGACAAAATTCCAATTCTCTTTGACTAAACAAAGCTGCTAAATGTCTAGAGCAGTTTAAGATGAGTTCGCAGTTCACTTCACCCTTAATCCAATTACACGGATTCACTCAATATGCAGTGACGACGATGTTATCGTAAAGGCAAATATTTGTGCACTGATTAAAACTTTGCTTTGTTCCCTAAACAAGGGGCGATGTCTTTAAACTCACTTCTATATATTTTTCTAAACATTTCTATACTAAGCTACTAGTGCTTTTAATCAAGCTGAATAAACATAATATAAATGATATATTAGTACCAGCATCAAGTGGTTTTAGGCCGAGAGTTCTTGGATTGTGACAACTAGACCACGTTATTGTGAATGTATTTATTTTTGAGCACATTCAAGTAATTTTATTATTTTGAACATAAAATAAATTGTACACGTTATAAGGAATAATGATCACTCTTAGCGCAACAAATATTCACATTCATTATAATTATTATTACTCGTACTTATTACTCGTACGTACATTATATTAAATATTTTTATTCATTTATTTATTTGTAACTTTATTGCAATATTAATATATTTTAGTTTTTACTATTTTATAAACTTTAGTCTATTGTGAAGTGTAATTTGTAGTTTATGTTATGCAAACAAGCAAAGCTAAAATAATTACAAAAGGCGGACTTAATGCCGCTAATCATCATCTTCCAGTCAGACCTTCAATACCTATTATTGTAAATTTTGGGTAATTCTAACAGTAAGAATATTATAGATTCGAGTTTGAAAAATGTAATATGCAAACCAATGTCGTGCACTCGGCGTCAACCGCATGGAAACAATTACAAACATTTGATCTAAATAATATTAGCATACCGGATCACACGCGTCACTGATCACAGGCCAAACTTACTGGCCTGAAAGAGAATGCTTCGGGACAAGTTACTCTCACGTTCACGCTACATCACATAAGCGAAGCGGGTTGCGCAATAAAAAAACACTATTCATATCAAGCATAGCACATCCACAAAGAAACGCAAAGAAAATATACTTTTTACCCTGTGCTTCAACAACCTTGACAAAAATGTATCTGAGAGTGTACGCAGATCATTTGCCAGGTGAAAGTGACCGTGTAGTTAATCGTCTTTAGTGATTATCTTGAAAGTTGCCGGTTCCAACGAACTAGTGAATACCTCCAAATTGGCTCTCAGGCGTAATATTCTAAAAGTAGAAGGCAGAAATTTGGTGGTTTTGCCAGTCTGACGACCCTGGGTAATACCATCACTTTCGAGTTTCAAGTATACCATGCAGTTATCCAGTTCTGTTTCGGGGTTAGCTTGATAATTGCCGGTTCCAAATAGGTCTACATAATGGATGTGACTGCTACTTGCATTTATTTAGGCATAGTAGCAGTCACTTTTATTGATGGACTGCTGTCATGTGATATTAATTAAGCGGGGTGCTCTCGTGTGTCTTTTTGGCTTAAGCTTGAGGTTATTATCTAAATAATACCTAATACTCAAAAAAACATAAACTACAAATTACACTTTACAATAAATTAAAGTAAAAACTTAAATATATTAGTAAAAATTAATGTTACAAATTGTAGTTATAAAAGTTTACCGCTACTCTCTCAGCTTATAAATCGTGCACATTTATAAATCCGACCATCCCTTTGAAGGCTTCTTAGTTGACATTTAATACTTAGCAATTTGTTTTGAAGGGTTGGTGAATTTAAATTTGGTAAACAATTGGTTTAATAATATAATATTGTATTGTATTATCCTGTGAGCCATTAGACGTACAGTGCTGGATATGGGTCTCTTCCAGCGATTTCCACAGTGGCCTGCCTGCTGGATGCGGCTTGCATCTTGCGGTTCCCGGTTTTATAATACGTAGTCTTCATTCGAGAACTTCCCGGCTCCAAAGACTATCGGATTTACGAACTATGAACTATATTAAGTAAATAATTTATGTATAAATACAATGTATGTTACAAATGACTGCAATTGGATCTCTCTTCTCTCCGCCAGCCTCTTATCCGTTTAAGAACCTTCTTCTTCTCAGTCGGTTTGAACGAGACTTCCCCGCCGCATCCCATCTATCGCCCTTCTCTACACCTGGAGAATGATAGTGACTATAGTGATGATTAGGAGCCTTAGTCACTATCATCTTCAAAGACTCCAATACGTGTTCAATCCATACCTTCTGGGTCTCTTGCCGTTTAACTTACGGTCATAATATTATCTCCGATTCTAAGGAGTTTTTAGGACTCTGCTGCAACAAATAGGGCAAATAAAGGTGATATAAAAATATATAATATTATGTATTTTTTTACATTTCTATAAGCAACTAAAGTGCTTGTATCATTGAAACAGGACTACCAATGTTCATATATCAAAGATACATTGGTACCGGCAAGTGGTTTTGAACCCGTGCTCTTGGTTTGCGTAACCATTGCGCCAATGCACTACAACTAACTTTAAAGTCCAATTGATAATACAATGTACAAACAAATCAAATAACTGATTCAATGATTTTTATTTACATGGATGTACAAAATTGTTACAAACAATTTAATCCTGAAACGCAACTAAGTCACTTTACGGTCTGTAAACTTGTATGTGGTGGTACTAGTTTGGATCGATAGACTTGTCAAGTGCCACTACCTACCACTCTTCGATAACCAGACCCAGTCTCTGGTTTTATAAACAAACAATTGTAATATACAACTTAATTTTACTAATGAATCGCGTTTATTTTGTTTTAATTTTACAATTTTATTTAATTTTATTATTCCCGTGACCACGATGGCGGCTCTCGAAACGTCGGATTAATAAAATAAAATAGTAAAATAAAATCAAAACCAAAATAAACGCGATAGTATGCCGCATAAAATTCGTTTAATTCATTAATCAAAGTTCGCGCAAAATCTAAGAAAATATTAATTTAATTATTACACTTTTTCACAAACGTCCTGTCGTCATACTTATTAGAACTTTTTTATAGAACCAAAATTGTGCCTCCTCCTATCTATAAGGGACATCCTTCGTTTCTCTATGACATAGCAGGAACAAAAGGATGATCGGTTTAGGGTGGATTTGCATAGGGAGAGTGCAACCACGCGGCAGCTGTGCGTTAGTGCAGCGCGGGTTGCCCAACATAAATTGTTAACGATTTGTAACACAAGTAATTACATTGTTTCTAAATTCAAATGAACATTTTTGTTGTATTATCGACAGGATTTTTTTGTATTGTGGACTTTAATTAGTTTCTGGGCAAGTCGAAATCAGATATCGAAATACCAGGCAGGCTAACACGACTTTTTATGAATTGACACGTGACAACACTTTACTGGTGCTGTCACATTAAGCTGGAGAGCGGTCCATGAATAAAGGTAACTGATACTACAGTCAATTAACTGTGTGTCGCAGTCACATCCACGATACCGGCCTAGTTGAAACCGGCAACTTACAAGCTAATCCCGAAACGCAATTAAGTTACTTTCCAGTCTGAATACTTGTAAGTGGTGGTACTAACCTGGATCAGCAGACTGAGCACCATTGCCTACTACTTTTTAATACCAGACCCGGAGCAATTATCCACCTCTTTTTTAATATAAACTAATATAGGAATTTAAATAATTATATTAAATATTACAGATAAAAGGTATGAAACAAATACTTGCTCTCAACGGGAATCGAGCCCGGGACTCTCCGCGTAACGGACTAGTGTGCTAACTACTACGCCACGACTGCCTGTATCACGACACAACAGTTTGTAAGTCGGTATATTTTTTAAATATTAAACCATAATAATTAACTCTTCAATGAATAATTAATACAGCAAAATGTCATCGAGGATGTACATACGTACTAAGCTTTCCTTTAACAAGAGCCTCACAAAAAGAGGAACACGCAAATGTTCATCGTTTTGTAACTGGCTTTGTTTAATACTCAACGTCGGGCATAAACATTAAAAAGCATAATAAAATAATTAATGCCGCTCGATTGGAGGACTGGTTCTTTAAAAGTTCTAAGAAGCTTAACGGCTTACTGTTGTAAGTTACAAGTTGAAAGCTCGCGACATAGCCTGCCTAAATTTGGTCGGCAACAACTTGGTGGCCCGTTGAATTTTAATATTGTTTATTCATAAATATAAAGCTTTCAAATATTATAATTTTAAGGCGACCGTGGCGTAGTGGCAGTGCAATGGTTACGCAAACCGAGAGCACGGGTTCAAAACCACTTACTTTGGTTGTCCTGTTTCTATTATATAAGCACTTTAGTATAGAAATGTAAAATAAATATATATATAATATAAACAAATAAATCTCAAGTGGTGGTAATGATAGATAGATCCAAAAACCGTAGCGGCCTACAATTGCCTCAGTCGCCGTCACTATGCCCGCCAAAGACCTACCGTTGCAAAGTTTTTATTATTATTTTTAAACACTTTATATGAAAGAAACAATCAATTAATCAAATTGTCACCCATTTTTTCCACGGGGATAGGCAGAGACAATGGAGCGCCTCTTGCCACGATCCTAAAACAACTCCCTCACTTCCTTCACATCCACAATTCTTCTCATATAAGCTCTAAGGTTATGGGCACTAGGCAACCTAGCTTTCTTGAGGATGTCTCCGATTGAATCGGAAAAAACCCTCCTGGGCCTGCCTTGTTTAACGCATCTATCCACATCAGATAGAAACATAATATGTTAAAGGAACCTTTAAACATATTTTGCTAGTCGTTAATAAATTTTAAGTAAACAACTTTCACATCTATAAAACATTAAATTATTTGTTTAACACATTTTCAATCTGTACAATGTAAAAGGTAGATATAAATCAGCAGTTTAAGTAATCCTTTTTCGTCCGTTTGTCTGTCGGAGCGTGTCGTGTAATCTGATTTCGGACTTAAAAGACCTCACTGGGATTTGTTAAATGTTTTAGTAGGCTTTAGGCTCCGATGAATTATAAAGTTTACAATTTATATTAATGGTAAATATTTGTAAAATAAATTAATGTATAGTTATTAGGAATTGTTTTGTTATGAACAAGGAAAAAAATTGAGAGTTGTGTCAAGATCGTGGAATGTGTCACTTAGTTGTACCTAGCCATCCCTGTGGGAATTAAGGCGTGATAACTGATGATTATGATGAATAAAGCAAATAAACTAAATGAAGGTAGGTTTTTAGCGCATTATTGTAAAAAAATACAATATTGATTTAAGGAGACCGTGGTGTAGTAGTGTTAATGCTCATGCAAATCGAGAGTACAGGTTCAAAACCATTTACCGGTACCAATGTATTTTCGATATATGTTTAGTCGTCCTATTTCTATGATACCAATCATTTTAGTAGCTAAATATAGATATGTAAATTATAATAAAAAATCCTTTGAGATCAGATCAAAATTTTATTAGGCACTTAAGATAAAGTGAATAATATAAAGTCAATAAAACAATTGTACACTTTTGCTTAAGTATATATACTTCACTTATTTAAGTTTAAAAGTATTTTTTTTATAAGTAAAGGAGGGTTCTCCCCTGACTTTTAACGAAAGTAAGATCAATTGAAATATAATTGAAAAGACTAACAAAGGCTTCTAAAACAATGGACCAATTAAGATATCTCAAGTGTTGTAACCAAATTTGTATAAATAGCAGAAGAAAGGGACTGAAGAATAAAAAGAACGGGCCCTTGGGGAATGTTAGGAGATTTTTTAGGGGACGCTATAATAAGAAAAGTTGTGAGAAATTCGTGTAGGATTAGGCTTAGGAGTTATGATTTAAATTAAATAATTCGTGAAAATTCCAGCGGCTAATTTTGTGTTTTTTTTTAGTTGATGCCTAGTTGGGAGGGGTAGAGGACATTATGATCAACAATAAAAGTTTTTTATTTCTTTTTTTTATTGTGACCCGACATATGATAGCCCCGCTTGATGTGGAGCTGGAGTGTGGTCTATGAATGGATGCCACTGCTACTACCATTCAATAACTGTCAGTAGCAATCACATTTGTAGAACAATCGACAAGTGGAATGCTTTGCCAGCCCATGTGTTTTCTCCCTCCTATAACCTTGGATCCTTCAAGCGATGCGTGAAGAAGCACCTTTGGCCGGCATAGTGACGGCGGCTGAGACAGCCGTGTACTGACTCGGTTGTTTCAATCGTCTGCACTTTTGGATCTCCTCTTGCTTATCATCAGGCAGGTCGATGTCAAATGTCGAGTCACAATAAAAAAAAATAAAAAAAAAACATCCACTATGCCGGCCTAGTTGGAACCGGTAAAGCTGATCCTTAAACGCGACCAAATTACTTCACGGTCTGTATACTTGTAAGTGGTGGTACTACCCCGGATCGACAGACTGGGTACCACTACCACTGCCTACCACTCTTTGATAACCAGACCCGAAGCAAATATCAACCTCTTTTTTTATTAACAAATATTTACAATATTTAATATAATTATTAAATATTACAAATGAAACAAATATTTGCTCCGACCGGGAATCAAACCCGGGACTTTACGCGCAACAAACCAACCGCCAACCGTTCGTCCACGCCTGTGGTCAAAAACCATTCTAAGTTAAACCATTCTTAGATTGGTGGGATTTTCTCTTAGTATACCACGACGGGGACAAATGACTCACGAACAGCATACGAGTACAATCAGCCTCGAGGTTGGTATGGCAGTATAGCAAGTTAAACATGTCAAAAAACAAGCAAGTGTACTATTTTTTTTGTTATTGTAACGTGACATTTGACTCCGACTTGCCTAATGGTAAATGAAGGGCTGTTGCTGTGAATATATTATTTGTAGTATGTAATCCAATAAGTCATTTGCGTTTAAATTGACGACAATTTATTGCAAATATTTGTTAATAAAAAAAAAGATATGGATATTTGCTTCGGGTCTGGTTATCAAAGAGTGGTAGGCAGTGGTACCCAGTCTGCCGATCCGGGGTAGTACCACCACTTACAAGTATACAGACCGTGAAGTGATTTGGTCACGTTCAGGATCAGCTTGTAAGTTGCCGGTTCCATCTAGGCCGGCATAGTGGATGTGATTGCTACTCACAGGTGTTGAATTGTATTAGTAGTGACATTCATTCATGGACCACACTTCGGCTTAATATCAAGCGGGGTGCTGTCATATGTCGAGCCACAATAAAAAAAATAATAATAATAAATATAGAAATTTCTAAAACATTTATTATCCTATATTTAATAATTTATACCGTAGAGGTTGTATGAAGATTATTGTGGATGTGAGGAAAGCCAGAAAGTTGTGTCAGGATCGTTGCATGTGGCGCTTCATTTTCCCTGTTTATCCCCGTGGGAGAAGGGCGTGACAATTTTATAGATTGATTTATTAAAAGTGTTTTTTAAAATATAAATTTAAATATTTATTTAAAAATAAACATCATCAGATAGTTATATAAATTAACGTGTACATAATAAAGTATGTAGATAAGTGAAAAGAACATGATTTGTTAACAACATAATTCAAGTTGCGTAACTAAGTGATGTCCCAAGAAAAGTCGGTCCCTCGACATTTTCCCGGAAAAAGAATAAAAAGTTAGGGGGACAGGATTACATCCGCTCCGGGGCAATTGTCCGGGATGATGTGACAGATTAACTTGTAATTTTGCTCTAAATTGATATCGTCAAGAGTTTTCCTTTTTTCCCCTATTTTGGGGAGTTGTGAAAGATTACGCGTGGACGTGTTTCTCTTGTCAAGTTATGGAAATCTGACGTAAATTGTTCTTATATTTTTCTTGTGTTTGTTGATTGACGGTCAGGTTCTTTTTTATTGTAAATCGATATCATTTTGTTTCCTAATAATTTTAGTAGCCATTTTATCACAGTAGAATACTATAATTAGTTATATAGGTAAGGTTTATAATTAGCTAGACTTTCTATCGAATCGTTATCGAAACATTCAAAATTATTTATTGTATCTTTAAACCTTATTTCAAAAGTGTAGGTTAAATTAAAATTAAACAAGCCAATTTAGTTATTATTTTTTTAAAATATTATTTCTTACTTATATTATAACTGTATTAGAAATGAATATTGGACAGGTAAAAATCACCCATGTACATAGATAACTGATTTTTCGGTGATGTTTTTCAATTAATCAATCAATCAATCAAACTGTCATCGCACAGGGATAGGTAGAGACAATGGAGCGCCACTTGCCACGATCTTGACACAACTTCCTCGCTTCCTTAACATTCACAATTGATATTTTTTAATTACTGTTATTTATTTATGCAATAAATAATATTAACTTTAGTTAAAATTTCATAACAAAAACGAACACTACGTTACGTTAAGCAAATATTGACAAAATCAAATTGGAAAGTTAATACGGAAGCAATATACAATGTAAACGATATTGTGTACGATGAAAATTCAGAAGTTCAGAAGCATATAAAAATGTTTTTGATATCCTATGTATATTTTTTTTAATTTGTGCACTATGTACAAAAAGGTGAACATAATGCCGCCAGACATTTACTGCCAGTTATCCTTAGGGACCAGTAAAATGATCAAAATAAATGATGGGTCAAAATAATATTAATAATTAATCAATTAAATTTTTACGCCTTTTCTCACAGGGATAGGCAGAGACAATGAATCACCACTTGCCACGATCCTGGCACAACTCCCTGGCTTCCCTCACATCCACAATTCTCTTCATACAAACTCTAAGGTTATTTATAATAATAATAATAAGTATAAATACACAATAAAAAAGAAATATACATACATAAATATTAATTTGTTTATAAACTATTAACCCTAAAAGTAGTAAAAAGTTCAAGAGTGAAGAATACCGGTAGTGACTTACAAGTATACAGACCGTGACTTGGTCGTGTTTCAACTAGGCCGGCACAGTGGTTGCGACTACTGCAATAATCTAACTGCACTAGCAGCTGACTCCATTCATTAACCGCACTCGTCAATCTATTTTTACTCATCCTTTTTATGTGCCCAAATCATCGAAGCATTCCTTTGTCAATCCTTGTCACTACATCTTCTTTTAAACCACATCTATCACGCATCTATACTTTATTACTGACAGTAAATCAAGTATAGATGCGTGATAGATGTGGTTTAAAAGAAGATGTAGTGACAAGGATTGACAAAGTAAATCAAGTATAGATGCGTGATAGATGTGGTTTAAAAGAAGATGTAGTGACAAGGATTGACAAAGGAATGCTTCGATGATTTCGGCAAATAAAAAAGATGAGTAAAAATAGATTGATGAAAAGAATTTATAAGTGGATGGATGCGTTAAACAAGGAAAGCCCAGGAGGGTATTTTCTGACCAAATCTAAGACATCCTCAAGAAAGCTAGGTTGCCCATAACCACAGAGCCTGTATGGAGAGAATTGTGGATGTGAAGGAAGCAAGGGAGTTGTGAAAGGATAGTGGTAAGTGGCGCTCCATTGTTTCTGCTTATCCCTGTGGGAAAAAGGCGTGACAATTTGATTGTTTGAAATAAAGTATAATAATATGAGTTCACACAACGGAATCCTGTAAGAATTGCTCGTTTCATGTGAAGCCTTTTTTCAGTTTTTATTATCACGCGACCAGCAAGTTTTTCATGAAAAGTGATGTTCCTTTTTGAAACATTTAGTTCCGAAGTGCCATTTGAATAACAATAGGGTTTGCATTCAAACTGGTGGTTTCGTGATCGTTTCAGTTTTTATTGTTTTTTATGTTTGGAATTTATAGTGTTACTATTACAGTTTATGGTTACATTGTCATTTTTTATGACTAACTTAAAGTTTATGTAATTTCAAGAGGTATGGCCGGCAGCCGGCAAGATGTATTTATTTATTAAAAGGTACATTTACAGCATAAGATATAGGTACATCAATGGTAACTTAATATTAATATCATTTAAAATGGGTACATATGTCTGCCAATTACAAGTATACAAGTACAAGTATACGTCCTAAAACTCGACCAGTCTCATTATCCCCCCGCCTGCTAAGCGTGGGGATTATTGGCGACCCCCCCCCCCCTCATAATTATGACAAACAATATAATATTACGGCCCCTAGTCCCCGGCCTGTAACCGGTGGATGCAACGGGCATCTTGTCGTTCGGAATGGCGTTCTAAGGGGAGGCCTATGTTCAGGAGTGGACGCCTTCTGGCTGATGATGATGATAGCCGGCATAGTGACGGCGACTGGGCAGCCAGGAACTTGCTTATCATCAGGCGGGTCGAGGTCAGATGTCTTATTACAATAATAAAAAAAAGTATTTTGCTTATATTACTAAACTATAATAATATATCTTCAAGAGAGTGGTGTTTGTTTTTATTGTGGGTCCACATATAACAGCACCCTGCCTTATATTAAGCTGGAGTGTGGTCCATGAATAAAGTTGACTGCTACTAGTGTTAATTAACTGGAAGTTGTTGTCATATCCGCATCCGCTATGCGCTATGCTATGCGGGTCTAGTTGGAACCGAAAACTTACAAGCTTATCCTAAAACGCGACTTATTCACTTCATGGTCTGTAAACATGTTAGTAGTGGTACCACTCCAGATCGACAGACTGGGCTTAACTCTTTGGCAACCAGACCCAGATACGCCACTTTTTTTATTATTATTTTTTATAATATTTACGTAAATAAATAAAACTCGACTTAGTTTTCGGTTACTTCAGTCGTCAGGGCCGTCTTTACCCGGGGGTTCAAGGGGTGCGGTGCACCCGGGCGCAGAGTCCTAGGGGGTGCATGCCGACCGCCATAAATTTCGATAGGTACCTACTACACTGAGACCACGCGAGCGGAGCCTTGACTTTCGCACCCCGGCGCTGAATATGCTTAAGACGGTCCTGTCAGTCGTCGTCACTAAACACGACAGAGGCCTATAAACGATCACTTAAATTAAAAGTATCAATCAATCAAATTGTTACGCCTTTTTCCTACGGGGATAGGCAGAGACAATGTAACAATGTAAATTAAAAGTAACAAAACAAAATAACCACAACCCGTTTACCGTCAATGATCGGAGTTAGGACACCATTCATTTCGGGCGTCATCTGTTGAGTGACATGCCTTTAAGACGTTCAGATGAAAGCTGACTTCCTCATAAGTAGAGTTTGTTATTCTTAGACAAGATAATATTTAAACAAGTAATAAATATTTATTTATTAATTTATCATACTTATTTTGTTATGTTTTACAGATAACAGCTGTAACTTGTCCTTGTATGTTGTATGAAGAGAATTGTGGATGTGAGGGAAGCGGGGAAGATGTGGCAAGTAGCGCTCCATTGTAACTGCCTATCTATGTTGAAAAAAAAGCGTATCAATTTGATTGAATGATTAATTTATTAGTACCTAAATGGTAGTTTTGATAACTTTTTTGAAAGTGACAAATGAGAGTCTTAACTCCTCAGTGTCCCCGTGACCACGATGGCTGCTGAGGCCTTGAAACATCGGATTAAAATTAATAAAATAAATGCAATAGTAAACCATAATAATTTATACTATATAGTAGTTTTACTATTGTAAAAATGATACAATAGGTTATTTATTTTTGTATTTGAAATCAAAATCCGAATTCAATCAATATTAAAATTAATGTCATATACTATACCACCTCTTCATTTATATCTATTTTTAAATCATTCATAATACCTAAATAATATTTTAATTGAAGTATGTATAATTATACATACTTCATACTACTACTGTCGCACTCCAATCCTCATTTGCAAGCGTTTCGTGGGGAGAAGACAAATCCTGTCTGGAGAAACAACGATCAGCTCTGTCCTGTGCCAAGTAATTGAACTCATAGTTTGATATAGATATAGGTTGACACTTGCTCGCGACACACAATTATCACCGAAGGCCGTTTGCAACATTCTGAACGTTTCGGCACCAGAAATTTGATTCCGCACACAAAATTTAATGGAACTTTGTTGAATAATTTCACTCATTGTAAAAATTTACCAATACACTTTTGTACTTCAAAAAGACAAGCATATACTAAAAACTAATGATTATTTTGGTGTGACGTTTGGCACAGATGTCACTGACAGTCATACCAACCCAGAAAAAAAATATTTCGACGAATGGATTTCCGCGCGAAATTGAAATTAAAAAGTCTTAAAATTTATTGCCCACAGTAGTAGATATAGGTTGATGAAGATTCAAACTTAATTACGTGAAACATTACAAAAGCATAACTCTAATAAAAGCCACGATGCATTTCAATTAAAACGTCTGATCGAATAATCTTCCTTGTCTATATATCTACTATAAACCGTGATTATGAGAATGTGATGAACTGGCACTTAGTTACAAATCCATTAGACATATGATTATTTAGAAGGTTGTCCGTCAATCCAGTAACCAGTGACGGTAGTCTAAACTACAACTTTTACACGACCTCGTGACTTATGTTGTTTTTTTCTATTACATTCGGTTATTTCATAAACACTACATTACTTACCTTCAAGTAATTTAGGTTATACAAGGTCTTTATTTTATTTTATTGAGTTAATTAGAAATCAATTAAATGGTGAGAATATTTTGAATGCTCAGATTTGTAGTCTTCCTTGTCTATTTCTATTGTCTATGTCTATTTAAAAAAATACATTTGTCCAACGAAAATATGTGTTGCACAGAGTTCCCATTAAGTATATTATTCCTCTGAGATGTGTTGATATTTGAAAATATAGACACCTAGTAGAAAACAATAATTGGCGGGACGAGATCACAGTGTCATGAATCGTGTAAAAAAGAGACATGTGTAAAAAACAGTTTAATTGCCTGTGTACAATTTAACTGTCGACCGTAGGCTATTAATATGGGCTAATAATAAAATATATTTTATTTTAATTCTGTATTTTGGCTAACTTGACTTATTTGTAAACAACAATACTTTTTTTAAATTCTATAATTCACAAGTTTATAAGCTCTCTAAATATAATGATCTCATACTTGTACCTAGGTAATGTAAAATAAACTTGCTTGCAAAATATCAATAAACTTTCATTAAAAAAATCTTACGGAAAGTTGTTACTAAGGAAAACAAGAATACAACATTATTCATATAAATCATATTGTAACTAAAATAAGGAGCATATTTTTCCCATCAGAGTTCACATTTCACATTTTATTGTTCACTGTTTGTCGCCAGAGGGCGCAGCTGTGCTTGCTATAAAGTCGGACAGCTCCTCCAGGGTGCTCCGGTGCAGTCTCTGCGGTCTACATGATGGAAAGTAATTTTAATAATACATGCTTTATTTGATCGCAACATTGTACATTTAAGATTTGAATAATAACTAATAAAATTATAATCCTATGGTATTATTATTTATTTCGAAAAGAGTTTTATTATTTGTGTTATTTTCTAAATAAAGCAATTTTCAGCGCTCTTTTTTTATCTGCTGAAAACTATACCTATCGCCTATATTAATAGAATGTTAGGGATGATTTTGACCTTAGAGCTTTGGGTGATATTTTAGCAAGTATAGTCTACAGATTACTCGACAGTTAAAAAAAAGAGAACATAAAAACAAGTAATTCTCTTATCATAAACATCTTAATTTCACTAACAATTGGCTTCCACGCCATAAAACATTAACACTAGAAAAACCGTTATACAAATCATTGAAATTACCACTCGATTGACGAGAAAGAAATCAACTTGCTATGGAATAAAAATAAACTACTTTTGCAATATTATAGGCAAAAACAATGAAGTGCCACTTATCACGATCCTGACACAACTCCCTAGATTTCCTAACATCCACGATTCACTTCATACAAGCCCTACGGTTATGGGCACTAGGCAACCCAGCTTTCTTGAGGATGTCTCCGAATTGGTCGGAGAATACCCTCGTGGGTTTGCCTCGTTAACGTATTCGTCCACATTAAATTTGTATTTATATAACATGTTACTCATATTTTTGCATTTTTCAGTGTTGCGATTTGTCAAACTTGGGTCTAAACATTTCAATTGAATTCATTGTCTCTGCCTATCCCTGTGGGAGAAAGGCGTGACAATTTGATTGACTGATTGATAATATAAAATTGCCTAATGTCTATAACCGTAGAGCTTGTATGAAGAGAATTGTGGATGTGAGGGAAGCGAGGGAATTGTGTCAGGATCGTGGTGGCGCTCCTTAGTCTCTGCGGAAAAAGACGTGACAATTTGATTTTTTGATTCACAGTTGAAGTTCACAGAGAATATTCGAGTGTGTGTGTTATTTTCTGTCTGCACAGTATTAAACCCTTTACAGATCAAACTCTACGATAGTGCCCGCTGACATGCGTAGGCGCATCGCTTTGTTCGCCATCGTCTCGCTTTCTGCACACACAATTACTATTTACCATGTCGCCAGATATTGGTTAATATTTGATTTTCTTTACGCCCACGTTTATTGTATGCAATAGTAAAGTTATCATTGCGTGTGTAAGATTTAGATAATTAAAAATTTAAATGTATTTATTGATTGAAGTAATAAACGTTGTATGAAGAGGTGGAAGTTAGGGAAGCGAGGGAGTTGTGTCGGGATTGTGGCAGGTGATGCTTCATTGTATCTTTCTATCCACGTGAGGAAAAGGCGTGACAATTTGATTGATTTATTGAAAGGAATAAAATAGATTACATATTTTAATTTTTTAGTGTGTATAAGACAATAAATATTAAATAATTTTTTAATGAATTATAGTTGAAAAGAATGTATGAATGTAAAAATAGGAATGAGTATGACAGAGAATAGGAAAAAAGTATAGTAGAAAAATGAAGTTAGATGGATGAAATGCTGTTTCTAAATAGTGAAAAAAGGAATACAAACAAGACTTATTTTACAAAGAAAACTATTACTTACCTACTACAATTACTTAAAACAATTAATATTTAGTAGATCACTTAGATTAGATAGAAATTTAAAATAGTAATAGATATTTACATTTTTATTAAGACGCGAAATCTGACTTCGACTTGTCTGATGGTAACAAAGGGAAGTTCTAAGAGCGCAGACGACTGAAAAAAAAACCGTTTTAGTTTACAGCTATATTATAAATTATATTAAATTAATTGGGTTTATGCTTAAGTTTCTACCAACAGCTGTATCTACCGATGCCATTGTCAATAAAAAATCCGGCCGAGGTCAGATGTTCACTTTTAACTAACTATGATTAATGGTATAACATATCTTTTTCATTAGTCGATTAACATGAACCACTTTCATTATTATTTTAAAAGACTCCGATTTATTACAAGTTGTTTAGAAGGATAAACTTCTATAAACAAATTATTATTAAGTTTTGTTTATTAAATAAATAAACAGAATTACTATAAAATTATAATTGTATATTAATTTAAATAAAATAATACAATACACAAATTAAATAGAATATACAAAGCGATCGTGGTGTAGTGGTAGTGCAATGGTCAGGTAAACAGAAAACTCGAATACAGAATCACTTGCCGGTACCAATTTATCTTTGATGATATATACTTTAGTCGTCCTGTTTCTATTTTACGAGTACAAGGACTTTAGTAGCTTAATATAGAAATGTCAAATAAAAACAGTATTTTTCATTTCTTTTTCTCTTTTTATCCCTCTCGCGTTATTATCTGTTTCCTAAATAAGTACCTAAACGTCTTGTTATAGACAATTATTTAATTTAATACACAATAGTAAATATTTTATGTGAAAAAAACTTTTAACAGTCGTGTCATCCTCATTAGCCGTTGTCTAAGAAAATGCGTGATATATTTAAATTACAAGCTATAAAAAAACACGTAAAGATTACATTTATTTACAGAAGAAATCACACCTACGTGCGAATGCCAAGTCTGAATTTTAATACAAAATATTATCGACTATTATGAACACTACGGTTGACAATACCGAGCGGGTACGTACAATAATATCTAGCATGTACGTGTAAACAAAATTTTATTAACATCATCATAAAATAGTAGCCTTTTATGATCAGTCCGTGTGGGTGGTCCATGGCTCATGTAAGCAGGCAGATTTGAGGACAAAAATATCCAGTGGTTATTATATTAGGGTGTTAGCCGGCCACGTAAACAATGAGGGTGGAACATAGCTGTTATATTCGTTTCTACACGTTTTATATACGACCACACGTACGCATATTATACGTCTTTATGTTGTGAACTAAATCAGGTTGAAAGCAAGCGTGGCTGGCATAGTGACGGTGACTGAGGCAATAATCGTTCATGGCGTCGACGCTCTTGTATTTATTTTATTTTCTATCAGACAAGTCAAGGTCACACATCGTGTCTTAATAATAGAATTAAAGAAATAGAACGCCGAATAGATAATGTCCTAAAGAGCTCTTGGTCAATGAAGGAACACATTAAGGGCAGTCTGCCACTCTCCTTAATGAGGAAGCTCACGCATGTGATTTCTCCCTGTCCTTACCTAAGGTGCACAACAGACTTAGTCGTATTTCAAACGATATTAGTATTTCCTAAAGACAAGTAAAAGCCCCGACGACGGAAAAACTGACTCAATGGCCAAATGCTTATTTCATTTCAATTGTCGTTCGTAACTATGTCGATCAGAGATGCGCTCCGTTTGGATACGAGTATAAGGTTTAAAGTAGGTAGAAATAAATTACTTATATGTCCTTTATTTCCTAGCACATGTATATCCTTTAATATTATAGGATATTTACCAATCTAATTATCAATTTATAGAACCGGAGTAGTGTAAATATTAAACATAGATTCAGTTTGGTTTACAGATGATTTTAGATGACCTAACATAACAAACATAATTTAAATACACCTCACATGCAATACAAACACAATAATAATTTAAAGTTTACATTAGAATTCAGCGCAAATAATAATTTTGCTTCAAAAAATTTCATAATGTATATTTTCAGGGATTCATCAAATATACATACCTATACATAATAATATACAATATTTTATGATAAAATATTTTTGGAATATGAAAAATTATTGTTTAAATATATGTTAATAACTAGCAGTTTGTACATGCCATTTCGCAGGCAGAATGAAACAGAAAATATTACATAGCCAGATAAATATTTAAGAGTTGCCTATCTCTGTGGAGAATGCAGCCAACTATCAGGTCCAAAACTATCATATTCCTTCGCGCAATCGCGAACAATAGTTTGATTTTTATAATTAGATAGTACAGGTTTACCAAATTCATTGAGTTTTGAATGATCCTGAAACTTATCTTTACCCAAATCTATTTAACAAAACTAAAAAAAAAATCTTATTGCATTTATAGTCGGATTAAAATCCAAACATACACGCGGTTAGTAACAGTTTTTTTTCTAAGTCAGTAAACGTGGACGTTTCACAACCAATGAGTCACTTGTATGTTGTGCAAGTATTGTTGAAGTCGAGTTGTCGTGTCTCTGACGATGCGTCGGCGCACTGTGGGTGGCCGCGACTTTTGTCTACTGATAAGCATCTAATTAGAACCTACATTTATGGGAGTTGTTCTATTGAACTTAGGTTAGCATGGCAGATCGGATATTTTTATGAATTTTACTATTGGACATGAGAATCTGACAGTACAAATCTAATGAAACTAAAACGTTTTTTTAGTCGTTGGTGCCTCAGGCAAATATATTCAGATGTTAATAAAAATAAAGAAACATTGGACACCATGATCTGCTCTTACTTAGGTCCTAAAATAAATCTATTCATATAATTGTTTGTATTTATTTTAAGAGAAATAATCATATTTTTTAGAATTTAATCATTTAAATATTTTTTTTTCTAAATATGTTGTAAAAATGAATTTTAAAAAAATTATGCGGTTTACCATCGCCTTTATTTATGGTTAATAATTGTACGATTAGTCTCTCTGTGACCACAATGGCAACAATTAATTACCAAAAATAAACGCAATAGTTAGCCGCATAAAATTTGTTTAATTCAATAATCAATGTTCGCGCAATATCTATCAAAATTCTATATGTTCTATAAGTCTATCACCAATTCCCCTGTCGTCGCCATAACTATGCGGCTATATAGCTATCTACCTCGTTATTTAGCCATATTTCTTAAAGTACCAATGTTTTTAATGGCTCGGTCGCACATTCATGCTAGTGCCGTGTTTATTTAACTCTCTTACACAGTATTGGATATAACGGTTATAAGATCCATCGGTTTGTTTAAACATCAATGACAGTGACAATACATTCATTGTACAAGTATATATCGGTGGTACAATAGCCAGCCTGTGTATGTTGGATTTGTGCCCGTTAGGTCTCATTCCCAAATTGTCACAAAATCACATGTATTTATATGATCTGAGCTTGTGACTAATTAACATTTGCGTGTATCATAGAAGTATGTACCATGATCCCCGGTTAGTAACAGTTTTATCTTTATTTGATTAATATTAATTGATAATTTGATCCGAGACCCAATCCGTGGATCCAAAACCTATACATAGTCCTCAGCAATCAAGCTGCAAAGTCTTCAAATTGTCCGATTAAAATAGTCTAAATAACTCTTTAAGGGCGACGGTGGTGCATTGTTAGTGAAATAGATCAAATAGGTAGTCAAGCAGTTCGAAACCACTTGCCAATAAGTACCAAGATATGTTAACTGAGGTCCTGTTTCTATAAGACCTACAATTTCAGTAGCTTACTATAGAAATGAAAAAAATATGACAGCATGTTTTAACTAATTTTTTTGTTACTATTTTCGACTGTGTTCAAATCGAAGCAAACCTTTTATTGAAAGCAATAAAGAATGTTGAGAGGTTACCAGGTTGATTTGTTTGGCATACCAAAGTTGAACGGTCAAGTGTTGTTTTTTGGATAAATTGACATTTGAATGTATGACCTTATAGTTCTTAGTGTAAAGATAATTATAGAAACGAAGCCTATTTACAGTTGGCAGATAAGAACACGATATGCTCAAATTGTTTATCAAACATTCCACTATTTGATAAAATGTAACTAAATATTACTTTTATTTTATTGTGACTTGGTATATGACAGCATCCAGCTTGATGTTAAGCTGGAGTGTGGTCATTGAATGGATGTCACTGCTACTACAATTCAATAACTGTAAGTAGCAGTCACATCCACTATGCCGGCCCAGTTGGGACCGGCAACTTACAAGATTATTGTTAATATATTAAGTAATAAATATTTTGTCGGTATTTTTAACAATAGGTTTTAAATTAGGGTTGGACAACTTCCACAAGCCTTATTCCACACTATACTCTACTCGTATACTCGTGTATTGATAGAGACAATAGAGCACAAAATTAATGTGTTTCATAAATTTTATTTGTAATATTTAATAATTAGATTGAATATTACAAATAATTGTTAATAGTAAAAATAAGGGAATATTTGCTCTGGGTCTGGTCGTCTAAGAGTGGTAGGCAGAGAGAGGTGCCTAATCTTCCGATCCAGGGTAGTACCACCACTTACACACCCTACTCGTAGTCCCCAGCAACCGAGCTGCAATGTCTTTAAATTGTCCGATTAAAATAGTGACGACAGGCGTGGACGAACGGTTCAGCGATTGGTTTGTTGCGCATAAAGTCACGGGTTCGATTCCCGGTCGGAGGAAATATTTGTTTCAAAGCTTTTATTTGTAATATTTAATAATGTTAAATATTTGGTAATAAAAAAAAGAGATAGATATTTGCTTCGGGTCTGGTTATAAAGGAGTGGTAGGCAGTGGTACCCAGTCTACCGATCCGGGGTAGTACCACCACTTACAAGTATACAGACCGTGAAGTGATTTGGTCACGTTTCAGGATCAGCTTGTAAGTTGCCGGTTCCATCTAGGCCGGCATAGTGGATGTGATTGCTACTCACAGTTATTGAATTGCAGTAGCAGTGACATTCATTCATGGACCACACTTCAGCTTAACATTAAGCAGGGTGCTGTCATATGTCGAGTCACAATAAAAAAGACCATAAAGTGATCTAGTCGCGTTTTCAGATCAGTTAGTAAGTTGTCAACTTAGCCGGCATAGATATTTGACTGTAGTACCAGTTGCTGCCATACATGGACCGCACTTCAGCTTAAAACCAGGCAGGGTACTATCATATGTCAAGCTATATTTAAAACAATCTAAATAAAGTAAAAGACAAGAAAATAACTGTACCTGATATTCCTAATTCCTCTAACCATGAACTTTAGTAGATAGTTAGAACGCTCTCAATATAGAACGATTCGTGAGAGAAAAAGTGTCAATACGACGTACACGGAAACGATTGTTTGTGGTTATAATAAACGTAGTTAGTAAAACTATGATGGCCCGATCATGACGATGTCTCGGCATGCATGTACCCAAATATAGGAACAAATATCGAGTGTAGTAATTAAAGCCTCGTGAACTCTCTGTTTAGATTGTAATACCACTTTTCAATCTCGATAATAAATATGTCGATGAAATAAGTTTTTCTTTTATCATGCCTTGACACATGATGTGTCACCTGATGTTAAGCTAAAGTGCGGTCTACTAGAGTTAAATAATTGTAGTAGCACTAAGTTACGAAACGCGACTAAGTCATTTCACGGTCTGTATACTAGAAAGTGGTCTACAGACTGGGTACCACTGCCTACCACTCCGTCACATCATCAAATCGAAATTGATAATGGTAGCAGATAGGCTGTTGTTAAAGCAAGAGGAGCGCCACTGACACAACTCCCTCGCTTTTCTCACATCCACAATTCTTTTCATACAAGCTCTACGGTTATGTGCACTAGACAAACCAGCTTTCTTAAGGATGTCTTCGATTTGATCGAAAAACATCCTCCTGGAAGAGCCTTGCATCCACATCAGATTTATAAATATCTGTTATACAAATATTATCATATTACCTAAGTTTTATTTATAAATGCATTTCAATATTGTATTTTATTTCTTACAAGTACCGATACCGATGAAACAGTTCGTCTAAATTATTTTCAAATTAATTAAATTAAACTCTTTATGTTATTTATTAATTTTGTGAGTTGTGGATTAATTGGAAGGCTGTATAAAAGGTATATTAAACTAAACGTGTTTATTCGTTAATAATAATCGTAAGTAAAAAATCACACACCAAAAATACGACAGACAGGACAGTTTGTTACTTTCTATATAAAACTACCAGAAGAATATAATAATGGCATTTATTCACAAATTTACGTCGACTTATTTACGTCTTATTTTTATTAAAAAAAAAATACTTTTACTTAGAGCTAAATGTTTTGATAAATCGAAATTGAAGAGTATCACTTTACTATTTTAGCATCTAAACATTGGTTTGCTATCGAGTCATAGTCCGGTTAGACAGTTGATCATAATATGTGATATTGATTCCACAATGATGCTACTTCTAACTAGATCTAACGTATGGAATTTTCTTGTCAATAACGTGATCCGAAGTTCCATATTACATGCTATGTAACGTGGTAAATATTACATAGCAGGAACTTCGGATCACTTACATTGAATATAAATTTAGATAAATATAAAAATAACTTTATAAATGAAAAATTTATATATTGTATTCTAATTTGTTATCATATAAAATTTTTTGTGAGTGTAAATGAAAAATGACTGATTCAATGATAAATGAATCCAAATTAATTAATTTATATAGTTATTGCAAGTGACTGTCATATTTGTCAACGTGTATTTTTAATGTAATTTTAAGAAGTGACTATAATTGTATACACCCCAACAGGGTACATGTATGTTCAGTTAATTTATGTTCCACCTATTAATACTCATGTTATGCAATTTTAAATAAATATAGAGTTAACGTTTTTATTGTTTTAGGCGAACTTTCGAGACATTTTAATACTTTACCTCTAATCTACTAATTTATTCCAAGATATACTAATATGTAATACTAAAGCATAAAGGCTTAAATATATTTGTTAGGCGTGTAGGTTCATTCATTCTTGATCTGGCGCTGAAATGTCAAATAACCCTATCTTTCTCTTATATGATCAAAATATCTGTTATTTAAACAATAAAGGTTTTTAAATTAATAAATAGGTTAAATGCAATAATACCTATACAATAAATGTAATATAGAATGTAATTAAAAAGAGAAAAAAGTTATAGTCATTTATTCGCAATAACAAATCTAGTGGGACTGGGAACCCAAACTCTAGATATTATTTCTGATTTTATTATTCTTTGTAGAGTTTTTTAAACAGTTTTATACTAAACTAAGAGTGCTTCTGTCATAGGACAATCAAAGTACATATATATCAACCGGGTTTTTAACCGGGTTGCGTAGGTATTGTACTACCTACCACTACACCACGGTCACCATATAAAACTATTACTACACAATAACATTAATAGGTCAAATTCTCTCAAAACGGTTAATAATAAATACTAAGAAAGTCGACAATTATCCTAAATAAGAACCTAATTATTTGGCAATTTAAAATAATAATGCAATCAAAATCTACCTACAGATAACAATCTAGAAGACAATCACAAACAATCACGGCAATCAACGAATTTTCACGTCAACACAAGAACATAATAAATGACACCGCCTTATCGGGTTTTGATCTTTGACGTAATTACGCGTTAAGGGGGCGTCATTCAACCACTATTTTGTACACGTCACGGATATAATGTTGCCCCTCGTGTAAAAAGAACATAGGGTTTTTTATTGAAAAAAAAATTATAAATAAGTACCCATAAAAAGGGATATTCTTCAAAATCTGCAGTGCCTATTACCACAGAGTCCGTATGAAGAGTATTGTGGATGTGAAGGCAGCGAGAGAATTGTGTTAGGATCGTGGTAATTTTGGCTCCTGGAATTAAGCCCCAATAATTGTTGCTGTTGACTCTGGGACACAAGAGTTTTGATTGTTAGCGATTGAACGATATTTTAAAAAGTCAGGTCCTGTTAGGAACCGACAACCGATGAGGATAAAAGGTTTTAGAGTGGAGACCATGAACCGGAAGATGCAGCATAGATAGGCCTCCCACTAGGTGGACTGACGACATAGTGAAAATCACGAATAACTGGTGAATGCAACTGGCATCTTGTCGTTCAAAATGGCGTTCCAAGGGGGAGGCCTATGTTTAGAAGAGGACGCCTTCTGACTGATGATGATGATGAGGTCCTGTTAAATAGTATTGCAGCGTATACTATTTAACAGAACTTGGATGGCAATCCAAGAGGCAAAATAGGCATCTGCAAGTAATATTATTGTCACTCTTTTTATTTTAAATAACATTTTACTGTCCTAGTAACTTATTTAAAATAAGTTACAATGAATATTTCTTACAGGTGACGATCTTGCTTCTTACATTGCCGTGCTAGTGAATTAATTATGTTTTGTTTAACACTAATAAGATTCTGAAAACTAAAATGCGCCACGTTCTAAATTGTAAAAAATGAAGAGAAAATCATAGAAAATGACATGGTTTCTTTTGTATTAGACGAGTAGTTATTGTCGGCCTACTTAGCCCACCAAATTGAGTGCGAAGTATAATCTTAACGACATATCTCCGTACACCGACACGGCACGACACGGTCCCGATTTTATGGGAGTTGTTATAGTGGTTATGGCATGTAATAGAGGATGTTAAAACCCGCGATGTGCGTTCAGAACTAGAGTTAGGGTTGTTAATACAATTTGAACTTAGATTTGTTGTTTACTTAGGAGAGCATGTTTGATTTTCGATGGTATTTGCTAGACTAAGAATCATGTCATTGCAACACTTACAAGTATACAGACCGTGTAGTGACTTAGTTGCGTTTCGAGATCAGCTTGTAAGTTGCGGATTTCAACTATGCCGACATATTGGATGTAACATATTCATTAATGGGTGGTCCATTTAATTGGCTTAACATCAAGCGGGGTGCTGTCATATGTCGAGACACAATAAAAAAATAAAAAAAACTTGCTGTTATTTAACCTCCATTCATGGACCGCACTCTAGCTTAAGATCAAGCGGTCATATACCGAGTCACAATAAGTAAATAAATAATGCTCTTAAAAAACGATTAGATATAAGAGATTAATATGTTACAATACAAATATTATATAGAACATATGTGTATATTTATATCTATTTAAACTAGTAGAAGTAGTTAAAGTAAGATTCGTTCATTCCACAAAGGTCAACAATTCTTCCGTATAATCCAATTTTTTTACGGTTTTTTTACATTCTGATGAACTCATCATCCTCCTCATCATTAGCCAGAAGACGACCATTGCTAAACATAGGCACCCATCTCAGAACGCCATTCTGATGGACTAAGTGTACAGATATTTAGGATTTTATAATTTATTGTAGGCCATTCTTAGTAAAGCATAAATTCAATCAATTAACCAAATTGTCACGCCTTTTTCTTACAGGGATAGGCAAAGACAATGGAGCGCCACTTACCACGATCCTTACACAACTCCCTTGCTTCCTTCACATCCACAACTCTCTTCATACAGAAATAAATTGTTTGGGTATAAGTAATGTTTGAATTACCGGCCCTTCTACCGATAGTGATTTAGATCTAATTGAAGTGAGAGGAATAATTTGATAACGTTTTTTTCCAAGTCTTTGAATTTTGATGTTAAATTAATCATTGTTTTTATGAGACGTTCACGTGTTAAGTAATAAGTAGGTGCATGAAAATCGTGCACTGCAAATTACGTTTTCAACACTAATGTATAATAGGTAGGTAGTTATAGGTACAAAGAAGTATTATTTAACTCCGAATTTAGAGCAATTGCAATATAGGTATGTAAATTACTCTTTTAATTTCGATTTAATTATAATGAAAAGTCCTCACTAAAGAGTGATAGTGGTAGTAGTAGCACTTTAAAGGATAAGATTGTAATGTAACTCTGTCGTGTTTCGGAATCAGTGAAAATTGACACCTCCGAATATGCTGAAATAGTGTCTACAACTGCAATATCAATGAATCAATCAAATTACCACAACGATAGGTAGAGACAATGGAGCGCCAATTGCTACGAACCTGAGACAACTCCATCGCTTCCACACATCCACAATTCCTTTCATACAAGCTCTCAGATTGTGGGCACTAGGCGACCCAGCTTTTTTAAGGATTTTTTTATTTGTAATAGCAGTCATCTAATTCTATTTGACATGTCTACACTATAATCATTATATTAAATAATGAAATAATCACGCATGAATTCCCACAGGGTTATGCAGAGACAATGAAACTCTACTTTTCACAATCCTGAAACAACTCTCTCACTTCCCTCACATTCAAACAACTCTCTTTATACAAATTCTACGGTTATGGGCACTGGAGACCTCAGCTTTTTTTAGCAATGTCCGTGATTAGATCAAGGAACAATCTTATTCTTAATTTTATTCTTTCACTGACATTTTATTTATAAATTCTATAGAATAGAATACTTTTATTGCCACCCATATACAAATAATCCCTAAATGATATTTTCAGTAGTTTGCACTGAAAACTTTTGAAACCGAAGTACAGATCATTTCACAATTTAGGCAATTAAGTATGGCAATAAATTGATAACTGTTATTTCTAAAATTTCAATATTTTCTTTTTCTTAATTAAAAAAAAAAACTATTTTCATAATTATATTTTGAAAGACATGTCAAAGTTGAAGGCTTTTAAGGTGACATGAAAGTAGACTTCCGACGGAAGTAAGCAAGCGACCGGAAGTTGTAAACAAAGTGCGAGGCTTCGCGTGCCGCCCGCCCTACCTTGCGGATAATATCACGGTGCTCCAGACTTGGGGTGGCTAGTCTAGGCCCAAGCTAATGTGACTAACGGCCGTGAATAATTTATCGAATGTATTAAGGACGGGCTAAGTAGTAAACGTGATTTATGAACGCAATTATAATGTTGATATTTATTTTCAAACATAGGACATATTGACTGACATGTATGCTATTGACTATGTCGCGTCACAATAAAATAATATTAAGGTTATGTCTATGATAACTCTAAATAAGGTTTATTTTGTATTAAATTGTGAATTAATTATGAATAGAGGCAAGAGGCGCCTCATTGTCTCTGCCTATGAAGGCGTGACAATTTGTTGTTGTATTATTTATGTATAATATATGTAAAATCAAATAGGTAAACTACAATAAAACTGTTTTTAAATAAGCAATATATACAGAAATTCACACATGTATATTGGGAGGTCCCAATGTGCACAGGAATCGAACCTGGCATCAGTTGATCAACACGCGACCACCCGTGACCTAGTTGTCGCGTTGTTTAGCTCTAGCTCAGTAACCTACGTATTCGCAACAAAATAATAAATTAAAAACAAATTGAAATTATTGTTAGGTAAAGTACATAGTTCACATCATCATCAGTCAGAAGATGTCTACTGCTGAACATAGGTCTTCACCTTAAAACGCCATTCGGAACAAGATGCCAGTTGCAACCACCGATTATTTGTAACTTTTACTATGTCGTCAGTTCACCTAGTTGGAGGCCCTCCTACGCTGCGTCTTCCGGTTCGTGGTCCCCACTCAAGAACCTTTCTTCCCTATCGGTTGTCGATTCTTCGAGCGTACTACTACTATAATACTCGTACATAGTAGTAGCCACAGATTGATACAGAGAGAGTCCTTACAAGTCAAAAATCTACTGTACTTAAAACTTAATTTAAACAAAAATGCACCCCAAACTTGACCAGTCTCGTATACAATTTTCACAACAAATTATTATAACGGCTGAAGCGTTTAAGTGGGTGGGTTAGATTCCTATCACAAATGTAGTTACACGCCATCATACGCTGTCACTGTGATTGTCGCTTTGATTCTAAAATATTAACTTTTTGCGTGATACTAAGTGGTTTTTTTTTTGTTTGTCGAAAATGTACTGTTAATTTGGTGTATAGTGATTGTTAAGTTAGATATTATACTTATATATTACGAGAATTTTTGACTTTACGATAAACTTTACGAAAAATTATATATCGTTATACCTAATTAATGACATTTATATTTCCAAAATGTGTTTTGGAAATATAAATGTCATTATTGTATATCACAACTAGATATACAATAACATTTTAAATATTTTTTTGGCATATTACGATGCTAGAATATTATTACTCAATCAATCAATCAAATTGTCACGCCTTTTCCCACAGTGATATGCAGATTTCCTTTCGTCAATCTACTTTCACTCATCCTTTCCATGTGCCCAAACCATCGAAGCATTCCTTTGTCAATCCTTGTCTTTCAACATCTTCTTTCAAGCCACATCTATCACGCAATGTGCTATTCCTTATTCTATCCGGTATCGTCACTCCACATAGAATCATCTGATGTGAATGGATGCGTTAAACAAGGCAGGCCCAGGAGAGTGTTTTCCGACCAAATCGGAGACATCCTCAAGAAAGCAAGATTGCCTTTTTTTTTCTTTTTTTTTCTTTTTTTTTATTGTGACACGACATCTGACCTCGACTCGCCTGATGATAAGCAAGAGGAGGTCCAAGAGTGACGACGACTGGAACAACCGAGTCAGTTCCCGGCTGCCCCAGCCGCCGCCACTATGCCGGCCTAAGGTGCTTCTTCACGCATCGCTTGAAGGATCCAAGGTCATAGGATGGAGAGAACACATGGGCAGGCAAAGCATTCCACTTGTCAATTGTTCTACAAAGAAAAGACGCACCGAACTTTTTAGTTCGACTGCCGATTCGGTCGATAAAATGTGGATGCTTTCCCCGACCTGTGCGGGTATTACGGGTGTGGAAGGACGAGGCAGGAATAAGGTTAAAGAGCTCTTCGGAACATTCTCCGTGGTATAGGCGATAGAGGACGCACAAAGCCGCCATGTCTCTGCGTAGTTGCATGGGCTCCAGAGTTCGCGTGACCTCTGCATCACCTATAATTCGGACAGCTCGGCGCTGCAATGAATCCAGG
The DNA here is from genome assembly GCA_905220615.1 of Tinea trinotella. Taxonomy (NCBI): domain Eukaryota; kingdom Metazoa; phylum Arthropoda; class Insecta; order Lepidoptera; family Tineidae; genus Tinea; species Tinea trinotella. The sequence continues at coordinate 5,431,017 of HG992321.1, read as the reverse complement.
GCATTGAGAAGATACTTGGCAGAGCCGTCCCAGAGGTGCGAACAGTACTCCGCGCAAGAGCGAATCTGAGCCTTGTATAATATCAGGCGAAGCTCTGGCGCGAAGAACCGCCGCACCTTGTTCAGGATGCCAAGTTTGCGGGAGGTGGTCTTAATGGCCCGCTCGATGTGGTCCCTGTGATTCAAGTCGCAGCGAAGGGACATTCCAAGAATGTCTAGTCTGTCCGAAGTACTAAGGGAGATGTTGCAAAGAGAAGGAAGGGGAGAAAACGAGGATTTTTTCGTCGAGAACGCGCATACCTGAGTCTTGTCTGCGTTGAACTGAACTAGGTTCTTGTCGCCCCAGTGGGTAATACGATCAAGAACCCGGTTCAGTCCCGCTACAACAGACTCTCTCATATTGGCTATCTCCTGTTTGCCGGCTGCGGGGCGGGCAGTGTAGCGTCCATGCACCGTGCTGTCGTCTGCATAGCAATGAATGCCGGATCCAAGGTCCAGCATGTCATTGATATGCAGAAGGAACAAAGTCGGCGACAGCACGGAGCCTTGAGGGACGCCGGCATTCACCGACATCCTGCGCGACGCGCTTCCATCCACAACGACGCGTATGGAGCGGTCGCGCAGGAAGTCAGCTATCCAACCCCGCAGACGGTCAGGTAAACCGTATGCCTCGAGCTTGGATAAAAGGCCCCTGTGCCAGACCCTGTCAAACGCTTTGGAGATGTCCAAGCCAACGGCAAGGGCTTCTCCATTACCGTCCAAAGCTTCACCCCAGACGTGCGTGATGTACGCCAGAAGGTCACCAGTTGACCGTTTCGGCCTGAAGCCATATTGACGGTCATTGATCAGCTGGTGACCCTCCAGGTAGGCCATGAGGCGAACATTAATTATTCGCTCCATGACCTTGCACAGTACTGAGGTTACAGCTATCGGACGGTAGTTTGCCGGGTCTGAACGGCCGCCCTTTTTTGGGACCGGTTGCACATTGGCCTCCTTCCAAGCCCGAGGCACACAGCCCGATGCGTACGAGAGCCGGTATAGCCTCGTCAAGACGGGAGTCAATTCCGCTGCACAGGTCTTAAGGACAAGCGCTGGGACACCATCGGGACCACTGGACTTCCGGATATCGAGCGATCGTAGCTCCATGCGGACATCGCGTTGTCTGATACGAATCTCAGGCATCGTATGTCCGCATGGACGCAGGGTGGGTGCACCACGATCGTCAATACGCGAATTTATGGCAAAGACTTCGGCCAGTAGATCGGCCTTAGCCTTCGCCGTATGCGCCAGTGAGCCATCAGGCTGTCTCAGCGGTGGCAGTACAGAACGACAGAAGTTAGATTCTACAGTCTTGGCGAGACTCCAAAAGCTGCGACTACCCGTTGGGTGCGCTAATAGACTCTCGCCAATCCTGGAAACGCGCTGTGCCTCCGCTTTTTTAAAGACCTTTCTGCAAGACTTGGTGGCACGATTATAGGCTGCTTTCAACTCATCCACGCGAGGGTCATGATTTTTGCGACCTCTGACCCATGCACTGTGAGTTGCGTTTTTTGCTGAAACAGCAGCCGCGCAATCACTGTTGTACCAGGGCCTGCTCCGGTCGTTACGAGATGCACAGTTGGATGGAACGTAATATTCCATCCCCAGTGCTATCTCATCAGCAACGGCCGAGGCACACGTGGATGGATCCTCGGAGTTGAAGCAGCGCTGCCACCAAGGGAGCGAAGCGAAATAATTTCGCATTCCCTCCCAATCCGCCGACCCGTAGTGCCACAAACGTCGCACCTCATTCCTGGCAGGAGGAGGCGCGACGCGCGGCACTATCGTCTCGACCAGGCAGTGGTCAGAAGTCCCTAGAGGGGCTTTGACCGAAATTTTATACCCGGTCGGACGAGTGGTCAGTAGAAGGTCCAGCAGAGAAGGGGCATGACCGACAATGTCTGGTACCCGGGTGGGCTGGGTCACCAGCTGTGTCAGGTCATGCAGAAGGGCGAAAGCATGAGCGGCTCTTCCCGCGTGGTCGGTCCTTTGGGACCCCAACCACACCTCATTGTGTGCGTTGAAGTCCCCCAAGACCACGACCTCCGCGGTTGGGAACCGCTCCAGCGCTTCGTCTGTCGCCCGGCTCAGAGAATCGAAGAGCCGGGTTGTCTCCAAATCCCCGTGGTGGGAACGATAAAGGCACCCGTAGATCCTGGTTTGAGAACCAAGGTCTACGTGTACCCAGAGGATGGAAAGGGAAGGATCCTCCAAGCAAAGCAGACGGAGACAACAGATATCGGACCGGATGTACACACATACCCCGGCTTTCGCGAGGAATCTTTCCTCAAGCGTGTAGCCGGGGTATTGAAGATATGAAGTGTCAGCCGGTACCTTTATCTGCGTCTCCGTCAGGAAGAGCAGAGCGGGCTGTGCCGTCTCCAGATGTTGATGGACGGCACTGAGGTTGGCGTGGATTCCACGTATATTCGTGAAATCCACGCCAAGCTCATTTCTAATGGGGGTTTTAACTGCCGCTGGGTAAACTTTTCTCTTTTTATTTGCTTGCATTGTGGAGGGGGGGGGGGGTGCGTGAAAATGTTGGGGGTTGTTTCTTTGGCAGGGACGAAAAGTGCAGCTATCCGCTTAGCCACATGCATCCCGGCGGTGTGAGTTTGCTGATCCGTCGGACGGAAGGGCCCCCGTACCCTCCCGGAAATGATCGCCTGGACCCCATACCCGATCACCAATCGGCAAGACGAATCACCCCGAGATTATGCGCCGCATGGTGGGGCAGCCTCCCTCCGTGGTTAGCGGTGGGCTCAGGCCCCTGTACTATTCGGCGGGCGGCCAGCGGTTAACCGTTGCTACGGGTCTCCCTGGCCGACGGGTCAACAAACTCTCACCGGGATACTGTAGGTCTGCAGGATGCCACTGTCCCTAACCGAATCCACAACCCCCAACGCAACTGGTGCTACACAAACTAGTCCCCGAACGCGACGTGGTCACTATGGGGGGATTTGCACCTGTGTATGGTGGTAATTTCAACCAGCTGAGAACACTTAATGCACCGGAAGTGTCCTCTCCCACTCATAACTGTGCCTAGTGCCCATAACCACTGGAGAATTGTGGATGTGAAGGAAGCAAGGGAGTTATGTAAGGATCGTGGTAAGTGGCGCTCCATTGTCTCTGCCTATCCTTGTGGGAAAAAGGCGTGACATTTAGATAGATAGATATGCAGATACAATTATTACTGTACAAATGTCCATTAGCCCACTGGTTTGCGAATCAAACCCGTGAACTTTATCTATCTAATTCTCATTAATAATTTGTACAACATTTAAAATGTCAAAACAAAATTACTTTTATTCAACACTAATCAGTGTAAAGTAATAATTTCATAGAATTTACATAGGCGCCCCGCTGTCAAACAACTTGCCCCAACTTTAGCTTATCTTATCCATTATCGTGGGGTAGTAAGGGAATTAATTACTATTATGAATTATTAACAATTTAACACTTTCTTAAATGACCTCCCATAAACATAATTACGAGTATAAGCGTGATACTTTTAAGTGGAGCTTTATTAGAACTATGTACAGTCATTTTTGTCGCCCTTGGCTATATATAATACGAGTAGGTTTGATATAGTTAGGCAGTTTTTTAATACCTTTTTAACAAAGATTTTATTTTGATATTCTCGTAGATACTTTTAAATGAAGCGTAAATCAATGCCTAGTCTGTATAGCTTCCGGCAAATAGAGCCCTGGCTTTTGATCTGCGCAGTATAAGGATCAGCAGAAAAGAAGAGCTCTGGAAAAGTAAGTAGGTAACAAACAAGTTACTTTGGCAGCTTCGTCAATGCCAGCGCTCTTTTTATTTACCGGGTTCTATACCACCGCTTTCATGTGCAAGCTGGAGTTTTCCAATCACAGTGAGTAGCAGTCGCCTCTATTCGTGGTTCGCATTCCACCATGGCGGGGTGATTACATGTATAAAGCCAGAATAAAAAAGTATATTTTTAGCTTAAATAATTATTTTTTATGCTAGAGTGTAATTCATGAATGGATGCAACATTCCAGCGACTTTGACTCCAAGCTGACCTATCCTAGCTACCTATCTGAATTTCAGCAATTTTAAAGCTGTTCCTAATTAAGCGATTAAGTTGTAGGACTAAAAATATGTTTTTTTTTATATAAATGTATAAAATACATAGCAAAGTAAATAAACAATTGTCTGTGTCAACCAACGGTCTCCGAGTTGGCATACACAGATGTGGCTTAGTATTAGAGTATAAATAAATAGAGCGTGCTTTACAAAGTATAAATTTTAGGCATAGCGTAGGTATGAACAACTATTCCGTATTTCTTATTACAGGTGATTTTTAGTATTTGAATAGGGTGTTTTTAATAGGTAACGGATACGTATTTCTTAAATAAATATTTTAGTTTGAGATGCAACAATTACAATAGGTGCTACAAATATAATACAAGCAAGTTTAATGGCTTAGTATAGGCATATAAAACTACATGATGAAGCCCAGATCTACAACTGATTAAAAACGCCACAATATCACGTAAATAGATACGCGCTCTCTTTTATATCTATACTCTAGGGGTTCAATTGTTAACATAATAAATAACTACGTGTGTGGTGTATCATTGTGACGATAAATGCCTTTGTGGTGGGCAGAGACCTTGTCACTGGCTGTCGCGACATCTGCGAAACATTTGTGAACATGAGTATGTAAATAATATTTTACGTTTCTATGGGACAACGGAGTAGTTTCATTTACTTAATGACTTGTATTTTATTCTAGTAATATTGATGTTAAATATAAACAAATTGTTACGCCTCTAACTCACAGGTATAGGCAGATACAATAAAGCGGAAACTGGTGATTCTGACATAATTCTTTCGTTTTCTTCACATTCACAATATTGTTATGTATGTAGAGTAGTGACCAGGACTTTTTTAAGAAAGTATTGAACTTTCTTAAAAAAGTCCTGGATTTAATCGACGAGTTATCTTTCAGATGATCCTTAATAATGCCTCTATAGCTAGCCAATGCTAAATGTGAGCGGACTATAAGGTTCATACTTTTTAGGAAAATAGATTTATTAGAGCAAGTAAAATATAATAAATTATGATTATTATTGTAAAGGTCCATTTTACACAGAAACGCAGAATGGTGTTTCATATAATATTTAAAAAAGAATTGGTATATACCAATTACTTGTCAAACAATAGGCGTCATGTAAAATTATGAACCATAATACCTACGGCGACCAATTGTACAACATCTTTGTTCTGTTAAATAACAAAAGTTATTTCAACCTTCAATTTTAAAACATGTTTTAACTTATATTTGTATAAAACGCAATTTAACAGATGCCATATAACAATTGTCACAAGATCTTATAGCCAATGACAAAAATTTTAATGATCCGTTTCGTCTCTAGTCAGCTCTCACGCTATTGGTTCATTCTCAACTTTGTCGCCGGTTTGTCATCAACTTTCAGCCAATGGCGGCCCGCTCTTTTGAATACGAAACACACAATGAAAATGTCACTCGATGTCGTTTATGTATTCACTTGAATGTAAGGGGGCTGAATAGATTTTATTGTCAGGCTTGTTAAGTGACATTCAATTATAGTTTACAAAATGGCTACCGCGAGTATGACCTACTATAAATCAAATGAAAAAGGGATTGTTTTGTTATTTGAAAATTATTGTTATATAAAGTGTCCCTATCAAAAGACCGTGAAGTGACTCAGTCACGTTTTGGGCTTGCAGATTTATCTGATTAACAGTTGCTTTCATCAATGCATTGTCACTTAACATCAGGCGATGTGCCGAGGTGTATATGTCTTGCCGATATAGAAATGTTTGTACCAAGCTTGTTTTATGAGCTTGAGTCCAGAAGGTGGGCTTTTTACACTTTGCACTAAATAAATAGTAAACTCACATTTACCCCCTAATTATAGATTCATCTTATAGATGAGCTTGAGTTAAATATAAAGTTTACACTTATATGTATTATAATGTTTAGAGCTCGTGAAACTTATTTGGATGTAACCTTCGTGGGTTATCTTTATTTAGAAAATAAAAAACTTATTCTCTTGTTAAAGTTTGTACTCATGTGAGCTTTTTCGACGTTTCTATATTAAACGTGCTTGTATCATTTAAACGGGACAACCAAAGTACAATATGTCAAAAGTACGTGCATTGGTAACGGCAAGTGGTTTTAAACCGGTGCCATTTGGTTTGCGAGTTCATTTTACAACCACTACACCACGGTCGCCTTAAAATGGAGGTTGAATTATAAAGAAAAAATAGGTTTAATATTGTAGGTCCAACATGTTCGTTTCCGCCCCAGGTAGATAAGCTTAAAGCGGCTGTATCATTGTGAACAAAAAGCGCAGCTGTTCAATCCCCGGGGGTAAAAAAGATGTTTTGTATTTTATTGTGCGAGGGGGCGAGCCCTTTTCGCGGTCACCAGGCCCATACGCACCCATATCTGATGAAATACTCGTTTTTTATGTTGCCGAAAGAAATATTATTATCTATATGTTATTTTGTGGTGACATTTATAAGTATGTAGGTAACTATCTCTACTTAACTATATAAATCGCAAACACAATCAATATACTTATCGGTATATATTAATAGTTTTATTATTTTTATTTATTTTTATTATTTGACTATGTTTCTACCTTTGACATCTATCAATCTAACAGTAATACTTTAAATCTAACAGGACTGGGAAAAGACAATGCAGCTCTACTTTCCACTACCTATTAAAACACAACTCTTTCGTTTCTTTCACATTTACAATTTTTTTTATTCCTATTCTATATGGGCACTGCAGACCTCTACTTTTTTGAGATAGTCTTTAATCTTTTAAATATATTGTATAGCATCTGAAATATTAAAAAGAACGTTTGGTTTAATAATTTTATTCACATTATTGTAGGTATTGTATGGGTCTTCTGATTGACTCGAGACCCCTTCCTTACCTTTCATTAGCATTCGTGGCACCCATTGCTTTTGTGAAGTCCCCTTCGTAGCAAAAATTCCTAAAAAATCATAATTCAAAATATGCATTAATCGTTTCAAGACTCTTGTGTGAGACAGATGTGGACTTCTTAATGTACTCGACAGTGTTGTGAGACTAATGTTCTTGTTTGTAATTTTAATATTTGCTGTAATCAATGAGTTAAATTATCATTTAAGTGTTTAGTTATATTGTAGCTAATCTGAGTGGTTTCCTTTAGTAATAGTTTAAATAAGTTTTGTATTCAATGTGGATAATGTAAGTAGTATTTTCTTAGATTTTGCGCGAACATTGATTAATGAAATAAACAAATTTTTATGCGGCTTACTATCGCATTTATTTTGGTTTTGATTTTACATTTTTTTATTATTCTGACGTCTCGAGAGCTTTGCAGCCATCGTGGTCACGAGAGACTTATTCCTATACCACGGAGAATGTTCCAAGGAGCTCTTTAACCTTGTTCCTACCTCGTCTTTTCACACCCGTAATACCCGCACTGGTTCCGACAAATTTTTGCTCCTATATTTTATGCATTTATAATAATATCAAAATGTTAGGTATATAATAAAATGATTTATTATTCTAATATAAGATAACCAGCAGTTGTCAGTTTTCACCAACAACAGTCAATTAACAAAAAATAAAATTAACCACCCAGTCAGAGACGTTAAAAAGTTGACATTAAAGCCCATAATAACAAATATTTCGTATACTTCATTTTGGCAATAAGCAAAAGCTATGTTTGCGAAATAGGTCATTCCCTTCCCCTCTTATATCGGCCACTAGGTTGCACACACATGCGCAGTTGCTCTCGATAAACAAGGGTCTGGGTATAGACGGATGGGTTGCTTGCGAAAATGTCATTCGCACTTTGTTTTTGTTTTTGGCGCTGTTACCTTCGCCGGTTTAACATCATCCAAAAAGAAAAAAAAAGCAATACCAACACTTATCTACAAGTATACAGACCATGAATTGATCTAATCGGGATTGGGATCATCTGTAAGTTGCCGGTTCCAACTAGGCCATCATAGTGTAGGTGACCGCCTAGTTAAACTTACCGACAATCTACAAGTTTATCCTGAAACGCGACTAAGTCACTTCATGGTTTGTATACTTGGGTGGGACTACCTCGGATAGGCAGACTACTACCACTGCCTACCACTCTTGAAAAAGTTTAGTTATTCACTGCTAACCATTACTTACCACAATAAATTTAAATAGTTAATAATAAGCAATACGTGGTTTAGTAAGGATTAAAAAATAACATGTAGCCATAAAATGTTCATGCTGACCATAGCAAGTCCGTTAAAACTGTATCTTGAACCGGTAGGGTTATAGCATGCGTTGATTTATGTGCGGTCCAGAGCAGCTGAAATTTTGACGTAGGTGTGTTGACGTGGTTACATTGCCACAGATGCTTTCACCCCCTAAAAAATAAATACATTGTATCGAGGGATTGATGTCTGTTTTGTTATAGAAATGTCTATGTGTTCGCTATCATATTTATTTCATTTTAGGGCTGAAGTTTGTTTAATAATCATGGTTAATGTTGTTTCTATTCATATTTTTTACTAATGAGCTCTTAGTGATGACTTTTCTTTTTTTATAGAGATTCAATCTCTGACCTCGACTTGCGTGATGATAAGCAAGAAGGGAAAATTCTAGAGTGTCGAAGACTGAAAAAATCCGATCCAATTGACGGTTGCCTCAGACGCTATCACTATGCCGGCCATAATTTATTATTTTAGATTTGATAAGAATTATAATTGGGTTCTTAATTGGGTTAGCCCTTGTCCAATAAGTTAACATTAGTTCACAACCCTCTAACAGTTGTTAAAAATTCCATATTGAATTATTATCAAATTATCTCAAATTGGACGTGACCTACAACCTCAAAGTCATCAATTCACATCCTTGTTGCTTAATAACTAATTAGTGGATTATGAATCGTGAACTTTTTAAAGACAATAAAATGTTAGGTCATTAATCATGGTAAATCACGTGCGTACTTGAGATAGAGGTTTTGTTATGCTTTAAAGACTAACATTGCTTGCCAATGTTACGTCACATTAGAAATTGTTCATTCAAATTTCTAGAGAGACTGCTATTTTTACGATCCTAACACAACTCTCTTCATAAACAGGCTCCTTAGTCCTAAACATTGCAAACGCATTGCTTCTTTTAACATCCTGATTTGATCGACGAATTGTTAAAATGAAATGCCAAATTATGTTGAAATGATTTACTAAGAAACCATTAATTTACATTAATTTTTTCAACTTGCAGCAAAAAATATTAATTTTCTAGTTAGAGTTGTGAGAGTAACTTATAATACTTATAGGTTTATACGTGAACTATGAATGCAAAAATATGAGATGCTACCGCGACAGAACTGATCAAAATAATCGAGGCTTAACTACAACGCATAACACTATAAAGAAATTGCGGATCTCTTACCATCAGGTCAACAGAGTCAAATAAAAGAACAAAATGATGAATAATTATTTCCGCCTTTGTATTTTCATACATTATATTTGCCAGAATAATATTTTCAACAAATTGGCAAAACCAGAACAGGAAACGATGAATATATGGGAACAAAAACAATGTTTATTAATATGTTTGACATTTTACCACTGAAAATATTCCATTTCGACGCGTATTCGTCGTGGAATTTTTCTGTTGACCGCGTATATTGTTTACCCGAAGGCTGTATGTTCCTGAAAAATATTTTATACAGAAGTGTGAACGCATCAAAGTGTGTTAAAGTTTTAATACCTGTGTCAGGTTGCAATTTAAATTGAATAAATGTGAGTTAGTTTAGTTAAGTCCAATAATTTAACAACCAAAATCATCCTAATTCAATTTAAATATTAATATACATAATATATCGAATACTTCAGATAAAAGTCAATAACTAGACAATTAAATAAATACATTTTAAATCAAATTATACTTTTAGGTATTCAGGTATAATTTAAGTATTAATTGATTTAGGTTCTAACTAGGCCGGCATAGTCGATGTGACTGCTACTTACTTGCTACTTATTAAATTGTACTAGCAGTCACCTCCATTCAGGCTGTCAAATTATTATTTTATTTCATTTTTTACATTTCTATACTAAGCTACTCAAGTGCTTGATTGTATCATAGAAACCGATGGGTGATTTTGAACCCGTACTCTCGGTTTGCGTAACCATTGCACTGCCACTACACCACGGTCGCATTAATGTCGACCGTGGTGCAGTGTCGAGTCACAATAAAAAATGTCTTATATAACTATTATATATAGTTATTATTTATAATATTTTTTAAATTTTGTAAATTTTATGTTAAATCTTAATTGTATTGAACCATATTGTAACAATATGCTTGCGGCAACTGTCTCTTTTAAGGCTTAACCCAGGGCAGTGACTTCCTGCAATGTAATCGAGGTTTAACATTCCGCCAAATGACATGGTTACATGTGAGGTACTACATAATGACCACTTACACGCTATTGAGGCGTCAAAATTACAAAAATACAAGTAATATTTGAGGTGGGAAAAACAGTTTAGTAAAAATAAGGCAAAAATGTAAGTTGGTAATAACTTGTACCGTGAGAAATGGTGATTTCTGTTCGACATAAGTATGGTGTTGAATATGAATTAGTTAACTTATTTATGACAGCGTTGTAGATCACAATGATTCACTTTTCATTTTAAAATATAATGAATTAAACAAATTTTATGCGGCTTACTATCGCGTTTATTTTGGTTTAGATTTTACATTTTTTATTATTCCGTAAGCCGCATAAAATTTGTATAATTCATTTCATTAATCAATAATCGCGCAAAATCTGAAAAAATACTATTAAAATATGATGTTTTAAAATCATTTATTCTCTGATGATTCTAGGCAGACGTTTGATATTAGAATGAAAGAGGACATAGTGACCAATATACCCGTAATCTGAAACAGTTTTTACAGTCGTCGACGCTGTTGGGCCTACCCTTGCTTACCATTAGGTTGAATTGAGAACCTCCTCCTTTTGGGAAGTCGGTTAAAAACCAGTATTACATTATTTTATTTTTTTCTATATTTTATTTCTATACTAAGCTACTAAAGTGCTTGTTTCATAGAAACAGGACAACCAAAGTACATATATCAAAGATACATTGGTACCGGTGGGTGGTTTCGAACTCGTGCTCTCGGTTTGTGTAACCATTGCACTGCCACTACACCACGGTCGCCTTATGTCTATATGTCTGATTGAATCAGTTTAATTTAAAGTTTTAAGTGAAAACTTTTATTTGTGCAGGACCGTGAATAATGGCTTCTTTTTTTATTAAGACTTGACATCTGTCCATAACCTTATTAAAGCTTGTATTAAGAGAGTTGTGGATGTGAGGGAAGCGAGGAAGTTAAGTCAGGATCGTGGCAAGTGGCGCTCTATGTCTCTGCCTTTTTTTTGTAGGAAAAGGTGATAGTGACATTTTTTACATTTTTATACTATGCTACTAAAGTGCTTGTATCATAGAAACAGGACAACCAAAGTACATATATCAAAGATACATTGGTACCGGTTGGTAGTCTCGAACTCGTGCTCTCGGTTTACGAAACCATTGCACTGCCACTACACCACGGTCGCCTTGAATTTGATTGATTGAAAACCCGTTCGCGGCTGCCTCAGTCGCCGTCGCTATGCCGGCTAAAGAAAAAATCTTTCCAGCTGATTCTGTGTCACTTCATGTGTCACTTGTAGTTGCCTGCCTTCCCACCATTTTTTAATCCAAATGCAAACTACAAAATAAACTAAAGTTAGATAACATTAATAATAATTCCACAATCCTTGAACGTACATTTCATATCCTATATCAATTTCACGTGCCTCGTTAAGAGAGATCTAGGGAGATTTAATTCTCATTATGAAAACCAAAATCGGTTGTAACTAGAAAGGGTTAAAATGTTCCGTTTAATAATATATTATTTGCAGTAATACGTATCCACTACATAGAGCAATACGATTAAGATATACCCTTTTAATTATAAATTAAATAGAGGTCAATGACTGTAAAATGGATGGGAAAAAAGATTTTTTTTAAAATTATGGTTCGACATATCACAGTACACTGTCTGATGTTAAGCCCTGTTCCATGAATGTAGGTGACTGTTAAATAAAGGCAGGTAGCAGTTAATTGCAATAGGTCTATCAAGCTGATCTCGAAATGCTACTGAGCCGCTTCGCAGTGTAAAGTTAAAAATATGTAATCTGTACGGTCTGCCTATTTTACAAATAATAGCTGTATAACAAATCTTTGCTTTGGCCGGGAATTGAACCCGGAATTTACGTGTAGCGCAATAGTGTGTTAAGCAATACGCCAGCAGGTCGTTATTCAAAATAATTTTATGCATTTGATTCGGTATTAATGCTTGCGCTGACCTGTGTGGGTCTCACTGGAGTGAAATGAATAGGAAAGTAATGAAAATTTTTAAGTATAATATAATCTAAATAGAAAATTGTATTAAACGTATCATAACTTTAAACTAGCCGAACTAAATATTTTATTAATACTCCAGTATAATAAAACATTATATGCAAAATCTGAAAGGGGTCAACCGAATGAGGGACGCCCACAAAAGTATTTATGATAGAGACCCGCCAACCCTCCGGCAATATAACCCTTTCATCGTTACGCGAATTAAATTTCTTTTACCGTCATTTCCCGTGCATTATCTGGGATGAAATTATAATGGACCACGTCGTCATACAATGGCAGTGCTTCGACATTGCAAACTTCATTAATATTTCCTTAAGAATTTTAATAAAATGTTGCGTTGTTATTTAAGGGTTAAACGACCCTCGCTACATGGATTTTTAAGGGTTAATAACAAATTCATGTCTTCATTATAAATATCTAATATATTTTTCTTTGTGTTATGTGTAATTATTACTTGTTATTTTTTAAATATATATTCAAGTCGTCATACGAGTATGAACTCGTTCCACTCCATGTTGAGCTAGAGGCGGTCCATGAGTAGGAGCGACTGTTGCCACAGACAGATGTCTGAACGGGCAGCCGTGTCTCTATGACGACCTGGTGAGATACCTATGTGTGAAACGCTTAAAGGATGCAGGATTATAGGATACAGGAAAGACGTGCTTGGGAAGGTCGTTTTAATTTTATTATTTAAAATTTTCTTAGATTTTGCGCAAACATTGGTTAATGAATTAAACAAATTTTATGCTGCTTACTATCGCGTTTATTTTGGTTTTGATTTTACAATTTTATTCTCTGTGACCACGATGGCTGCAAAGCTCTCTAAACGTCGGAATATTAAAAAAAAAGTAAAATTAATAACCTAAAACGCTATAATAAGCCACATAAAAATTGTTAAATTCATTAACTATTGTATACTTTACTATGTATATGATTTTGCGGATAACTTTAAAACATTTTAACATTTCGACCAATTTATTATTATCTAGGTGTATTATGAAAAGTAGGGAAATATGTATTTTCCTCGTTTTGGTATAAAATTTTTAAGTTTGAAACTGAAATGTACCAACTGGCGACTTAAATTATAATAATTACTTAACGAAACCGCACTTTTTCTTAAGCAGTCCCATTAAGGTAGCGTCAGCATAAGTCGACTTTGTTATATTTATTATATTATTACCTAATTAGAATTCAATATTTTAATTGACTATTTAGAAATTATTGTTCTGAATATAGTTAATGAGTTAAGTTTGTAAAAAATATTGATTTCCTATAAAATAGCAATAAAAATATTTTATTTTATATTTTCACTAAACGACTTTCATACAAAACCTAAGAAAAAATATATTTTATTATTCATTTTACATATTTTATTGCCAACAAGGACGTATACCAGTAATAAATAATTGTATAATTAATCCGTTTAATTAATTCAATGCTGATCAACATCTCGGGTGACCAGAGGGCTGGGCAATATTTGGGTCAAAGGATCAGCGCGGCAATGCAAAGTGCCAAGAATGCTTGGCACTTTGCCCGTTGGTACCGATTTGTAACAATGTTTTTATTTATAATTATTTATAAGTTATTACTTTTTCTAGTTTTAGTTTTCTATTTTCTTAGTTTAAATAATATATTTTTAAGCATATTAAGTATAAAAAAGAGTAAACAAAATATTCGAGTTCATTATAATTATTCAGACGGTACCTGAGTCTCGGCGGCCCTAGTCGTTAGCAACCCCGCAACAACAGTCGCTGAGTTTTCTCCAATATTTGCATAACTCATTATACCGCATCCATATTTAATTAGAAAATAGCTTCGTTTACTTCCGACCTGCTTCAGTTCCTTCAGGGCCGGAACTTCGCCTGTCAAACTTACCATTATTTATAAATACTTGTATCTAACTAAACATTTTTCCTCTTATATCCTTTTAATATATATAATCCTTATATATTTACATTTTAATAAAGAGATTTATATCATAATAATGACAGTATTTCTGCCTAACTCTGTGAATAATTTAATTATATATATAGCGTTTCTATACTAAGTTACATAAATTGTTTGTGTCATATAATGTCATATAAGCGACAGAGAACATATTTTAAAAATACATAAGTTATTTTTCATTTTGTAAATTCATATTATAATAATCTTTATCATTTGAATTAATGTTTTTAATCGTTTTTGTATCACATTTATTATCTAATAGAAGATAATATGTCTGAATTTTTACGGGTAAAAATTTTAAAGATAACAAAAATTTGGTTTAATTCTCTGCCTTTTAGTCTGACGAAACTGTAAATAATCATTAGTAACAATTGTCTCTATATTGTATAGTATGTATGACAGACACTTGAGTACAGTACTTTACTGACCTTACTATCTATTACGAAAATAAATGCCTAAACAATGTTTCTATTCTTACAAAATAACAAAAGAACATCTTTTTTAATCTATGATCATTTGAAATCATTCATTAGTCACGATTTGCATTGCCAAATATCTGCCTGCACATATGATGGGTTCATTAATTTTGTCTCTGAACATTTATTATAATTAATCTATCCATTGTTTTCTTTTATTGAGACGCGTCATCTGATTTTGATGACGCGTCTCCTGATGGTAAGCATGGTCTAAGGCTATGACTATGACTGAAAAAACCGTCTCATTAAGGCGACAGTGTCATCCGTATCCGTGTCACCTGAAGTAAGTTTCTATTCTATTTATATATTTTTTTTCAATTGAACAATCAACTCTACAAGTTTTTATTGTGACTCGACATATTACAACACCCCGCTTGATGTTAGGCTGGAGTGTGGTCCATGAATGGATGCCACTGCTACTATAATTCAATAACTTCAATAAAGCGGCAGTCACATTCACTATGCCGGCCTAGTTGGAACCGCCAATTCACAAGCTGATTCCGAAACGCGACAAATCACTTCACGGTCTGTATACTTGTAAGTAAGTGGTAGTACTACCCCGGATGCCTAGTCTGCCTGACTGGGTACCACTCTTTAATAACCAGATCCGAAACCGAAACAAATATCCACCTCATTTTTTTATTAACAAATATTTCCAATATTTAACATAAAGTTTATTAACATAGGAAAATTTTTAAATTGTGTATAAAATGACGCAAGAAGACAAGCAAGGAATTCGAGATGGCATCGATGGCGCCATTTGAGTTATATTTAGTTCACAGATAAGTCGACATAGCACAAATAAACGTCACTCAGTAATCCCATAGATACAAGTGCGTCATACTTAAACCTATTTAATTATATAGAGCTGTTAGTACACACCATTGCAATGATATTCATTCCATTTTATAATCGGATATTTAGTTTATAGCGTTGACTTGGCTATATTAAAAGAAGGATGAAAGGAGATTGACGAAATGTGTGGGGAAGGTTAAAACAAAAAAAATCTGGAACTGTCCTATAAAAGCTGGACCGGAGTGCCCAAAACTATAGGGTCTGTATGAAGATAATTGTCGATGTGATGGAAAAGAGAGTGTAATGATTTTGAAATTATTGTCCAAGTTTCTACTAGTTATTTTAGGATAATGAAAAGTGTCGCGATGATGTAGAAATGGAGTTAACAATTTGATTGATTAAACATTTTTTTTATTGTTTGTTTTTTATATACATAATATAACAAAGTTTAGGAGTTATTAAACAAAAACTACATGGTTGAGACGATTATCGGATGAGTTTTTCTTTCATTCTCGTATCATAATACTTGAAATTTATTAAACTCCGAGTCTTTTAAATGTATTTCATTGTAGTAAAAACTACACAATCTTTTATTATCCTTAACACATTTCTATATATACTTGCATGTCAAAAATCTACACTAATGAAATTAAATATATGAAACTAGCAGCTCTATATAAATCCCCTAGCTTGCCTTGACGATCTGCAGTCAATCGTGGACTGTAAAGTTCGTCATGTCGTCATTTATCCCCGGGATTACTTCTTGATAGAGCGCCACTGCGGCCAACGAATACATCGTTATTGACATTTCCACCTATTTTATTGCTTCGTACGAGTACCTAGCTCTACCCATTAAATTGTTCTATTATTTTACAGGATAATAGCTGGTAAACATCTAGATTAATAAATCTAGAAATGTATCAATATTCACCAATCAATTTAATAAAATTGTCATAACTCATTTAAACAGGAGATTAATAAAAGAGATATAATGTCGGAAGTAAGGAAGTTAGTGAAAAGGCGACCGTGGTGTAGTAGCAGTGCTATGGTTACACAAACCGGAGAGCACGAGTTAGAGACCATTCACCGGTACCAATGTATCTTTGATATATGTAATTTGGTTGTCCTGTTTCTATCATACAAGCACTTTAGTAGCTTAGTATAGAAATGTAAATTAAAAAAATAAACGGAGACGACCTAAAAGAGTTATATTACATGAAATTATGTAGTTTCAGGTTGACAGGTGCCAGTTTTTGCTACTTGCAGTTTTTCAACTGTAGTAGCAGTCGTCTCCATACATGGAATGCACTCCAACTAAACATCAGGCGGGTGTTGTCATAAAAAAATACATCATTATCAGGGCATTAGTCCCAAAGTCCCCATGGTTCTAAAATGCAGCTTCAATTGGAATACTTGTAAATTTTATAGACGTACAATTTCAGTTTATTACTTCACTGGTTCAGTTAAATCTCTTTGATGATTGTTACGCAATTAGAACCTTTGGTAGGATGTCATATATTAACTGTCTTTTATACAAGCTACCTGATTGGCGCTAGCTTTAATAAACATAAACCTGTAAAATTTTACTTAGTACTATAAAATTCTAATTATTATTATAATGTAGGTTAAAATTATTTCCAAAATTTCTGGCTACGTATTACGGAATGAACAAACTTTTAAAATACTTTTTCTCACATATAAATGGTTAGAAAATGAAATGAAATAAAATTATTTATTTGCTCAGAAGGATTTTAACACACTGCAAATAGTTCATTAAACGTTTTAACATGTATTTATTTAAATTTAATTTAATTTAATTGAGGTTTTATAATAGGCTACAATGCAATCCCGCAAAGTAGTTTTAAACCCGTACTCTCGGTTTGCGTGACATTGCATTGCAACTAAACTACGATCGCCTTATGTATGTGACTTAATTAAAAAATATTCAGTTGGATAGATCTATAATATAAAAAATTCTCCAGCAATATAAAAACACGCAATATTGCCATCTGCGTATGAAATGGGGATTATCGAGTCGAGCAATCCCCGCGGCCTCATGCCATCGTGAACAAGCAACGCAAACTATTAAAGTGCGGACTTCATAATCTGACTATATTTCATTGGCCGGTATTTCAATAATACCTTTTAATCTTTACCAAACTTTAATCTCGCCTTGTTGGGAATAACATCGGGAATTCCCATTTGAATTGTTGGCACTATCTAAAGCAAACAACAATAGATATTTTAAATAATATTTAAAATTAAAAAAATATCGCTTATTATTTATTATATAGTCAATATTTAAAATGAAAATTTAATCTTTTAAATAAAACGTTAAACACTTTTTTGCACTAACTTTCATATAGACAATTAGGTAGATACATAGACGAGCAGGTATTATATAAAATATCAAAAAACTAAAGGAATTTATTAAATATGTATTCCCTACCATATATTGAAGATATATTGAACACACAAAGAAAAATATAAAGGCCAAATAAATATTTACCGGAGTCATTTTTAAGTAGATATAAATAAAACTATGTTGTAGTTTTAGTTTACCTTGTGCTTGAAATATCAGCCCTTAGGTATATAATAATAAATATATAGGACGGTCGCATTGGGCGCCCCTCTATTCGTCGCGTATTGACAAGTGCACTTAGCACTCGGATTACAAACTGCAATGGCAGCGAATCTGCGTCGCTTGTGGATGATGTTATTAACAGACAAACCAATAATATTTTCAAATATTGTGACCAATTTATTTACATTTTTATTCTAAGTTACTAAACGTGCATGTAACATAGAAACTAAGCGACCAAAGTAAGTATATGAATGATACATTGGTATCAGCTAGTGGTTTTAAACCCAGAGAACTTGGTTTGCGTTCTCGGGTTGCCACTAGACCATGGATTGCCTTACTTACTATCGAGTAAAAAAAAAGAGGAAATATTTGTTTCTAGAAATTTCCAATGTGTTTTTATTTTAAAGATGTGAGCTTATTTACGACTAAGGTAAAACATGTGTGACGTTGGTCCCAATTAAATTTATAATTATTGTACTGTACCTACCTACATTTAAATAGTGTCGATAATTAAAAAATACTATTAATTTATATATGATAATAAATTGTTTTTAAAAAAAATATAAAAAGGTTCAACGTAAGTTATAAAATAGGTATATTTTTAAAAGATTTTTAGATGGTATTTAAATATTCCTATTTAATTTATTAATAATAAAATGAGAACTGGTTCTTTATTACATTTTAACGCCCACACACTATGGTAGACAGGGGATATGAATTCAATCATGGTATACATATAATTACGGCGCGATACTGTCATGGGAATCATAGGCCCAACCATCATGCCCTGTTTTCTCTGTACACATTGTTAAAATCTGTATATACGTTTAATCCTCGTTATTAATAGGAACGTTTGAATATCTGTGTAAATAGACCACATTGGTAGGTAATTAATTTTGGTAGGTTGTCTACGTGAATATATTTGCGTAAGGATGTTGCAAAGTGATGTTCAGTTGAAGAGTTTAGAGCTCAATCAGATTTTAGTTAAATTTAATTATTTATTTAGAACTTATCGGCTTAGTATATATTTAAAATATATAACTTTACATATATGAAGCCAAGAAAATGTTTAAATATTTGGATGTGAGGGAAGCGAGGAGTTGTGTCAGGATCTTGGCAAGAGGCGCTCCATTTTGTCTTTGCCTATCCCTGTCGGAGAGAGGCGTGACAATTTTATTACCTAATATATTTTAATATATATTTTTAACATTTCATACTAAGATAAATACTAAACGTACTTGTATTATAGAAATAGGACGACCAAAGTACATTATCAAAGTACACTGGTGGCTTAGACGCAGTTTTAGAAACACTAGATCTTGGTTTGGGTGATCAATTCTCAATCACAAGACCACAGTCACCATTATTTATCGCTTCATGTGAAAGTCGCTTTGGCTTTTGTTTAATTATTTTCCATCATTAACCGGAAGGATAGTACTTTCAAAAAAAAAAAGAAATTTGAAAAAATAATCAGTAGTTTTTTTTATAGCATTTTCAAAAAAAAAGTTATTTGGCGGACCCGATAATTGTAAGAAACAGTTTTTTAGTATATAAATAATACATTCTACTACAGTACAGTATCTACTACATTGATTATATATTGAATTAAACAAATTTTATGCGGTTTAGATACTATCGCGTTTATTTTGATTTTACATTTTTTTTTATTATTCCGACGTTTCGAGAGCTTTGCAGCCATCTTGTCACAGAGGAATAACAAAAAAAAGGTAAAATCAAAACCAAAATAAACGCAATAGGAAGCCGCATAAAATTTGTTTAATTCAATATATAATCAATGTTCGCGCAAAATCTAAGAAAACTAAATATTTTCATATTTTTATGTAGGTATATAAAACCCTTAAATATGTCAATATCTCATTAAGGTAGCCCCTTTTTTAAAAGTATATTGACGTACGCCCGTCTGCATATGACCCCATGGAGGGTAGTTATTATTTTTAATCCCTTAATGGCGGCTAGATTTCATTAAGGGTTAGGGGTGGGACGTTTATTTGTGACTCTAATTACAAAAGGGTGCCCCCTAAATATATATTTTTATTATTAAAACTAAATTATTTTAACTAAACAAAACTAATATCTCAACTGAACTAATATTTTAATTTGATCAATAACTCTTTTAGGTATGCTCAAATTGTCACGCCTTTTTCCCATGGGGATAGGCAGAGACAATGGAGCGCCACTTGCCACGATCCTGACCCAACTCCCTCGCTTCCTTCACATCCACAATTCTCCTAATACAAGCTCTATTAAGCAAATTTTATGTGGCCTTTTATCGCGTTAATTTTTAGTTCATGAATGTACGTTTTATTATTTCGACGTTTCGAGCAAGAGCTTTGCAGCCATGGTCATGGAAAAACGTCGGCATAAAAAATTGTACAATCAATAACTAACAATAAACGCAATGGTAAGCCGCATAAATTTTGTTGACTTAATATAAATATTATTTTAGGTAATACCTATAAAACTAACCATTAAAGGAAAATATATATTTAATAAATACCTACATACAATATTAATAAACTAATAATAAAAATATTACATAATACTTCTCTATTATTAAAAATAACGATAAAGTCTAAAAATTATATAAAAATATAATCGTAAAAAATTGGAAAATACTTTGTAGTTGTTTCCTTCCACTTGGATTTAGTATTGCAGTGTGAATAGGTCTAGTGTTCATCAGCGGGACGTTTCAGAATGCTTTAAACCGTGCCTATATACGGACGGGAACAAACAATCTAAGGTGGTCCTACCAGATGACCATTAACAAAACTAAATAAAGGATAACATTAGACAACTTCTACACTCATCTTCAAAACATCATAACCACACTAACTCATAAGCAAAAGGTTGTAAGTGCATTTAAAACAAACACAACTTTCAGCCTTTTCGGTTCACTAATGCACTTAAAAGTAAAACGTTCTAAGTTAGTACAAAATCTTAGCACTTAAGTCGTTTTTGGTTGTAAGTGAAATCGAACGAGTTTTTAAGACGCGTTTACATTGTCGGCGTTGGAAAGAAGGCAAATTGTGTGTGGAAATTATTAGTAGTTATCCGGGACCTCCACAGTGCGGCGCTTGATGTCCTAAGTAAGGTCGTACTAATCTATTTGTACAGTGATGCGATGTTTTAAAGGCTATTTTATATGTACACTCAGCCTTATTCAGGGACGTCGCTTTAACCTGGTTTGTGTTAGGTAATTATTTGTTCGTGATAAAGGGATGTACTTACTAAGTTTGGTACATTGAAATAAATAAAAGAAAATTATTACATTAGTTTTAACTAAATCGTAATAAGGGTTGAAATTATTATTATCTGCCGATCCAGGGTAGTACCACTTACAAGTGTACTACAGACCGTAAATTGACTTAGTCACGTTTCGGGATCAGCTTGTAAGTTGCCGATTTTAACGGTTTGCATGGTGGGTGCAGTTATTAAAAAAACGCTAATTAAAAATGCGAGTTAAAATTAAAAAATAATTATATGGTTGTATTTTCTTTTATTTCAAAACCACTGGTGTTCGAAACCACTCACCGCTACCAATGTTTCTTTGATATGTGTACTTTGGTTGTCCTGTTTCTATGATACAAGCACTTTAGTAGCTTTGTGTAGAAATGATAATAACAAAAACTGCGCCCAACAATGGAGACCGCGAATGGGAAAGAGAGACCTCCTGCTAGATTGGCAGACGACATCATAGCAACTACAGGACCATTCCGGCTGAGGAAATTGGAGAAAGAATTCGAGGGCATAATATAAATTCACGCCTTAATTTCCGCAGGGATAGGCAGAGTCAATCTTTTTATTTCTCTTGGTTGTTCGACCAATTATTGCAGCAACCCGCCTTATGTTAGTTAGGCTAAAGTGGAATTCATGAATTGGTACCAGTGCTAGTACCGGCAACTGAAACGCAACCTCTTAGTCTCCTAAAATAACCCAACGTTAATATTTAATAAAGGATTTTAAAACACCTACAAAAATATGTCAAAAACTATATTTAACTTCACCTTCGCTAACATCGCATAAAATATATCAAACATTGACATAAGCGTACCTCGGTAGCCCTTTCAAAGTTTGCTTAGGACCTCGCTAATAGGTGTCTCGAGTGATTCTATGCATTCGTTAAAACTATTTTACACTAACTTTACTTTTGTCTTTGGTTTTATATCAACTGATGCTATTATTATGAATGATCAATAAAAACTCCTAGTCAGTTTTCAATTTGATTGTACTAAATAGAATAAACACTAACGGTATATGTTTTGGGATACTGGAGAAATTTATCGTACATCTTAATAGTATTTTATATAATATTTTTGGGACAATAGTAGAAAATTAGTAATACTTACATAAATTAGTAACTCTTACATACAAGAAATCTTATTTTACATTTTTATTTTTTATACATAAAGATACATTGATACTGGCAGGTGTCAGTTTTGACACTTGAAAGAAAAATAATATTTTTTACTTATCAAAAAATGTGTAAAAATAAAGACAAACTATTTTTTATTTTATTTTATTGACCTATTTCAATGCCTCTTTTATTACTATATGTCGCGCGTTAAGCCTCATAAATAAACTACTTCTATAATAAATTAAACAAACATTCAATAAAATTGTCTTGCTTCGCTATTCATAGGGAAAGGCAGAGACAATCTATTAAGAGACAAGATTATTTTGCTTAACAACAGCTACAACAATTTTAAACACATAAATGGTAATTTGTGTAAATAAATTTTGGGGGAATGTTGTCTTCTTGATCGCTTACATTCTGCTCCCAGATAGTTGTTAAGCAAACAATAGTTGCACGTTTAACCGTTCGCATTTTAACTTAACTAATTACAAATATAACAAGTAATTTTGTTAAATTTATTGCCTCTTGTTAGCAGTTAGTAGCCCGTTAAGTTTTACTAGGTATAAGTCATTCCCAGGCGGAGATGGTCCCCATAGATATGAAGTGATTCTCATGAAATTTAGATACATTTTTTGTAGACGACTTTATAATTAGGTTTCCCAAGTTACTTTATGTAAGAACAAATTGCGGAAAACACATGTAAAAATTAATTGTTTTTTTTAACAACTTAGTCATAATTTGTTAAATGTTAAGTGCTTGGACAGTTTATGCATGTGAAGTAAACCAAGAACTTACTAACAAAACGAAGACGTAAAATGTAAAAAAAAGCCAATGATGTTTTTACTTAGTTCATATCTATTTTATCAAAGGAGCTTCGAACTTACCATTCATGTTATCACTCATGTTCCTATTTTAAAAACTAGTGACATAGACGTTAGTCAGTTTTTTTGTGCCAGTACCTATTGCTAGTCAAATAAAAGTTATAAATACGTTTGCAATTTGCAAAGTTTGCAATACGTTACTAAAATGTTGGTGCCCACATTCGTCCTAAACCGGAACTTAATGTGGAAATCTTTATAATAAATTAATAAATACTTATCCTAATATTTATATAACATTTGGTTAAATTGGTTAACCGTATTAAATCCCATAAACCTCACAGATATACTAAAGAAACCATAATAAATATAGATAAAACCAAGAAGCCATAACATAGAGCAAAAGCTTATAAAAAATATTCCTCCCTTTGAAATGTATTTCTATTAGGCATACCGCATCACCACAAAGATATTTAAAAAAATAAACTCACTTATATGAATCACTAAAATGCATAAAATGTATGAATTAAAAACGAAAACAATCTTCAAAGGAAACCATTTTGCATTATCCTGTGACACTATACCCTTTTTGTAGATCTTTAAAAGTTTAGGAGACGACATTCTAAAAATAAAATTTACCTGTTAATAATTTTACATAAAAAACTTTTTATATTCTAAAACATAATTTGTATAATCTAACACAATATAATAAAATAACTATGATATTAGCAACATATTATAATAATCAATTTCCAATATAGCTGAATACAAAATAGTTGGGTTGCCTAGTGGACATAACCGTAGAGCTTGAATGAAGAGAATTAAGAAACCATTTTTATACTTTGTTCTTTTATTTTGTGAGAATTGAAAAGAAAACGTATTGACAATGAAAATAAAAATAAATAAACGCCGCTTTCCACGACTCTCACTTCCTTTGAATTTGCTTTTCTCAATGAATAATCAATGAATGGAGAATCCCATAAAATTTTGTAAATCGAAGGTGAGTGAAAGAATAAAACAAGAACAAACCAGAAGAGTTTTTTGAGCAAAACGGGGCATTGTTAAAAATGCAGAAGTTCGCAGTGCTTAGAAATCAAAGAGTCTGTATGAAGAGAATTGTTAGTGTGAGAGAGCTGCCCAAGGGTCGTGGAAAGTGTCTCTGTGTGGAATTGAGGCGTGCAATTATCAATCAAATTGTCTCGCCATTTTTACACGGGGAGCGCCACTTACCACGATCCTTACACAACTCCCTTGCTTCCTTCACATCCACAATTCTCTTCATACAGGCCCTTTGTCTTATATTGTGTAGCCACATTGTTTTGAATTTCGCTACAAAGAAATCACTAATTTGGAATTTACTACATTGTTTTGTGGCTTAAATATATAAATAAATAAATGTCAGCTTAGTAAACTTTATAACTCTACATTCAAAATGGACACTGAATAAGTCTTTTTGTTATGGTCAAGTGTAAATTTTCGGGGTCCCCTGCACTTTGTCGCGCCGACATATCACATTTTAACACCACGACGCTAATTGGACACTTAAAATATTTTTTATCCGCTCCTTTCGGTTCTTGTCACGGTTTTGATGCCGAGACGTGAGGTAAAGCCATTATGATATCTAATTTGTTCATGTCTAGTTGTAAATATATCTGGTATTAATCGTTTGATTGCTTCACTTTGTAGTTTTATTTTATGATTTTTTCCTTATTATTACCAAAATAAGAGTTGCAGTTTTTTCATTTGATTTGGGTAAGATAAACTTGTAATCGAAAGATCTTTTACAATCAAATTGTCACACAGGGATAGACAGAGACAAAGTAGCGCCATTGCCACTATCCTGATGTAACTCCCTCGCTTCCCTCACATCCAATTCTCTTAAAACCAGCTCTATGGCTATGGGTACTAGGCAACCCAACTTTCTTGAGGATACTTATCTCCGATTTTATACGAAATAATAATTTTATTATTTGAGTTTCTATTAACCCAGTTAAATTATTTTTTGTTAGGTAAATCTTACCGGATAAATTAGTTTTAGATTTAATAAAATACGAGTACGATCCCGATCAGGGCCGTCTTAAGCATATTCAGCGCCGGGGTGCGAAAGTCAAGGCTCCGCTCGCGTGGTCTCAGTGTAGTAGGTACCTATCGAAGTTAATGGCGGTCGGCATGCGCCCCCTAGGACTCTGCGCCCGGGTGCACCGCACCCCTTGAACCCCCGGGTAAAGACGGCCCTGATCCCGATGATGATTCCTGGTCGCAGTTGACCGACATGCACGCATGAATTTAACTTTCATTGCTAATTTATATAGCATTGGAATATGCCAAAATCTAATAAAAAAACCTTAGGTGCCTTACATAAAAAAATATAAAAAGATATATTAAATTAAAATATGAATATTTAAATTCCAAATTACTATAGAATAGTTATCTACGCGTCTTAACTTACGCATAGATAATTATTTGTTCTACTTATTGCAGATAAAATTGAGCGCAAATATTATTGTATGTATTTGTCTCGAATAACGTCATTATTACTTGACAATGACACAACTAAGTTGCTAATAATAAAAATACATATTGGAACAATGGTAACATACTTTGAATGGAAAATACATTATCTTTATACACATCGTAAATTGTCAAGTATATAACCGATAATAAATATTACACGAGTATTATATTTCCAAATAAATATTGTATAATGTAGAAATAATTACTCATCCCATAAGATATGGAATCAGCAATTATTTGTGTGCGCGTGAAATCATCAATAAATAAAAAACACTACGGAATTATTCATCTAAGAAACTAAATCTAATCTAAATAAATAATAATAAGCCTAAATTTAAGGGATAACCTTATCATTCCTAATAAGGTGACCACAATGCTTTTATATAATCATATTATCCTTCTACGAGGAGAATAAAATTGTAAAAGTGAAGGAAGCAAGAGGCGAGAGTTGGTTTAAAAAAGATTATCAAAAATAGCTCTCCCTTGACTTTGGTTATCGCTGTGAAAATGGAAAAGTTAAAACTTGATTGATTAATATTATATTATTTATATTTAATTTATTAATTTTTAATATTTAATTTTATATTAATATATAATTTAATATATAATTTAATATTTATATTTTTATTATTAATTTTTATATGTTTATTCACTGTAAAAGTTAAAACCGTAATTATACCTAGATAATTTTGTAATTATTACAAATCTTTAATGGGTATTATCTACATATATCAAAATATTTGTCATACTTTTAGTAGTCATATTCGCACCCTAAAGCGACGACTTGCCACACTTCGATACCAAAGTATGTTTGATATTCTCGTATGTACTTCGGTCGTCCAGTTTTTATAATGCAAGCACGTATTTTTAAAACAGTAATAGTATAAATGTATTTCATGAGATATCAAATAAAAATATGTATTTAATCTTTTATAGCAGATTTTTTTATTGTGTCGCAGTATCTGACTCTGTTTCTCCTAATTGTAAACAAGGGAGGTCCAAGCAAGGGACGACTCAAAAACTTTTACAGTTGCCTCTGTCATATAGTTAAGGGTAAATTGGTGGAAAACCTGGGTTGTAAACACGCGGTTAAAATGAGACAAATAATATTTTGTAATGGAACATATTCAGTATAGTGTAAGGTAACACGCGATATGTGAATTATGGATGGTCGAAGTGTAACTTGCCATTTCCACTTTCGCAAATGATAGAGGTAAAAGATGATAGAAGATTTATATTAATAAATAGTTTGGGATTTTATTTTTAAATATAAATATACATAATAAAGTTTGACTGGTGGAAACTGCTTTCTAGCATTAATCTCGCCTATTATATTGTACTAGTATTATTTTACTATGTATCAATCAATCAAATTATCAATGTATAATATTGACGGCGATTGAGTTATACGTACGTGAATAAAGTCGTTTTTTTAGTCGACGGCAATCTTGGACCTCAGTTTACGGCTTTTTCAGTCGCTGTCACTATGATGACCTGAGGTACTTATTTACGTTTCCCTTAAAGGATCCAAGTCATGGGCGGGTAAATCATTCCACTTTCAATTGTTAGACAAAAACACCCGCCTAATCCTTTCAATTTGTTGTCGATTTGGGTAATAGAACGCAGATGCTTTCCCCGACCCGACCCAACGAGATAGGAACAAGACTTAAAGAGCGTAACTTTAAAGCCATGATTATCTATTTATCTAAACAAACTCGAATAGTACTTACTTATTTAAGAAATAATATTTATCAAGTATAGGTACAAAGTTATGGATACAGCTTATAAGGGGTACCAACCCCTTCCATCGTGTTTTTACCTTCGTCACCCTCAATTTGCAAAACAAATTAATGCTCTCCTTAGCGACGATATTATATTATGAAATGTCTTCAGGCTTGTATTATACGGTAACTTAAAATAATGTTTAATATCTATATATTAAAATATATTGTCAAATTGAAAATAAATAGATAGATAAATTCTTTATTGCACAGTATAATAAAATATATTAGGCGAGCCTAATGTCTAATGACATTTCTACCAGCTAACCTTTTAAATAGACTTATAGACTATTCTAGATTTTTTTAGATAGAGTTTCTAGAAATAGACTTTCTATCAATCACAAATATAGTTTATGTCAATGAAAAATGCGTTGATCATGGAAGAGCGTCTGGGGTATTACTAGCAATCCAAAGGTCGCTTGTTTTCAACTACTTGCTAGTATCTTTGATATTATATGTATGTACCGAAGTACTCCCTCAGTGTCTATGATCCAAGTATCTATTGATTTTTTTTTATGTATTATTTTTATGATTAAGTCCATATTTATCTCTCAAATAAAATGATAAATGTTTGTCACTTTAAAACAGACAAACACATTAACTTTTTTTTTGTAATTATTGCCAGCATTAAACTTATTATTATTTATTTACTTAATATTTAAAAGATTGGAATAAGAAATTGCAAGTGACGTTCCATTGTCTCTGTCTATCTCTGTGGGAAAACGGCGTGACAATTTTTATTTGATTTGACATAAGAAATTTAAATAGTTAAGCGTCCCAAAACACAAACACTGGTCTGAACTGATACTTTTAAATAACATTTTTTCATTGACGATTCAGACACTGTTAGGACAAAGTAGCTTTTAAATCATTTAAAAGAAATGTCTCCGGAATAACCTGACTAAGAATTATTACTAAGACTTTAATTACTGCACACCTATTTCCTGCAAACGATAATACAATACACGATTAACATACATAAATCATGAATCACATATATCGGTTAACCAAAATCAAAACACAGTAAATAAACTATTACAGCAAAACTAAAACATCAAAGTGCTTGGAATGGCCTCGCAAACCAAGAGCCTCCGGTTCAAAACTACTTCCTAGTACCTTTGGATCTCTTATATGCTGGAGGGGGTTTTCCGATCAAATCGAAGACAAACATCAAGAAAGCTGGGTTGCCTAGTGCCAATAACCGTAGAGCTTGTATGAGGAGAATTGTGAATGTGAAGGAAGCGAGGGATCGTTGTGTCAGGATCGTGGCAAGTGGCGCTCCATTGTCTCTGCCTATCCCCGTGGGAATAAGGCGTGACAATCTGATTGATTAATTGAAAGATATGCACTTAGTCGTCCTGTTTCTATAAAACAAGCACGTATCATAGACACATCCCCATCCCATAATAACCGTTTTTCTTTTAAGCGATGCGGCGGCTAAGTGACGTTTAAACCGTGAACTAAATCAGGTTTTTCAGTCGTCAGTACTTTTGGACATCCCCTTGCTTACTACCAGGCAAGTCGAGATGTCAAGTCACAAAAAATGCTTTGGTAACTTTTGAATTCAAATAAAATGTTTTTGAATATAATTTTTTATGGGAAGAGATTTAAGCCCCGAATTTTTTTTTCAGTCGTAATCACTCGTACCATTGTTAATTCTTACAGTGTTTTCATATGTGTGAGCGTACCTTCCCTCCCCCGTCTTACCCCCAACAACCCTGAATAACGAGGTGTTCATTATATTGGGAAATTGCGGTGCAGCAAATTGCAGTTCACCGATGCTACGAACAACAATTAAACATAGATTAAATAATAAACCAGAATTGGCATTACTCGTATATTATTCAAGCGTGTGTGTGTGCGTGTGTCAATGTATTTTTTTTTAATTTTAATTGCGACTCGACATTTGACTTCACTCCGCCCTAGTGGAGTGCGGTCCATGAATGGATGTCACTGTTACTACAGTTAAATAACTGCAAGTAGTTATAACTTTTAATGTTGAAACTTATAATTATAAGTACTGGTACTACAATAGATCGGCATCTTGAGAAATTATTGATATTATTGAAAAAAATAGGTTTTTCAATAATTTCAATTTACAGTTTTTTTTATATTAGGCTCGTTATATAACAACGCCCCGCCTGATGATAAGAGCGCAATCTATAAGTGAAGACATTACTGCCACGGACAGAGGTTTCACCTGCAGCAGTCGTGTATACTATGCCGGCCTAATGAGATGCGTTTTTGACACGATGCATTGTACGATGATAATTTAAGATAACAAGTTTAAACCAACATAAGGTATTGGTAAGAAATAATAATTTTAATGTTTTACCAGCATTATGCTTTATAAACTGTTACCTGGTTGACATAGAGACAACGACTGAGGCAACCGTAAATTAAAACGATTTTTCAGTCGTCGGCGCTCTTGGACATCCCCTAGCTTTCCAAGTCGAGGTCAGTGGATAAATAACAATTATCGTATTTCTTTAGAAAGTGGGTGACCAATGTATGTACTTATCAGGCTTTTGAAATAAGAAAAATGCCAATTCTAGACATTCCTGTGAACCTATGTCTTGTTAGTAGCAGACCACTTAAGTAGTATAGTAGATAGTTAATTGTAGGTATAGGGTTTGTGCGTGAATTAGATGTGGTATTGAGACAATAAATTTATAAGTTATTGATTTTCCATCGTACATTTCCTATTAATTTAAAATTTCAAAGCGTGTTGTAATTAAAACGGTGTACATATTTGTTAGTTATGTGGGCTACTGCATGGCATTCTGGTATGTTTGACTCATAAATACTTTGAATAAAGATTGAATCGGCAGTCGATCTAAAGGTTCGGTGCATCGTTACTGTGTAGAACCCAAGTGGAATGCTTTTTTACCACCCTAAGTGTTCTTCCTATCCTTTAACCTTGGATCCATCAATCGAAGCGTGGAAAGCTTTTTGGTTTGCATAGTGACCGTGACTAAGACAACTAGGTTTTTCAATTATCGATGCTCTTATCATCAAGCAAGTCAAAGTTAGATGTCGCTTCTGAATATTTTTTTTGTTAACGATCCATTTTGTCTCTCCTAACATTAAAGTAAACATTAAAAATTAAAGTAAACTTTTAAGGTTTCTAAAATTTAATAACACAATATTATTTGTAGGTATTCATATTTGAAGACAAAACACGTTGATTAATGCCTCCCTTCCGCATTAATAAGACTGGTAATTGAGATGTTTGCTCCCAAGGGGACTCCCCCATAGAAATCTCCGCGACACTCAGCCCTTTATTATTTGAATTTCAATTTATACTCAGTCATCTGAAATTATGCCCGAGTAATTTACTTAAAGGGTAATGGTACCATTGAGGTTTGAAATACAAATATATGTATAATAGTATGTAGGTTATACCTACTGAATATATGGCTACTCACATTATTTGTCTCCAAATTCGGGCTTCAAGGAGTTTAGTTGCATTTCCAATGATTTGATGGATCACCCACCTCAAGGGGAATCCACAAATAAAAAAACTATATATTTTAATAAGTAAATAACCAGTATGAGTTCGATTTCCAGTCAAGACAAATAATTATTTATTCATAGCTTTTATTTGTAATATTTATTAATTAGATATTATCAGATTGAATATTACAAATATTAAGTAATAAATAAAGGCGGATAATCGCTCCTGGTCTGGTTGTTAAAGAATGGTAGGCAGTGGTATTCAGGCTGACGAACCGGGGTACTAGCACCACTTACAAGTGTATGGACCGTAAATTGACTTAGTTGCGTTTCGGGATCTGCTTGTAAGCTGCTGGTTTCAAAAATCGGATAGAAAGCAAGGTCATGTAAACACATCGTTCAATCGGAACGACGGTAGAAAACTTGGCATCTGTATGCCGAACGTATGCCGCTTTTAGTTAATACCTACAATTAAACCAAATATCAAATTATTACAATTAAAAAACGCTTATATTAAAAATCAAAGCACTTGTAAATCATTCGTTATAAAATAATTTAATCGTTGTAAATAATAATTTCAATTATGTACTGTCATTGCGGACTGTGATATCATCCTCTAATTCATATGTTGTAGAGTCAGCAATACAAGTGCATTGAATTTATTTTGTTAAATGTTTTATTTAATATTCTTATATAATTATTAATATTTTTAAGTGTATCCACATACATACATTTAAGGAATAAATTATAGTTTATAAGAATATTAGCTAATATTAAAAATATAAATGCAGTTAATTGTAATAATAGTGTCGTGTGCATACGCGAGCGGGCTTTCCTTTCTAACTTTTACGTTGAATTTTATAATTTAGTGTCTAAAAAAATACACAGTTGATATCAGCTGTTATGCCAGCATTATGAACATTGGTGCTCAATTTTATTTCTTTGTTGATGCGGAATAATTGATTCTCTAAATATTTTGACTCTTTCAGTTTTCATTTTTCAGTCAATGGAGCTCTTGAATGGACCCTATAGGTCAGATATATTAATTTAGAAAAAAATATCGCAACTTGGTCCAAATTTATAAAAATGTATTGTAAGTCAAAAACAAATATTAGTTAAACAAGAAAAAGCTTTTGAAATATTAAAATCTAAACAAAATTGTGCTTTGCATTCAGTATTCTAAATCATCCTTATTATTAAATTTTAAAAAAAGAATTTGTATAGTTTTGCTATCGCTCCACCCATCGTCAGTAATCGTAAACCGACGTAAGGCGTGTTCACACGCAGCGAGCATCGTGGCCCACGAGCATTGCGTGATCGGGCTCAAGAAGCTGTCATTATGTCTTATGGCCTCAGTGCGGCAGACACTCGGTCACGTCACGACATTGCATATTGTATAGCAGCCTTTATGCTGACCGTACCGAAGCGCCCCGTTTGTTTTTACCGCGCAAAGTAATGATATTTTGTAGTCTTTTTTCCATCAATAAATATTTGCCATTGATTTTTTGTATTGGTACCAAATAAAGTGCTGGAAAACATTTTAATTTTTTTTATCATTTTTTTAAATAGATTTTTGCATATTCCAATGCTAGTATTATTACAGTTTTGGATAGAAAACATAGAAGAGACTGAGTTCGATCCCCAGTCGCAGTTAACCGATTTGCAGCGTGTATTTTTATTTATCCATTTTATAATACTAATTTATACATTAACAATAAACCTTAAGGAGGCGATAAGGATGAAAAAAAATTACATAACTAAAATTTTATAGTATTTAAGTACAAATAAGTAAAACATCAATAAAGGTGATAGATAGACCGTGGTGTGGTGGTCGCTAACTTACCCTACCCTAAAGGTACCAAAGATACCTTGGTACCACATACCGGTACCAAGGTATCTTTGATATAATATAAATATATGTATTTGGGTTGCCCAGTTTCTATGATACAAGCACTTTTAGTAGCTTAGTATAGAAAAGTAAAAAAAGGATAAGTAAGTTCCACCAAACAATAATAAGTAGTTAAAAGCAAATATTAGGGGGACTTTACACATGACATTAAAAGGCTGCGAACAAAGAACGTTCTGTATAATTAACCCTTCAACACAACACTGCAAGTATGTACTTTATATTTAATATTGTTGTCAGAAAAATAGAAAAAAAAACCTATCTACACCCACTTTTTTCAATTCAAAATGAAGTGACAGTTGACAATGGTTCTGTACGTCAATTGAAGGGTTAAGAAGGAGGGGTGGATTGTATAGTCACCATTTTATTTATGATAAAGGGTGGTACCTATGGCAGTATAATTCTGAGGATATAGTGAACGTAATTAATGCAGGTTTTAGAGGGTTATTGTGAATTTAATCAAAAAATTCAGTATTTTAGACTAGATTCTTTAATTTGAAATCAATCAGCTAGTTTTGGAATCAATCGGCCCAATAATTAAGATAACTGTGGATGTGAAGGAAGTGAGATGTGTCAAGATTGTGAAAAGTGGGGCTTGATTGTCTCTGACTATCCCTGTGGGAAATGAGGTCTGAAAATTTGATTAATTAATTACTATGTGTTTATATTCGATACTGTTATCACTTTAGTATAAGTTTAATAGTCTTAACGCGTTATTAGGCGTATTTTATTTAGCTCAACGTCTCAAATCTGTTGCAAGAGGGTCATGGGATAAATAAAAATCGAGATGCATACTTACGAGTAATATGCTTAATAATCTTACTAATTGAACTCAAAACAATCTAATTTATCCAAGTTCAATTCTAATTCTTCAAAGTTATCCAACATAATATATAAAAACATATCAACATATTTAATAAAAATGTATAATTTTAATGATAATAATAATGTCAGCACAATAATCCACCAGATGCTGTAACATAAAAAACAACAACAAAATCATGCGAATCGAGTCAGTTATTTTGAAAAACCGCATGTTACATTATGTCGTAATTTGTATAAAATGTCGTGTGCTCGAATTAAAGTGAATGTAAGAGAGAATGTTGTGGTTTTCAATTCACAATTAGCGAGTTAAAGTTTTGGTATTCGTGCGCGCGCGTCATTTGGCTTCATTTTCAATATGGGTGACTCGAAAATATGACCACTTATTGAAACAGATGGTATTCTTTCATATGGTCTTTCCGAGGTCTTTTACAAATTTAAATTCTTTTACAATACGAGTAATAATAGGTTACTGTTGTATTTACAATAAGGCATGAAATAATGAACGTAATAATGTATGTGTTAATTTTTCGTAACGCAATAGTCATTTTCGTTAATTATTGTAATAATCTGGTGCAATTATTGGCACTTTTATACACTTTTTATTGTTCTTACTTAATTTTTTTTTTGGGTTGTATGGTTGGGTAGAGGGGATCGTGAAGGTGAGTGTTGACATGTCACAAAAAGCTTTGAAACCTACATTTCGGTCACAAGTCCGGAACGCTGCCTACATTCTCCCGCCTGCCACGCGGTGGACCCGGCACCCGCACGGAGAATCCATGGATGCTAAGAAATTGTTTCATTTCTATAGTAAGAACAAGTGTCGAGCCCTTTTAATATAGGTATAAGTAATTTTACTTTTACTTGTCGAGTAAAATGTAGACAAATCCATGGAGCTATAACAATTCCTTCGAGCGCAGTAGGTGTGAGGAGGCTGACATATTGAACACGGCTGCTGCCAGCTCAGACTCTCTGTCGTGGTCGTTATGGTGTTAAATTGGTATGGTCCAATAATCCTCATTG
This sequence comes from Tinea trinotella, assembly GCA_905220615.1. Classification (NCBI taxonomy): domain Eukaryota; kingdom Metazoa; phylum Arthropoda; class Insecta; order Lepidoptera; family Tineidae; genus Tinea; species Tinea trinotella. Next base: position 5,396,005 of record HG992321.1, on the reverse strand, counting down.
AGAGATCAGGCGGGGCGTCCTGAGTACATATTCATATATAAATTTAAAACAATGATAATACTCTGGACTTTACACCTAACGGACTGGATAACCAATGCGCCAAGCGTGTCGGCAAACTTATAAAGTTTAAACGAAACTGGTATAGCGAGTAATATTTAAAATATACGAGAAATAAATCGCTCATTTTAGGGCGTCAATTAAACAATATTTACTCGGACCGTCAAGCAGAAAATAAACGCTTGCACGCTTATTTTTCATGACAATTACGTACGATGAGTTTTAACAAAACAATTACTGGTTGTGAGTACAGTTATTTCACGACACATTTACATAATTACGGTAACGTTGACAGATGACAGCCTGCAGCGGTCAATTTAACTGTAGTTCTACTTGGACTTGTACATTTTAACCTCTTTCGAAGTGACTATAAGATATTATTATGGTATGGGTAAAATCATGTGAATTTAAATTAATTTAATATTTCTGACAATCACTATTCCATTCTAATAATAAAAGAGTAGTGATTCGATCGACATTCTGATCTGATGTTAATTTTGTTTGTTGTGATAAAATATAATATAAATCGTCGGTCAGATTGATGTCAGACCCGGTATCTCTAGAGCGCTATTATTAATTTTTTTTAATACTCATTTATACAGTAAATAAAACTGCATCAAAATATGCCAAAAAAACAATTTAAAAGAACACTCAATTATTGAAAATTGAGTGAATGAATATTTAAAATGAAAATTTCATGAATTATGAAAATTGAAAATATCTTTAACTTATGTATATAGCTTAATTTTTATTACAGAAAACAGCCTAATGTCAACCTATTTTACTTATATTATATAGAGGTCAAGTTATAACAGTCTAATAGGAATTTCCCTCCAATATGAGCAAAGTGGACTTCATGATTCAACCCACCGCGTTACTTGAACAATTATTACGAGTATGAACACTTTTTCGTAAATAACTTCCGACACAAATTAAATGCCTGATAAAATGACTTATAAAAAGCTGACGTCATTATTTTAATCATTGTCATTAAACATGGTTTTGGATATTTGTGGATAAAATAGGAAATATGATAAAAAATATATTTTAAATAATTATCTATAAGTAAGTAGAAATGAATGAGAAGAATTTATAAAAATCATGTGAATAGAAGCGTTAAACAAGGCAGGCCCAGGAGGGTGTTTGCCAACCAAATCGGAGACATCCTTAAGAGAATTGTGAATGTGAAGAAAGTGAGGGAGTTGTGTCAAGATCGTGGAAAGTGGCGCTTCATTGTCTCTGCCTATCCCTGTGGGAAAACGCGTAACAATTTAATTGATTGAGAAATAAATAGCTTACGTACTTTATTTACATACCAGCCCATGTGTGACTTTTACAGGCTCGAAGTAACACCCTGATCGCGACTTGTGACGGCGACTGAGGCACGCGTAAACGTAGTCGGTTTTTTCAGTCGCTCGTGTTTACAGACCTTTCTTTGTAACCCATGTGGCATGTTGAGGATGTCACGTCACAATATTAAATAGATCACCATTTTGGAGTAAAAATAAGCAGATAGGCTTGAAGTACAATGTACAGTAATTGTTTATACATAGTAGAGTGGTAGACAGACAGTTTGTGACCATTTGCTCAGTCCGTAATAGTCCGAGTAGTGTTTATTCATAGATTTATTATAGTATCACCACTTTTAAGTGTACAAACCGTAAATTGACTCAGTCACATTTGACGGAGCTGGGGGAGGGATGAAATTCGCTAGTTTCAACTATATTAGGCCGGATTGGTAGATAGACTGTTACTTTCAGTTATTTCCATTCATTGACGGAATTCAGCTTAACATTAGGAGGGAGTTACAATGCGTCGTCGAGCGTCGAGTTACAATGAAAAATGGAAAAACTATGAAGTAACAAAAAGGAAAAAATGCCTGAAAACATAATATAAGGTTAAAATTCAAGACCAACAACGAATAGTGATAAACTGAACATAATAATTAAATTAGATATAATCTATTTAAAAAAAACAAAATCATTAACAATGAAATATACAAATTTTATGCGGCTTACTATCGCGTTTATTTTGGCTTTGATTTTAACATTTTTCCGACGTTTCGAGAGCTTTGCAGCCATCGTGGTCACGGAGAGGCGATATTAAGCCGCATAAAATTTGTTTAATTCATTAATCAATGTTTGGGCAAAATAAAAATTATAAACTTTAGTTTCGTAGTCCACCTACCCAATTACCTAAGACCATCAAGGAAACTCTACCTCGATAAGTGACGACAAATTAAAAAAATATATACCAACAATTTTTAGTCTAAATTTCAGATATAGAAATATAGACACTTATAGACTAAACCATTATAAAATTGAAGAATAGAAAACAAATTAAAAGTAGGTAACTATCTATGACACATCTCTTGATGTTCGCACCATAAGGCTGTGTTCACACGGGGTGTCGCGACGTCCTCGACGATATTACCCCCACTTCATTAACGCGTGCTGGTACGGACGGCACCATACTGTCACGTGACGCACGTAAGCGTGACATCGCGACATTGTCAAATGCGAAAATGGTTTATTCTTTAAACAATCCAATTGGAATCAGTATTGCGCTAGTTTTGTTATTATTTTCCTGTTTTTATGTAGGTTATTTTGACAGCCCGCCGATGGAACTTTTACTTTCAAGTGTAAAGACTGTTAAGTGACTTGCGATCAGCCTAAAAATTACCGGCTGCAATATGGCTGACATAGTGTATGCGACAGCTACTGCAGTTATCTTATTTTCACCATTCAGGCCCATCAGACGGTTTTTTTATGAGTCGGAATATAAGTAAATACAAACAACGCAAAATACTAAAAATATTGAAATATTTGTAAAATATTTCAGCGTCGATTCCGCAATGCTCCAATGTGACTTTTATTTCTGCTTGACGATCATGCTTCATTCTTTCTTTATATTTCTAAACTAAGCTACTAAACATGCTTGTATCAGAGAAAAAGGACGACCAAGGAAGATATATCAAAGATTCATTAGTAGGTACAGGCATATAGTTTTAAACTGGGTCGTAGTTTAAACACCGTCGCGTCGCCTTAAATATACATAAAATCACTTTTGGCATACGCATTATTATCTTAATTAGTAACTGTACTTTAAGAATCGTTGGTTATACAATTAAAAAAAAACTGTATCAAAAGTATATAGTTACAGAATAACCCCATAAAGGCGACAAGACATTAAGAATTAATCAAAACTCCCTATATAAATTGTGTGCAGTAGGCAAATTAAACTGTTAATTGGAACACACAATAAAGTTACTAATACTTGTGAAAACTTATATCAAATTATATAGGTTTAAAGACATTTATTTCTTACAAGAACATAATATTCACTTGCGTGAGAATACAAAATATTAATAATTACAAAAATTTTCGTAGTAACTTAATATAAATACATAATAACTAATAAACACACAAGAGAACAAAATATAACTAAAGAGAAACCAAAAAAGACATGTCCGTTGTAACAAGCTTTTTTAACCTAGATTTAAATTCTATAATAGAATTTGCTTCTGTTATATCTTTCGGTAGCTTATTATAAAGACGTACTCCCTCAAAAAGTATTCTGGATTTTCCATAATTTGTTTTGGGATGACTTGAACTTAGTTTGTTTGAACTCCTCGTTTTATACTTTGTGAATTCAAAATTCGGATTGTATTTGTTGGTTCATAATTTTATACATTAGAAGACAAGTATTAAAAATATATAGTTGTTTTACATTCATTTGTTTACTATCCTTATATACTGTTTCCGAAGGAGTCATATAATTATATTGGAAAAGCATTAGTTAGTATTAGTAGTAAAGTTGTATATGCATTAGTTACTTCTTCGTCTCAGATTTATTTTCAGTGAACTTAAAATTCATATTTATTATACTATATATTATATCATAATGATAAATATATCATAATGTTTTTATAATTTCACAGTTTATTTTAAATAACTTTTTATATTTATTTACATTTCTATACTGATCTACTAAAGTATTTGTATCATTGAAACAGGACAACCAAGGTACATTATATCAAAGATACATTGGTACCGGTTTTTGAACCCGTGCTCTCGGTTTGTGTAACCATTGCACTACTACTACACCACGGTCGCTTTTATATGTATATGTCTCGGCTATTCTTTTAAAAAATCGCTTGTCAACAATAAATAGACTCCAGTGGCACTACCCCCGTTTCGGCAGACTGAGCTAAAGACTTTTACCACTTTAATTTTAAAGTCTTTACTGACAGTTTACTATGATGTAATAAATATATCTAATTATACAATAATAATAAAACAATTTATTAAATACGTAGGATATGAAAAACTTGATCAAAAACAATTTCACTAATCAAAATTTGAAGGGTGAACTTCCTACATAATAAATACTTATAGGGTTCCAAAATGACAAACAATGCGAGATTTTTTTCTCGATGTCAATTAAAAATTCTAGTCCTTATCAAGAGTCGGCCATTTTGCCTCCTCTCGCTTGATCGCATGACCAAACAATTTCGTCAATAAGCGCTCCCCCGCAACTCGAGAACGAATTTGATTGAACAAAAAATAAAAAGAGCGTGCATGCGAAATTGTGGAGTTTATTAACAGGGTCCAAATGAAGGGGTTAATATTTTGTATGAGCTTAAAAGTTGAGTGTGTACATGGCTTTATGTCAAAGGTATAAGACCCTTTAGGTCCGCCGAACATTCCTCCCTTTTTAATTATTGTTTCTTTTCTTTTGTATTGTGATTGACATAAGATAACTCCATTTGGAGTTAAGCTGGAGTGCGCTTTATGAATAGAGGCGACTGCTACTACGGTTAAAAAACTGCAAGTAAAAGTCGCATCCACTATGCCGACCTAGGTGAAAACGGCAACATACGAGATGATTCCAAAACGCACATAATTCACTTCAGGGTCTGTACACTTGTAAATGGTGGTAGATACTAGGTACCGGGGCAATATAGGCTGAATTATAAATAATCTTTGCTTAATTATAAATATATTTTAAATATTAATAATAACTATATAATTCGCCTATACCACGGAGTATGTTCTAAGAAGCCATGTTTAGCCATGTTCTACGGTTATTTTACTCCCGTGTTACCCGCACAAGTCGAGGGTAGCATTCGCATTCTGTCGAACTAATCCACAAGAAGGAATGATTCAATGTATAGGTTCTCCCCATTTTATACCTTGAATCCTTCAAGCGATGCTTATGCAGGCATCGCTTGCAGGATGCCAACATAGTGACAGCGACTAAGGCTGATAACTAGACGTTTATTTTCCAGTCCGACTCTTGGACCTCAGCCATCAGGCAGATGAGATATCGAGTAAAATAATAATAATAATAAAGTTAAGGTCACATGTCCCGTCCTAATAAAAAAAGCGGTTCGAGTTGATTCTAAATCCGTACAATCACGCTTCCCGTTGTGCTTGATTCTTATAACATCCAGTATCGATAAAAGTAATTTAAAACAACTCCACAATATAAATTACAGTCCATTCAAATGTTCTCTTTATGGAACAAAACAAAAGACTACATAATAAGCAGAAGCGACAAAACCGAAAACGTTTATCGTCTTAGCATCTGTGAGGTCGTGACCTCTTCGTTTACATCCATTGTTGTGGCTACGAAGGTCTATATAGAGGCCACCGATGCAATCAACTAAAGCCTTTATGCCAAAGTTGTTAAAATCTATAATTAATTACATCACAAAACCAATGATACCAAATTGACTTGTAGATTGTAATTTCAATCCAATTTAAAGATGTAATAAAGTTGAAATTTATTTAATTCTGAATACTCATGTGTTTTTAGATGTGTATTCGATTTTAAAGTTTGAATTGTTTGTTTTGTTTAAAGACAAAATATCAAGGTTGGCGATGGTATCAAATATTATGCCAGTGAAGACGCAATAAATTATCAAGTTATTAAATTCAATTACAGAGTGCCAAGTTTAGCTTCCTATCTGATTGAGAATTATTATTACTACATGCTTTTTAAAAGCAAATATTTTAAAATTCATAATAAAATATTTATCGACAAATATAAATATCAATCAATTTGTCACGCCTTTTTCCCACAGGCTATTCTTTGCAAAATATAATTACAAAATAATAATAAAAATCATCATGTTTTTGACCATCTGCAGGATTTCTATAGCTTGCTATCCGGCATCTCTTGCTATATTGCTATCTTCTAGCATGTGTGGATCCTCTTTTGAAAAATATATGACGGCTAACCTTCAAAAAGATCATTTAACTCTTATCAGTTAAATGTTTTTATTATAATAAATATTTTTAGGGTGCTTTGGAAAATACGGAGATCCTATAGTGCATGCGGCCTGTTTTTTGATTCTTAACTGATTAACTTCAAAGCTGTGTTGCGAAGAATAATATAATCTATCAGAAATTGAATGCTGGGTTTTATATATAGATATATACTAAGCTACTAAAGTGCTTATATTATAGAAACAGAACGACCAAGTCAACACCGACAAAATGTGTCTTTGATATATCTAATTATAACCATTTACCGGTACATGGGTAAATGGTGTAGAAACTGTTCTGTCGGTTTGCGTAACCATTGCACTGACACAACATGACGGTCGCCTTTCATTATTTTTTTTATTTTGTCTCTAGACGTAGGATATGTACCTGTATGCGACTAAACTAGAGCAAAGCCTATATCTACATGAGTTTATATATGTAGGTATGCAGGTAAGTGTAGTTAATAACGGCTGCTTAGATGTGGCAACTGGCAACATTGCTTGTACATCTGTCAAGCGCGCCCGCCGGGATTCGAAAAATGAACAGACAACTTACAATGCGTTCCGTTCATACTCTTGATACACATTTGTACAGTTATCTATAGTAAGAACAATTACAATTAGGTACATATTAGTAGTTAACTATTTTAATAAACGACTGGTATAATGCGATTAAAATAAAAATAGGACGAAATCAGCGCCATTTTGTGACGTCTAACTCTCAAACCAACTTCCCTTTAGTATGGTGTCTCTTTCTTTGCGGACCGTCAAGAAAAATACACTTTTGAATCAGTCAAGTTAGGTTAGTCAACAGTACATCCTATTCTTATTCTAATAGCTTTATACTGTCTGCATGTTGTGACATATACGAAAGCACTGTTTTTGACAAAATAAAAACCATACCATACCAAACCATACCAAAATAAGGAAGTAAATACAAAGTAAACATGTAAGATAAAAAAAAGTTAGATACTAAACGTGCTTGTATCATAAAAACAGACCGAAGTACATACATCAAAGACATATTGGTACCAAACTGGACGCGTGCGTGAATATTTCACCACAATTAGACCACGGCCGTATTCAAAATTTCATTATTATTTATAATTTTATTAATTCTATTTTTTTTTTTTCATTTATTAGGATACTGCGTCCTTGACAAGGGAAGCAGGAGGATGATGATCAATGTCGATAAGTTGCTCCTGAATGTATGTGTCTCACTCTTCAATTACATGACCGCCGAGAACTGAGAAGCTGCAGTGTACGGTGACCTTTATGTTAGAATACCCATACTAAAAAATAATCTTTAAAGTGTTTCTAGGTCTATAGATATAAGTATTAAAAGCACAACGACAGCAGCGCCGCGGGCGGCAGATGACCGAAACATGATTTATGTTGGGACGAACAACGCCCGCCAATCCGCCGCATTTACATTTGTAAATGTGATCGCTGTAATTATGCGCCTTGTTTCGGCCAAAGGCGTTTTGGTAACCCTTTTTGGTCTCACAAAAGAACTGCTTACCAATGCTCCCGTGTTACTAATACAAATGCCTAATTATTTTACCGGTAGTTAAATCCATTCAACAAATTGTAGAACAGTGTTGTTTCCTAAATAACTCAAACCCGAAAAACTCCACTCATAAATACATCATTTATTAATCTAAACAACAGGATGTCATCAAAGCCTTTATAAAGAGGCTCAAATAGCAATTTAGGCGGGACGAAAAAGGGCAAGTCGATAAAGGAACCAATTTCATCCCATATTGTTTGTCAAAAATTCGATTATGTCCGGTGCGTCGATGACAAAATGAAAAAATATAAAAAAGAATAACACAATGTGGTGAACCGTCTCACATCCTTCGATTAATAAATAATGAAGAGAGGAAATAACGGAACGTTTCAAAGCTAAATAAACTTTTTTTGAAGTTGTTAGGAAAAAAATAACCTCTCGTTTATTTTCCCGCGCTCCCGCGATGAACGAGGCGTGACAATTGAAATTTTCGGTGTTGTCAGCGTATGGTAAAAAAAGATAGTTGTTTTCATATGATATTTATAATGCGTCTAACGGGTTCTTTTCTATCTTCTGAAGGGGTGCAATACGATCGATAAATTATGGATGAATAGACATGATACGCTATATCGAGCTTTTTTATCTCACATTATTATTTGAAGGAATAAGTTTTTCGTAATATGTAAATATTCGTAAGATTTACATACAAATAAATGTGAATTACCTCTAATAACAATTATTTGTAACTAATATTATAAATCTGACATTCTTGTATGACAGCCCATAACCACAGATTGTATGAAGAGAATTGTAGATAAGTAGGTAACAAGAGAGTTGCTGTGTAGGGCTTTTGGCCTGTATAGTTATAGCAACTTTAAACTGAAATGGTTTATTTCAGATGCCAGCGCTCTTGGATCTCCCCTTGCTTAGATTTCAGGCAATTTGAGGTCTCAATAAAAGAAAATCGCACAGACAGCTACTAATCGATAGCGTGTAGATAACGCTGTAATGGCGACAGGCGTGGAAGAACGGTTAGCGATTGGTTTATTGCGCGTTAAGTCCCAGGTTCGATTCCCGGTCGGAGCAAATATTTGTTTAGTAGCTTTTATTTGCAAATATTTGTTAATAAAAAAAGAGATATAACAGGATATTTGTTTTGGGTCTGGTTATTAAAGAGTGGTAGGCAGTGGTACCCAGTCTGACGATCCGGGGTATTCAGTATTCAAGTACATACAAGTATTCAGACCGTGAAGTGATTTAGTCGCGTTTCGGGATCAGCTTGTAAGTTGCTGATTCCAACGAGGCCGGAATAGTGGACTCACAATTATTGAAATATAGTAGCAGTGGCATCTATTCATGGACCACACTCCAGCTTGACATTAAGCGGGGTGCTGTCAAATGTCGGGCCACGATAAAAAAAAACCTAAGTTGTATTATTTGGTATCCAAATTATAACGAAAATATTTTCATTAGTCATTTAATGGTGTCATTACAAAATATAATGATTGAGAGTTATCATTGCCACGTGTGTTAGCTACCCTCTGGGGTTCCGCTCAGGTGGCCTTCCAATACATCTGCCGATATTAATAACCCATTGTTAAGCTCCACGGACGCATTACCAACGGCACGATGTGTTCGATTTTTAAAAGTTTTGTTTTTACTTTACACCGGACGATATTGTACACGTTTTTTGTGGACGTTAATTATATCTCGCTTATTATTAAAATGTTGCGATGGCTATTTATGTTTTAGGCTTTTTTATTGTGATGCGACATCTGAACTCGCCTTGACTGTACCATAGTCAGCGTTTTTTTTTGCTGTTATCCCTACTGGATTTGACAGCGTGGCTGAGAGATGAGGAAGGGAAGGACCGGCAAGCGGGCTACGGACGAGCTCCGTCTTGCGGCCGGTGAATGAAAGGAGGGGGAGGAGTGCAATATTAGAAGTTTTAATAAAAATTGATAACCAATACATCAATCAATCAATTAAAAACTGCTTCTTTTTGTTGTCCGTAGAAGGGTTACTACCTCATTCTAATGTGATCAGAGCCTCTAATAGGTTAAGGACGGCCCTGCTAGCAGTCACATCTATTAAGGAACGCAATTTTTACTTTTGTATCTAAAAATACAAAAATAAGTGTTAAGAACAATATAATTAAAAGGACATTTCGCGTCCTATTATCGCTTATAAAGAGAAGAGCACACGAACGCGTGTTTTTGTTTAAATTGTTAATAATGTTTTCCTTTACTTAATTAGTAATTATTTTTACTATAATTCATGAGCACGCTTTGCGAGCACGCTTTAAAATACATAGAGTTATGTTAGTTTAGAACGGTCATTGTTCTTCGCTTTATCTATTAAAATCCCAACTTCTGGAAAATCTAAAATGCTATTTGAATACATAAATGTATATTCTAAAAATAGAATACTATAGATATAAGGTTTGGATTACTATAGATATGAGTAAGTATTAGGTTTAGTGAAGATATAATGAGGCTGACATATTCATATTTTAATGAAAAAGGCCTCGACAAAAATACATAAGAAAAAAAGATTATGTGTTAAAATCAAATAACATTGTCACGCCTAAATTCCTACAGATTTGCTTGGATATTTGATGAATTTATTAAAAAATAAATATTATTTAGGTTGATGTTAAAATTGGGTAACTTGAAATGCTCTAGAATTGAGACCATGGGGGATAAAACGCAGCGTAGGACCAGCTAAGGATAGCAGGAAACATCTGCATGCAGCAGGCTATATGGAAATCGCTGGAGGGGGTCCATGTCCAACAGTGAACAATTTAAGGTTGACATGATGATTTTATCAATCAACTAATCAAATTGTTACGCCTTTTCCCCACAGGGATAGGCAGAGACAATGGAGTGATTTATGTCAGGATGATTGAAATATAGATTATTTAATTGAAATTTTATTACAATAATTTTTTCTTTCGTATTAATTAATTTAATCCTTTGTATTTTCTGAGGTTTTACGCGAACAGTTTTTGAAATAAAATATCATTATGTTTGCGGCCTGACTACCAAGTCTACGAAAAGTCGGATTAAAATCAAAATAAGCAAGCCACCAATAATTTTATTTCACATTTTATTAATTTCTGCATTGTTTTTTTTTTGGCATTATGGCAAAAATATAGGTACTACAGCTCTTAAATGAGTAGATAGATTCCTACGGTCACCTACCCTCCCGCACCGCTTGTCTATCGTAATAGGAACCTACTTAGATAAGCGATATGACTGTAGAAATATAAATACATTGTATGTTATTAATCTTAACTCTATGGTATTAGGTAGGATAATCGACAAGCATGACGAAAGAAAAATAGTAAGTTAGTTGTAAAAAGGGAATAAAAACAATAGCTCCCCTAAATGTCACACACGGACACCGGCCCTTAAATAAATTGTTTGTTCAATTATCACAAATTGTACGACAAATTGGGGAGGTAGGTGGAAATAACACATTGACAGTTACACAAAGGTGCTTTCAAGGCCTCACTTTCATTTATTGTCTCTACTTTTCTAAGGCGACCGTGGTGTAGTGGCAGTGCAATGGTTACACAAACAGGAGAGCACGAGTTCAAGACCACTCACCAGTACCATGTATGTTTGATATATTATGTAATTTGGTTGTCCTGTTTCTATGATACAAGCACTTAAGTAGCTTAGTATAAAAATGTAAATAATAAATATAATGTACGCGCAACTAACCAAAACAAGTAAATCAAGGACTAAAATCTCTTAAAACATAAAATAAAAATTATCAATTAAATCTATTAAAATACATTCAAATAATTATAATGACTAAATTTACCTAAAATATAAATTAAAATTACAAACTAAATTGATACTATTTTTTAGTAGGATTGAGGATATCAGTGGTGTGTCTTTTAAAGACGTTAAAAGAGGGATTAAAAAAAGGAATAAAACGCAACTAATTTTCACTAACTCAATTATTTAGTGCGGATTGAAAACCATTCAAAAGTCAGTGACGGGTGTCAAATGTCATTAGTTCCGCATTTTCCCGCACAGCGCTGGCGGCGTTGAGAAAAGATCCAATCACCTTTATTGGCTACTTTATGACATAAAACTAATTACTTTCTTTAACATCCAGTATCAAGTAGCGACGTATAAAACGAATAGTAACTCTAAACGAGTTGTACCCGCAACAGGAGTTTATTGCGATATTCTTAAGTTATTGCAAAAATGATAATGATTAAAACTATTGGAAGATAGTCGTAAAATTATTAATTATTTTCTTTGAGATTAATCACCTACCAGTATCTACTTATATTAGGTTATCTAAAATAAAATATCTAAGCGTTGGAACAAAGGCGACCGTGGTGTAGTGGCAGTGCAATCAATGGTTACGCAAACCGAGGGCACGCGTTCAAAACCACTTGCCGGTATTTGATATATTTACTTTCGTTGTTCAGTTTCTATGATACAGGCACTCTAGTAGCTTAGTAAAGAAATGTAAAAAAACTCAGTTGTGGAGGCGGCTGATAATACAGTTAATTAATAGCAAGAAGCAGTCGTATCTATTATCCCGGCCTAGTTGGAACCGGCAGCTTTGGATTACGGCACTACCTAGGATCGGCAATGACCATCAACTGCCTACCACTTTTAAATCCTCATTAATTTAGAAGTGCCTTAAAGTTCTGTAAGTTCTTTTAAGTAAATATTTTATGACATTTATAGATTATAGATGTTAATTTAGTATTTCGAAATTGCGATCTGCGTTACTGCCGGAAACTGTGCGTACTTTCTCCATATAAATAAATAAAATCCATTGGCTCTCACTCTGCCTATCTCTGTCAGAAAAATGCGTGACAATTGGATTGGTTGATTAAATCCACAGACGCTTATTGCACAGCATCAGCTACATGTATTTTTTTATTATATAGATACTCGTACATTTCTATACTAGCTTAGTGATTTTATCACAGAAACAAAACGATCAATTTGATCATATCAATATATGAAATATGATATATAATCAAATATACATTGGTACCGGCGGTTGGTTGGTACCGAGCAACTCACGGACCATTTCACCACGGCCACCTTAAAAATTTTTTTCAGTCTCTCCGTGACCACGAAGGCAGCAAAGCTCTAGAAGCATCGAAATAATAAAAAAAAATGTAAAATCAAAAACCAAAATAAACGCGATAGTAAGCCGCATAAAATTTGTTTAATTCGTCTAATTCAATATTGCCCTAAAATATTTGTTCAGTAAAGTTGTTTTAACTTTAATTTCTATATGAAATAGATGCTAAAAACTCCGCGGACACACCCAACATCCTAGTACCAAGTCACATGTCACGCTCCTCTCTCAGGTCGTTTGAGGGGGTGGGAAACAGTCAAGAGGGGGGTGAGTGTCGCGATCAATACTGTCCTCTCCCGCCCCTCTACACTTCACATCGCCCCTCGTACAACACCCAACGGTCTGATAGAAAAATCTTAACAATTCGGATTATGAGATGAGTTTTCGACGCAAATTAGTATTAGAGTTTAAGTTAATGGAGGTAGCGTTTTTATTCCTTTAGTTCTATGTTAATACCTATGTATACCTACCTAACAATTTATTAATTTATAGTTATTTAATTATTTATTTAATATGCATATAACGAGGTAGACCCAGGAGGATTCTCCGGTCTAATCGGACATCCTCAAGAAAGCTGGGTTGCCTATTGCCCATAACCGTAGAGCTTGTATAAAATGTAGATGTAGGGAAAGCGAGGGAGTTATGTCAGGATCGTAATAAGTGGCGCTCCATTTTCTCTGCCTATTCCTGTGCGAAAAAGCTTGATAATTTAATTGATTGATTATTAAATAATTAAATTCAAATGAAATTTTATGTGTTTTGTCAGTGATGCAATTTCTGACCTCGATTTGCCAGTCAAGCAAGAAAAGGACCAAGGGCGCCAACGACTGTAAATCCGACTCGACTTACAGATGCCTCAGTCGTTGTCATTTGCTGGCAAGAGTCGATATTCATTTAAAGTATTTAAGGTTTTTCTTTATTGTGACCTAGATTTGTCAGGTAAACAAGGAATATCCCAAGAGCGCCTAAAAAATAACCTATTTTACGATTGCCTCTGTCACCGTCACTATGCCGGCCAGAAACTTTTTTACGCTTTGCTTAGATAACCCAAGGGAATAGAATATTGAGAACACATTAAACTCCAATCAATCAATCAATCAAATTGGTACGCCTTATTCCCACAGGGATAGGCAGAGACAATGAAGCGCCACTTACCACGATCCTTACACAACTCCCTAGCTTTCTTCAAATCCACAATTCTCTTCTTACAGGCTCCGATATTCGACAAAAAAAGCGATGCACCGAATAAACCAGATTAAGTAAAAACCCTTATATAATAATTTTGATAGTAATATCAAGGGTCAGTGACCAGACAAAAATTAGGTCAATCAAGTCGAAATTGAATGGGTCGGGTTTCAGCGCAAATCAATTTGAATAACCTTCATTTTCAGTTTCGTTTTTCCATTCTTAAGTTATTTCCGTATTCGACAGAAATATTTTTGTTTTTTTACATTTCTGTACTAATAGAAACCGAATAAAGACATAGATCGTCTTGTTTTAAGGTATAATATCAAACATACATTTGTACCGGCAAATGTTTTTGAACCGGAAACTCTCGGTTTTCCCTAATGCACAAAACAAAAGTGACTCAATCACGTCTTGGGATCAACTTGAGAGTTGCCGATCATAACAAGGCCGGCATCATAGTAGGTGTCACAGATACATTAAAGAAAGTTTTGTTTTCCAAAAGATCCCAATTTTAAAAAGCGTCTGTTTATTTATTAATGCAACAATATTACATTTCAACAAATTAAGACATTTCCAAAGCCTATATAAATTAAAATATAACACAACAAAAAGCTTTTCATAAGAAAATAGTAGACCACACTTGTTGAATCTCTTCGTTGTCGCCCAACTGTCACCAGGCCCGCCCACAGGTGACACTATCAACCAATCAGAATTGTCATTTTATTCCGCCCGCGACATTTTCAACCAATAGAATGAGTCGCGCATGGCCAATGACATCGCGGTGACATTACGAGTAAAGTCAACACGCCCGTTTCAAGAATAGATTTGAGGAGTATTTTGTAGAGTTCTTAACAATATGTTCTTTAAAACATTTTTATTTTATATTATCGGAAATAGTTTATTATTTGAAATAAAATTATAATTTTGATAAGATAGATAATAATAACCATAATTATTAGCTAATATATTTACCAGGAGGGTGTTTGCAGACCAAATCGGAGACATCCTCAAGAAAGCTAGGTTGCCTAGTGCCCATAACCATAGAGCTTGTATGAAGAGAATTGTGAATGTGAAGGAAGCGAGGGAGTTGTGTCAGGATCGTGGTAAGTGGCGCTTCATTGTCTCTGCCTATCCCTGTGTGAAAAGGCGTGACAATTTTTAACGAGACACGTGGTGCATTAGTTAGCACATCAGTTCGTTAATGCGTTAAAGGCTGGGTTCGATTCCCGGTCGGAGCAAAGATTTGTTTTAGAGTTTTTATTTAAATTAAATATTACAAATATTTGTTGTTTCGGGTCTGGTGCCCAATTAGCCAATTCGGGGTAGTACTAACACTTACAAATACAAAGACCGTGAAGTGACTTGGTCGCATTTCGGAATTAGCTTGTAAAGTTGCCGCTTCCAACTAGGCCTACTTACAGTGGCCTACTTACATTCAACTCTAGTAGCAATAATGAACCGTACTTCAGCTTAACACCAACATTATGCGTAACATCATAATGTCGAGCCTCAATAAAAATGAAATCCTTATTATTAGAAAGGAGTTGAATCCAATAAGAAAATTCTAATTGGTGGTTTACAGTTTTAGTGATTTTTAATTTTTAATTTTAATAGGCGACCGTGGTGTAGTGGCAGTGCAATGGCTACGTAAGCCAAGTGCCACGGGTTTGAAACCTCTTACCGGTACCAATGTATTTTAATATAAGTATGTACCAAAGTACTTTGGTTGTCCTGTTTCTATGATACAATCACTTTATCTATATCTATGTACTTTGGTTGTCTTGTCGTGATTCTATGATACGATCTGCTAATCCCAGAGGCGTGACAATTTGATTGATGACAATTGATAAATTTTTATATTCTAAGCTAAACTTAAAGTGGGAAGCTTACTTAAAAATATCATAAAGGATCAATCTTATTTCTAAACTTTTAATTTATAACACTAACAAATCTTTTTATGTGATCCTATCATCCTATTTTTTATAACCAAAAAAATTGTCATAAAATTCCAAATCTTTGAATTAATTGATCATTTTACACTTTACGAAAATCCTCACTAATCACTTTGGGAGATGACAATAAAACCTACCTTACAGTTTGCCGGTTTTTACTCCTTTTAATTCATTTGTCTAATTTAGTCCCTGTTACACTAGTTCATTTGATCCCAGCTATGGGTTTTATTATACTCATATAAATATTTAACGCATAATGTCAATAGTCAATACATTTTACTCATTTTGTTAGAACCACCATAAAAATCGGCATAAAAAATCGGCATAATAAATAAATATGTTTTTTATGATAAAAAATTATAATACTTTAAATGGTTTCATAATATTCACTATTTAAAAAAGGTGTACGACGATAAATTAATACTGAAGTTAATTTGTTTCAATTATTAGGCCGCTAAACTAAAATGGGACTGGGCATGTCATCTCTGCTGCACATGTTCTGCATTATGGGCAAAGTGCACTACTAAGGGGATGCCAGATTGCAAAATTCGATTGCGTAATGAGATAGACTCCTACAATAGTTTGTGATGAAAGATCGCAAAGAGTTTTGAGCTATAAAAAAAGAAAGGGAAGCCTTTACCCAGCAGGTAGGACCATATAAGGGGCTAATAAAAACAATTTAATTATTCATTTTTAAAATACTTAAATTTAATATAATTTAGAATAAGAACGCGTCCAAAGTAGTCTGTGAATTCATTACATGAATTAATTCTCCACGTGGATCAAAATTAAAAAGTGAAATAGGTTATCAGAGATTTTTATAACCCGACTCAGTGTCATGAGCCCTTAATCGTTTTATAGTTTTATTAGTGTAGATGACCATCGTATCGCTGTCGTATTATTTTCTTTCCCTTTTTATAATGTCTTAAGGCTGGTGAGAGAGGGAGATGTAATTTAGCGGATCTGCAGCTTTAAGGATCGGTTTGTTTGCTGCGCCAGTAAAATGTTCTTTAAAGAATCAACTTAAAAATATATTTTATCCTAACTGTATGCACCCAAGGTTAGACTGAAAAAACAGCGCAGCATTTACCAAACACAGTTAAGCGTCAATATTAAATCAACAAAAATTGTTACAAAGAAAGACAAATAACGCCGATTTCTATGAAACAAAGGTACAACTCCCTTGGTACCTTTGACAACCACAATTCTCTTCATATAGGTCATATTTATTTTTATCTTTAAACAATAATAAAAAATAAAAAAATTAAACTAATCCAAGTCTTGAACATCGGCCTACTTTAAAGTCCTCTTGCTTCTCATCAGGCAAGACCGAGGTCAGATCTCGCGTCTAATAAAAAAAAGGTAGTGTGACGGAGCCACAACTCTTTATCAGCCTTCTTCTGTAAACCTTTGTTATTTTCTTATTTCTTAGAAATCCATCTAAAAGTCGCATCAAAGCAACCGCGTTATAAAATCTCCAAGCTTTTTAATTGAGCCGTGTCCATAAAACGGTTGTCGTCGTGGGATAAAATTGAAGTTTTAATTAGACTTCGGCGCGGGGGCTAAATAAACTTAAATTGTACATAGTAAAGGCGACCGATTGCCGACTCCAAACCATGTATTAATAAAACTCTAATAATTCTTAGAATTGATGTCGCCTTTGATTTTATTGCATTATTTTTTCTTTTTAAAATGGAATGAGATTTGAGTTTAAATTGCTATTATGACTTCTTATATAAATATAAATATTTAAAGTGGTAAGCAGATAGTTAGTGGCCATTTGCTCTAGGACAGCATAGTGGATGCGTCTCTTACCTTAAATTATATAACGGTGGGAGTCGCCTCCATTCATGGACCACACTCTAAGTAAAAAAACAAAATACTCATCTTTTAATTTTCAGCATATTTAAAAGTCTTACCTTAGTTAATAAGTGGGCGTGATAGGAGGTATTATTTATTAAGAGACGGTTGTCTAATAAGATTATGGCCATGTAAATGGAAATTATACGCTTGAAATTACAAAATCTTATTTATTTTACATTATCAATGGAATTGTGCCGAATTTTTATAAGTTCGCACTAACATTTATCATTTCAACACATTTATTCTTTTTATCTTTATTCTATTTTTTTTTTCAAAGAATTGTCCAGCCTCGAAGCAGAGGAACTACCACTTCCCGACTTACTATTCGACTCACCTACCTGACTTACCTTAATTACATAAATATATTTATATTTATATAAATAATTTATATTAAAAAAAAAACAGAGAACAATAATATATTAGAAAAATCTTGTTAGATATTTTTGAATTAGAATCTAAACCCTTTATTTTAACTTGTTGTTTGTATGTTTAGTAGTTAAAAAGTTAAGTCTTTTAAAGTTATTTAAAATATGAATAAACATTTAGTTGGAAGGGTAAGTACCTTAAATTTTTACCTAATTTAGACGCTTATAATTAATTTTATAATAAATATTTATTGCACAGTAATAACCACAATACAGTGGGCTAGCATAATGCTGAAAAGCATTCTCCACCAGAAACCTTTAGGAAAGAGGCAGCTACAAAGGTGCTTTAATATCAATCAATTAAACTGTCACGCCGACAGGACATATTTTTCGACAGGGATAGAGCAACGATACGGCACTTGCCACGATCCTGACACAACTCCCTCGCTTCCCTCACATTCATAATTCTCTTTATACAAGCTCTACCTACGGTTATGGGCACTAGGCAACCATAACAAGATAATAAACAAGATAGGTGCTTTAATATATATTTTTTTCATTTTGACATGACTTTATGACAGCATCTCGCCTGATGTTAGGCTTAATTGCAGTCCAAGAATGGAGGTAACTGCTACTGTATGTAACAGTCACTTCCACTATGCCGGCCTAGTTGGAACCGGCAACTTAAAAGCTGATCCCGAAACGTGACCAAGTCACTTCACAGTCTGTATAATTGTAAGTGGTGGTACTACCCCGGATCGGCAGACTGGGTACCACTGACTACCACTCTATAACAACCAGACCCGGAGCAAATAAATGCCTCTTTTTTTTTAACAATTATATTAGTGAAAATCAAATTATTAAATATATATTACAAATAAAAGCTATGAAACAAATATTTGCTCCGACCGGGAATCGAACTCGAGACTTCCGCGTATCAGACTAGTATGCTACCACTACGCCACGCGTGTAATATCTCAATGCAACCCTAAACTTCACAACATAATAGGAATTGTAAAACATTTTTATTCGATATAAATATCATAATTTTCCGCCGTAGTATCTCCACTCCTTAACGGCATTTCCGATATCCACGTTTCCTTCCTTCACCTGAACAAATTGCACCTAAGTCAGGGGGTGCAGAGCTCCTTAATGGGCACCTGACACGCTATTTACTGACCGGTCGCATTGTAAGTCTTGGACCCAATCCAGGGTAAAGATTGCCTAGATACTTTCAGTTAAAAATAATAAAAAGGTACAATAGAAGAATTTTACAATATATTATGCAATAATGTATGTGTATGTATAGTCGGGGAACGAGTTAAATGAATTCGGGGGCTGAGGTGCGGTGGGGCGTGAAACGACCACCACCCGTATCTTAGTGGCCGCTTTTAGTGACGCTCATAGTTTGGCGATGTCATTTAATATCGATAAAAACGTGTCCATAATTTCTTTGTTTGATTATTCAAAAATTAGTGAGTTAATTGAATAAAAGAGAGTCGTCATCCGTAGTCAGGCTAGAATCATTATTAGAAACGTGATTAACATGTGTGAAAAAGAAAAAAAAACATGCAGTCACTATTCTCAAAATTAAATTAATATATAATTCATTAAAAATTGTTGCTGTCTAATGTTTATACTTCAATTTAATACACATTTATAATTTTTAATTACTAAATCTATTTGCGTTTTAAGGAAAGTGTGTGTTTATCGTTATCGACATTTTGCGTTTTCTTCACTATTCATAATAGACACGTGACCATGACGTCACAACTACATTCCTACCGTGTTCATTTAGCTCGTTCCCTTACTATATTTGTTAGTGAGTAGTTAAATAAATATACCTAGCATTATGATTGATTTGATTTTCTTTTATGATTTATGATTGTTTCCTCAAGAAAGCTGGGTTGCCTAGTGCCCATAACCGCATGAAGAGGATGTGAGGGAAGCGAGGGAGTTATATCAGGATCGTGTCAAGAGGCCCTCGATTGCCTCGATTGTGTTCTTTTTATTATTTGCACCTAAATAAATATAACATTTCTCTCTTGCCCCCTAGGTGGAATGACTAAGCCATCGTAGAATCTGAGGATCAGCAAGTGCATGCATGTTGTCCATCTAGGTATGGTAAACATGCATACCTACCCACCTATTAAATTGTGCATATGGCGCGTCACAGGAAACGCCTTTCGTACCACACAGGTTCTGTTTCGCTCCACATCCGGGTATTATAATCTTCCGGCGTACATTTGCCAACACTGACTTGACAAATGGCTTTAAACAGGGCAAAAAGAGGTAGACAGTTTTATTGGAAGAGAAAATTATTGAGAGCAGTAAATGGAAATACAATAAGAATAAATAACAATTTGTTTTTCTTTTTGCAGGTAAATAATAACAACAAAAAATAATCCCTAATTAAATTTAAATTATATAAAACTAAAAAAGTTATTAACAGTTGCTAATGCGCTTAGATCGTGACGTCACACGACGACATGTCTTCATCATAATCATCATCATCAGCCAGAAGACGTCCACTGCTAAACGTAGGCCTCTCCCTTAGAACCCCATTCGGAACAACATGCCAGTTGCATCTACGTTATTCGTGACTTTTACTATGTTGTCAGTCCACCCAGTCCACGCCTGGTGCACATCGGTCTGCCGCAATCGGGGATAGAACTTATTGGCTATAGCTTAACGTGTGGCTGCTCCGACTGATCCCTAAGCTACATATTACATTTTTTTAATAGCGAGCGAGCCACTATACTATCTTTTTATCGTGCCGTTCTTTCAACTGCTGGGTTCACGTCATGGTTACCGATACCACATGCATGCTAAACTTTGCAGTTTTTTTATCAATCAATCAATCAATCAATTTGTCACGCCCTTTTCCCAAAGGGATAGGCATATACAATAGATCGCTACTTGTGTTTCGCCTAGCCATCAGCGCTCAAGGACCTTAGACAGGAAAGAAACAATTATGTCGCGCCATTATAAAAACCGAATACTAACACAAAATTAATTAAAAAGTAACTTATAAATAAAAAACAAATGTAAAAGAAACTTATAAAGCACAATGACAAAGCTTTTCTTGCTGTCATGGCTGTAGGCTAAAGATTCGCTTGTCAAGTTGTATTAAAAAAACATTAAAAGGATGTCTTCGCACACCTTCGTGACAGAAAAAAAGGTCTACTTAATTTTGCATGAAATAACTTTATGGCGGTCGTGGTCTAGTGGTTTATAAAATGATTTAACGCGACTAAGTCACTTCACGGTCTCTATCTTGTAAGTAGTTGTACTACCTACCCTGGATCGGCAGACTGGGCACTACTGTCTACCACTCTTAGACCTAAAGCAAAAGACTCATTTTATCTATCTTACATTTAATCTATCTCATTAATAAATGTTACATAGTATAAGTTAAATAACTGTGAACTACTCACAGTTATTAAACTTTAAGTAGCAGTTACCTCCATTCTTGGACAACATCAAGCGGGGTCACAATAATAAAAAAAGTATTTTCTTAGATTTTGCGCGAACATTGATTAATGAATTAAACAAAATTGTAAAATCTAAACCAAAATAAACGCGATAGTAAGCCGCATAAAACTAGTTTAATAAAAAAAAAAGCTTCGAAACAAATCTTTGCTCCGACCGAAAATAAAACCCAGGATTTTACACGTAACAAACTAGTGTTGTAACCAATGCGCCACTCCTGTCGAGTCGCATTGTTAGCTGAAACTTCCAAAATTAAATCATAAAGCTTTATGATTAATTATTAACCCTCCTAATTAGTTATTCAATCAATCAATCAAATTGTCACACATTTTTCCACAGGGATAGGCAGAGACAATGGAGCGCCACTTGCCACGATCCACAACTCCTTTGCTTCCTTCACATTTACATTTTTCTTCGTATAAGCTCTACGGTTAAACACTCCTAAAGACCTGAGCCAAATACCTGTCCTCTTTTTCTTTTAATTAGTTATTGTGGTCATATAATACAACATATGGACAAAGTGAAATTAGGAACTTATTCTATAAAACAGAGGTCTACGATCGTTACAAATCCTTTTGACCGCCTCGGCGCCATCTGGAATCAAATTGCAAAAACATGACAGAGCGCTTTTTCGAAATTGTATTTCACCGGCTTTTAATGACAAATTGAAATTTTGATATTCACGTCACAAAAATACCACCAAAACCAATTGGAAAATTTACATTTATTCATACATCAATATATAAAATTTATTTTTTATATTTATTATTTTACTGAGGCTCGACAGATGACAGCACCTCTGTTATATATGGCTGCTGCTACAGTTAACTAACTGCAAATAACAGTCACATCCACTATGCTGGCCTAATTGGAACCGGCAACTCACAAGCTGATCCCAAAACGCGACTAAATTATTTCACGTGTACTTAAGTGTATTTTGGGCTATTTTACGTATACTTACAAATGTAAGTGGTGGTCCATACTTGGTAAATAACAACCAACTGACATTCTTACCTGGGCCGTCTTTAACCTATTGGAGGGTCTATAGTCTATAGGATAATGGGGCCCCCTATGAGCTTGACACAGCGCTATTTTGTTAGAATTAATAAATTGTAGGCAGGAACTAGGGGGCCCTGTCGATCGCGGAGTCCTGGGCAAGAGAGCCAGATTCTTACCATTCTTTAAACACTTCCCACGCATTAAGCTAGGCAAATCGGGTTAATTCGGGTAGTTGTTAAGAAAGATAAGACGGATATTTGGCTGGGGTCTTTAAGAGTGGTAGTCAGGCAGTTGGTCGTACTACCCATTGTCTAACCGGGGTAGTGCCACCACTTATAAGTGCACTCTGTCATGTATCGGGATCAAATTGAAAGTTGACGATCGTAGTAACTAGGCCGGCATAGTAGATGCGACTGCTACTTCCAGTTATTCAACCATAGTAGCCATGTTCTTCATTAATTGACAATACTCCAGTCTAATATCTAATACTATCATATGTCGAGCTGCAATAAAAAATTGTCGAACTTACTCGAAGTAAAGCTAGCTACATAACATAAGAGTTTATGAGTCAAGTCACTACACTACACATTCCAATTCAGTTGTTTAAACTGACAAAGTGACAGTTGATCAATACATTGTCATTGTTATGTCAAATGTCGACATTTATAAAAGAAGTGTTGCGTGAGAGAGTTTCATATGTTACTGTCCAATACACCAACAGACTCGAATTTTATTAGAAAGGATGAAATTGTCCGATTGTCCAGCGATTGGTTTGTTGCGCGTAAAGTACCGGGTTCGATTCCCGGTCGGAAAAAATATTTGTTTCATAGTTTTTATTTGTAATATTTAATAATTATATTAAATATTGCAAATATTTGTTAATAAAAAAAAGAGGCTGATATTTGCTTTGGGTCTGGTAATCAAAGAGTGGTGGTAGGCAGTGGTTCCCAGTCTGCCGATCCTGGGTAGTACCTACAAGTATACAGACCGTGAAGTGATTTAGTCGCGTTTCGGGATCAGCTTGTAAGTTGCCGGTTTCAACTTATAAGGCCGGCATAGTAGATGTGACTGCTACTCATAGTAATTGAATTGTAGTAGCAGTGACATCCATTCATGGACCATCAATAATCAATCTAGATGCTGTCAGTTTTGGAGTCACAATAAAATAAAATGAAATAGAAATATATATTTATTTATTCTTCTGTCCATGTGTATGCGACTAAACTCCTAAACAGATGGATCTATATATAATATTATAATTATCATTTTTGTGTTTAGGTGAGTCTCTGGATGGTTGGGATTCACAATTGGACCCAGTAGGTGGCGCTGCAATCGCTTTTGACGGAACCTTTCGAAGGCTGTGCGGCCATCGTGGTCGCAGGGAGACTAAGGTTTTCACCGTTAGTTGACATATTTATAAAGGTTTCTAAAACTATCCCCAATGCTTTTGTCATTTGAAATATTCAAATTTAAACTAATATAGCTATTTACTATCTCTTAGAAAAATACCAAATAAGTTTTTAAATAGTGAGGACGTACAGGCAATGGAAACGAAGGACGCCTGTCCACCCACTGTGGAGATCGCTAGGGCTATGTCCAACTTATGATTGACAGGCTGCTGATGATGAAAAAAAAACTTGTTTAACAAATTTACTAAGAATATTATTGCATAGAGAATTAGGCATAATGATGTTGTTTGAGCGTCATTTGTGAGCAAATAATTTTATTTCGTTGCAACGTCTGGTAGGAATATTGTCTATGATTTCTGTGTACAAATAAACTTATCTTGCACTTGAGTACTGTCTGCATTTAAAGAATTTATAAAATATTGCTTTGTATTTGAATAAACTTTACATTTTATCTATAACTAGCTGTGCCCGCGACTGCGTCCGCGTGGAATAGTTATCTTGGGAATCATATTAATTTTTTGTTTACTTACCTGCTCAGCTTTATTATAAATTACCTATAGCTGTTACCCGCGACTTATTTTAGACGATTAAATTACGTAACTAATAGAATATATTTTAAAGTAGTTTTAAAAAGAATATATTTTAAAGTACTTCTGCGTAAATTATATTTTTACTAACCTAACCTAACCTTGAAAGAATGAAGATGACACCTACAGGTATTATTTACAACTAAACAAAAAAAGTGTTATTGTGAAAATATTAGAAACAAAATACTATACTTAAAACAAACACTACCTACTATAGAGAAAACTACTACAAAATGAAATTGTATAAAAAAGGATTTTGCACGATGATATTATATCGTAAAAACAAATTAACGCTGCATATAACCGATCAGTAGGGAGCCGACTGCATAGTATGCTTGTCTGTCTATAAATGTCGCGCCCCTCCACTTTTTTAGTTTATTTAAATGTGTGAATGCAAATATTACTAACTATACTATTAAACTTCATCACGTTCGTTCCTCCTTTGTGTCTAACCAGCAACTGAATATTGTTTTATCCATATTTTATA
The DNA here is from genome assembly GCA_905220615.1 of Tinea trinotella. NCBI lineage: Eukaryota > Metazoa > Arthropoda > Insecta > Lepidoptera > Tineidae > Tinea > Tinea trinotella. The sequence goes on along the minus strand of HG992321.1, from coordinate 5,370,701 downwards.
TTTGATCGTATGCGTAAATGCAGTGGAGGGGCGCGTCATTTCGGCTTAGACAGACTATACCTCGTAGAGCTACACCCCTCTCCGCCTCGCCTGCAAGCACCGCCTCTCCTCGCCCGCCAGTTAGCGCTCATCTTGCGACGCGTGTGAATTTTGTTTCAGAGTTATTTTAAAATTGTATTATCTTATAAGATGTTTATTGAAATTAGGTGATGTTAATGACAATTTTGTTCACAGTTAAATACTCTTAATTAATAACACATTTATTTCGATAAAGAATAATATTATTATGTTACAACTCTGACAAATAATTTGTAATAATGCATTAATTTAGACCAAATTTGACTATCATAAAAACGGTTATTGTGAGTTAATCTTAAAAGATAGACATATACGGTCGCGGACATTATTTTAGATAATTTAAAGAGGAATAATTCTTTCATACATATTTTTTGGGTATCTCGAACGGTTTTCGCAGCGCACGCAACGGAAACCCTCAAAGACGAATAATATTCCCCGTTTTTTCCACATTTTCGACTGTTTCTTCGCTTCTATAAGTCGCAACGTAATGTTTTATAGCCTAAAGCCTTCCTCGATAATTGATCTATCCAACATAAAAAGAATTTTTCAATTCGAACCAGTAGTTCCTGAGATTAGCGCGTTTAAACAAACAAACAAACAAACAAACAAACAAACAAACAAACAAACAAACAAACTCTTCCGCTTTATTATATTAGTATAGAAGTATAGATTTTATAATTATGTTTTGCATCCTTAGGTTGATATTCTTGTTACCTATATTAAAAAATATTTTAAATAGAATGCAAATCCCTAACTATATTATCTTACATAATTGTGTAAAGTAGGTAAGAGATACATAGACATTGTAATAGACAAGAGAAACAAGAATATGTAGTTCTACATACCTAGGTACCTTAGGTACCTATAGTATTACACAGCAATTACTTTTATCATTTTCAATAATCTACGTCATATATATATTTTTAAATATTAAACTTCAATCAATTAATCAAACTGTCACGTCTTTTTTCACAGGTAAAGGTAGAGACAACGATCCACACACAACTTTTTCGCTTCTCTCCGATCCACAATTCTTTTCATACACGATCGACATCTTGAGCACCCAGCTTTTGAAGACGTCTCCGAATTGGTCGGAAAAAGTCATCGAAAAAGTCGGGAGGCATGGTTTAACGCACCCATCTACATCAGATTGATAAATTTCTTTCGTCAATCTTCTTCCCCTACCCCGTCAATCTACCTAACTTAATATTAAAAGTATAAAAATATATATTATGTATTAATCTACCATATACTATAAATCGGCACACGTATAGTTGATGATATGACATTATAGTTGAAACGCCGGCCGGCACCAAAGAAAACACCCATACTCATCAAACAGAATGATTGTTGAAAAAGCACCTTTTTGTGTCACAAGATGACACTACTAAATCATTGTCGTCAGTCTTATTCTGTAGCAATTATCTTTTTAATGATGTTGATTAAACCGCACAGGCGTGAGGCGGGTAACGAATCAAAGGATTCGGTGAGAAGAAATAAGATTGAAAAAATATCATTGTCTATAATTTTTTTAAATAATGATATGTTTTACTTCACGTTTGGACTATGAGGAGCATTTTAAATTAAAATATTATTGTATATTTTTCAATACAGATATTTAAACACGATAAAAAGAGATGTAAAACTTTTAATATAATTTATTTATTTCTTACTCTCATGGCAGTATAATGCTTAACATCTTACGGCTGCCCCATTAGCCGTCACTATGCCAAAAACTATTTTGTGTAGTAGTATGTTGGTAAACTATTTTTGTACCTTAAATAGAAAACACTGTACAAAAAAGTACGAAAATAAATCAGAACAAATGCAGTTCTTAAATCTTGTAATGATATCTCCAAACAAATTTTTAAAACACCGATATTTTTAGACATAAAAAACAAAGCCGCAGATCAAAACAATATAACGCGCCAAATCAAATAAGAAATGCATTTTTACCAAACCAAAATAGTTTGTTATTCAATATATGTGAAAGTCAACGTTCGGGGCTTTTAAGACGGCCGGCGACGTACGTGACAAGTTGACACGAGCGTCCGACGTTAGAGACGGTTAATTTAGTACAGGATCGTGTGTGGTAAAACAGCAAATCATGATTATTGTAACAAGAGGGTTACAATGTATTGTAAGAACAATCAAAGGGCATATACTCGTTTATATTGAATATTGCCATTATTGTACGTTACATTTTAATCTATACTTTTACAATTGTCGAAAGATGTGGTTTAAAAGAATATGTACTGACAAGGATTGTCAAGAAATGCTGGGCAGATGAAAAGTATGAGTGAAAGTAGATTGACTAAAGGAATTTCGAAGTAGACTCAGGAGGATGATTTTCGACTAAATCGGAGACATCCTTAAGAAAGCTGGGTTGCCTAGTGCCCATAACCATAGAGTTTGTATGAAGAAAATTGTGGATGTAAGGGAAGCGAGGGAGTTGTGTCAGGATTGTGGCAAGTGCGCTTGATTGTCTCTGCCTATCCCTGTGGGAAATAGGCGTGACAATTTGATTGATGATAGTTACATAAGGTATAAGAGTATTAAGTAGTTAATTTTCAATTTTATTGATGTACTTATATTAAAGTACAATTTCAGCAATTCTACTTTAGATGTACACACGCATCGTTAATTAAATTTTCTCTAAATTCGCCTTACCATGTTATATATAATATTAATATTCTAATTAAGTTTTAAGGAAGCTATATTGTTAATCTATTATTCTTCGTTATAGACAACGTCATAATATAGTATTTTTTACATTCAAGACGAAGACGAAGATAACTTCCACCACAAGGACACACCCTAAAACCCTCACTCTACAATAAATCCTAAATTGCAATCTTTAATAATACTATCGTAACTAGTTATCCGAGCCACAAACAAGGCGGGTCTACCTCTAAGTTTGTGGGAGTACAATGGGAATTGTTCAGAGCGCTGCCGGCGACTAACTGAGAGATCCTGCCTTCAGATGCTATTTGAATTAAATGGCTTTCGGTTTGAACTTACGTACGCAGAAACTTTTGAGGTTATGTAAGAGGAGCTCAGGTACGTATAATGGTTATCTTTTGTTAGTAACATTTGTTCTGTCTAAATATCAAGGTAATATTAATTATAGGCACCATTTTAGGGTCCCGTACAGAGTCATATTGCTGTCACTCACGTGTCCGTATGTCTGTCGTTTGTCACATAGGTTTTACAGCTAAACGGTTAGAGCTATATTCTTCAAATTTTCACAGTTTTCACAGGTTTCATTTTATTTATTACATGTTTTTTTGCGACAATAGAGCCTATGAATCGCAAAAAAAAATTCCCACTCCATGAAGCGACAAATTGTTGTTTAGAGTTTAATGAGTAGATATACCTATTACCTACTGTATTTTTTGATTTTAATAATATTTGTACTTTTCTTAATACGATTTTATAATTATGTTTATCTATACATAGGCTATAACCGTATCTATTATATATATTTTATATTACTATTTATTACCGATTAAATATAACGTTAATTTCACTGTTGTCAATATTCCCAAACACTTGGACGGCATATTGACGGACTAGTCATCTCGGTATTCTTGGGTCATCTCTTGCTTTTCACTTAGGCAAGCCGAAGTCAGTTATCAAGTCTTTTTAAAAAAACGATCCCTTGTACAAAGTACACAAGCCGTCATTAACACTAGAATGTCAGGAAAATAGTATTATACGAATTTAGTTAATCAAATCTCATCTTATCTGTCACGTCCCAATTTCCTCATGATTACGTACGATAGAAGTACTACTTGGAAATGTACGATGTATAGACAGTGAAGTGACTCATTCACGTTTTGGGATTAGCTTGAACTAATTAGGCCTGTATTTAACATCAGGCTTGATATTATATGCCGAGCTACTTAAAAAATAAACGACATCAAGTCAGAACATAGATAATAATTATTACCTATATATGTAATATGTATAATCGTTTGGAAAAAAAGTAAGTTGTATATCTTTTTCAACTCAGGTGAAAGAAAATTCGACCGAAAAGTACAACAGAAGATCTACTATAATTTTTTTTAACGTTAGCTGGATTCAGTTTTTTCAGTCGTCGGCGCTCTAGGACTTTCCCTTGCTTACCATTATGCAAGTTGTATCTATATAAAAAATAAATAAATAAAAGAAATTAGTAATAACTTAAGATCGTGAGACCGCGTTTCGAGTATTAAATCTTCAATCTTCGCGGATGTTTCAGTGGATTAAAAAAATATTAATATAATCATGGATGTATTATATTTTAGCTTATACAAAGGAGGTGACCGCCGGCGCCCGTGTCCCGCTGGCAAAGTGCTCTTTAAACGCTGCATCCCGCTGACTGACACATGGAGTCACCGTAGCTAAACTATACAGTGTGATTTCTTTTGTCTTTACAGTGTCAGTGATTATTCATTTCATGTATATTACTGCTTACTTTATGTTGATTTGTATGTATATTGTATAGGATATACATGCAAATGCAATGAGGCAATCGTGAACTAAGTCCTTTTTTTAGTCTTTGGCACTGTTGGACCATCAAGCAATTCGAGGTCAGATGCCAAGTCATAATAATAATAAAAAATAAATAACAATTGCATCACATATTAAGTTTTTTTCTAAGTTTGTAGTTACATTAAAATTGTAGAACAAATGTAGAGCTAGTAAGAATAAGTATATTTACAGTCAAGGTCAGATGACGCGTTAAAATAATAATTATTATTTTTAGGACAAAATAATCAATCTGTGAAAGAAGTGGTAGGCAGACAGTTGGTGGTCTCCATCTGCCCAGTCTGCTGTGCCGGGATGCTACCACCAATTTTAAATATAAAGACCATATAGTGACTTAGTCATCAATTTGATATTAGTTTTTTTAGTAATAATGGTAGACATTTTTAAACATAAATAACGAATGGAATCAGATTTCTCTGATTATCCCTGTGGAAATTTAGGCTTGAATATTTGTTTATTTTAGTATTTATTAGTAGATTTTTTTAAATTTCAATCAATAAAAAGTCACAAATTAAGTCTTATACGAATCAATTTTTAAAACACACTGTATAAATATAGTTTATTTATCACCGGTTTTGTTAACGTTTTTGTTGATGAAGAAATATCATTGTTTATTGCCGTGGGTCAATTTGTTACGGGTGACATGGGGGGCATATTCGATATTAAATCGATTGTCCTGAGGTTAATTTTTTCCACTATTTTCGGCACCTTTGTTCCTACGTTTTTATAATAGTGTCGTCGGTCTCACAAAAGGTAATTTTTTGTTACCTTATTGTCTAGTTCATATTGAATTTAGCGTTAATGTTGCGAATATAAAGTAGATTGATGTGTCTAAATAGGTGGGCGGTGACAGTTTGTAAGTGTTTAGCGATTTTGACAGAGTCATTTGTTTTTTTTTTGTATTATTTCTGGTATTTTTCAATGTAATGAAGTTCAATTTATGTATGTTACAAAGGTAACTATTCTTAATGTTAATAATCTTATGTATAAGTATTTATTAGGTAATATAAAATCACCCTCAACCTTAGCTGGTAGAGAATGCTTTCAGAATCATGCGTTCTTTATAGCCTATACCACAACGAATGTTCTTAGGAACATTTACAGAGTATTTGAATATACTCTTGTGATATTCACGTGACACAGTTCAGGTAAAACATCTGTATTCAGTCTACCTACCAAATCGGTTACCGAACTAAAAGATTCGATTCTTAGTTACTCATAGAACAATCGACAAGGGAAATGCTTTACCAGGCCACGTGTTCTTTCTATAGGTTTATTTCGGCAAAGCGTGAAAAAGCACCGTAAACACGACGACTAGGAAACCATAAACTAAATTCAGTCGTCGACGCTCTTGGGGTGGTGTTTATTTTACTGTCAGGTTCTGGCATTTTTGTAAGATAATATAGTTAGATTAGACTATTGACAACAACGTCTGCAATTTGAATATATTTCTTCTGACCGACAATCATTGACTTAAGGTCATTACCGTTAAATAACTATCAATAGGAAATACTCTAAAATAGCTAAGATTAAAAAAAAGCTCCGGAAATTGTTTCAAAAACAAAGCGTTCGAGTTTCTCCGCCCAAAAGAAGTTTGGATGCGTATACGCATGAGGTTCCCACGTAACGAGTATGATGACCAAATGTTACAAAATTTGAGGATTCTAGGCTCTCACATACTGATAAAGCCATTCCAACCATACGGACAGGTGCAATGACTTGCAAATTATTACTTAAATATATTTTAGTAGGAGACAAAACTACAACTCCGTGCATCATCTTTACCACACTCAATGCTATCTGAGACTGAGTACTTATGGTCGTAGGAACTGACAAATAGTCGCCATAATTAAAAAAGATACTAAATTTTCTCTGTGAGTAATTCTTTCCTTCCCACAAACGAGAATTACGATCTAATTTTAATTTTTAAAAGTCAAATAATTTGTTTAAAATTAGCAATATTCCTATTTCGACTTGTATCTATCAAGTGTCATCAATGATAAATCTCCTAATTTCCCTTGAAGCATGGTCAGACTAGCTGGGAGCCGGTATTAACGCGATGGGCGGTGTCTTTGGATTGTTGGTCTGGTCGTGACCCTATCCACATTATTGTCTCGCCTTTGCTGCACCTTGCTTATTACAATTAACCTAATTGGATATTTCTCTTGCACTCGACAATACTTATAAAGTTTTATCGATTTTTATTCTTAAGCTTGATTTTGTTTTAAATTTATTAACTAATTTTCGTAATTATTAACTTCGCTTGTTACAGGTCGGTCTTCTAAATCAATCATTTGTCTTATGTCTTTTATTTTATTGCGAATCGACATATGCCAACGGTCCTTTGGTCCTGACTACTGGTCCATTAATAAAGGCGACTGCTACTTACAGTTATTTAAATGTTGCAACAGTTCCCTACTGTCATGGACTGCACTCGAGCTTAACATCAGGCGGGGTGTTGTCATATGACGACAGGCGTGGAGGAACGGTTTAGCGACTGGTTTGTTGCGCGTAAAATCCCGGGTTAGATCCCCGGTCGGAGCAAATATTTGTTTCATAGCTTTTATTTGTAATATTTAATAATATTAAATATTGCAAATATTTGTTAATAATAAAAAAAAGAGATGGATATTTGCTTCGGGTCTGGTTATCAAAGAGTGGTAGGCAGTGGTACCCAGTCTGCCGATCCGGGGTAGTACCACCACTTACAAGTATACAGACCGTGAAGTGATTTGGCCACGTTTCGGGATCAGCTTGTAAGATGCCGGTTCCATCTAGGCCGGCATAGTGGATGTGATTGCTACTCACAGTAATTGAATTGTAGTATTCATTCATGGACCACACTTTGGCTTAACATCAAGCGGGGTGCTGTCATATATCGAGTCACAATAAAAATAAAAATAAACTGTCGAGCCACCATGAAAAGGCATCTTTTTCTACGGCGACATAAGTATATTTGTTTAATATATAAATAATATATAAATGCTACAGCATTGTACATGTTCAAAAGTAATGAATTAATATGAAAATTCATCTTCAATATTGCAATATGAATTTTGGTTCCAGAACAAATGACTAAGGACCACATGTCGCCGTTCCTCTTTTAATTAAAGATTCTCCGATAAAAGTGTGCAATGTAGTTTAAAATGTATAATCTTTAGGTCATCTGCGGGTCAAACTCATCGACCGGTTATTTTAACACTTCGCACCACCTCATAATGATCTTTGTGTATTAAATTAAGTATTGAACTTCAAATTATGTTTATGTCTTCTAATTTATTCATTTGAAACACGTGTAAGTTTGGTTGTCTTGATTTGGGGACTAAAGACCTTAGCCTTACACTTGATTTTGTTCTTTAGATTTAAAACGGAAACCTAACCAAATCCGAAACGATTTTCTGCCAAGAATTAAAACAATAAATACTAATGGTTTCTTTTAACAATATATACTGAGTACCTAGGCCTCAATTCTCTAAATACGTTTTGACCAATAAAAGTAGTTTACCTATTAAGGTTACGAAGATGACAAATAGTGCAAGCTCGCCATTTTGTTGTCATGTATTAAGACAATCGGTGCCCTGAGCAGTATGATTTAAGAAACATATCATATCATAATCAGTGGTCATCTAGATGCTGGCCTGCTTAAAATAATAATTCATTAATAAATTAAATGATCGACAGTCAATCACAGGAAGTATAGTCACGTCAGTCTTCTCGTCTCAATCTACGTTCAATTTTACCGTTTGAAAATTTAAATAAGGAACGAGCACTTACCGGCGGACGTAAAACATTCATTTCTCTAATACATCGTTATCAAGTGCTGCTATTTTTGTACGGGTTGTCGTGTGCCAGGGATTAAATTAAATCAGACTGGTCATTTTGATTACAAATACTTTTGTTCATACCATATAAATGTTAATTTTGTTCATACATAATGTAATTATGACGTGGACTCATCAGTTAATTGTACTACACGATGCATAGATAAATTAGAAGTGTTTATACACGTGTACTTAGGTAGTGGTCAAAGCAGTCGCGAATCAAGCGACTAAAGCCGAGTTCAAATCCCAGTCGCGTTAATTCTTCTATCCAATTTTCATTACTAAATTATAAATCCATTTAGTATCTTGTAACAAATATGTGCATACGTACCTATCTATCGTATAATTAAAAGTTTACATAATTTTCAGGGATTCAGAATTATCAAGAAATTTTCTCACTATTGATCAAATTCTAAATATAATTTATTTAGTTTTTTATCATATAATTAAATTGTATTTATTCTTCTGTGAAGATACAAATAGGGTCCTTAAAGATTATTGTTTTTTTATTCATTTTCTTTTCCATTCCCTCATTCATTCATTTCCTTATTAAAATGTCGTATCTTTTTTAAACCAATTACGCTATTCACTGGCCACGCGGTCAGTACTGTGGTACGCGTGTGCACAATATTTATTTATTTTTCTCAAAATAGATGTTCGCTTCGTCGTTGAGAGCGTCCAAGTTTATAGAGATACCTACATATGTGTAGATGTGTTCGCTGGAATTCGACATTCGGTTTATGTCTTAATGTAGTGATACTATTGGACCACTGTGCACTGTTGCAATTTACCACATGTTAAATTCATACAAACTCATTATGTTATTGAAAATTTTAGGTAATTCCATAAATTTATTAAATTATATAGCGACTAGTATTTTAGATAATATTATTACCTATATATTATTTATCTATTACAATATCAGGTCAGCTTAGTACCTAGTGATTACAGGGCTTTTCAGCGCCTTAAAATCATCAAAAAATATATACCCGATGTTAGGCTGGAATGCGGTTCATAAACTATAGATATTTAATTGCAAGTAGCAGTCGCATCCACTATGCCGGCTTAGTTGGAACGTGCAAGCCAATCCCAAACTAAACAATCCTGGACATATTTTATTTACAATTGACAAGTGGAATGCTTTTCCAGCCCATGTGTTCTCTCCATCCTATGACCTTGCATCTTGGATCCTTAAAGCGATGCGTGAAGAAGCACCTTAGACCAGCATAATGATGGCGACTGAGGTAGCCGGGAACTAACTCGATTTTTACAGTCGTCGTCACTCTTGGACCTCCTCTTGCTTATCATCAGGCGGGTCGAGGTCAAATGTAGTGTCACAATAAAAAAAAACATACCAAATCAACATTACCTACTACTAGACCCCGGCCGCACATTTTACTTAAGTAAAATTTTCCTCTCAAAGCTCCAAACCCACAAAACTGTCAGCGAATCTCATATGAAGCGCGGTTTTATATTTTACGTGGAAATTTCACGCGTTGAGACCACCAGCCATTTTGTTTATGCATATTTTACGCCTTTCATTAGAATATCTATTTTAAGTGCTGTTACATTGTATATACTCGGGTGGCGACAATGCTTATGGGATTGTTATTCTTGTAACTCGATATAATTTGATGTTATATCTTCTTTTTATTTGGGACTAGACTTGCCTGATGATAATGTAAATGTAATGTAATGTAAGAGAGCCGACAACTGAAAAAAAACCTCTCCTCGTCACTATGCTATAGGAATTAAATGGGGAGAACACATGAGCTGATAAAGCATTCTCCTTGTCTATTGTTCGATAAACTATGCAACAAACCTTTTAGTTCACCTGTTCTCCAGACTTGTGCTAATAAGGTTAAAGAGTTAAGAGGTCGGTGGTAGCATCCGCATTGTATCGACCGAATAAACAGTGCTTCGCTAGCCTATCCTATAACCTTGGATCATTCAATGCGTGAAAAAGTAACTCTGGCCGACATATTCACAGTCACTGAGACAGCCGCGATAAATGATTCGGTTATTTCAGTAGTCGGCATTTTAACAATATCCGCTAAATATAAACTAAATAGAAAAGGTGAGTTTAAAAAGTGAGTATAAAGATTGACACCTTAATTCGTTTCTGTTCTTACACGCACGTGACTACAGAATAAACATTACGAACAATATCGTTGCGAGTTTCAAAATACAGTCCCACTACACTTCCGGTGTAATATGTATTTCCGACATGATCCCAAGAAACTGTACCACTACTTAACATTGTACCAATTCGTGTTTAATGAATATACTAGTAAGTATGTTACGTAAATTATGATCGTGTTTGTTTTGCATGTTTTCAGGAATGTAGAAATTATCGCATAATCAATCATTGAAGTTGTCACTATATTTCCCACAGGGATAGGCTGAGACGATGGAGCGCCACTTGCCACGATCCTTATACAACTCCCTCGTGTCCCTCACATCCATAATTCGCTTCAAACAAGCTTTACGGTTATGGGCACTAGGCATTTGGTCGAAACACATCCTCCTGGGTCTGTCTCGTTTAACGCATCCATCCACATCAAATTTATAAATTCATTTCGTCAATCTACTTTTACTTATCCTGTCCATGTGCCCAAATCATTGAAGCATTCTTTTGTCAGTACATCTTCTTTGAAACTATTCACGCTACTATACTACCCATTGCGCTATTCCTTATTCTATCCGCTATATCTATCTATATAGATATCCTTATTTCACATACACTAATGACATGGAGAACAAAATAGGCGACTCGCGTGAGCATTGGTTAATTGCCAGTCCACTACTCGTAAATCTCGGGTTCAATTCCTGTTGGAAACAAAAACGTGTTCTACAGTATGTATTTGTAATATATAATAGATTGAATATTATAAATATTTTTATAAACTGTCATACTCGTATGTTACGCTTCAATTCCCACAGGAACGCAATACTAACCCGATTTTATTGTCTCGCGTTTAAGTTTTATGATCAATATTTGACCACAATTGTTCTATTCTTCTAATAGGAAAAGATAAACACAAAGTTTAGGGATGATATTTAGTTTATTTTATCAAGATAACAAGTATTTAATACAAGCAAGTATTTAAATAAAAATAAAACAAGTTAAAATGTGCAGATAGAAATGCCTAAGTTTATGTAGAAGGCATCGATCGGGTATCTAACGTAGCTCGATGGGTTTTTGATGAGAAAGTACTGAGGCACGGGAGGGGTGACTAATGACTTAAGTTAAGACCTAATGTGATCCCTCAAACAAAGTCCGCATTAGAATTTTAGTTCACACGATGTCTATATGTATTATTTATATATAAAGAAAAGTAATTTGTATAAATAAAGGACATCATTTTAGTTATTATGTACTACTTTTGTAATGTCCAGAGATGAAAAAATATATAAATGGTAGTTTCGATACTTGTGTTGATAAAACTAATAACAATTTTGCTTTTAATTGATGTGCATTAAGTTTGGAAAATAAGTTATGGATTTGTATCATCTGTCAATCACAGACACGCCATATTAAAAGTTCTGCCATAATTATAGTTTGATCATTTTGCACACCTAAACAATGCAAAATAAAGAATATATTTCAATTACATTGTAATCTTCGTACATGAAACTTTTTTAAAATGTATATGCAACTGTTGAAACAATTAAGCCCAAGTCCCCATACAAAATGAATAATGTCCTTTTTGTAAGGTTAACCAATGTGCTGCGTAAAGTTTTATTCAATTGATTATGCCATAATTTATTTATTAATTAACAATGTTTTTAGTATTTTCTTAAATTTTGCGCTAACATTGATTATTGAATTAAACAAATTTTATGCGGCTTACTTTCGCGTTTATTTTGGTTTTGATTTAATATTTGTTTTATTCAATAACAATGTTTTTATTTTATTTTTTAGTACATTCAGAATAACATAATTTCTATGTAAAATATTCTTCCCACTACACTAGATATTACTAAACTTCAAAACTTTTGTTAATTCTGACCTCGACTTGCCTAGCTGTAAGCAGAAGGATGTCCTAGACCGCCGACGACGCAATAAAGCGAATCAGCTCACAGTTTCTAATTATGTATTCTAATGAATGGTTTGTCAAAGAGCCATGGAGCGCAGTATTCTGGGCGTAAAACTTACAGATAAAATCCGTAACACCATACTGCGCTCCAATACACAAATTGCCGATGTAGCTAAAAAGCCGCCAAACTGAAGGGCAGGTCACCGATGCATTATGGGCCAAGTCAACTACTGAGTGGACTCAAGATTGCAGAAAACATCGTGGCAGGCCCAAACGGAGATGGCGAGATGAGATGGACTCCTACAATAGTTCGTGGCGAGAGATCGCCAAATGTCGTGAGTCATGGAAAAAAGAGAGGGAGGCCTTTGCCCAGCAGTGGGACAAATAATGGGCTAATAATTATAAAGAATGTTTTAATATATTATACCTATTCCAATTATGTATTTAAATAGCATAAGTTCAAAATGATATATCTACGGTTCTATAATATTTTTGATTGTATGAATAAATTTGTGAATAATACGGATGTGTCAGGATTGGAAAGTGGCGTCATTGTCTCTACCTATCCCTGTGGAAATAGAGGCATCACAATTAGACCAAATAAATATCGATTTCTACTTCACGGTATAGGTAATATCACTAGAACTCTAAATTCTGGCCGGCATAGTGACGGCGACTAAGGCAGCTGTATACAAACTCAGTCGGCGTCACTCTTGGATCTCCTCTACCTTATCATTAGGCGGGTTGATGTCAGATGTCGTGTCACAATAAAAAAATATTAAAACATAATAGACGTTGAGTACACTTAATTATGATAATATAAAATAAAAGCGGACGTTCTTTTAATTTTGTCAGTTGTCAGCGCTCTTCGACCATCCTCTTCCTTACCATCAGACAAAAAGAGGTCAGAGTCAGATTCCTAATAAAAGAAGTACAAAGACTACAAATCGTGATGTGAAAGTAGCGTGACAAAAACCTAGATTTTTTTACATCCATCTAATGACATTTGGTGACCTTAATTGAAATCTTAATACTCGTTACCCACACAGGGCGTTACCTAATCCATTCCAAGCGTACAGGTATTTTTTAATTTATGATAATTTCGCCCGTTTTTTGTCTACAGACGAAATATTATGAAAACGCTAATATCTTAGTGTCCGCCCACCGTGTGAGACAGATGACGGACGGACAAAGTTTTATATACATATTATTTATATACCTCCCACAGTTTTTTTTTCGGGAAGTTTTCGTAAATTAAAGCCTCTAGTTAGATGTCATACCTTTTGTGTGTAATTATTATCTATGTTTTATTGACAAAATTTTAATTTTACGACTTTATAATTGGCAGTGTCCATTGATTTGTGGTCTGTATTTTTTATATTTATGTAATCAAATTTGCTATTAACTGTAATAAATATGTCATTAAATTTTATTTGACTTTAAATTATAGTTATTTTAAAACAAACAAACAAAGTTTCACTTTTGAAAGTTCTAAGGCGCTCGTGGTGTAGTGGTAGTCTACGCGGTTCATAACTACTTGCCGGTACCGAAATATAATTAATTTGATATAACGTACTTTGGTCTTTCTGTTTCTATGATACAAGCACGTTTAGTAGCTTAGTATAGAAATTAAAAATATAATGATAAAATAGGTAAAACTTTAAAATATGGATAAATAAATATTTTTCAAAATAAGAAAACCCAAATTTACTCTTTTTAACGAGTAATTATTGTTATATTAAACAGTGACAAGGTGTAAGCTCACGACTGTAAAATAAAAGTTGTAAGTGAAAGTTTCCCGTCATAAGTTTTCATTATTTCTTTAAGGACAAATTGGGTGTTGTATCCTCATTCTTACGACAAGTGGAATGCCTTACCAGCCCATATGATCTCCCCATCCTGTAATATTGGATCCTTGAAAATGTAGAAAATGTACCTTTGGCCAGCATAGTGACGGCGGCGACTGAGGCAACAGTATTTTTAGCCGTCGCGTCGGTGCTTTTGGCACACCATGATTCAAGTCTAGATGTCGCGTCTAAAAAAAATGCAAAAGACTTGGTCAGTATACACTTGGCTTGTATCACCGATTTTTAATAGGATTTCTATAACTACTAAAAATAATAAAAAAAGCCTTAAAGGCAATATAAGTGTCCCACCCCCCTGTTCCCGAGAAACTACTTTAATTTCATCCTCAAGTCAATTATAATCTTTTTTCGGAACCCTTTATGGTTTCTTTAATTTAAATAAAGTTTGCCATTGGCGCTATGCTGTCGGCCGTCCCGAGACCTCGTGGACAAAATTCATTGTCTTTTTTCTTATCTGTCTTCCCAGTGTACGTTCACATACTGCTAACTATTTTCTATTTAATTAATTATTAATAAAATTTACTAAAAAAAAAGAAAACTTTACTATAGTCTTGTTTATTAGTTTGTTTTTTATTAGTTTTGTTTGTTTAATATTAAGAATTTAGGTATTAGGTCTAATTTTACCCCATATATTTTTTAATTAAAATTAAACTTTGGAATCTCCTACTGAAATCTTTAAAATCTGTCTTTTAAGTAGGTAATTTTTGTTTAATAGTAATAAATCTAAAAAGTGATTGTAGTGTGTACAATAATGAGATATCTTCCGTTCTGTCTTAAGGGCAAAATGTAGGTTCTTTTTGGTGGCTTATTTATAAGGCTTTGTTTTATGCGTGTGAAAGATTGGAAACCGTCGCGACGCTGTTGTTACGATAAATGACCCGCGGCTATATTATATATATTGGACAATTCGTTCCGTTCAAATTAGTTATGACAGTTTTATAGCTTTGGGACAATGTTATGTTTATACACGATTGTCTTTTCGGGAATAATATACACAGTGTCACTCCACAATCTAGTATATTAAGTGTATATTATAGCTAATCTGGTAAACTTTTCCTTGTTTCAGAAACATTTTAAACAAGAATTAGACCTTGGGGACTAGAAGGAAATGTTTTAATTACATGATTAATGCAAATAAGTCATAACCCTCATATTAACTGTTCATAATGTATCATTTATATACTTACTTAAAATACATAGATACATAAATAAATACATACATACACACCGACAATAAATAGATACTATCTATATTAATAAAATATCAAGGATCAGATCAAAAGAATGTAAATATAAAAGCGCATGCTAATAGGATTTCATGAACAGATTATGCACTGTCTTTTAAAAGAAAAACAGGAGCATATCAGTTAGAAAGTGGTAGGTTATTCCTAAGAGAGTCTTTTAAAGCTGTGACATTAAAAGACTTGGGAGACGTAGGAAGAGTGGCGAGAAAATAGAATTTTAAGTGATTGTGAGCTAAGGTACATTTTTTTGTATTCATCTCGATACTTAGCTACTAAACGTGCTTGTATTGTGAAAAAACGACGACGGTGATTTTGAACCAGGGGCTTTTAGTTTGAGAAACCATTATACGCTAAATATAGTGACAGTGATAATGTGTTAAGGCCCGTTTTAAAATAGATACAATTAATGACAGTTTATGACAGCAAATGTAAACAACCTATTCACAAAGTTGTGCAATTATCAAAAGGACGTGGCCTTGCTTGCACTTCTTTGCATAATTCAAACAATCAATTCGCTCTTAGCATGCAAATGAAACAATGGTGTTGTCGTGTGATCGACGCTCTGACCCTGTAACAGGTGCGCAGAACACAACTACATAGACACTTCATTATATAATAATACTCAGTCATCGAGGCAACAATAAACTAAGATGGTTTTTTTCTATCGTTAGTGCTCTTCGCCCTCTCTTTGGTTACTATCAGACAAGTCGAGGTTAGAAGAACACGATGTCTAGTAATTATTAGGGATATGCTGAGACAATGTGGCGATCCTTCACGATCCTGACACAGTTCTCGCTGACAGACCAGTAAAAATACTCGTCTACCTATATCACTAAATCATATATCAGAAAGTATGTCCTGTCATACAGTTTATCTTAAAACGAGCGACATAAATACAATATGTTTTTTTTTGCAGTTCTCCTTGGAACTTACCTGGTCATGGTCATTATCATGAGCTTTTCCCATCCTTCCACAACCTCGGGTCATTTAAGCGGAACGTGAAAAGCACTTACTGCCGGCATAGCAATGCGACTGCGGAGTCCATAAACTGAGTCGGTGATTTGAGTCGGTGCTTTTATTATCAAGCAGGTCTAAGCCAGCTACCACAATTAAAATCACACAAATCATCTCTTGTGTGAATATGATTGTGGATATTAAGGACGCAATAAAGTTGAGTTAGGATCGTAAGAAGTGGCGCTTTATTCTCTCTGATGCCTAGCTTCGGCTTCGGCATCCACTCGTCTGGTTTGTTGTGTGGCCGTCGCATAGCTAAACAATGCACTCTCTAATGATATGTGGTCTGTGAACAGATGTAATTAAGTGACAATATTATGATATTTACCATAATTGTGATGTTCTTTGTTATTGTTTAATGAGGGCGTTATCTGATTATTGTTGTTTTTGTCAATTTTCGTGTTTCTATTGTGACTATTTGCATTGCAGGAAGTATATATTATTGTTTTTTTTTAATTGTGACTCGACATACAACCACACCCCGCTTGAGTGCGGTCCAAAAATGCAGGTAACCGTTACTTACAGTTAAAAATCTGTAAGTAGCAGTCACCTCCACTATGCCGGCCTAGTTGGAACCGGCAACTTACAAGTTGATCCCGAACCGCGACTTAGTCACTTCACGGTCTGTATACTTGTAAGTGGTGGCGCTACCCTGGATCGGCAGACTGATTACTACTGCCTAACATTCATTTAGATTTAAATCCTATGACCTTGGATCCTTCAAGCGATGCGTGAAGAAGCACCTTTGGCCGGCATAGTGACGGCAACTGAAGCAGCCGTGAATAATTTTGTTTTTTTCAGTTGTCGTCACTTTTGGACCTCTTTTGCTTATCATCAGGCGGGTCGAGATCAGATGTCGTGTCACAATAATAAAAAAAATCAATTAAAATAATTTCTCCAATATATTTTTTATATAAAAAAATTTCGTGTCGCGAAATGTGATTTCGACTTGCCTCATACAGTAAGCAAGAGGTGGTCCAAGAGTGTCGACGTCTGAAATCAGTCGATTCAGCCGTCACTATGAGGAGCTCCAACCCGTGTCAGCTTACGGCTGCTTTAGTCGTCGTCATTGTTTCATGCATCGCTTGTAGCAACTTATTTTCCATTTATTCATAAAATGTTTAAAGTGCACCTACATTACCTTGATCATACGCAACAGTTTTTACTTGGCAACGTCTAAAATACATTAGGTTACATTGAAAACGTATTATTTTTAATAATTTTTAATTGTGGTTACAACACTTTTATGTGTCTTTGGGAACACTTTGCGTATGTAATAATGCATTTATTTGAGAAGACCATTTTAATGTCTTTTTGGAAATGTAATAACTGGGTGTACTACGTGAGCGAAGAACGCGTCAAGATGCGACGCGACATAATGGACTGGTGTCGCCTACTTGTTTTTCGTGTCATAGCATCGTGTAGCGTCGCGTTTGTTGCTCCAGATTACGTTACTTTACAATGAGCATCAGATTTCGTTGCATACTGACGCGATGGAGCCAGACGTAGGACAAGTTAATATGCATTTATATCATTTTAAAATTAGGAAAAATATAATTTATAAGACTGACTTATGAGTATATATATTTGATGTTTTCCATCCCAATCAAAGACATCCTGAAAAAAGCTGGGTTGTCTAGAGTTGATTGTCCATAAAAGTAGAGCTTGTATGAAGAGGATCGTGGCAAGTGGCGCTTCATTGTTTCTGTGTATCATTGTATTAAAAGGCCTGACAATTTGAAAGTTTTACCTGAAAAACGTAAAAACTATATTGAGATTTAAATACTCAATAATACTAATAATATATACTAATAAACTGTAACACTTCTTTTAAATATCAATAAATCAATCAAATTGTCACGCCTCTTTCCCATTGGGATAGACAGAGAAAATGGAGCGCCACTTGCTACGATCCTGACATTAAAAATCACTACCAATAAAAATTCGAACAGACAAAGTGATTGGATAGACCTACCTACCTTTATCCCTTAATGAAAAGTACTTGATGGTGTACGCATAGAACACGTATAGCATACTTCAGCAGGTCATATATCTCGATCAATTTAGATGGCATTAAATCTATCGTGTTCGGCCTCTTAGCAGCTTTTAGCAACTCGAGGAAGTATGCCGCTTTGACCTATATAATAATAAACATATAGGAAATCCGGGGACTTTGAATATTTACATAGGTATTCTGTAAGTGGATCATTGTTTATCCCATTTAATAGTGTTTGTTTTATTTGATAGAATTTAGAATTTTCTTAAATATAGTTATGTCTTATCCATTTTTAATATAATAATAAGAAGATAAGGTGAATTAAAAGAAGATGTAGTTATAAAGACTGAGAAAGTTATGTAGGTTTGAGCACATTGGTTGGTCCTATTAACCATATCACCCTATTCATTTATTTATTTTTTATTTCAGACCCAATTGCACTATGTACAAATGCGGACTCAATGCCGTTAGACATTCCTTGACAGCCAAACCTTTAGGACATTAAGACAGTATGAGTGGTAAGTAGGTGCAATATAATGGTGACAATTTGTAAGAATAAAACAACAAATACATAATAATAAACAGATAAGACATAACATAATAAGATAGTCACCTTATTAACTATAGGTGATATGAGAGGTAAAAATATTAGAATAAAATAATAAAACGGGGACGACCTAAAAAAATCCTTAATCAAAATCAGGAACAAAATAGCAAGGTCGAATAGAATTTGAGATGGAAAGGAGTTATATCAAGTTTAAGGGTGGAAAGTGGTGGTGTGAAGTTTTTTTTTGGAAAAATAAAAACTGAAACTAAAAGATGGTTTTTAACATTTTTCGATTATTATATTTCTTTTCTTATTCATTTCGGATTATTCTAAAGATATTTTTTTTTATTAAACAATTTTCTTATCCAAACTAAAAGTATAACGTAACAAATTAATTATTTAATTAATAATAATGAAGACGTTGTGTCGCAAAAACAATTTCCAGAACAATAGTAAGTAGCACATTTGCATGCCAGTTTCTTCATTTTAATTGATATGCAAATAAGATTTTATTGGGTCCTTTGACATTGGTCTGTTAATTATAAAAATTGTCTTCTTGTCGTTGTAGTATTATTTTATTACGTTTCTAGATTTAATTATACCTCGCTTAAGGCCATACTTCCACGAGCAAGGATTCGATTAGTATTGTCAAACAAATAATATAGATGCAAATTATATAATATGGAGTTTTTTTATTGTGACTCGACAATGACAAATCAAATCAAATCACTTCACGGTCTGTATACTTGTAAGTGGTGGTACTACCCTGGATCGGCAGACTGGGTACCACTGCCTACACCTCTTTGATAACCAGACCCGAAGCAAATATCCATCTCTTCTTTTTTATTAACAAATATTTGCAATATTAAATACTATTAAATTTTACAAATAAAAGCTATGAAACAAATATTTGCTCCGACCGGGGATCGAACCCGGGACTTTACGCGCAACAAACCAGTCGCTAAACCGTTCGTCCACGCCTGTCGTCAAAATATCGTTTATAATATCTTATGTAAATATTATAGTAACTTTAAGTCACTATAATATGGCAGGCAGTGGTGCCCAGTCTACCGATCCGGAGTAGTAACATATTTACAAGTATAAAGATCGTGAAGTCACTTAGACGCGTTTTGGAGTCAGCTTGTAATTTGCCAATTCTACCTAAGCCGGCATAGTGGATGCGACTGCTACTTGCAGCTATTAAATGTAGTAGCATTCATGGACCGCACTCCAGCTTAACATCAGGTACTCGTAGTTATAAGTCAATCAATCAAATTGTCACGCCTTTTTCCCACAGGGATAGGCAGAGACAATGGAGCGCCACTTACCACAATCCTTACACAGCTCCCTTGCTTCCTTCACCCATAAGTCGACCCATGTTAAAAATAATATATACATATACATATGTAAAATTCACAAATGATTTTTTCCTACAGTTACAACGACCAGACATTAAGTTATCGAGTGAACAGCCTACTAATAAAATAGTGCGAGCACAGCATCTACCCAGACCACAATTAAGCTATAAAACGTTATATCTACCCACCGTCATCAAATAATTATACAGAATCCTGAGATAAAACTAAAGGTAGTTGGCAATAAAATTTGCATATAATAAAAACTTGTCATTATAACTCCAAATAGGTCTCACCACATTGTTTATAATATTGTCGTGTACAGTCATATTATCGTGACGATCGAGTCCTTCAATATAATTAAATTATAAGTTCGAAGTCTGTTTTGCTTATTTACCTGCTTATAATGCGGGCATAGCGGCGGCGACTGAGTCAACCGTAAACTATAACCGTCGTCGGCGCTCTTGGACGACCCCTTGCTTAGCATTAGGCAAGTCAGAGTAAGATGTCGCGCCTCAATAAAAAGATAATGAATTATCTTCGTATTTAAGGGCCTAATTCTTGTCAGTAGAGCAATTGATATTCCCTGCCAAATCATTGACTTAATTTAGAATGTAGATCTGATTGGTCGTTGAATGATAGATTACTCTGAATGATCTCTGTGTGGCGTAGACTAAAGTATCTAAACTATATTCTTCTTGCTATATTTCTTGATGAATAATTCTAATTTACTTACATTAATGTATTAAGTATTAAGTCAAATCAATCAATTAAATTGTCACGCCTTTTTCCCACAGGGATAGACAGAGACAATGGAGCGCCACTTACCACGATCCTGACACAACTCCCTCGGTTCCATCACATTCACAATTCTCTTCATACTCGTACAAGCTCTTTATATTATGTATTTTGTTTATATGCATTTTAAGAGTTAGGATATATAAATTATTTCACATATAGTTCAATAATTTATTACATAATAATAAAATCAAAATTAAAATTTTAAAGGAACCCCCGAAACGCCTGGAACCACTTTGGTCATATCATCAGCTTTATAGTAATAAACAACATTAGTCATGGCTCAATAGTTATATCTCTTTAATATCCCTTGGATCCTTATGGTGCATCATCAGATAACTACTCTAGGTCTTCAATTTGATAATGGCCCAGCTAATGGCTCATAGAGAGTAACAATTTTAGTTAAAGCACTATGATATTATCTGTTATTGATTTGCTGATCTGAGAGGATTCATGATCAGATACTCCCGATCTTCAATTTGATAACGGCCCAGCACTACAGCACTAAAGCACTACAGTTCTATCTCTTTTTTTTGCTGATCAATTGATATCAATTTGCTGATCTGAGAGGATTCATAATGGTGCCTCATCAGATACTCTCGGTCTTTAATTTGATAACGGTCCAGTTAATGGCTCATAGTGAGTAACAATTTTAGTTAAAGCACTATAGGTCCATTTCTTGTTGATTTGCTGATCTGAGAGGATCCATGATCAGATTTTTTAGATCCGGAATGTTTTATTTTATCGCTTTTATCACTTTTCTACACTTAGTTTCCTACCTTCAAGACAAATCTAATAAGTCCAAACTTAGTATACCAAAAAAAAGTTTGAACACATCCAGGATTTCGTCTCCTGCCTTCGAGTTCCATCATCAGAGTAGCTCAGTGGTACCAGTTAAAACACACATGTATTTGTATACGTTTTTATTTCCAATGTTAAGTCACAGATTTGTTTAAAAGTAAAGTAAATACCTATAAGGCTGGGAATACAAGTCCGATTTTCCTCTCTGATAGTCCGATCCGATTGTCTGATCAGACAATCGGAAAGCACTCGTGCCATACATTTGTTTGAATACTTAATACACGTCAGATCCGATAGTCGGATCGGATGTCAAAATCGGAAACAACGCCAAGGCGCTTACGATTTTATGGCCGATCCGATTGTCTGAAGGTGCAGTTTTCATACAGAATACAGAAACAAAATAGACGTCCGATTCCTACTTCCGATTTGTAAATAATTTGCTCAGCAATATCGGACGTGTATTCCCGGCCTTATGCGTGTTTAGGACGGCAACCCTTGTACGTCGCTATGCGACGAAGATTGTTATTTTATGTCGAATAAATATGCCATTGTTAAAACACGTAAAAAATGTTATAATTTTTGCCCTAAAATATTCAATCAAGGTAATCGATCTAAACTGCAAACCAACCTCGCCATATGAATATTTTAAGGGAAAAATTATAACATTTTTTACGTGTTTTAACAATGGCATATTTATTTGACATAAAATAACAAACTTCGTCGCATAGCGACGTACAAGGGTTGTCGTTCTAAACAGCGCGTCTAAGATCGCTACCGCAGCTAACAAATCGAGCTGATGACCTTGAAACCCCTGATCAGATCTTCATCAATTGTAGCTAAGAACCATCTCGATCACGTCAGCTTTTAAATGAAACAAACCGCATCGTAATCGGTCCATTCGTTTAGGAGCTACGATGCCACAGACAGACACACAGATACACAGAGCCACAGATACACAGATACACAGACAAGTCAAACTTATAACACCCCTCTTTTTGGGTCGGGGGTTAAAAAGAGTGATAGACAGACACTTGGTGGTCATTTGTCAATTGCTGATCTGTAACTTAGACGCGTTTTGGGATCAAATAAAAAGCTGCTGGTTTCTACGAACCCGGAATTTTTAATGCGACCGCAATTATTTATCTGTAGTAGTAACTTCAGTCATTGGATGCATTCCAACTTAACATCATATTTATGTCAAGCTACAATAAAATAAAAACAATAATTTTATGTAAATTTTAAACCACGTAAAAGATTTAATTATATTTAAACAAAGTAACGACACAGTGAAAGTCACAAATACTGGCATCTTTGAAATGTCATTCCAAGGGGGAGGCCTATGTTTAGGAGTGGACGTCTTCTGAATGATGATGATGAAACAATTAAAAAAGTTGTACGTTCTGTACTTAAATGTACATTTTCACATAGGTACTCGTAATAATATATTTTGTTATCTTGCATTGCGATCTCAAGCCAATCTGTCCACAGACTCAAAGCACATGGCATCCACTCCCCACGCATTACTACATGCCATTGTTTCTGCTTTACAATTTACAACAAGTTACAATTCAGAGACGTTGGATATTAACAACGTTAAAATTTTTATTTAAAATAGAAAAAAAAAAACGTTTGAACCCGATACAAACGTTCTAAAAAACTTCTCTATTATTTTGGACTACATAAATAACAATATACCGAATTTTAGGTTAGAGAGCGATTTATGAATAGATTTGACTACTGCAAGTTGAAATCGCATCTACTTTGCTGACCGAAAAGCGACTAAGTCACTTCACAGTTTGTACACTTTAAAAAGAAAATGACATAAAAACAAAAAATACAAGCTTTAATGCCGACGGGGATATGTAGAGACAATTTAGCGCCAGGATCCTGATACAAAACTCTTGAAAAAGTTATGTTAATTTAGTTACTCGTATTATGTTAAACAAATATAAAAGTTATGTTTAAGGCGATCGTGGTGCAGGGGCATAATGGTTACGTAAGCCGATTGGCACGGGTTCGAAACCACTCACCGGTACCAATGTATCTTTGAAAAAAATAAAAAAAGTTTCGTACATAAGCAATAAGATTTATCCTAATACATTTTATAAATAATATAAAAAAAAATAGAATCAGTACAGCACCTTTTTTCATAATACGAATAATATGTAACTAGTTTCAAGAGGAGATTGCCGCATCCAAAACCAACCTTCTAAAACACCATAGAACATCAAACGACAGAGACACGTAGCAACAAATTAAGAGATCGAGTTCCCGTGTTTTGCATACAAATTGTTTTATGAGATTGTAGAGCATTGTTCGACGTTATCAGTCCGTCAGTAGCGGCTCTAAACAACCATTAGTTCCGTGTTTGACACCATTTTCTATTGTGTCATTAATAATTATATATTATTTAGCTTTGCAGCCCTTTTAATGTTTTCTTGGTGTCTACTTTTACTGTAAATTATTCCGTACACTCAGTGGCCATTTTCTTGCTCGATTGTCTAAATTTAAAAAAGACTAGTAAAAAGAGAGGTGGATATTTGCTTCGGGTCTGGTTATTAAAGAGTGGTAGGCAGTGGTACCCAGTCTGCCGATTAAATAAAAATGCATTATAATTGAATTCCCAGATTTATTTATTCTCTTTTCTCACTTTAATCTTTTTTTACTTTTGAGTAGGCATATATAAAGAAATAAAATCCTCTAAAACGTTGTTGAGTTGAAGGGCTCTTAATTAGTCCGATTGTAGGTAACATGACAAGGTGAACGGGCAATTTCGAACCCAAAACTTTGAGCAACAAATCAAAACAAGAACTTAAAAAACGCTTAACTAAATCATCATTTCTCTTTCCGAAATCGGACTCGCTTTAGATAATTATAGGCTTCTGAGGTGCTCTTTTCACGTAAGTGGTATGGCATTCCGAGGAACTAATCAAGGAGAAAAGGATGGTTATATAGTTTGCCTCGTTCTGTTTTGCAGACGCCATCAAAGCCGTTAATCGGTTAAGGATTTGGACAATGCTTTTGTTCCCTTTTGTGCAAATCAGCGGAGATAAAAAGGTGGATTACGTTATATTAATAAAGTTCTTTTTTGTTGTTATTCGTAAATTTGTCTCTTTTACAATTTTATATGTAATATGAAAATAGATGTTATAATTATTTGGAGATAAAGGTAAAAATTATTCAGATAAAATAATATTAAATGAATAAATAAAATTCAACTAGGTAATTCTTT
The DNA here is from genome assembly GCA_905220615.1 of Tinea trinotella. NCBI lineage: Eukaryota > Metazoa > Arthropoda > Insecta > Lepidoptera > Tineidae > Tinea > Tinea trinotella. The sequence continues at coordinate 5,345,377 of HG992321.1, read as the reverse complement.
GGAAAGTTTTCTGGGAAATCCCCTTATCCAGTGTCACACTTCACAGAAAGTTAGCAGCGACAATATTTTTATTTCTATAACAAAAAACTACCATAGAAACTGGCCAACCAAAGTACATATATCAAATATACATTGATCTGGCTCCTGCACTCACTAGCTCTAAAGATTACTAATCTATATATTTTTTTTATTGTGACACGACATCTGACCTAGACCTGCAATAATAAGCAAGAGTGTTCACGGCTGCCTCAGTCGCCGTCACTAAGCCGGCCACAAAGTGTATATAACTACTTAAAGCACGTATCAAAAAAAAAATGTAATTATAAATAATCAACTTCATACACGTGTATTCTGTTACACGTATCTTAGTCTAGTGCTTAAATTAGCATACCTAACTCGAGAGGCACTTAACACTGAGATAATGGACACGAGTGAAGCATCATCCAAGTGACATTATTTAGATTAAATTGACAACTTCGCACTTCTTTATTACAGTTCATTAAAGTCGGATATCAATGTTTTAAATGTCCTCGGACATAATTATTCTTTTTAAAGGATTTATTATTATATTTCTTTAAAATAATTGTTTTAATCGACCTGTAGATACGACGAATATGTATAGATATCATGAATACATTGACATGGTATAAAGTATTATTTTTAAAAAAGCTTTATATTGAGAAACCAAAAACACGGATATTTAGTGACTGCTACAGGTAAACAACTGTAAGTATCACCAAGTGGCCGGCCTAGTTAAAACTTACACGGTGATCCCGAAACGTCAATACACGGTTCATGTAAATGGTGGTACTACTCGGATCGCCAGATTTAATACCACATATTTGCCAAAATAAGATCATAAATTGTAAAACCAATATGTAGTATATATGTGGGCAATAAATATCTATTTAACTATTTAATTTCAATTTCACGCGGAAATCCATTCGCCAAAAATTAAACCAATATCGTTCCACAACCATCGTTCGTATTCTTCTGATTTATCTCCGTGTGACTTCTAGCTCTTCAGCAAACTCAAATGACTGCTCCGGGAAACCGTTTTGAGTCAATTGAAGACATTAAACGCGAATCGCTACGCGCATTGAAGGCTATTCCGCAAATTGACTTTAACAACTGTTTCGAGGATTGTAAAAAACGTTGGCGCAAGTATATTGTGGCCAAGAGGGGTTACTTTAAGGGGACGAAATAGATTTCAAAGCATAAATAAAGAATTTTAAAATTATAAACAAAGTCTTACTAGTATTTTCTTAGATTTTGCGCAAACATTGATTTATCAATTAAACAAAATTTATGCGGCTTACTATCGCGTTTATTAAATCTAAACCAAAATAAACGCAATAGTAAGCCGCATAAAATTTGTTTAATTTATTAATGTCTTACTATTTATTGCCCACAGTATTACAATGTAACGATCTATCTATTACAAATGACACACCGACTCTTCACACTTAGTATTCTCTTCACGGCGCCAATTAACGCTGGCAGGACAGAATTAGTGGCTCTGATAACACTAACTTGACATGCGGGTATAAACATAAAGTTGATAAAAGTGACATATATAAAACCACACACTTAGTTATACATTCTTTTAATGTCATATGTTTGGAATTAAAACCTAAATAGAAATTGAATTTAATAGAAGTTGCTAGTTTTTCTTACATTTCTATACTAAGCTACTAAACATTCTGGTGTCACAGAAACATGACGACCAAATTAAATAATGGGTTTATTAAAAAAATGAGTGAATATAAGATAATAATTTTTATTTTTCAAAATTTTTTTTTAGGCTAAAGCGCTACTTTTCATGATCCTGACAAAATATGTCTTTCTGTTATTATTTCTTTATTTAACAAAATTCACAGTCTTTTTATTAAAAAACCAATAAAAACCCATAGCACCAAACTTCCTTTATGCCTATATTTTTAACTTAGGTTCCATGTTAGGCATTCTACAAGTAAAAGAGTTCGATGATGTTGATCCTTAAAGTTAATTTTCCACGGCATCAAATCGTATACTTCCAATAGTGGCCTTCTATACACGCGATGAAGACGTGAGGTGTCGTCTAAGGATAAAATACGTGAATTATAAAGTAATACTCTATTTGCATTTAATCAATTTAAACACAATTTATTTCTTGGTGTCTATTAGTCCACTAAGTGAACCACAAGAAATTATCTATAATTTTTAAGTGACGCAGAGATTGATCGAAGAGGTCCTTTGCTTACAATTAGGCTCGTCGAGGTCAGATATCAAATCATATCATATCAAAAATCAATCACATTGTTTTTTGATCTTCCTTCACATCCATTACTCTCTTCATACAGATTTTATGGATACTAGCAATGAGGGCCCCAGTTTTTTAAGAATGTCTCCGTTTTGACATAGAATATTTTTCGATATCAATCTTCTTTATAGTGGATATCCTCTCCAGCATAGTGGAGCACAAATTCTTTTCTTGGACATAAAAGATATCCAATTATTAATCAAAGCCAAACGAAATTTATTTAAGAAAAAAGTTTATTTTTACATTATGCAAAAGGTACTAAAACTAATATTTTTTGATATTATGATTAATGTCTAAGTCTATAATTATTATAAATTTTTATTATATATAGATGTACATTATTCACAATATTGTATTTTGTATTACCTACTTTTAATATAATTACAATTACGCAGATTCGTTATCACTATTTATAATTATCGCCTATAATAATTATTGATCTACCGTCTACAAAGTACAGAAATTACTCTATATTGGTTGCTTGTTCCAGAATAAATAAAAACGCGAAATCATTTAATAAATATGAAGCATTTATTTTAATGTCCTTCTTTGATATAATTTCACCGTAAAATGGCATGAACAAGCCATTTTCACAGCTATCATGCCTTTACCACCTGCCCCCAACGGCTAATAGCAGATGCGGTCACTTTATTGTCCAAAATGAATCTCCGAAAGGGGAAAAAATGGACACAAAAAACCTTACTACTTTTTAAAGGTTTAAAAAATATACAATAACTTTCGTTGACAAGGGAAATGTCGATATTTTTGGATACTATATAAAATATATATTTTATCTAGGGGTAGGTATTGAATTTATTTTTTGTGCTAAATGCTCTAAAATTAATAACTTGTTTAATTATTGTCATTAGGATTTTAAGAAGATATAACTACGTATTTAAACTATTCTAATAGGTACGTATAATATGTTTGCAATATCTACCCGTATTCGAAGAAACTTTTTTTAAGGTTATATTTAGGTTCGTCACAATTTAGGCCATATTATGACGAAACTCCGCCTCGGCAACTGAACTGGCAGCGACTATGCCGGCTTGGTGACAAGGCTATACTTAATATTAAATAAGGCCATGCGTTTTTCTAATAAAGTATAATATTATAAAAATCAAAGAAAGAATAAACTAAATAATTATTATTTAGTTTATTAATTTCTTTTTCGTTAATTGACATTTCTGTAATAAGCTACTAAAGTGCGACAAAAGTTAAAATCAAAGATACATTGGTACCGGTTTTAAACCCGTGCTCTCGGCTAGCGTGACCACTACACCACGGTGGCAGTGGCAGTTCTTATGTTTTCCTTAATAATATTAACGACAACTTCAATTTTAAAAATCAGCATATCGATAGTCAATATAGCCACTTCACTAAAAGTCAGCAGCTGCAAAGTTACGGGCAGTCGTCGTAGCTGACTATCCTTCAAGGATAATTCATTTCCTCAGACAGGCTGCAATACTTCTTGGCAACGGTACCGCACACCCACCAACCGTAACGAAAATCATAAAAAATAACCCTTTCTTAAAAGCAAAGATTATTTATATAACTATCTCGGTATACTTTTATACTGATTCATGTACATAATAAATAAAATTATTTTCATAATATAATCAGCAAAATTCTTCATCCGCCTCTTCTTATTTTAATTAATAAATATTTATAATTGATTTATTTATCGGAGACATCCTCAAGAAAGATAGGTTGCCTGGTGCCCATAACCATAGAGCTTGTATAAAGAGAATTGTGAATGTGAAGGAAGCGGCAAATGGCACTCCTTGTCTCTGCCGTGACAATTTGATTTTGATTTGATATTTAAAAAAGATGAATGTCGATAAGATAGATTTTATAGGGAAAAACTACCAAATGGTCGATAACTAAGCATCTCACTTTTAATTAGATATTAATTGTCATTCATATATATAATGACTTTTAAGTAATTACATCTAATTAGATTAAATATCAATTTTGTGAGGGCATTGTTTAAGAACGCTTCCAAAATATAGAAGCTTCAATATTCAGTTGTAGCATTGAATAAAGACAAAGAGGCGAGGCTTACCGAGACACAAATGAATAAATGCAGAAAGTTCTTGCTTTTACCGACAATTTTTGACCCATGTGACGTATTTATCATTTATTTTTTTAATTGTTGTTTCTAACGAGTAAATTTAACCTATTAGTGACGGTTAATAGCATTAGTTTAGTTCGCCGAATTAAAATTGTGGATGTGAAAGAAGCGAGCGAGTTATGACAGGATCGTGGAAAGTGGCGATTTGTTGAATATACCTGTGGGAATTCAGGCGTGTCAATTATTTTTGATACATTTACTCATTTTCGTTATATATTAACCATAATAAGTAAACGTTGTACCAATTACCATGGAGTATCAGAAGACTTACCTATATCAAAAATATATTGCTTGTTACCAACACAAGGTCTGCCCTTTTTTAACCGACAACCTTTTTTTATTTACTATAAAGTGACATTTCCTATACAAGTCCTATACTAAGAATATATTAAGAAAACATACAATTATTCAATGTAAAAATTAAAATGTACTAATTACACCTCTATTCTGGTAATACTAAAAACCTATACTAAAAATTAAACTAAGTATATTTTTGTATTATTAAATTCACTATTTACAAATTTATTATTCTGTTCTAAAGGGGCGAATAAGATTTGGGACGAAACAATGTATGTCTTTAAGACTCAAGTGAATTAATGCCGGCCCATTTACAAGGGTGTAAGATATGACGTGGTATAGATCACTCACCTTGTAATAAATAAATAAATAACCTAAGAAAAATTACACCGTAAAGCGAATGTAACCGGAGGCGCTTCACCATCGATGGAATAGGGTGGATATGATTTTATTGATGCAACTTAAATTATTGTAATTATTTTATTTACATTTCTTTACTAAGCTGCTAAAGTGCATGTATAATAAAAACAGGACAACCAAAGTACATTATATCGAAGATACATTGGTACCGGCAAGTGGTTTTGAACCCGTGCTCGCGGTTTGCGTAACAATACTACGGTCGCCTTGATTAAAAACAAATTTAAATATTGTTTTTATTCATCTAAGTGTGTTTAATTAGTACCTTAAATTTTTATTTTTAATATTTTATATTATACTCGTGCGTGATGCTTGGCAGTTGGCGATCATTTACCCAATATGTCAATGCAGGCTAGAAGCACGATTTCAAGACTGTATCAAGACATGAAGTGACTTAGTTGCGTTTTGGGATCACCCGATTGAAAGTTGCCAAATTTAACTAGGCCAGCATAGTGGATACGATTGCTACTTGCGGTTATTTACCTGAAGTAGGAGTCACCTCCATTGTTAGACCGCACTCTAGCTTACCATCAGGCGGGTCAATTTTATATGTCTACCCACATAATAAATTAAATTGTTGAAATGAGTCAAAAAATATTTAAAAACAGCAGAAGACCTCTGTGTAATAGTTTGTATAAGTGAAGCTCCGCTCTCCACTATCCTGCCTATCCTTGTTTTACCTCATAAAGGCGTTAAAGTCTTGATAGAAGTCTTGGTTGATTGATAGAAAATTCCCTAATTATTATCATTTTAATCTATTAAACGACCTACTACTGCTGTGCTCAGGTTTCGTCAATCCTTCCATATCTCATGCTTTTTCGCAAGCTATCTCCTTTATGTTTTTTATGTCCACTAATATTTTTACCTACTGGTTACCCCATAAATTAACATTGATGATTGACATACCTCTCAATGTGAATTTGGGACGAATTATTTGGTCCAATTAAAACAAAATATATTTTTTATCAATCGTATTGCAATTTATTTCTTACTAAGTAACAATTTATCGTCATATCCATGTTCAGAATGAGCAAAGGCGCTTACCCCAGAGGGAGCGACGCTACGGATGATTTAGAAACCCCGCGGGACGAACGCGACGCGACCTGATATTAATATTGTGACTGACTACACAGTATAAACAAATTTTCCAAATAAAAGTCATAAATAACGTATTAGAGACCAAAAAAACAAATATAAATAAAGAACTTAAGTTATTGTTACAAAACTAGTTAAAATCAAACTTGTAATTTTCATTTTAAAACTTTATAATTATATTAAGTTTATTTAATTAAATAAACTTTTAATTCAAAAAAATTAAACTATCAATAAGTACTTTTAATTTTTCTGTTTTTAGCAAGAATTTAATTCATCTGTAATCCCATATACTACATTTACGAAATCGTCCTATGAGCGTCCTCCTCGGTGTGTCGCCTCAAATGGAGTCGGTAAATTGGTTCCGAAATTTCAAATTCAAATTTGGAATCCCATGTGAACCCCGCGGCGTTACACCCGTGGTCCTTTTAACAGTGTAATTGGTCCTTTGACACTGACATTTGGTGTTTATTAATAGAACGCTTTGATGTGGCTTGATTGGTTAATATCGATTTAATCATTCCGTACCTACCTTATAATTATTAACGTTCATAGCCTATTTGATTTTAAATTGATACTTTTGTTTGCAAATCATCCATAGAGATTATCTAGTTTAAAATCGCCTGTTTCCTAGACTAAATTTTGAACATGAAAGCACCCCGCCTGATGTTAAGCTGAAGTGCGATCCATGAATGGAAACGACTGCTACTAAAGTTAAATACCTATAGGTAGTAGTCGCATATACTACTTATGCCGGCCTAGTTGAAACCACCAACCAACAAGTTGATCTTAAAACGTGACTAAATCACTGTCTTTTTACTTGTAAGCGGTGGTACTACCCCGTATCGGCGGACTCGGCACCACTCTTTGCCAACCAAACTTTCTTTTTGTAATAAATATTTTTTATATTAAATCTGGTTATTAAATATTACAAATAGATACTTGCTCTGACCGGGAAACGAACCCAAAATAATTAGTCGCGTGTAAAGCGACAGACCCCGGGTTTGATCCCAGTTTGCAATTAACGAAGTGATTTTTTTCTAACCAATTTCATTAATAATTTATACAGTAATAATGCTAGCAATAAAAATATTAAAATATGCCAAAAGGGAATGAAAAATATTAATCCCAAAATTAAAATAATTTTACTTGCAATCTGAATATAATAATACTTTAAACAACGTTTAATGTATTCAAAAGTACCTAAATCTTAAAACCCGCGGCTATGACATTTTAGTTAAGTACGACAATATGTTAATGATTATAGTCCGTTTATTAATATCAAACCACTGTAACTAAGTATAAATCGTTAGTAAATTCTCAGAAATTTCAGAATTTAATCTACCTTATACAAGGTATAAAATTCCAATATTTTTTAATATTATAATTTTCTTTATTGTTACTGATAAAAGCTGATATGAAATTTGAGAGTTACTTTAAGCTAAGCCTAATTTATGAAAATAAACATTAGACATTGTCTCATATTTGGAAGAGTAGTGATAGGTTCCAACTAGGCCGACATAATGGGTAAACAATTATTCATAGATCACGCTCCAGCTTAACACCTGCTTTAGCCATCTCACCAACAACCTCATTCGTTAATCACATAAAACAAAATCTAAATAACTTATTGAAGTAACCGTTCTTCAGTGTAATAGCTACCGACTTATGATTATTATGAACCATCACCAGTTTTTGGAAGTCAATCTTTATATACACAAATTACTGTATTTAGACGTTTAGGCTGTTTAGAAAGTATTTCTTAGGAATTTTCCCTTAGGGGTTTAAATGACGACACGGACCTTTTAAAATGTTATCTATAGGTTTGTACATATATTAAGATAAAACAATTATAACGTAATTGCTAGGTTGGAACCGCACCACTCAAGCTGATCCCGAAGTGCATCTGAGTCACTTTAACACTTAAAAGTAGTGCTTGGCAGATTACCACTGTCTGCTTAAACTCTAGTATAGACCCTAAAATAATATGTTTTAGAAATTTAGTCAATTAAGGAAACATGATTGTATAGATTTTAATAAAAATCTATTTACAAAAACTTTTTACTGCAAAAACATATCTACTCTCATTTTCACGGTATGACATTTCGCGGGTTCTTTACTTTACTATACCTAGAAATATTATACGTCTTTATATAAAATAAAATAATAGTACCTACTACCTATTTCTCCTGATGATAAAGAAATTATTTTTATCATCCATATAGTTTAATGTAACATTCTCAATTATGCTCATATTTTAAGGCAAAAAAATATTTATTTAAATTGTTTAAGTAAAAAATGTATTTTAACACGACTATAGGAAAAACTAAAATAATCAACTAAAAATACCTTAAAAAGTACTCAAAAACAAAAAAAAGAAATGAGTTAGGTAGGAAACTAGAACTGTAGAAAACAGGAAAAAATCACTTCAAATAAAAACCTGGACGGTATCGACGGCATTCATTAAAAGTTTGAATGTTTTTCCCGAAAGCACCTACCTAAATTACTCGAGTCGAAATCTACCATTTCCCTGTTATTTAAAACATAGCCTATTATTTCCCTGGGGAAGAAGACGGTCGCAAAATTTAATATTTACCGGTCTCCGAATATTAGATAATTAGATCAGGAGACCTGATTTGGCGTCGGAAGGCACGCTAAATTAATATCAATGTTCTCTTTGTTTCGATAAGCTATGATTTAGTGATGTGGAAAATAAATAAATGTCGATGAAACTTTTAAATTCAAAATAAAGTTATGCCTACATTTAGTATATAATATATAATTTAAATACATCATTATTTAAATTTTGGTTAGGCTACATGCCTAACCAAAAACAATATTTAACATTGAAAATTGGATATAAAATCACCAATTGGTTCGATCTCAGCTGATGTGCACGCGTTATTATAAGTTGCTAACATTGGAATGTACCAGGAAATAGTTAGCAAACTAATACTGAGTTACTTTTTACTCACGTTTAGCAGGGTAACTATACGATAACTATACGAATATTTATACTATTCTAATTGACTTCAGCGATTGCGAGATATTAGCTGAGACAACTTATTGGCTGCGGGACTGACAGCATTTTGTATTAAACTAGTTATAGTTGCGTCTTTTCTGAAGTTGCATTAATTAATACAAGTACTGTCGTTTTGGTAAGTTTCTCGCACAAAGTTCTAAAGCTTTCTAGCTATAAAGAAAGATACTAGATATAAATTAAACTGTAAAGTATGAAATTAATATAATTCAAAAACAAAAACAAAAAACAGTAAGTAATTAAATAATATTTCACTAAACAAAGTTTGCACAAAAAATAATTTCGTTATTATAGTCGATATCGATACATAATAAGTTCAACCCTTTAGACAAGTAAAATGAAGACAAATGCCGGTATCGCTCGACGTTAGGGTTCGAGGTTCGATCACAAGACAAGACATGACAAACATTCTACGACACGCATAATTTTATTACGTAACTTTTGCAATTTTGGAACGTAAATATAAATCGTTGTTATTAAGATATAATATAACTTGATTTAATTAAAGCTTGGAAATCTAATCTACACGATTTTAATTATAATGAACTCATTGTATGGCCTTATTCTATGATATTGTTATTTGCCGGCATAGTGCCTGCGTCTGAGGCAATACTGACGTCCCCTTGCTTACTACCAGGCAAGTCAAAATCCATTAACAATTTGATCCGTCTCAATAAAAAATAATAATGAATTAGATTTACAGAGACACATAGTTGAGTTGCGGGATCAGCTTAAAAGTTGCGAGCGGATGCAAATGATACCATAAAACAAAATGTTGTGTCAACATAAAGTGACAAGTATCAAGTATTTAATGTGTAAGTACCTATCTCACCAACTATGACTATGATTTCCAACTATGAAGTTACCATTTTCTAAAATGTATTTATATATTTTTAAATTACACTATATGAGCTGGGCTGCTATTAGGAATTAGCCTATTATAGTAGAGTTTGTATTAAAATAATTGTAAATGTGAGGAAAGCGAGGGAGTTGTGGCAGGTTCGTAGCAAGGGCGCTCCATTTTCTCTGCCTATCCCTGCGGGGAAACGGCGTGACAATTTAATTGATTGATTGACTATATTAGATAGGTATCTAACTTATCCCAGCTATATATCCTTCTCTATAAGCTTTAAGCATAAACTCTATTAACATTAGTAATTTACAACTCCTTCAATATAAAATAACTAGTATTTACCTTATATATAAGTAGTGGAAACATAAGATTTCCAACAGAAATTACCCAAAAGATTGTTCCTCAATTACATCGGTAAATATAATTACCAATATTCCTGAATTACAACTCTTGCAATTTTACAATAGGTAGTTGATGGATTAATGAGTTGAAATTTTTGCCTCGAAATGGCAGATCATAATTTTACCATAAAACTTGAACATGCGACGCTGTTCTTAAATCTGCAGCACGTTTATTGGACAAAATTATTGCTATTTTTCAAATGACATACAAAAAAATCTATAAGTCAAAGGCATGACGATAGGTTGATGTAGGTAACCGGCAGTTATTAGCCTTTGGTGCGAGTGTCCAGTCAAAATGACATTCATTATTTTTTAAGAACCTCATAAAACATTATTACGACCCATAGGGTATATTTACTTACTGTTTATTCCCAATTATTGGCTGTAACTACCTCTTCGATTCCTCTCGATAATTATAGGTGTACGGGCGCGTCCAAACATTCTCGTAATATAAATTACTGCGGGCTGTCTTCTGTCGCGTCGGAGACACACTGTCGTAAAAATATAATAATTAGCACGTTGAATGAAAATTAATTATAACTCACAAATAAGACTTGAGCCAATTGTTGTAATCATTGCTTTTTAAATGAAAGCAGTAAAAATATATTTATAGTTTTAAATATAAGTCAAGATATGAAAAAGCAGCTTCAGCAATTAACACAAGGGTATTTAAATCTTTTAAATATCTCAGAGTTTATACATATAAAAGAGAATAAATATATCCAATATGGTAAACCCTTAAAAGTATAGAATTTTCTTAGATTTTGCGCGAACATTGAATAAATAATCAAACAAATTTTATTCGGTTTACTAGTGTCTCTCCATGACGACGATGGCTGCAAAGCTTTTGAAACGTCTGAAGAAAATTATACAATCATTACCCAAAAATAAACGCGATAGTAAGCTGCATAACGTTTGTTTAATTCAGTTCAGTATAGTTTTTTTAAATAATAAATAAAAGTAAATGACCTACAATCACATAGCTACATAATCAATAAAAATAACTGTAGAAAAAAATCTAAAAAACATCGATACAAATTCCATAGGAACCCAGCTATATGATTAAGATCAATGACAATTACACAGAGAAACAATAAAAATAATAGCTTTGACATTACATTGTGACCGCAACATGCTCGCAGTAGAAACGTGACTGACTATACTTATGTTTGCCTATATTAACAGTTCGTCACACAATTTCAATGTCACACAATACACGTAAAAGATTACTTGCCAATAATTGAATCTTATTGTTAATGAAAAAAAAAGAAAATGTTTTGATTCAAAAGAATAATCAATCAATTAAATTGTCACGCGCCACGATCTTGACACTTCCCTCGTTTCCCTTACATCCACAATGCCTTTTATACAAGCTCTAAGGTTATGGGCACTAGGCAACCTAGCTTTCTTGAGGATGTCTCTGATTTGGTTGGAAGAAACCCAAAAGAACACAGTTTATTACTATCTTTTACTACCTACCACAATACAACCTTTTTATAATGCCAGCCATTCGTTGTCCACTGTTGGACATACGTCTCCTCCAAGCAATTCTACATTGACTGGCATCCAGCGGTTTTCTGCTACCTTAAGCTGCGTTTATTTTTTTTATTGTGACTCGACTTATTATGACTGCACCCGCCTGATGTTAAGCTGGAGTGCGGTCAATGGAGGTAACTGCTACAATAGTAAAACTATGAGTAGTAGTCACATCCACTATGCTGGCCTAGTTGAAACCGGCAACTTACAAGCTGATCCCGAAACGCGGCTAAGTCACTTCACGGTCTTAATACTTGTAAGTGGTGGTACTAACCCGGACCGGCAGACAAGGTACCACTGCCTACCACTCTTTGATAACCAGACCCAAAGCAAATATCCGCCTATTGATATAACAATATTTGCTGGGACCGGGAATCAACCCCGGGACTTCACGCGCAACAAACTAATCGCTAACCGTTCTGCTACGCCTGTCGTCAAAAATATAATAAAGATGCTAAACGCAATAAAGATTTAATACAATAAAGATGCGTTTAATTATAATGAAGAAATAGAATGATATACATATTTTTGCATTAATTATTATTTAAATGACAGCTTATCTAATTGCATTTTCTCAGTCCCATTAGGAACCTTATTAGTATGTAAAATGCAAGCTGACCCCTGATTTGACGTATAATTATAATTCCTATTGACCATTCTATTCACACGCCCATACCATGAAGCAGGAACACGTAAAAACAATAAAAATAATTGCAGCAACAATTATTAGGATCAACTATCCGACACAAGTTCATTGCTTTTGTTGTTTTTGTAATTCAATATCCCCCCTATTATTATGGCAGAAAAAGATATTCTTTCCACTTTAGATAGTATCTATAGACAAACATTCAGCTATCTTAGATTGCAGATATGGAATGTATAAAACCCGTGTGATACTTATACCTATGATACAGAGAAACAAGAATATTTACGGAAGTAGATATAGATACTTATTATGTATTATTTATAGGTGCACAATTAGTAGCTTAGTATAGAAATGTATAATACAAAAAAATCAAGAAATTTAATTGTTCCAAAGAAAATTGTGTTTTAGTTACGCGATTTAATTATTATAACGCGATTTACGCGATTTAATTCATAATTAGTATAAATTGGCCGGCATAGTAACAGCGGCTGAGGCAGCCGAGAATAAACTCGGCTTTCTCAGTCGTCGTCACTCTTGGACCTCCTCTTGCTTATCATCAGGCGGGACGAGGTCAGATGATTTTGTATCTTATATGTATATCTTGTCGTATTTTATATTCTATTGTAACCATAGAGCTTGTATGAAGAGATTTGTGAATGTGAAGGAAGTGAGGGAGTTGTGTCAGGATCGTGTCAAGTAGCGCCACTATTGTTTCTGACTATCCCTGTGGAAAAAAGGCGTCCCAATTAGATTTGTATCTTCACGTTTTAGCTGCGTTATGCGTTAAGATCCGTTTAATTATATTGTAAGTATGAAAGAAAAACTAGAATTTCACCCAAAATTTTACTGTAACTGTAATCTAAAGAAAGTATAGACAATAATAAAGTAAAATAAAAATAAAACATTTCTTTAAAAAACATAAACAGCAGGTTAATAATAATATATAAGTACACAATGATCTGTCGTAATGATACCCTTTCAGGATATTTACTGTCAGTTTCCTGTCAAAAATATATAAATGCTTACTAAGCTACTAAAGTGCTTGTACCATAGAATCAGGACAACTAAAGTACACAAGTGGTTTTAAACCCGTGCTCTCGGTGCTCTCGGTAACCATTGCACTGCCACTACACCACCATCGTCTTAAATTATTATTCATTAATAAGTTCGTTATTCTCGTAACATCGACACCCTCTAACCACTGGATTATAAAAAGACGTAAGGTCTAGTAATGAGAAATAAAACATGATTTTCATAATATTTCTCACTAAGAGTCATAAACTCGTATAATCCAAGTAGTGAGTGTAATAAACATAGGCGCACACCTGTAAATCCTAACACAACCTCCATGCACCCGCTCATTAGGGCGCGAGCCACGTGATTGTCATTTGAACCACGCCCACTAATGCCGAGATAGAGAAAATTACGTCCACAATTTAAACCGGCATTCGAATGAGCTTTTTCTATCTCTACGTATGCTCTAAAATTGTTTTCAAACGTGTTATTATGTTTTTGAATTGTCATTTTTTGAGGTCATTGTCTCGCCACCTTGGGCAAATATCAAACTTATTCACCTACGGGTATTACTGTCAGATTTGGTCGAATTACTTCTATTCGACGTCAATTATTATAGCGGGTACAATTTAAATTTGAATGAATATTTAAAACAAAACTATCTTAATCATAAGGTTGCATTTGCCTTGAACGGGTTTGTAATGGAAAAGTGTCCCCATTTGTCGCAAGAGAAGGCGTGTCGAACCACTAACATACTACTGTGTGTCGTAAGAAAAGTACTTAGAGCAATTTGGTCGAATGCCATTAGAGGAGGTTTGTCCGTCCGTGTGTCAGTATATGTCATTATGCAGCTCACGGACCGTGAATATAAAATCGTTGTTGTGTAATAGAGGTGGTAATGGTACAACATCTTTGTTCTTTTGTCTTCGTTTCGGAGGTTGTTTTTGAACGTCCGTTGCGTTGTCATTCTTAATTTGTATACCTACGTGAATGCTGATGGTGAAATGTAGAACAGATTCATTATTTTTGGTGAAATCGTTGGCTAAAAATAAACGAACAAATCTCTATTGTCAATGTACCTAATAGTGGAATGGAAACCAATGATATTATATACAATATGGATATTACCTAGACAGTGAAGTCAATCCAATTGTTGTGGTTTGATTTAGCTATGTGAGAAAGCTATCTATTTCTGTGTCATTGGTTTCGTATTAGCTAACGTATTACTGTTACCTATAAGTTTAAGTAATAATACGCCCATAAGTCAGTATGTACCCATATGTCACAGCAGAACAAAAGGACATCATTCATTTTGGGCTTCTTTGTACTAGTTTGGTAATGTCCAATGATGAAAAAATACAATATATAAATGGTAGTTTTGATACTTGTGTTCATAAAACTAACAACAATTTTGCTTTTAATTGCTGTGCAATTGAGTTATTTGGAAAATAAGATATGGATTTTGTGTCGTCTGTCAATCACGGAGACACGTTATAGCTTTGAACTGTCATAATTATAGTTTGATCATTTTGCACACCTAAACTATGCATAATAAAGGATATATTTCAATTACATTGTAATCTTCGTCCATCAAACTATTTTAAATTCAATATGCAACTGTTAATACAATTAAGCCCAAGTCCCCATATAAAATAAATGATGTCCTTTGAACGCCTTGCAGTATGGAATAGAAGTAATTCGTCTTTATTTTAATATCATTGAGTAGAAACGGATTTCTGGTAAAAGGCAACAATTTTTATTATAAGGCCATAACCTTATAATAAAAATATGTGTCTTTATGTTCAATGCCTTCACTGGAATAAATTGGTCGTAGAAAATTGCTCTGACATTTTCGTTATTGCCCCGAGAGTTACGCCTCTTTGCGACATGCTCATTCTTGGCACGGCTTGCGTAATACTAAATTGTCACTTTGATGAAATAAAAAAATATCTATCAATCTCAGCATTTGAGTAATCATGACGAATGTCTTTTCATTATTATCGCATTGCTTAACGCATTCGTCAAAATTACTAGTGAATTGGAGGTCTTCATTTAAGAAAAAAGAAGAAGCTCGTGATTGCATTCCAAATGTTACAAAGACAGCAACTCATTGACAAATGGCCAGTCTACGTTATGAAAGGGGCACCCAAAATGTGTGTTGGCTATTCGCTCTAATAAACAAAGAATGTAATTTTTCTTACACACATCGACATGAATACAAAAGCGGGCATCTATCTTATTTAAGTGAAGGTTTGTAGCGCTGCTGTGTGCGGCGACTTAATGAGTGACATTCAAAATATTTATAACGAATTATTTTATAATATATACATACATACATTTATCTTAGTTGTTACCTATCATTTGAAATGACCAAAGTTCTAAATATATTTTGTTCTTTTCTATTCTTTATTATATTATTTTATGTTTTATTGGCACTCTTGGATCTCTCCAAGAGTGCCAATAAAAATTCCTTGCTTATTAAACATAATAAGCTAGGAAACATAAAAAACATAACATAAAAAAAGGAAAAATGAAATGTATTTTAATATTTTTATCACTTTGTTATTTTAGGGCACAAGTGTTATTGTAATTTAGTTCTTTGTACAAAATATCAAAGCAATTTTGAAATACTGAAAGGGTAAAGTTTAAGAGATCAGTGTTATTGTCGTTCTTACTTAAATAATTTTATTTCAACAACAAAATATGGAATTTTCTGAGATTTTGCTTGAAGATTGATTAATGAATTAAACGAATTTTATGGGTATAATTTTCACCCCTTATTATAACCTATTAAATATAAAAAGCACGATTAATTTTTTTCCCCTGTGGCTCTACATGATATTACCCCGTCTGATGTTAAGTTGAAGGCGACTGCTACTGCAGTTAATTTACCTAAAAGTAGCAGTTAAATCTAATACGCCGACCTAGTAACTGGCAACCATCAAACTGATCTTTAACGCGACTAAGTCACTTGAAAGTGGTGATACTACCTTGGATCAGCAAAATATAAGTTCTTACCTAATCTATTTGTAAGTAAAATCGTTCTCACAATATACCTACAAATGTATAAGTTTTCCTATATGCACACACACACGCAAACCTCATGTTCGCCCGAGGGTGTAAGCACGTGTAGCTGATTGATGCGTTTATAATTATTGCACACGCTTTTTACTCGCTCGTTGCATCAAGAAAATATCATTTGCATGGTATAAACGCTTAATGTTGAGAACGTGAGGTTTGCCTCCTTGCCGTTAACCGATACATTTACATCATTTAGGTGATATTTTGTGATAGGTTTTGCATGGTGAGGATTTTATTATATAAAAGCCATTTATAGACAAAATACTACATAATGGTTTCTTATCATTTAGAAAGGTTCTCTTTGTCTTTTAAGCGAAGCGTAAAAAACCTCTAGTAACAATGACTGTTGTAACCGTAAATTAAGCCGTTTTTTTAAGTCATCGGCGCTCATCACGGACTTGGAAGTGGTGGTACTACTCCGGGTCGGCAGACTGGGTACCATTGTCTACCACTCATGTTTCTATGATATAAGCACTTTAGTAGCTTCATAAAGAAATGGAAATAAAATAAATATACCTATGACGTACATGAATTAAACAAATTATTTGCAGCTTATTAACGCGTTCCGACTCTTTCGAGAGCTTTACAGCCATCGTGGTCACAGATAGAAAAATAAACGTGATAAAAAACCGCAAAAATTCATCAATCAATGTTCGCGCAAATCTAAAAAAAATATGTGTCGTAAATTCTATGTGTTGTACAATCCTAAATCATAGTTAATACTAGGGATGTTACGGAGCTTCGTAATCGTAACGGTATCCGTTATAAAAAGTTTCGGATAGGGGCTAAGCCTAAATGAAACATGATATGACAGGCTTTTACTCTTAAACTTCCTTCAAAATCTAATATCCGTAACTATCGGATGTTTCGAAATTATTACATGTCCGTAACCGTATCTGAAACTGGTATAATATTATTCTAAAGAGTGGTAGGCAGTGTTACCCAGTCTGCCGATCCGGGGTAGTACCACCACTTACAAGTATACAGACCGTGAAGTGATTTGGTCGCATTTCAGGATCACCTTGTAAGTTGCCGGTTTCAACTAGGCTGGCATAGTGGATGGACTACACTCCAGCTTAACATCAAGCGGGGTGCTGTCATATGTCGAGTCTCAATTTTAAAAAAATATCCATATCGATAACATCCCTAGTACGTTTGCAATATTCACGAAGTGCGGTGTGAACGCAATAGGGGTAAGTGCGAACAGCTACTGCATCGTAGTGGCGTGTAAATATGCTAACTGTTCGATTATTCATAAGGACAGCCGACGCGTGGTCGCCGCTAGCTATGCAACTATGGTGTTCGGAGTTTGTTTTGTTTCAACCTTAAATTACTTGAGAAGTTAAAATTACTTTAAATAATAATAAATCTTATGTTAAAAAGTTATTTATGTTTAAAATAACTTTTTAACATCCGTAATACGCGCACAGGTAGGGGGAAGCATCCGCATTCTGTCGACCGAATCGGCAGTCAATTCTTTGTAGAACAATCGACAAGTGGAATGCTTTGTCAGCCCATGTTTGATCCATATTTGACAGCACCCTGCCTGATGTTAAGCTGGAACGCGGTCCATGAATGCTGGCGGCTGCTACTACAGTTCAATACCTAACTGTAGCAGTCACATCCACCATGCCGGCCGCTACGCAACTTACAAGTTGATCTCGAAACGCGACTAAGTCACTTTGCGGTCTGTACACTTGTAAGTGGTGGGTCTGGATCTGAGCATCATGTTAACTACTGCGCTGCTCAATTTTGTCTGACTGGACTGATGGTAAGCTGCAGTAAATGTCAATGGGATCCGATTAAGAAAATTTTCAACTGTTTAAAATAAATAATTTAAATAAATAAATGAATATTGAAATTTTAAGTAGATTGACGAGCTCAATGCTATCACGCATATTACAGGCATCCTCTACAGCCACAGCCGAGGCTAAATGTGATTTGACATTGGACTCTACATAAATTTAGTTTTTTATTCAATCAATCAATCGTCACGCATTTATTCCACAGGGATAGGCAAAGACAATGAAGTGCAACCTGCCACTTTCCCGAACCAACCCTCTCCCTTCCCTGACATTCATATATATAAATATATGTATATATACACAAGCACAGTACTTAATCAACATGAAAAGAAATAACGTAGCCATTTAGTTCTTTAAAGCCTCTTATTATTGTTGAAGCTTCCACGAATCAACGTATTTCAATTTTTGATAATATATGACCCCGAATTTCGCTAAAGATCGTTTCTTAAATAACGAAAGTGTCAATTCTTCTTGGTTATATTGTATTCAAGTGTACTGACTCAGCGATATGCAATTTCTCATGATTCCAACAGTCATTGACCGCCATTCAGTGTCAAGAACACGTCATCGACTCCGCCTGTCAAAACTAATCGAACATTTGACAATATTTTTAATAACCTAACATGAAACGTAATGGAATAGCTGTAATAATCTAACAGCATTAACGTTACTTCAATTCATTTTATTACGTAACCGCCTACTCTGATGAAATTTAGAAAATAACTTTCAATGTTTTATTTAAAAAAAAAATACATAAGGTATTTATTTCGTTAAATAATATTACCTATCTTTACCGATATTTAAAGACTCCAGTATTTCTTATCTGCTAGTGTACTATTTTATACTTTTATCTATTGTTTCCAAGGTATCTTCTTCCATTTATACGCAAATATCAATAGTTGTATATAACACCACACTTTTGCCATCAAAATAGTTCTTATTTTTATTTGAGACACCAGTAGACACACAGAACAAATAAAATATAATAAATTATTATAAACATCTACCGAACGCTTTGTATTTTAAACACTTTATTTTTATTTAACACACATCGGCCGCTTTTGATCGCGGTGATTTGACACTGTAGTAAAGTTTGACATCAGCGTGCGTATCAGAAAAATCTCCATTAACGACAGGCGCGGAAAAAAAGAAATTTGATCACAAAAGGTAACCGAATCGTTAATACTACGAAGGTGTCTGCTACTAATGGGTAACCGACAATCTAAGTTAGGAAAAGCAATAGAGTGGACCTTACACTGGCTTCACATATAGATACTAAATATTGTAGATAGATAGATATATGTTGTGTACACTAATAAATCTATTTTTTATCTAAATATGCCCAATGTGCGCTCAAAAGCATCCATGGTTAGCTGTAAGAGAATGCCTATTGGCATTAAGCTCGCCAATGTACTGCAAAATTTAGTAATATTATTATTACTGACCGTTCTTTTCTCTTTGACCTCAATGATCATGATTTTAGGCTTTTCCATAGACTTCATCGGTATCTGAGTGTGGTCTAATCTAGTCAACCCAAATCGCCTCGCATTTCTACCTTGTTCTATATGGTCCTGAGAACACGGACAAAAAAATCAATATAATTACAGCTTATTGGAACTTTAGTTATTCAGATTGCTTTTTAAAATTAAATTTAAATGTGCAAAAATTATAAAGAATAAATCCAAATGAGTTTCATATTATTAAAATGAAAATAAATAATTTAAATTCAAAACAAAAATATTTAATTTAACCCAACTCTATAGTTTCTTTATTCAGTTAGGCAAAAGAGACGATCGGCACTTTGTTGGTGCCCTAATGAACTTCCAAATGGAAGCCGTAAGCTGGGGCCATATCAATGCCAATCAAATTTTTATTTATGAAACATATCAAAAGATGTTAATGGTCGCCCCGGTAGCTTTCATGCGGAGTGCTGGGAAATGGCCAGTCACCAAAAGGATTGTGAACGTAACACTCTTAGTAATCATTTATTGAATTGTTGAATATATTAACTGAGTATTTAAAAGTATTACCTTTTTTTAAGACTTGATATCTAACCTCTATTTGCCTGATAGATGAAGTCCAAGAGCAAGATCGTCACCATTGTAAAGTAAAATGGGGTAACTATGAATTAGACATTAACTATCGCATACTATCGCGTTTATTGATAAATATAACGCGATAGTAAGCCGCATACAACTTATCTAATCTAAGAAAAATTTATGGAGTAACTATAATAAATGTTGAGTATCACCATTTTAAATGCGGTAGACAGACAGTTGGTCATTTGCCCAATCGGACCATCCGGGGTAGCACCACCACTTTTAATGGCACAGACTCGCTTTTCGTGATCTGCTTGAAATTTGACGATTATAATTAGTTTGGAAAGTGATGCGACTGCTACTTGCAGTTATTTACTAATTAGTAGTCGCTTTCATTCATGAATAGCACGCCAGCTTCACTATATGTCAAACCATATTGAAAAATATATTATTATGTTATTTTTGTTTCTCGCAATGAATTGCCATTTCTTCTGAAATTAAATTCAATTGTGATTCTTAATTAGGGGTGGTAGTATCTGCTAATGATCCAGGACTTTTCAATATCCCAACGATACTTATGTTAATTTATATAAAAGCTACTGCTTTATATTTCTTTTGTCGCGCATTGAATATATAGGTATGGAGAAGGACTTTTATTTATGTGGCTAGAGAGTAAATCAGCTATTAAAGCGACCGTGGTCTAGTAGCAGTGCAATGGTTACACAAACCGAGAGCACGGGTTCGAAACCACCCACCGGTACCAATGTATCTTTTATATATTATGTACTTTGATTGTCCTATTTCTATGATACAAGAGCATTTTAGTAGCTTCGTATAGAAATGTAAATAAAATATAAATAAATAATAATAATTAGGCAACAAATTTATTGTGGAAGAATAGCATTAACCAGCATATCTAAGGCGACTGAGGCAACCGTAAACTGAGTTTTTTAGTCATCGGCCCTCTTGGTCCTCCCCTTGCTTACCATCGAGGTCGAGATCAGAAGTCGACTTACAATAAAAAGAAACATATAAACCGTCAGTAGATGTCAGTTTTTAAAAAGAAAACAATGGAACGGAAGCAATTTTAGTTAGCTGCTTTCACCCCGTAGCGCATCCATCATTTTATTATCAGGTAGAGTTACGATATACCGTAGATATCAATATTGTTCATAAATCCAATTTATAACAACTTTAAAAAGAATCATCTTATATTAGCATGATTATTGAAAACAAATAAAATTCAACAATATTGAATCCACGCCTTGTTGATTCCACACGTAAGGAAGAGACAACAGAACTTCTAAATTTACGATTCTGTCACAATTCTCTTGCTTTCTTCTCGTTAATATAAATTTGAATAATGTTATTATATTTATTATTTATTACTTATAAAAGGACTCCGTCTCCACCCGGGCTTAACTCTGGCGAGTGGCGGACAAAGCTTGGCGATGACTGGCTGATTCTGTCGGTTGCTTTGACGATGATGTATGTTCCACTGCCGCATCAGTAATGAGACGTATGGGTCCTGAAGAGACGCGACGTGACGTGGGCAAAGGGTCGCTATCTATACGAACCACGGTCAGTATGTACTTAACGTAGGCACCGTGGGCGTCGATAATTTATTCGCATTTTACTTACGAGAATATCTATATCTATAATAGGATATTTCTATATTTATTATAAATATAGATTAAATGTTTCTAACATTTAAATAAAATTTAGGTAAGTTATATGCGTTTGTTTAAATAATTTATATTTAACCACAAAATTGACATAAAAGATTTATGAATTAAAGTTTTAGAATAAAATGGAGACGAACCAAAAGACATATGCCTAAACAAATCGAGGACAATCAATCAGTCGATCAAATTGTCACGCCTTTTTCCCTCAGGGATAGGCAGAGACAATGGAGCGCCACTTGCCACGGTCCTGACACAACTCCCTCGCTTCCTTTACATCCACAATTCTCTTCATTCAAGCTCTATGGACATTTTTTATAAAAACGTAAATCCGCAGTTTCCATTACTATAGAGTAGGGAATCAAAAACGTTGTCTCATGATCGTGAAAAGTGAAAATCTATATTAGGCATACTACTAGGCCGAATTTACATTCGACTGCTGTTTGCAATTATCTTACTGTATTATTTGTCGTCTTCATCCGCTAACAGGATGCTGTTAGCGAATTAAGTACATCTTAAATATTATTTAATACAAGTTTATATTGAAGTTAAGACCACCCCCAGCCTAATTCTATGATATCGTAGTCGATACAAATCTCCTTTAGTAATTGTGCTTTAATTTCGTCTCAGATCATTAGACCGCTCCTACAGCCATTTGTCATGAACACCATTAGCGGGACGTCTCCTCGCTCGCTTCCTTGACCAAGCAGTAGCCAACTAACTACTGATTAAAAACATCAATAGAACATTCCGGAACATCAATTTGAAGTAAATTTATTACTTTGAATTAATTGATTCCTTCTACATTGATTGGCAATTATATGTTTTATTATTTTGTTAATTGCTCATCGATCATTACCTACTTATTACTCAATAATGCATAAATTGAAAATCGTTTTGTAAAATCTAACCCTCAGCTTTTAAATGAGACCTTACACTAAGCTATACACAATATTTGCTTGCATGAATTCACTTACCATTATCATAACTCTGTCTAAGACAGCTCCATTAATCGTAACAAAATTAAATCTTTAAGTAAAGTATATCCCTCGCAGGATCTCCATTTGCTACATCGCTGACGTCATCGCTATCACTCGAAGCACACCAAACTCTGTTGAATAGTGAAAAAGACATTATTCCAAATTTGAAGTGCAATTTATCAAGACTGATCCGCTCCTTTGAAAATAGAATGTTATGACATGATGATATATATCAGATCGTGACGTGGACTTTTGAAAATGGAACTATTTTTTAAACCATTTTTATGGGGGAATGTGGTGACAATAAGATCGCAGGGGTTAATTGTCACGTGACATTGAAATGTACAAAGAACTGATGACTAATGATAGGGCACGAATGTCATCAGTTTGACTTATTTATTTTGTAGGCCCCGGGATGTGGACGTTTCGTTGTATTCAAATTTCGAGTACAATTTGATTGACGATGTCTCCTTTCCGTTTGCCTCGAGTGATTTTTTACCGCGCATGACATGCAATTTTCTTATTCCAAGATATTTTTAAGAATACCTACACGTATTTTACTTTATGGATTTACAATAACAATTATTTCTTATAAGTAATTGAATATTTAATTGCGTAATTGTTTAAATCGTTAAACTTTACTATTGTATGATTATTTTTGTAATCTGCTCAAAGGAACCCGACATCAAAGAACATGACGTTCTAATAGGCATAGTGACGCGCGACACGACCTTCGTAAGGCGCGAGAATTATTGCATATGAAAAAGTTTTACATGTGATTTGTATTATCCTTAACCGTATAGATTCTAAAATAAAAAAAGTGACATAATATACTTTAGACAGCGATAAACTAAATATTCAGAACTATTTTGCTCGTTAGGCGACAGACACCGGGTTCCATACTTGGTTGCAGTAAACGGGCGATTTTTGTTTGTGAGAGAATTTCTGTATTCCATGTAGACATTTCAGCGTAGGTAAGAGGTAGATCCTTCATGAGGCGACTTAGGAGACAATGAATGTAAAGAGTGAAAGTAGGCCAACAAAGTGCACACGTAAAAAATATTACCAATTTTTATTACTAATTTATAACTTTATATCTACTATTGTAATTGGCCAGTAATAGTCGCATTTACCCACTTAAGGTATGAAATATGAACCTAGGTAAAATATAATCTTTATCACATATTCAATACGCTAACGTTCGAAAATAACGTTGACTAATCTAAAATTGTAAAGTAAAAATACAAATGTTAATTTCCTGGCAACAAGCGATCGAGGGACAACAATTTGCGGTCACCGCTTGATTACAAACAAAACCCTCCTCAAAATATCAAAATGGCATTAAAATAAAAGTCAGCCTTACTAAATAGAAATAAAGTTTAAATTCAACTTGATTTTTTATTGGGATTTATGTCCCTCAAAAACAATTCGTTTAGACGAAATTCGTCACGTACACAGACATCTGTCGCCTGATGTAATCGAATCGAACGACGATCGATTTAGTCGACATTGAGACGATCATTGCATAATTCGATACGATGACAATTCGAAATGCCCGATGTGGTTATAGGATTGTTTGGGGCATCATTATTCGTAATAACAATCACCAATCGACGAAATTGGATTTCGTATTTTGTGTTGTTATTTTTAACCTTTTTTTCAACGACATTTTTTTAGCGTAATTGGACGCGCTTGTGACTTTTGAATCATAAATTTCCAGATATTCTCACGGCTTAATATCTTAATCGTGATTCAGATGGCGTAAATAAGGAAAAACCGAATTGTAAAATATATGTTTAGGTACACAGGTTAGTATAGTTTAACTTGTAATCAATTTAATTGTTCCCCTAATCCGTTTCCTTATAAATAACTGTATTTTACCACATCTATACTTAGCTACTAAACGCACTTGTAACATAGAAACAGGACGACTAATGTACATATATCAAAGAGAAAAAATGGTGCTTTCGAGATGTGGCGCTTTAGACTAGAGACAATAGGGCTTGGATAGCCAACAGAATAAAGTGGTGTAGCCAGACCGACCTTATTTATGGAGTTTTTTTTTTTTTTTTTTATTGTGACTCGACATATGACAGCACCCCGCTTGATGTTAAGCCAAAGTGTGGTCCATGAATGAATGTCACTGCTACTACAATTCAGTAACTGTGAGTAGCAATCACATCCACTATGCCGGCCTAGATGGAACCGGCAACTTACAAGCTGATCCCGAAACGTGACCAAATCACTTCACGGTCTGTATACTTGTAAGTGGTGGTACTACCCCGGATCGGCAGACTGGGTACCACTGCCTACCACTCTTTGATAACCAGACCCGAAGCAAATATCCATCTCTTTTTTTTTTATTAACAAATATTTGCAATATTTAATACTATTAAATATTACAAATAAAAGCTATGAAACAAATATTTGCTCCGACCGGGGATCGAACCCGGGACTTTACGCGCAACAAACCAGTCGCTAAACCGTTCGTCCACGCCTGTCGTCAGATAGATTGTTCAATGTATGCTATAGAACAAGTACCCTTAAAGAAGCTAAAAGTCTGCGAAAAACTGTCATAGATATGACCTTCAACAATGAAAAACACGACCAACAAGAATTAACTTTTTGAAACTACCGAAGCAAGTCGAAAGCTGATTTCATCGTTGGATACCCGAGCAATGAGCTTATTTGTGCAACAATATCATTTATATATTCTAAAAGGGTTACTATATAAATACATATCAATTGAAACCTCAATGAAAACGACACGGATATTAATAACAATAGCTCAAACTTGATTGTTATTACTTTGAAAAATGACCCGCTAAAATTGCATTGTCGAGGTCTCGAATAATTGACACCCTTCCTGCTTGATTAATTTGACTCAAATTGGTTGTAGCTCGACTTGACAGCGTCAATTTTCCCTACATTTAGTCAGCCACACCCCGGAGACGATCAGTTACCCCTAAAACCCCTAAAAATCCACTTACATAGGCTTATTTGAAATTTTGATCAACTCCCTTAACTTGACACCTCTCCATTCACGATGTAAATTGTCAAAGGGATTTTAAACTCGATACGTTTTTTTTTTCATTTCTAGTAACTCTATTGTTTATTAAGTTATCGTTACTGACATTTTCGTATAGGATATAGGTATATAACTATATTTTAATATTAAATACATACACGACTAGATTTTTTATTTTTTTATTGTGCCACGACATTTGACCTCGACCCGACCCTGATGATAAGCAAGAGGAGGTCCAAGAGTGACGACGACTGAAAAAACCGAGTTAGTTATATAATAATTATATTAACTTATTAGAATTGTAATAAAATCTAATTGCAATGTTCCTTGTGAAATCAAAATTTTATCTTCATTGTAATTAATATTTGTATTAAACATTAAAAACATTGGAATTAAAAGATCATGTGTTGTAGATTATGTGTAAAGCTGCCGGTTCTTACTAGGCCGGCATAGTGAATGCGATTACTACTGCACTTATTTTACTGTACTAGCAGCTACTATCTACCAAATTATCCACTGTTTGGTCGCCCTGCATGGAAAGTAGAGCTTTGTTGTCTCTGCCTATCTCTTTGGTAGTTGAGGCGTGATTAAATAATTGTTGAATTAAACAAATTTTATGCGGCTTAATATCGCGTTTATTTTGGTTTTGATTTTACAATGGTTTGATTTTACAGAGACTCCGTGACTACGATGGCTGCAAACCTCTCGCCGAAACGTCGGAATAAAAAATATGTAAAATCATTTTCAATTCAATTTTCGCGCAAAATCTAAGAAAATACTAATTAGTTGTTATTGTGGTTCGACACATGACATCACCCCGCCTGCCGTTAAGCTGGAGTGCGGTATGCTACTACAGTTAAATAACTCTAAGTAGCAGTCACATCAAATATGTTGGCATAGTTGGAATTGGAAACTTACAAGCTGATCTGACACGACTAAGTCACTTCACGGTCTGTAAAACCCCCGTGGTGTGTTTTCCACCACTTATTAAATGTAATATTAAAATTTCATGAACCAATATATGTATATTTGATATCGTCCTGTTTCTATGATACAAGAAAGATTAGTAGCTAAGTATATACGAGTAATAGGTATAGAACTGTAAAAACAATATTTTATTAAAAATAAAAGAGGGGATATAAACAAGCTTATAAATTGTTATAAATCTATGCAAGTTCTCTGTTTATTGTCTCGACAAGTGTTTTGCATAGGAGTGATTGTCTAATACGTCAAATTGCCATGCACCATGCTCAAGTAGCTTGACGTTGATGGATGCTTGCATCTGATACAAGCATACCCCTTCGCTTTGGAACTTGTTCATGAGTTATTCATGAATGTTGACAAAATATATTTTCAAATTGATTTACTTGAAACTACGGAGTTTTGTATAGTTTTCGCTCAAGAAGTACAGTCTAAGTGATTTAGTTGGGTTTTGGGATAATTCTAAAGTTGCCAGTTCCAACTATGCTGGCATAGTGGATGTGACTGCTAACTGGATTTTATTTAGTATTCATTCTTGGGCCGTACTGCTGCTTGGGCGGGGTGTTATATTTAACACGACGTTATATTAACGACATATTTGTCGAGCCACAATAAAAGTTTTCTTATTGTGTATAAGTATGTATATAGATATCGAAAACACACGGTTACTTATATTGTTCGCCATCATCAATCAGTCTATCAAATTGTCACGCTTTTTTCCCACAGGTATAGGCAGAGACAACGAAGCGCCACCTTCCACTATAATAACGAAAATTAATATTAAAGTTTATTTCTTTAATATTAATTTATAATTAATACACTTATTTCATATAAAATTAATTAATTATTTTTGGAAGTTTTGAACATCCAAAGCTAGCTAGTATTATAACCAATAATGAAATACTGTATAAACCAATAATGAAAAGATTTTTTTTTTTTGTGACTCGACATATGACTTAAGCCGAAGTGTGGTCCAAGAATGAATGCATCACATCCACTATGCCGCCCTAGATGAAACCGGCAACTTACAAGCGGATCCCGAAACGTGACCAAATCACTTCACGGTCTGTATACTTGTGAGTGGTGGTACTACCCCGGATCGGCAGACTGGGTACCACTGCCTACCACTCTTTGATAACCAGACCCGAAGCAAATATCCATCTCTTTTTTTAATAACAAATATTACAAATAAAAGCTATGAAACAAATATTTGCTCCGACCAGGGATCGAACCCGGGACTTTACGCGCAACAAACCAATCGCTAAACCGTTCGTCCACGCCTGTCGTCAATATTTTTTTCACATCATTCAATCAGTTACGAACGAAGATCGAACTCGACGTTCGCCTAGCGCTGTTGGTCAGTGCTGTTAGGCAAGATTACAGATGGCTCTCCGCTTTTCATTACAAATTTATACAAGCATAAATAAATTTTCCAATACATATTTCATGATGACCGCTTTGACGCTTGATCCGCTCATGAAGTTTCGTATAATTTATTAATTATGTTTAAAGAAGCAAATTTCTGTTATTTATTGTCACTATAAAATTGTTTCTTCAAACGTAAATAATAATTTATACGATACTTCATGAGCAAATCAAACGTCAACTTTATGTTATGTTATAGAAGCCCAAAATAACAAAATCTGTCGTCTCCTAAAAGTTTAATTGTATAGAAAAAGTCGGTCCGATGAAAAGGGTGGTCTTAATTCCGATGGTAATATTGAAATCATCTTGTCATCAGACATGTGATCCTTTGACAAAAGCATCGGCCAGTCATCGAATGTGATTGACAAAAAATCCTTGGAAGTATAGAAATAAAGTTTGTATTAATACGTATCGTAATACTCAGCGAGGTCTGTAGTACAATCTATAGTTTAATAAAGATACTAACAAAAACCATATTAATTATTATCATGTTAGAGCCTGTATGAAGAGAATTGTGGATGTGAAGGAAGCAAGGGAGTTGTGTAAGGATCGTGGAAAGTGGCGCTCCATTGTCTCTGCCTATCGCTGTGGGAAAAAGGCGTGACAATTTGTTTCATTGATTGATTGTAAAGTTAATAAACATTAGGAAAAATATTTATTAAAAATGCAAGGATTGGCCGGCAAAATGACAACTGAGTTGGTTCTTTTATTTGTCGGCACTCTTGGACCTCCTCTTGCGTACATCAGGCAACTTGAGGTTAGACGTGACACAATAATAAGACTGGTCGATTAAATGCGTATTCAGATAATAAAATACAAAAAAAATAATGCCTAAGAAGCTTAGATCTCTAAAATTAAAGAACCTTTTTTTAAATAAATCCACAATTTAATTAAAAAACAGACTTTTAACAAAACAAAACTTAATTTGCTACGAATATAAGTTCTAAGAGACGCCGCCACTTCTCTGCCACTTATAAAATGTCGAGTCCCGCGGAATTTCGGCATGACGTCAGCAAAATCTCACTACACAATAGTAAATCAACGTCAAATGTCAACCAATGCTCTTTCTCCGACTCCTCAGCTATTATCATCAGCGATGACTGGCAACTTCACTGTCGCCTACCCACTTACTGAGTCGTAATGATAATATTAATGTTATCTTAAAAAGCAATCTCTTGAAAGCATTTTTATGCGACGAATATCGACGGCTTCTCGCTTCGAAAATGATACGATGAATTGAGTTAATTATTAATTATTTTCATTTGAAATTAGTTTTTTTTTATTGTCATGTGTGCTTAAGATCTATACAGGTAAAAAAATGTAGGATTAAAAGTTTATTTCAATAAGCTATAGGAGATATTGATAGTATTTTTTTTTGTAATTTGTAATAGTCAACTCCAAACCGCTATACCACCTACTGTAGTAAATATTGCAAACTAAGTACATACACTTCACAAAATATCAAATTGTCACGTCTTTTTCTCACAGAGATAGGCAGAGACAATGGAGCCACTTGCCACGATCCTAACACAACTCCCTCGCTTTCCCCAAATCCACAATGCTTTTCATACAAGCTCTACGGTTATGAGCACTAGGCAATTTTACATATTTAAATTATTATGTGTGTACTAAAACAAAAACATAAAGAATATTTCATGGCTTGTCAGCACAAAATAGGTAATAAAAAGGCTGCCAAAGCATCGGCAAACTCTAATGAAACATTTCATAAATAAAGTACACCTCAAGGGTATAAGGAACAGTCGCGAAGTAATACAAGACATGATCTTATCCAAAATTCGGAAAAGGCGTACAGTATTGAGACATAAATTTTTCATTTCGCCGGCAGCTATTCCATGATAACCCACTTGACCAGTGCCTCCCTGGGGATACATAAAGGACTTCTCTTGTATAAGGAATCACATATTTCATAACGCTCTCTAAGTTAGAGATGGTAAATAAAGTAAAAATATCGATCCTTATATTAAGAAAATGTTAACCATTGTTTTTATTGTGGCTCTACATATGACCGCACCCTGTCTAATGTTAGGCTGGAGTGCTATCCATGAATGTAGAGCTTGTATGAAGAGAATTGTGAATATGAGGGAAACAAGGCAGTTGTGTCAGATTCGTGGCAAGTGGCGGTCCATTGTCTCTGCATATCCACGTGGGAAAAGGCGTGACTATTTATTTGATAGAATAATTATTTCGATGGATTCTTTCATTATGGTCAAATTCTTAGTAGCAATAGTATCGATATCTTGTGGATACTGTCACTATGGTAATATTCTTAGTAGCAATAGTATCGATATCTTGTGGATTCTGTCACTATAGTCATATTCTTAGTAGCAATAGAAGCGATATCTTGTTAGTTCTGTCACTGTGGTCATATTCTTAGTAGCAATAGTATCGATATCTTGTGGTAGCATCCCTAATAGCTAATACGTGTACATATTCTCTTCACACCCCCGAGTTTTTTTCTGCCCGCGTCACAAAGGGCTACCGTGCCGGACACAATAATAAATATTTTGACGATAACGCATAAATATCCTTCCTTTATGAATAACAAAACAGGCGAAACTCGGAATGCCACTGAAGTGTTGGTCGGTAATTTGGTAGGGTTTTATGGCCATTCGGGTCGCTTATAAATCGTTGACTATTTATTAGTAGGTGGGGTTGTGCGATTTTTCCGCGGTGCCTAAAGAAATTGTATGGAAATTTAAGGGTTTCTGTTCTGGGAATGCGTGAAATTAGGGTGTGTTGTATTAAAATAGAGTACGCATGTTGTTTTGATAGCTTTGTTAATATGTATTAAAATATCATTGTAGAAGTCGTGCTTAAAGGCGACTGTGGTGTAGTGGCAGTGCAATGGTTACACAAACCAAGAGCACGAGTTCGAAACCACCTACCGGTACTAATGTAACTTTGATATATGTACTTTGGTTGTCCTGTTTCTATGATACAAGAATATAGTCCCCAGTACAACGAACTAATTTTTTTTTGATACATACAAATGTAAAACTTTGTGAGTGCCTTTTTTGTGACGAGTCCGACAAACTTTTTAATGCGACAACTTTCAGCGCTACTGCGTTTTCGTATGCCTGAGTCCCGGAATTGTCGATATAACGTCACTATGACTCTCCATACATACAAGTTTGATTTTTTGAGAATTGTTTAATAAAGTAAGTTTAAAAGTAGTGGTCAACTTGTCCGACAAAAATCATGCTGCGTATGGCGTGTCCACCACCCTGAAAATGTCGATATAACGTCACTATGACTCTTCATACATACAAGTGTGATTTTTTGAGAATTGTTTAATAAAAATAGTTTAAAAATAGTGGTCAACTTGTCCGACAAAAATCATGCTGCTTATGGCGTGTCCACCACCCTGAAAATGTCAATATAACGTCACTATGTCTCTCCATACATACATGTCGGACAAAAATAACAATGATATATAATACTATTTTAAATGCAAATATCGACTTGTCCGACAAATATATTCAGTTAAATAATCAGTCCGACAAAAAAAAACATTACTAGTGGTAAACTTCTTTTGGTCGATTTCTGACTGAATAAACTTAAATATTCACGTATATTATTTAAATATATTAAATTAACATGTAATTTGTGGTATGAAATTACAATTATAAAATAATTTTAATTCAAAAATCTGAAAATTAAAAAAAAAAAAAAAAAAAATCTTGATTGTAATAATAGTACGGGAGGTAGCGTGAAATTTGACCGGAGCATTTTGGCATGGCTTTTCTTTTTTTGTATTAATAATAAAAGATGTGTCAGCTGGCCCAAGACCGGGGCATAAGATGAGAAAATGCCAGGAAACTTGATAGTAAAAAAATATTCTTGGAAAAGATGAAAAAGTATTAATGATTAATTTATGAATGGTGGATCTTAAAAAAGTGTCAGTTGCATCATGTACTTGACATAACATCTGTCAAAAAAAAAAACAGAAAAAATTGAAAGTATTAGTTATAATCATAATAATTTATTTATGTCAGCTAATTTTTTTTTCATTTTTCAACAACTTTTATGTTGTTACAACTTTTGCAACTTCTGTAAAACTATGCTAAACTACACATAAATTAATTAAAATAATAATGTATAAGTTATAGTTAGTTGGAAAAAATACAGTAGGAATATGGTAACACAGTAAACACATACCTTATATGGTATATCAGATCTTTTTTTTAATATTATATATGTATTATATCATCATCATCGGCCAGAAGGCGTCCACTGCTGAACATAGGCCTCCCCCTCAGAACGTCATTTCAAACGACAAGGTGCCAGTTGCATTCACTGGTTATTCGTGACTTTCACTATGTCGTCAGTCCACCTAGGGGAAAACCCTACCCTTTAGGCACTGTGGGATGAATGACGAGAAGATATAACACAATTTCCTGAACGCCGCCCATCCGAGTTGGATTCTTCGAGCGAACTCTTATTCAAAGTCGGACCTACCTAACTCGGGAGGTTGGAAGTCATCAAACCTGCGTTTGAGACGGTTCGTAATGACTCTCGAAAACAACTTCTACACATAACCGAGATTCGAGATTCACATCAAAAAAGTTTTATAATTGCATATGTGGCGAACGAATTCTTCTAAAGTCTCAGCGTAAGTCTCTTCCAATTTTTTAGGTGTATTGCTAGATATTAATCAAAGCTTGAATAAATTTAGAATGTTATTTCAATAACTCAAACGGTTTCTTCTTTCCTTTTCTGTAAAATGCTGGATTATAATCACAGCCAGTCAAAGCATAAAAAGCTGGAAGAGCAAGACACAATTTTTAGAGTCGGAATATGAGTCGGCCGCACTGTAATTTGAAAGTCCAGCTAACAGCTTTTGACTCGTTAAAATTCCAGCTGACATGAATTATTATGATTAATAAATTATAATCTTTAATATAAACAATTTTCAGCTTTGCCAAAATAATACGAGTTTTTAGTCGCGCCAGCTAACATCAATTTTAGTTCTCATACAAGTACTAACCATCAAAATAAGTTCATAGAGTCCGTGCCAAAATCACCGTAAAAATTTGACGCTATCTCCCGGACTATACTAATAGGTAAAAAAAATACGTATTTTTACGGAAAATTTATAGTATATCTGATTAGGATATCCAGGAATAAGTTTTTTAAACCACTACAATTTCAGCGTGTATTTGACGGACATATATTTTTTTACAATTAGTACTCTATTTTAAATCGATAAAAAATAATTTAAAGTTGTATGTACGGAGAGACATAATGACGTCATATCGACACTTTCTGGGTGGTAGAAACTCCATACGCAGCATGATTTTTGTCGGACAAGTTAACCACTATTTTCAAAATAATTTTATTAAACAATTCTCAAAAAATCAAACTTGTATGTATGGAGAGTCATAGTGACGTTATATCGACATTTTTAGGGTGGTGGACACGCCATACGCAGCATAATTTTTGTCGGACAAGTTGACCACTATTTTTAAACTTACTCTATTAAACAATTCTCAAAAAATCAAACTTGTATGTATGGAGAGTCATAGTGACGTTATATCGACATTTTCAGGGTGGTGGACACGCCATACGCAGCATGATTTTTGTCGGACAAGTTGACCACTACTTTTAAACTTACTTTATTAAACAATTCTCAAAAAATCAAACTTGTATGTATGGAGAGTCATAGTGACGTCATATCGACAATTTCGGGAATCAGGCATACGAAAACGCAGCAGCGTCAAGAGTTGTCGCATTAAAAAGTTTGTCGGACTCGTCACAAAAAAGGCACTCACAAAGTTTTACGTTTGTATGTATCAAAAAAAATGTTGTTCGTTGTACTGGGGACTAATAGAAATGTATAGCTTAGTATAGAAATGTAAATATATATATGTAGCGAAATATTTTAAATATGTTCAATGCAAATTATTTTACATTAAATAAAAACGTTTTTTTATATTTTTTTTTATTGTACAATATTGTACAATATTCTTTACTATTCTAAATAGTAATATCCAAAATAGTAATCTTTAAAATATATCGTATAATAATAGTGGACTTTAAAATTTTCTTAGTTAAATGATTTATATAGCTAAAGTTATTCTAGGAACCATATATACTACTATTCTGTTTATTAAATATACTATTAATGCATAATAGTCGGTAGTTGGTGGTTGGTGACGTTCGCGTGTTAGCTACTCCTGACACTTGACTTGGTGCAATTTCCGGACATGTCACTAGTCACTCGCTGTGCTCTGTCATGACACAGTTTACTGCAACAAAAAGATATTATGCAGTTGTTTTTTTACGTATTCACAATATGTAAAAAATGTACAATTATTAGTAGTATTTTAGTTATTTTATTCAGCCACATTATTATTATTTTTATATTAAACTACCAAAGTTCTTGTATAATAGAAACACGACAGTTAATGTACATACTTTGGTCTATTGGTCTGGCAAGAATGGTTAAACCCGTCGATTTGACTGACTATTGCACTACCACTACACCACGGTCGCCTTAAATTATTGTTTAATGAAAGTGTTTTTTAAACTACCAATTAAGTTATTATGCCTTAATTCCACAGAATGCTACTTCCTATGATCATCACACAATTATCAACCTTCCTTTGCATTCACGATTCTCTTCATACAAGCTTTATGGTTATGGGCACTGCAGCCGGCATCTGACATAAGGAGACCTGTTAACAAATTTTCTATATATATAGGTGTAATTAATTAATAAAAATGTTACGTCTCCGAAAGACAATGGAGAGCCACTTACCTCGTTCCTGACATTCTTCTTCACATCTGTATTTTTTTATAATTTCTCCTAAATCTATGCTTTACCATTAAAGTTAAATAAGTACTAAAAACTATTAAAGAAATGTTCTTTTTTATGTGTAATAAAAAAAACCTAAATAGATAAATATAGCGTATGTATTACATCAAAGAGAAATTGAATCCCTTTTGCTGAATTGAACTTTTTAATCAAGCATGAAAGAGCTACTTAGCCGATTGGCCTTTTTATGTCATTCAAATTTCTTTTAGGGGTAGGTACATTACTTTGTTTATCTGTTTACCTAAAAGCTAAGTCTATTTGTGGATATGTAAAAATAAACATTTAATTATAGTACTTAAGGAAATCAGTACATTAATTAAATTAAGTAGTTGTTTAGAGGTATCTAGTATAATGATATTATTTTTTTATATTTAATGAGACTACATCTAATCTCGATTTGGCTGATGGTAAGCAGATGGTGGTGGTGACTGGGGACGTTTAAGAGCGTCGCGAATGATAACGCAAACCCATATTAAGGACATCTCAATTGCCTTTAGAAAAACAATGCACAACAATGATAGACATAGTAGTTTTCACCTACATGTCAAATATGTTTTAAATAATAGTTATACACAAAAAATACATTTTCGTATTTACATAAAATAATTTTAAACGCCTTGAAATTTAGATTATTTGTTTCATTGGACCCAGTCTGCCGATCCGGGGTAGTACTACCACTTACAAGTATACAGACCGTGAAGTGATTTGGTCACGTTTCGGGATCAGCTTGTAAGTTGCCGGTTTCAACTAGGCCGGCATAGTGGATGTGATTGCTACTCGCAGTTATTGAATTGTAGTAGAGGTGGCATTCATTGATGGACCACACTCCAGCTTAATATCAAGCGGAGTGCTGTCATATGTCAAGTCACAATAAAAAAATAAAAAAAGGTAGTAGAAATTTTCTAGATGCTATTATCCAGCATTGGGCGATCAACAACGGCCGACATGAAGATGATGATAATTCGTTTATTCGAACAGACAATAATTTTTAAAATTTGGCTCGCAATTATTAAAAAAATATTAATTTTTAAAACTTTTAAGACAGTAAAATAGACGCAAAAACATCAAATAACTTTGATTAAAAAACATTGCAAAAAGAATATAAACAAGGGACGTTTTTGCGGGTCAAAAAGATCAAACGTCGAGAGAGGAGGGCGTGGTCCGCTTTTAAAGAACGTTAAACGAAGCCTGTCTTTTGTGATTTACTTGTACTTATATTTTAAGCTAATTTTAATATGACTTTTTGTAAATATAATAATTTGTAATGAATTAGGTATTCCTTCACCATCACAGTCACAGTCTTGACTATAATCTTCCTTGATCACAGTGGTGCCTGTGTCAAACGGGCCATAAGGACCACCTTTCGTAAACTTGGTATTCAATACAAGTTGCCTGAGCATCGCCTGTGCTCAAATTCGCTCTTTCGCGGAGTACTATTCACACCCCTGGGACGGCTTTGCCAAGAATTTTTTTGATGCCCTAGCTAGATTCATTACAGTGCTGATCTGTCCGAGTTATAGGAGATACAGAGGTCACGCGAGCTCTGGAGCCCCTGGAACTTCGCAGAGACATAGCGGCTTTATGCATCTTTTATCGCCTATACCACGGAGAATGTGCCAAGGAGGTCTTGTTCCTACCTCGTCTTTTCACACCTACATCTCGATGGAAGCATCCGCATTCTGTCGACTGAATCGACAGTCAAACTAAAAGGTTCGGTACGTCGTTTCTTTGTAGAACAATCGACGAGTGGAATGCCATGTGGCGGTAGCCCATGTGTTCTCCCTATCTTATAACCTTTGATCCTTTAAGGAATGTGTGAACACCTTTGGCCGGCATAGTGGCGGCGACAAGGGCAGCCGTCGCCGTGAAAGACCGTGAATTAACTCGATCTTTTCAGTCGTCACCACTTTTGGACCTCCATCATGATATTACCACGAGGCAGGTCGAGGCCAGATATCGGGTCACAATGAAAAAGACAAAAAAGCTCGACTTTACTGTCCAGAGGTGATTTTTCACGCTTTGCTTGAAGGATCCAAGGTTAATATAGGATTTGGAGAACAATATTTATCTCAATTAAGATATTAAACAAAAAAGGTTTGTCTTAACATATTATTTATGACTGATTGTTCGTCATAATAATCTTTGTAATTAAGCAGACAATGACAAATCTAAGATTAAGATAAATAAAACATGTTTGTAATCGTTTCGACCTTCTAATTAAGTTGTTTAATTTAGATTTTAAGTATGATTTATGAATAATTAGGTATTCCGTGTTATTGGGAAAAACTCTTTGAATCATCATCACTTCGATTCCCATAGGGATAGATGATAAAATGGAGCATCACTTTCCTCAATCTTGACACAATTCTCTCTCTTAAAATAATTTTAAATAAATATAAAGCTTGTGTTATTGTTCTATATGTCGAAAAAAATAAATTTAATAATCAAAATCATTAGATACTTTAGTTAGATCTTGAATTAAACAAGTTTTATGCAGCTTACTATCGCGTTTGTTTGGTTAATTTTTTTTACTTTTTTTTAATTATTCCGACGTTTCGAGAGCTTTGCAGCCATCGTAGTCACGGAGAGACCATATTTAGATGTGGCAAATCATAAAATTAATAAATAAAAATAACCCAATTGGTCAACCGAGGGTGCTTGTGTGTACTCAACCATACCGTTGGTCGTCAGTCGCGAAGACCGGATTTGTCACGGTCGAATACAAAAATTTATAGAAAAAAATTACTAAACACAATAGGGTTGTCCTCAAATGCACACTGTACAATCACTTTTAACTTCTCATTATTATTTGCTTGCCTAGAAAAATACTAGACACCTAATAGATTTTGTGATTTTTATTGCATTTTTTATTGCCTAAAACTGTAGAAAACTAAAAAAAACTTGCTATTACGAATACAATCAATCAATCAAATCAAACTGTCACGCTTTTTTTCCACAGGGATAGGCAGGGACAATTACGAATTCGACCACTTTTACCAATACCTAATAGGTACGAAACAATGATTTTTAAATCACAATTTCGCGCTTAATTTACAAAAAAAATATTTAACTTACAGAAAAAATATATATACCTACGTATTTCTAAGAATATTCTCTTACAATATAGATATTAATAATTCTGTATGTTGTAAGTTAATTCTAGTTAATTGTGATCGTATTGTAAAGGTATGACCCTGGGTGACAACCCTAGTTATGATCGTTACCTGTTCCACATTCACCCACGGATTCAGTTTGCCGTGTAAGTAGCTACAACTAACTACTAATAAATTCCATCTTTAACTCATCCCCACACAATATGTGCGGCTTTACAACGACGAATTAATTATTGTTTTTTTATTATTATTGTGACTCGACATATGACAGCACCCCGCATGATGTTAAGCCAAAGTGTGGTCCATGAATGAATGTCACTGCTACTACAATTCTATAACTGTGAGTAGCAATCACATCCACTATGCCGACCTAGATGAAACCGGCAACTTACAAGCTGATCCCGAAACGTGACCAAATCACTTCACGGTGATTTCAGGGATTGATGCTAATCATCTACTGGGACGCAGTAAAATCGAATGCCGTGACGCTGATATGGTGTAACGTAAACGATTAATCGCCACATGCATTTTTTTAAATGTATTCGTAAAACATTATTACTGTAGTACTGTACTGTCGTTTAGCTGAAGTGCAGAAGTAGCTTGTACAAATTTTACTCTATAATATTGCAAAGAAACAATAATAATAGGGTAAAAAAAAGATTTAGTACTCTATTTCAATGTACTAATTTTAATTTATATAATTACTTAAGAACGTATATAAGGCGAGACCGTGGTGCAGTGGCAGTGCAATGTTTACAAAAACCGAGAGTTCGAGACCACCCACCGGTACCAATGTATCTTTAATACATGTACTTTGGTTGTCCTGTTTCTATGATACAAGCACTTTGGTAGCTGAGTATAGAAATGTAAAAAAAATAATTAAAAAAATAAGTTTTATAATTATGACTGAAAGCTTTGAAATTGTACTTAGATTACATGAGTGTAATTAATACATGCCGCACAACAACAAGAGAGTACCGTATACAGTTTTACGTAATGCTTTAAAATTCGTCGTTGATAGTTGGCACTTACAATGACGTATCACTGAAGTTGCATTATTCATGACCGAGTTATAAGCATCGGTGAAGTGTTACGGTCACACCACACGCACTCACATCAGGGAACTATTACTAATATGTATAAGGAAAAACAATATTACTTTTCTCACTTAATAACTGGGATTTATATAAAATTTAATTTCCAATTTAAATGCTAGTTAACTTAATTTTGTGATAAATTAGAATTAATTTGGATTATCTTTGAAAAAAAAACTATCGTTTTTAATTATATTTTTGATGGGATAACATAAAATTATATAACATATAATATTAAAAATTAGCAAAGTTTTCAAATAATTAATATTTATGTATATATAATACTAGCTGTGCCTGCGGTTTCACTCGTGTAAAATTAGGTTTATAACACAGTATAAAAATTGAGGAGGTTCTCAATCCGACTATATATATATATCCCTTGCATTTATAACTCGATAACTCATGTAAAGATGACAGAAAGAAATAAAAATAAATATAAAAAAATTCCAAGCAATTAAAAACTATAAAGATTGAAACAAAATATAATTCATTAAAAAAATATTAATTCAAATATTGCTAAGTCATTTCATTTACACTTCTCTGATTGTTTCTTGTGCCTGTCTCTTAAATCCATTCAAACACTGATTAAAGAGAACATATTACAGAGTAAATTGTACAAACCACATGAAAGATATAAAAATAAATTACTAATAACATTTCTCTTTGTAAACGGCAAACTATACTAATCCATACAGAAGTTTTTATTGGGATATCTCAGTATGATGCTACAACAGTTATTTGACTAATTCAACTAGCTAAAATATAAGATATTTTTTTTCTAACTTTTGACATTAATATATTTTGTTTTGTACATCAAACGGGGTACTTCTAGAAACAATACCAACATCAACCAATAGGACGACCATCACCTCAGTCCCTCTGTTTTTTAAATTCATCTTTTTATAATACCAAAATCTAATAAAATATTGATGTCCTTCCAATTCATAATAAAGATTATATTATAATATTATGGTTTATATGCAGAGGAAACCGACTACAAGTATGTATATATATAGATTGTCGTCATCACATAAAATATACAGTGTAGCAATCTCATTCGGTTATTGTCGCTAAAAACATCAAAATTCTTCGCCAGGTTACGACGTCTTTTAAAATAACAATGAACGTTCGTCTCTGGACGTTAAAAGTCGCACACACAATTCATAAAAAAATGCCAAAAGATTTTTATAAGTCAGTAAATTTTAGCTGGTGATATAAACAACATGGACAGTTCGCGGTACCGTCGGCAAAACGGTAGGGTAGACAATTTTGATTTTGAAGTGATACCGCGAAATTGGTTTTTGTCACATGTCACTTCTGTGTTTGCCCGGTCCATATTTTTTGCGAATTTTTTTGTCACGAATCGTATTAATATATTTAAT
This sequence comes from Tinea trinotella, assembly GCA_905220615.1. Lineage (NCBI taxonomy): Eukaryota > Metazoa > Arthropoda > Insecta > Lepidoptera > Tineidae > Tinea > Tinea trinotella. The sequence continues at coordinate 5,304,197 of HG992321.1, read as the reverse complement.
TATTTTTCTTTAAAAATGGGTGGTCTTTTCTATAATTTAACCTGTTGTTTTATTACTACCTAATATTACTATGTTATTAAGTATTACAAATTATTACAAGATTTCATTACCTATACATAATTACTTAGGTTATTTACGGTACTTTCTGAGGCTATGGTTAAGAAGAGTTAATGTTCTTGCATAATTTCAATTATGAGAAAGTCAAAAGTTTAAAATTAGCCTTCTCCAGTTCAAATATTTTTATTAATCAGATCGTCGTAAGACAACACTCAATATTATTTAAATCTAGGGCGTGGTCTATGAGTGAAGAGGGAAGCTGCAACGGATAGAGATCTAAAAGGACAAGAATCCAGAATTATAGTGCAGAGAAGGTCTTGTTCAAGAAGGTTGTGCCACTTTTCCATGGACGAGAAAAGAAAACTTTTGGTTCATGCGTTGAGATGATGCATCGTACCTTCAGCTCTGATAGAGCTCAAGTAATGTGGTACAGAAAACTGTGGCAGTGGCCTTAGAATAAAATAGAGAATCGTAAAGATTCCTGCATCTTACTGATCATATTAGGATGTTCATTTTTTTAATTACACCTGACATCTGTCATCGATTTACCTAATGGTAAGCAAGGGGAAGCTCAAGAGCGCCGAATGCTAAAAAATGGGATGCTAAGAAACAGGACAACCAAAGTACATATATCAAAGATACATTTATACCGGTGGTTGGTTTTGAACCCGTGCTGAACCATTGCACTGCCACTACACCATGGTTAGGGCTAATATTAAAAATAACATAGTCTAAAATCAACGGATTGTTTTGTTATTCTATTTATAGACGTCCAGTTAATATTTAGGTCATATTACAATCTAAACCAGGGTTTTTTTTGGTTACAAGCTATTCATTTTATAGCATATGGACCACCCAGCCAATTACTGGCACGATCGTAAAACAAAGATGACTGGATTCATACTTTAATCATTCTCCTCATTAATTATTATGGAAGTTGTTAATTTTTAAAAGTATCGTTTAAAATTAACAATAGTCTTTAAGAGACCTTCTTTAATTTACTTTTTTATGCATATAATATTTTTTAGAGGTTTCATCGTAATTGTTCCTAAGTGCTTTTAGGGTTAGTTCTATTTTAAGAATTAGGATATTTCTAATTGCATTTTTTATTTTATTTTATAATAATAAAATACTCATTTTTATTTTGACCCAATGATCTCACAGCATCTGGTTTTAAGCTGGAGTGTTATTCGTGAGTTAGAGGGTGTAATTTGTAAAAGTATAATGAAACTCAAAAAGCCTTTATTTATTTTATTTTTTGTGACATTTAAAGAGTGGTAGGCAGTAGTGCGTAGTCTACCGATCCGGGGTAGTAACATCACTTACAGGTATACAGACCGTAAAGTGACTTAATTGCGTTTTGGCAACAGCTTAGACCGGCTACTTACAGTTATTTAATTGTAGCAGTCACCTTCATTCATGAACCGCACTCCAGCTTAATATTAGGACCAGTGCTGTCATATGTCGAGTCACAATTTAAAAAATGTTTATAATTGCCCTAATAGCCGTCACAAATGAACTTTTTGCTTAAAAATCAATTTATCAAATTGTCACGCGTTTTTCCTATGGGGGTATGCGAGACAATGGAGCCCACTTGCCACGATCCTGACCCAACTCCCTCGCTTCCTTTACATCCACAATTCTCTTTATACAAGCTCTAAGGTTATGTTTCAATTCGCTTAAAGTATAGTAGGATACATCGTCATAATATGGGAAGAACACATGGGCTGGTCAAGCATTCCATTTGTCGATTAATGATAACAAAACAAGCGATGCGCTATATATTTGAAAGTATGGTAGGTAGGTATATCTACAATTTCCCACTGCTCATTTTATTATTAAATTTGTGACTAACAGTTTTGTCATCATTACCAGATACTTATTGAGGACACATTTATATCTCAATAGAAAAACTTCAATAACTTTTTGTTAAAGTATACAAAAACAAACTAACGGTCATAAATCTAATACAAAATAACCGATAATATACAAACGGTAGTAAAATGCAAAATCATCATATCATCCTGATATAGCCCATGTCGTCACACGTTCCATTATTTCTCTATTATTTAAAGCTTAATACGTATACATCCGTTTATTACTTGTTCCGTTCGATGGCACATAGTCTGGCTAATCAGTAGTTCCGCTCATATGAAGTCATCTCAAAATGGCTTGATTCGTGGATAGACGAACACTTCTACCGTGACGGTATTCGAGCTCTGTCTGAATGCCACTATGCCAGCCTAGTTGGAACCGGCAACTTACAAGCTGATTCTGAAACGTACTAAGTCACTTTACGGTCTAAAAACTTGTACTTGTTTTTACTTTATACTTATTTTATACTTATTAGTATACTTGCTTTATACTTGTAAGTATAAAGCAAGTATTGTTAGGACTCGACATTTGCTTGCCAGATGATAAGCAGTGTCCGTATACGCGGCCTAAGGTAACCGTTTTTTACACGACATCTGACCTCGTCCCGCCTGATGATAAGCAAGAGGAGGTTCAAGAGTGACGACGACTGAGAAAACCGAGTTTGTTAACGGCTGTCTCAGTCGCTGTCACTATGCCGGCCAAAGTTGCTTCTTCACGCATCGCTTATCACGCACGCATAGGATGGAGAGAACACACTAATGAAGATAATAATAAACTAATATTGAAAATAAAGAGAATAAACTATATTGGTTTAAAAATAATAGAAAATAATATAGAATAAACTATATCGGTTTAAAAATAATAGAAAATAATATAGAATAAACTATATCGGTTTTTCCAATCGTCGGCGCTCTTGGAGTATCCCTTACTTACCATTTATTATTTTAAAAAAACATTCGTTAAAAACATTTTAGACGACAGGCTAAACGAACGGTTTAGCGACTGGTTTGTTGCGCGTAAAGTCCCGGGTTCGATCCCCGGTCGGAGAAAATATTTGTTTCATAGCTTTTATTTGTAATATTTAATAGTATTAAATATTGCAAATATTTGTTAATAAAAAAAAAAGAGATGGATCTTTGCTTCGGGTCTGGTTATCAAAGAGTGGTAGGCAGTGGTACCCAGTCTGCCGATCCGGGGTAGTACCACCACTTACAAGTATACAGACCGTGAAGTGATTTGGTCACGTTTCGGGATCAGCTTGTAAGTTGCCGGTTCCATCTAGGCCGGCATAGTGGATGTGATTGCTACTCACAGTTATTGAATTGTAGAGTAGCAGTGACATTCATTCATGGACCACACTTTGGCTTAACATCAAGCGGGGTGCTGTCATATGTCGAGTCACAATAAAAAAAAAATCGTCTCTTCTCGTACTCTACATAGAATTTTTGGTGGGTATTATATGAGTATTATATTATATAAACTGCTCCAAACACTTGACAACGAATAATCAGTGTAATCGTAAATAGTCAAAAATAAATCCAATATTACATAGAGAGTAACCATAAGCAAGATATATTTAGAAAGAGCCATTGACCCCTTTGTACTATATGATGGCACGTGGAGAAAACACTGTTTTTTGTCGACAGTACTCTTCGGATGTTATTTCAATTGATGTTACTATAATTGCTTTGTTGACAAAGGAATGGTTCCTTTAAAAGAAAGATAGACTCTTCTGATTAAGCTTTAATATTTTGTATTTTTTTTTATTAGGAAGTTTATTTTCATCTGCCCTCGGGTTGCCTGAGGGATCGTCTAAGAGCGCCGATGACTGAAAAAAATTGCCTCGGCCGCTACCACTATGCCGGCCGAAGGTGAATCTTCACGCATCGCTTGAAGCATATTAGAGGATATGGAGAACATATGGGCTAGTGAAGTATTCCACTTGTCGATTGTTCTACAAATAAACTTTGAGTCCGACAACTGATTCGGCGATAGAATGCTTTGATTGATAAATTATAAAATGGAAGAATAAAATAGGAAAGACTCAGAAGATTGTTCCTATCCAGAAGACGTCCACTTAACATAGGCCTCCACCCAATCCAATCAGAACGCCAAAATCAAATCAGGGATATTCTTAAAAAAGCAAGAGTGCCCGGCGTAGCCAAAGAGCATGACGTGAGAAGAAAATCTTGAAGGAAGCGAGTTTGTTTTGTCAGAACCATAAAAAGAGGCACTCAATTCTACCTATCCCTGTGCAAAATAATGTAACGTAATGCAAAATAATATTACATTTGAAAAACGGTTTCGATCCACAACATACCAGCGGAACTCTAATTTAGAAAATTGTTTGAATGAACATAATGATAAACAGTGAAACGGCAATGGCACGGGCATCTAATTCTGTACCGCATTACGTTCTTTGACCGTGCATCAAAGAAATCAGCCCTTTCATGGATTGTTTACGACATGTCCAACTAGAAAGAATGTCGTTCGATAGACACTAAGATAAACTTTTGCCGACAATTAACTGTTTAAACTGTTTAGTTTGTGCTATTCCAAAATATCACCCACTTGGGAAATCGGAGAGTGTTTGGCAGACAGTTGCTGGGTATTTGGCTAATCTAATCCGGGTAAAAGAGTTGCGTTGCAGGATGTAATGTAACTGAAGTAACTTTTATGAAAATGACAATGAAATTCATTCCCATTTGTAAATAAGTTTCGCGGTCGCTGTTGGTGTCAAAAACCAACATCAAAAACCAATATCAATTGTTAGTATGTTGCGAGGTCGCAATTTTAATTTTGAAGCTCATTAATGGAGTTCAAACTGTCGAAACGAAGCTCATTCTTATTGTCATTGTTACGCGGTTGGCCCGCAGCTTAAAAGTTGCCGGTTTCAATTATTAAATGTTGAGTCATAATAAAAAAACATCCAATATAAATAACTGGAATCACTTACTGCTAAAATGTGAGATCACTTCGGCTATTATATTTGTGCCGCCAAGGTTCGATTCCCTGTCGCAGCCAACCGATGTGCACTTGTGAAGCTTTATTACCATTTTGTAAAGTTAATACTTTTTCTCAGCCATTAGTAGCCATAAGCCGCTGTTCGAAATAAACGTCCCACAGCGACAGCCTGCTGAAAGTGGCCTGTGTTCTAAAAATGGAATATTAAATCAATCAAATTGCCAAGCCTTTTCCCCACAGAGATAGGCAGAGACAATGAAGCGCCACTAGCCACGATCCTGACATAACTCCCTCGCTTCCTTCACATTCACACTTCACATTCACAATTCTCTTCATACAAGCTCTATGGTTATGGGCACTAGGCAACCCAGCTAAAAAGAAATATAGGTACTAAAAATTATTAAAAATGTACTAAGGCCAATGACCACCATAATTATTGCATTGTAGTTTATATGCTTAATAATTGGAATATCATCTGTGCCAGAAATTGCGTGAAGCTTACTCACAAATTATAATACTATAATATAGAGAAATGTTAAATTGAAACACATTCGCTTCCTAATTTTAATTAATATCTATGTCAATAAAAACGACAGTAAAATCCCTCATAAAATCATCCCAAGTGATAGAACTAATAATACTGCGTCTATATTTAAAGGCCAGCGTTTTAATATTTTTATGTCTTTAAAAAATATTCCACAATCTATATTTGTTAGATTTTAAAAGAAGAAATTATAAATTAAGGCGGCCGTGGTCTAGTGGTAGATAAATGGTGTCGCGGACTTTGAGCTTCCGGTTCAAATCCAATGTCCCATCTCTGAAATATGTACGAGTATGTACTTTGGTGGTCCTGTTTCTATGATACAAGCACGTTTACTTGCTTAGTATAAAAAATAAATTTCTAGTAGATGAATTAAGCTCACGGTTGCTTCAGTTGCCGTTACTATGCCGGCCAGATAAGGTTTTTATTACATAATATTTTTTATGTTATAAAACGTTCTTAATCGTATACGTAGGTTTAAATTTCAGTCAATTATTTTGCACCTCATCCTCATCTTTCGATTTTATTGTTTAGTCCCGAAGGTTGGTTGATAGACATAGTTTAAAAATAATAAGTTTTGAGTGCAATATTTAAAAAAAAATAAACAGACAATAAAATTATGAAGATAATAATTTTATCTTATTTCACAATATACGAGTAATATCAATTTATTAATAGTAAATCAATAAATAAATGTAAAGGTATTTTTTATTGTGACAACATCTGACCTTGACTTGCCTGTTGATAAGCGAAGGGAGGCCCAAGAGCGACAACGACTAAAAAACCCACACAGCTCACAGTTGCCTTCACAGCTGTAACTATGTCGGTTAAAGATCTTGTTCACATCGCTTAAAGTTTCTTGAGATAGATAAATTTTATTACAAATATCTTAAATTTCGTTTACTTTTCACGCGTACAACACCAGGCCCTGTCAAGTCCATTAACATTATTGTATAGGCTCAGTTGATGGATCATAAAATATTTGGAGGAAGTGGATAGATTTCGTGTTTGTTATACGGTCTGGTCGTCTGCGCGGGCGTCACGATGTGTGTGGTCTCATGATTATGTTTAGCTATTAGCTCGTAAACATTAGAAATAGACTTTGGAAAAAGTGTCCTATATTGTATAGTAATTAACACAGACCAGCTACGAGTATAGTAATTTATCACAAGCGAGTAATTCGTGAAAATTAAAAGATGATATTTTTTTTATTGTGGATATGACAAAACCCTGTCTGATGTTAAGTTGGAGTGCGGTCCATGAATAGATGCGACGGCTCTCTCTACAGGTAAACAACTGCAAGTAGCAATCGAATCCTCTATGCCGGCCTTTCATACGTTGAGCGATTATTAAAAAGCTCGGGCGACAGGTGTAGCGCATTTGTTAGTTCAACAGTACGCTTACAGGTTCGATTCCCGGTCGGAGGAAATATTTATTTTATAGCTTTTATTTTTTAATATTTTATAATCAAAATTATTATTTCATTTTTTTGTTAATAAAAAGAGGCGGACATTTGCTTCGGTTTGGTTGACAATGAGTTGTGGTGTCCAGTCTGCCAATACGACATACACGTATTATCAACTCTTTCAAATGACCGTCAGTCAGGAGACATACTCGCGTTTGGGGATCGGCGGGTACATTAGATGCGACTGCTATTTGTAGTTATTTTACTGTAATAGAAGTCTCCTATTTTCATGTACAGCACTTCATCTTGACATCACCAAGTCTTGTTTGTGTTCGTTTCTCGAAAATAACTTCTAAAAGTGAGGTGTGATGATATTAATTGTGAACATGTGTAGTAACCCTTTTTGTTATCTCAGATTATCGTCACCAGAGCATGTGTTATGCATCAACCGGCCAACATTGTCATTTACATTACGTCTCAAAAGCTTTCCAGCAGTCACATTTTTAGTATCAACAAATGGTTTCATGTTTTAGGATATTTCTGATCATCTGTCAGTGTGTATACATTACGAGCTTGCAGAGACACCCGACGACAGACTATTAATCTTTTAATAAATATACCGCTCTATGTTTACATCATGTTTTAGTAGGAGACACATTTTACGAGCAGTTTTAATATGTATTTCACACGATCTGAAATTAAATCTCAATATTTTTGACACCAGACATTCGTTTATTACATTCTATATAATTTATATCTCATACTTTATATATGTATATATCTACTACAAAAGAGATTATAAATGAGGGAAGAATATTACACGAAATAGTTAAAGAAATAGTTCTCATTAAAATTTTAATGATTTCGTTATTAAAATTCATAAGCCAGGATAAAGTTTTAATTAACAATTAAACCTCGTACGTCATGTCACAGTATACCTAGAGGCAAATATGATCAGTGGAACAACACAACGGCTGGTGCATAAAGTTTAAGAAAATATAAAACGAGATATAACGCAATAAAGTAACCCGCTCGTTTACGATGACACAGAATTAGAGTCTTCTCTCATCGCGCAATACGAATTTTGTCCTGCGGCAGTAAAAGCGAGGCATAAACACGGTATAAATTAAACTGGCAATCTACCAAACGACAATCCATTAGATCGTCCACATAAACGTGGATGTAAACTTTCGTTGGCTTCAATAGAGAATGCTGAAACGGAATTAATGCGACCTCAATATCTCTATCATAAATATGAACAGTTGACAAATAGGTGCAACGGCCTTTCTTTAAAAAACTATAAGAAATAGTTAACCTAATAAAAGATTGAGCCAAAATATTAAGACAAATGTTGTTGTAGGAAACAATGTAGCAAACGATGTACTTCATTCAATAATAAAACAGACCAAATGCGACAGCTCAGTTTTACAGCTAGGTATCAACGCCAATACGGCGGACTCTATTTTTGCTCGGAATGCATCACACTACTAATTTATAGGGCAATAAAGTTTTACTTGTCACTCACACGGGATTTATGTCTCGCTCGTCCTAAATGCGGTTTCTTCCGCTGACGAATTTCCTCGTGTCAACGGTTACAATAAACAATATGTGAAGCGTTAAAGCGTGGGATGCGACACAGGCTATAAGGGACAGTTCGCTTTCGTCCGACCGTCACACCATTTCAGAAGTACAAGTATATCTACTGATATTGCGTAAACAAGGTCTCGTTTTCATGACAAATATAAACTTTAGTATCCCAACAAAGATGATGCTTATTCGTTCACTAGCTCTGCGATTTAGTATTAAGAAGAAACGACTTGGAACAAATTAGTCTACAGGCGCCAATATAGAGTAACATGAAAACTATCATATTTTTATTAATAGTATATGTCTTATTCATATTATATGTCTATAGTTAAGAATAATCTTATTACAAATGTAAAACGAATAAAAAGTAAAAAGACACAATATTCTGAAATGCCATTAACAAATTTGGAACAAACACCAACAATGACATCCGATACAACTGTGACCCGGACATCGCTAAAAGTGTCTCCTGGAAAAAACTTTAAACACAAGACGCTGTAAAAGTTTCCCAGAACCCGATCGAGGGCAGGTTTGTTTAATCTTTGTGGACGAACGCAGTGCTTACACAGATGTCACTGAAAAACCGTTGTTGAGATATTCATGATGTTTTACAGACTAAACTAGACGACGACGCTCTGAAATGAGACATAAACAATTGAAAGTAAAAACAAGTTTATGAAAAAAAAGATTAATTACTGTCGGCATAGCCAAAACACGCAGTTCATCGTTTTAAATGACAAATTCCCGTCCTAAACTCCATTTACAACACAGATCAAACAACCGAATTCCAACTAAAACAAACGAGCTTTTAAATTAAACGACGAGAGAAATTTCATTCAAGAAATCCATTAAAACCTGGTACGTCACAACATCGTTTAGGAGGGTCCCAACAATTAGTAAACAAATGAGCCGAATGACAGATCGTGATAGTTGGCACCGAGTCAAAATGTCACCCCCGATTTGTCGACAAGACTAATGTCCGGAACGACAGAAGCGATGCCGTACAAACAGGAACATGTGTCGCGGTGTAAAAAACATACAATAAATCCTCCTCACTGTTTACTCCTGGAAGTTATTTTCAACTTAATGACAAAGTCTGTTGCACGAATGGGACACGTGGAAGACAATCGAGTTATAGCGCTATTTCGGTGGCCAACGATTGATTGCACCTTTTATTGCTTGATTACGTTTTGTTTAAAATAATCAAATGCCCATTCGAGCGTTTTATGCATCACTAATTTAAACGCGGTTAAAAGAAAAACTCCAGTCAACTTTTAAAAAGTTTGTAGTAAAACATAAATACATAAGGTTTAGTTTCCCTTACGTTTTTCTAGCCGTTTAATCTGTATCTAATTAAGTGTATCTCGTGACTATAGACACGTGCTACTATCAAAGGAGTTTTTGTAATCTTTAGAGTTAACACGCTTAAATCTTTAACATTATTTAAACCTTTCTTTTAAACTATTGTCGCGTTCTATTTTATTGTTAATCTTTAAAAAACATGTGGATTATATTATTTTGATTAAAAGTTTCGTGTTAGTTTATTTGTGCAAGTAAAGATGATTTGACGTCACTCATAAAGTAACGGAAGATGTTTTTTTTACAGTTTTACATAATAATGGAACACGATTGTTTCGCGGAACTACTCGTGTGCGTTCACGCACGATGACCACCAGAAGAAAGTAACACAGTTCTTATGAAACATGATTAATTTTTCCTTCAGTAAAATGTGGCAGACAGTGATGAGGAAGTTAACAGCTGCAGTAACAATATTGCGTGACAACAAACACGTATGTGTGAAAAATTATCAACACGATAACTAGGTAAAAGGAAGACATTATTGTATGAGTTACTTAATTAATGTTTCGGTAAAAAGAAGTAATTACCATTATAATACGTAAATGTAGATCAATTCGACAGGTAGCCCATGTGTTATAGGATGACCTTGGATCCTTTAAGCGATGCGTGAAGAAGCACCTTTGGCCGACATAGTGACGGCGACTGAGGAAGCTATGAATTGACTCGTTTTTTAGTCATCGGCACTCTTGGACCTCCTACCATCAGACGGGTCGAAATCAGATGTCAAGTCACAATAAAAAAATTGTGATAATTTTTTAGTTATTTTAAATCCGGTCCTTAGAAATGAATCTATTTAAAAGAGACTTACCTATTGGCGATTCGTCATAAATTCTGGTCATAAATTGCACTCCAGTGGCATACTGAGTGCGTTAAGATATTACTTATAAAATTATAAATGTATTTTGATCTAATCATATTTTGTCCGATTCGCACTTGCATAGTGTGCCGAATCTACACACAATGCATGTACTCGTATTTTTTTGACCCGCCTGATAATAAGCTAGAGGAGATCTAAGAGTGACGACGACTGAAAAAAATCTAGTTTGTTCACAGCTGCCTCAGTCGCCGTCGCTATGCCGGCCAAAGGTGCTTCTTCACGCATCGTTTGAAGGATCCAAGAACACATGGGCTGGCAAAGCATTCTACTTGTTAATTGTTCTACAAGAAAAAGATAATATGACAATCGTACTTTACCAGGATATGCTGGATGATGGATATGCTTAAGGTATAATCTTTTAATTAAGTTAGGATACAGCACAAAGCCATCAATCATCCAAAATTTGTTTCCTTGTGGACGAGCGTACCATTGATCATTCACCCACAATTCCAATAATCGTGGCAAATGTGCATATGGGTTGAAATTGCGTGTGGCCACCGGATGTTAATGAATGATCAGCTCTTGCGCAGTTGAGACATTAAAATTAAATATTCCATACATTGTCAATGAAGCAACAAGACATAACATTTGCTTTAATAGTTTGAATTACACTCATCACGGCCACCAATTGTACATCATGTTTTATTTTCAGTGTCATTCTATGTAAGTATGGTGTTTTGTGCAATAAATATTTTTTCTCAATTAATTAAATTGTCGTGCCTGTTTTCCACAGGGAGGGATAGAGACAAAAAAGCGCTACTTGCCACGATCATGACACAACTCCCCGCTTCCCTCACATCCACGATTCTGTCCATACAAGCTCTACGGTTATGGGCACTAGGAAACCCAGTTTCTTTAGGATGTCTTCGATTTTGTCACCCTCCTGGGTCGGTCTCGTGTAACACCCATCCACATCAGATTTATATATTCCTACATGTTTTTTCTGTCTGTCTAATACTAAATAGGTAGTAGACTGTTTTACTACTATAATAGTGTATCGTAGGTACGAGTAGATGTTAAATTTTAACTTTTAATCATAAATATTTATATGATTTGTATATAAAAAACTACGTTAAAATTATTTTGAAGATTTAAATTTGCAAAGTTAAAATAGACAATCTTTAATTCCTGAAAAAGCTTGTACCTACACGTGAAAATCCTAACCATTCGAATTGTCACTCATAAATTATCCAAAAGTCGTTAACTTGTTATGCTTTGGACTTGACATCTTCATTTTATGGTCAGTTTCTATGATTTATGTTTGTAATGAAGTCAGTTTGTTGTCACACATTGTTAGAAACAATTTTTTGGGGGGTGCGATGTCAGACTACTTCTCGTGTGTCTGTCTGCTTGCCATATCGCTTCGGCGATACGGTAAATAGATGGGCCGGTGCATCCTGGGCATCAGTCAATAACTTCCCTTAAGGGCGTTTTGTTGGGTGATGGATAAAAGACTGACGTGTGGCGCTGCTCCACGTATCCCTCTGCTCTCAGAGGGTACTATGGAGCAGCGAGTTGATATATGGTCATACGGACAGACAGACAGACAGACATACGGACGGACAGATGGACGGACAAACAGAGAGACAGGCATTATTATTTGTTATTACATTATTATTATAACTTAAAAAAAATTATTACAATTCCTACACTAATTAATAGAAAGGAACTTCTTTCCATCGTGTCCCTTGACACCTCTCAAGTTTTTTTTCGGCCCTTTGGCCTATACTTGACATTGGCAAAATATTGTTTTGTTTAATGCAAACAACGCAGACGCCATTAATTAAGAGAAGAAGATTTTTTTTTATTGTGACGCATCATCTAGCTTTAACTTGCCTGATGGTTAGAATCTCCAGTGCGACGAAGACTAAAAATGCCTACTCAGTTTACGGTTGCATGAAGGATTCATGGATGGGAAGTATACATAGGCTAGAAAGTATACTTTCAATGAGCAATTAATCAATCAAATTGTCACGCCTTTTTCCTACAGGGATAGGGAGAGACAATGGAATGCAGTTCCCTCGCTTCCCTCACATCCACAATTTTGTTAATACTAGCTCTATGGTCATGCACTAAGCAACCCAGATTTCTGGAGGATGTCTTCCATTTGATCGAAGAACACTCTTCTGGGTCTGCCTGAAAAGAGCTTTTTACGCTTAGTTTTAAGGATCCAAAGTTCAAGGATAACGGGAAAATGGACAAGTGTCCATTGTTGACTGACTAAAGTTAGTCAGCCAACAATATGTACAAATTAAACTAATATACAATAATAAAATATTTGTCAAATTTATAGAAGCCCTTGAAAACTACAAAGAAAAAGCGAACTAATTTTGAAAGGTTAACGCGGAGTCTAAAATTATCCATGGGCATCTTCTGGTTTCTGTCGCATACGCACATAAAAACTCATAATAAACAGTGGTTGACGCATAAAAACTGTAAACCAATAGACACCGCAAAGAAGAGCAGCCACATTCGTAACCTTACTAAAACACGTTTGGTTCTCCCTCGTTGTCTCAACAAAGAACATCAGTGAAGTCTAATATGTATGTGCTCTGTTTTGACTCATGCGCTCCTACAGGGTGGCCCTGTAATGTAACACGTACAAAATAAAGACGTACGCACATGTTGTGGTGCTCTAAGTAAACTAGTGGTTTTTAAATTGATTAGGTTACAGGTGATGCGGTTTGGTCTGGATTTTTAAACTGTTCAAATGCATTATTAATGTAGAGAAAGGAAACTATAGTAACTGATGCTTTTTGGTGTGCTGCTGAATTATACCTTATAGCTGTAAAAGATGACGAAGAAATAGATGATTGAAAAAATAATGTGTCTAAATACACAATTTCTAAAAGTAAAGCGACGCGATTAGCGCAGAGGTGTCTTCTTATCTAGTAATAATTTACGACAATAAAGATATATATTTTATTGTCGTAAATTATTATTGTAGTTTTCCTGAATACAAAAACAGATATGTAGGTACTGGTCTGAGTAAGGCATTTAAGATACCGACCAGCTCTAGTTATAAGTCTGAGTATATTTAATTTTTTTTTCCTACAGGGATAGGCAAAGACAATAAAGCGACACATTCCCCGAACCTAGCATACGAGTGACTTGTTTCCTTTACATCCACGATTCCCTGTTTTTTATATAAATGTCCTTGATTTGATGTAGATGTGGTTTGAAAGAAGATGTAGTGAAAAGGATTGACAAAGGAATGCTTTGATGGTTTGGGTACATGGAAAGGATGAGTTAAAGTAGATTGACGAAAAAAATTATAAATATAATGTGGATGGATGCGTTGAACAAGGCAGGCCCAGGAGGGTTTTTTTTTTCGACCAAATCGGAGACTTGGTCAAAAATTGTCTCCGCCAGTCTCTGTGGAAAAAAAGCCGTAACAATTTGATTGATTGATTGTCCTTGATTTGATTGTGGAACAATCTATGTCATCCCCGGTTTATACCCTCAATGTGTTAAATAACTTTAAAAAAAAAAACAGAATGAAGATTTAAAAACTAAAATCACGGTCCACCTGCCTGTTATAATAAAGTTTAATTAAGTTTTTTTGAGCACGTAAATAACCGGTCACGGTGTAGAGGTAAGTCGCATTGTCACAGTGACTAGTTCCCACTTGTGATGTTCTGATGCTAATCTCCATAATTGCCCGAATTTCCATTAGTTACGTCTAATAGCTCTAATTTAATGACGTTACCTTCTCTAAGTAACTGTCCAGGTATCGTTATTTGTTTCCATTTTACAGTTATAAACCGTATGTAAAGGGAAGGGCATAATAGTGACAGGATCGTGCAAAGTGTCGCTCATGCCTCATTTGTCTCTGCATATCCCAGTGATTTAAACAAAGAATTTGGACTTAAGTTTATACTCATCGGTGTTTATACTAAGATGTCGGAAGGGGATAAATATACATTTTTACATTCGTAATTTAGAAGGTTGTCACTAGTTATTTGACAACCTAATTTGACAGAATAACAAATGATATTAAAATACTTCAAAAAAGGATGACGGAACAATTATGCTGCTACTCTTACTACCACGTGACTTTTAATTAAGCAGTATTAAAAGTCAACCACAATTACAAGTGGTTGTATTTGCAAAAAAGTACTCGTAGTGCCAACCTTTGAAATAAAGGAATTGAAGTACAAGTCTCTTTCACTCACACGTGGTATAAACATAATATAAATGAGACAAATAACAATGAATTAGTTCTTATTTTAGCACAGATTCTATTCTTTCCAAATTCTTTGGATTTAAACTTATTTAATATCTTTGATCGACTATGACAGCATTCCGTCTGATGAATGCCAGTACAGTTAAATACTCGTAAATGTAAGAAGCAGCAGCATCGACTATGCCGGCCTAGATAGAACCGGCAAACTCGACTGGAGTCATTTAAGTCTGTAAGACGATATTTGCTTCAGGTCTGGTTATCAAAGAGTGGTAGGCAGTGGTAGTAGTACCACCAGTTACAAGTATACAGACCGTGAAGTGATTTGGTCATGTTTCGGGATTAGCTTGTAAGTTGCCGGTTCTAACTAGGCCGACATAGTGGTCGAGTAACAATAAAAAAGGTACTTCGATGGTGGTACTAGCCCGGATCAGCAGAATGAATACAACTACCACCACTCTTATAATTGATAACAATAATGTTTTGAGAAAAAATATATATTTTTTAAATATCGTTAAATTTTAATAAATTGGATGGCATGGTGACGGCGACTGATACAATCGTGAACTGTGTGTGAAATAAACTGTCTTTTTCAGTCATCGGCACTTTTAGACTTTCCCTTGCTTACTATCAGGCAAATCGAGGTCAGATATCGAGTCAATAATAATTGAAAGTGCCAGTCAAAGCATCATAAGTAACTTGGCCAATAAAACCCTACCTACTTACACCTAATAGTCAATATCACTTAAACTGGTTGAACTTTAGCAATTAGCGTAATGTTGCGCAAATAACAATCACGATGCAGCCAAAGCGAAACTTACGCAAACACAGTGGAACCGTTAAAAATCACGACATCCTCGAAAATAATCTATCCTCGTGCAAAATCCACCCGCTCTAATTGCGGGAACAATAAATAACATCAAGTATATTTAATAAACTTATAAGCTGCGGTTTTCTCTATTATATTTATTATATAGGGTACTCTTCTATACGGTGTACTATGACGTTGATAGAACCTTTTTAATAGATTTTTTAAGTATAGTACGATAGTAGTGTAGACGCTGAGGAATTGGTTCGGTTCAAAATGTATGTATCTTTGATGAATGTACTTTGGTTGTCCTGTTTCTTTGATACAAGTGTGTTTAGTAGCTTAGTAAAGAACAGTCAATAAAACTTTTCTTTTAAATTGTAACGCGATTTATCAATTTGTCTGATTGAAAGAGGAGAGCGCTGAGGACTGAAACCCAGACGGTTTACGGTTGCTCCAGTAGCTTTGACTATTACGGCCAAAGCTACAAACTTTCTTCGCTTGAAGGGTTCCTTTGCCTAAACATAAATAATAATATGACATAGTTTATTTATTTATTTATTACAACAGAATACAACTTTTACCTGAATTTATATGAACATAATTTAAAAATCAAGGTTGTATCCCATTACTGCATACACACAGCATCAACAGTTACAATTAACGGTAAAAAGAAAAAACAAAAACAAAAAAAAACAAACATATATAGTTAATAAATAAAAGCTTTATCTTCAAAGAGTGGTAGGCAGTGGTATCCAGTCTTCCAATCTGGGGTAGTACTACCACTTACAAGTATACAGACTGTGAAGTGACTTAGTCGCGTTTCGGGATCAGCTTGTAAGTTGCCGGTTCCAACTAGGCCGGCATAGTTGTGACTGCTACTTACAGTTGTTAAATTGTAGTAGCAGTGACATCCATTCATGGACCACACTCCAGCTTAAAATCAAGCGGAATGCTGTCATATGTCGAGTCACAATAAAAAAAAGGCATTATGATTTAGGTAAAGTATGAATAAACCATCATAATAGTCAACCAAAGGTTGAAGTTTTGTTTGAGAGTTTCGTGAAAAATGGTCGACGTCGTGAAATAATGTTGAGCTTAGCATGAGATACTTTAGTTTTGAAACTTTAATATTAATATAGCAAAGATAACCTTTTGTTATTTGACTAGTTGTCACTAACTTCAAAGGCGACCGTGGTGCAGCGGCAATGTAATGGTTATGCAAGCCGAGTACCAATGTATCTTCTAACCCTCTATCTATAGTTTTAAACCCTCATCGGTACCAATGTATCTTTGATATATGTACTTTGGTTGTCTTGTTTCTATGATACAAGCACTTTAGTAGCTTGGTATAGAAATGTAAAATATAAAAATATGTGTTGTGGCTTGGTATCGTCCCATCCTATATTTCCTTCCACTTTCCGTTATTCCGCGCAATTCAAAGTTCGCGGGCTGCGCCACGCCAGCCAATAGCGTGTGGCGCTAGTGTGCACTTGTGTGTGAGTTGCCGCGGTGTGCACGTAAACAGTCGCCCTAGCAAGTGACATTGTTGAAACATACATCTATTAACTAAATACATTAATTAAATAACGAAGTGAGAAAATAGACAGTCGAAGCAGTTAGCCGTGATAACAAAGCAGTGCTAAACGAGTGCTAGTGCCGTTGGTCCGTGTTTCACGTCGAGTAATTGCCAGGTACCTGTCTTTCCTATACTTTGTTCACAGTGTTTCTCCATGCTGGTTATTAGCAGGTTTAGGTATCCCCAGGCTTGGATGCTGAGCTAAGCTAAGCATAAAACCAACGCAAAGCTCAAAATTGCAATATTAACAAAACCAAACCATACCATTGTTTTTGGTACCTTTCGAGCGCGAATTCCTATGGAGTGATTATATTGATCATAAATTACGAGTTCAATTTCTACAAATGAAAACTTCGTAATTATTTGATTCCAGTATAACACAATATACAGTCCAAATAAGTTGGTAAAACTAACTTAAACAAAAATCATTTTTTTAAATCAAAAAATTATATAAATATTGCAGTTTTGTTTTGTGTCGTAGTGTTCGGATAAACATATGCTACAATAGGTATTTAGTTAGTTTAAATAAACAGTTGACCTAGCATTCAACAAACATATTACATTTTATGGATAGGTAGGTAGGTTCGATATTTTCAAAAAACTATAAAATATTCCTATTTATATAATAAACTATTCATAAATAAATATAAAACAAAATACTCAAATCTATTAGTGAAACATTAACATTTAAATTCACTTCTGTTTTGTTATTTATTCAAGCACTAATGAGTAATGACTCATTTGTTTGTTTATAACAGAATATTGCATAGTATCTATACATAATATATTATTTACATTATATTTTTTACTACATAGTTATATCGTTTATTAAACTATAGCTATGGCAGATAAAGAAAAGATTTATATTAAGCAAAGGGAATACATATTTAAATGTATGCAAATCTTGTATGACCTTTCAAAGAAGTTGAACAATAAGGATAAATTAAGGAGCTTCCATGCCAGGTACAAGAAGGTACATGAAGTACGATCCGATTTTCTGGACGTCACGGAAAAAATAAATGAAATTAAAATTAAATTAAATCCAGATTCTGATGTCGACTTTCAGACTGTTTTATCTTTTGACGAAATGTATTATGAGGTGATAGCCGCGGCCGACAGCATAGCCACTACAAGCGATTGTTCCTCAGCTACAACAGCTGATGGCAAAGTCACAGCTTCGTCACGCGTGCGTTTACCCAAACTTGACCTTCCCAAGTTTGACAGCCTTATCGAAAACTGGCAAACATTTCACGATACGTTTGTTGCCTTAGTTCACAATAACGAATCTTTATCAAACGTCGAAAAGTACCATTACCTCATTTCTTGTTTGTCTGGTTCAGCTTTAACAATTGTAAAGGGTCTTCCGGTGACCACAGAAAACTATCAAATAGCCTTTACGGCATTAATAGACCGCTTTCAAAATAAAAGACTTATAGCGGCAAAATACTTAGAAAAAATATTAAATTTTACTACATTAAAATCAACTTCTCTTGAACAATTATTAACTTTAAGTAATACTTTTTATGAGTCTGTAAGCGCACTCCAGAGTATGAATATTGATCATTTAGGCGATTACATTTTATTTCATCTTACATTTCGAGCACTGGATAGCGATACTCGAAAGAGATTCGAAGTTCAAAATGACAAGGAGATGCCTCACTTTGTTGATATTTTAAAGTTTCTTCAGGATTACATCAAGATCCTAGAAACTAGTGAACACAAGCCTATCACTAGTTTTCATCAGCCACATGCTGCTGCATTCCCTAAATCTGGTAATAAGGCGACCGAGCCTCGTTTTAAGTCCAGTAAAAACTACAACTCGTCTGCAACTCAAAATGCTTTCTCTAAACAATTTAAGTGTCCATGCTGTGACTTTCAGCACAGCATATATAAATGTCCAAAATTTCAGACTTTCAACTCGTCCGCTAGGATAGCTTTTGTAACAAAAAGGAACCTGTGCGCTAACTGTTTGCGATTCGGCCACAGAGCAAACAATTGCTATTCCAAAACCTGTTGTTTGACATGCGGAGAAAAACATCATACACTTCTGCATAGCGACACGCCTACCACTCTGGAATCAGACCCTTCTAGAGTGAGTCACGCCAGTACCAGTGCTCACATTGGGCACGGCCGCTCTCTTGTGTTGTTAGGTACGTGTACACTGCTGGCGCGCGCCGCCACTGGACCGCCGCAGCCTGTTCGCGCCCTTATTGACAGCGGAGCACAAGATTGCTTTATGACGACCGCCTGCGCTCGACGCCTTGGTTTGACTATGCGTCGCTGCAACCTCACAGTTTCTGGTCTAGGCCAAAATACAGTTCATCACGTCAAGGGTGTCACTGCGTGCACGATTTTACCCCGGGACCAACCGGAGCCACAGTTCGACATTCGCCCAATTGTGATGGATGCTGTAACCACAAATATGCCTACAGCTGCAGTACCTCATGCCGTTCGACGTCATTTTCGTCACTTAAAACTCGCCGATGAAACTTTCGATCAGCCATCCGAAGTTGATCTACTATTGGGTGCAGAATTATTCCATCTCATCTACGACGGACAGCGACTGTGTCCAGGGCCCGGATTACCTACTGCCCTGCACAGCATCTATGGATGGGTACTCACAGGAAAACTCGACTCCAAATGTCGACCACCTTCATTCGTTTCTTCTTTAGTAGCGTCTACCTGCGCCATAGACGAGGTAGTTCAACGTTTCTGGGAAGTCGAAGAACCACCAAAAACCCGCCTTGCTGCTCCTGAGGATGAAGAATGCGAAGCCTTATACAAAAAATCGGTTTATCAAGATCCAGATGGAAGATATGTAGTGCCTATTCTACTAAAGGATCGCCCCATGCTTGGTGATTCATACAAGCACTCCGTCTCTCGACTTATAAATTTAGAAAAACGTCTCACTAAACACGAACAATTGAAGCAGGATTACACAGCATTTATGCAAGAATACGAGTCTCTTAATCACATGCAACGTGTGAAGTCTGAATCCCCAGCTGGTCAGTACTTCATACCACATCATTGCGTCATTCGCCCAGAAAGTACAACGACGAAGCTACGTGTTGTATTTGACGCAAGCTGCAATTCATCAAACGGCCGGTCTCTTAATGACTTTGTCTACACTGGTCCAAAACTTCAAGCTGATATCACCGACATTATAACTAAATTTCGCCTCCATGCCGTAGTTTTCACCAGCGATATAACAAAAATGTATCGCGAAATATTAATCAGACCAGAGGATCGTCGGTGGCAACATATTCTTTGGCGGGAGTCACCGTCCGACTCAGTACGAGAATTCGAGCTCCGCACTGTCACTTACGGTGTGAGCAGTTCACCCTTTTTAGCAATTAGAACATTGCAACAACTAGCAGCCGATCATGGAGCTACCTGGCCACATGCTGCAAGAGTGGTACGCCATGATGTGTTCATGGATGACGTCATTACCGGGGCGCCATCTATTGAACAGGCTCTTCTATTGAAAAATGAGTTAACTCAGTTACTTCAATGTGCTCATTTTAAGCTCCACAAATGGACAAGTAATTCTTCTGAATTTCTAAACAATTTACATTCTGAACATGTACAAATTCCCAAATCATTTTCTGGAGAGGCTAATCAGGCTACTCTGAAGATTTTAGGAGTGAAATGGGATCCCGTGGGTGATTTTTTTACTTACTCCGCTTCACCAATAAGCGTCGAGTGTACGAAACGTTCGATTTTGTCCAACGTTGCTCGTATTTTTGACCCACTGGGATGGCTAACTCCAGTAACGCTTATAGCAAAATTGCTCCTTCAAGATCTGTGGCGCCTGAAGCTCACCTGGAACGAACCTGTTCCGTATGATTTGGCGCGGATTTGGCATGAATTTGTTTCTGAATTAAATAATTTACATCTGATTAAACTCCCACGTTTAGTGGTGCCATCTGAAGCTACCACTTTTCAATTGATTGGTTTCTGCGACGCTTCCACGAAGGCGTACGGATGCTGTGTTTACCTACGTGCGGTATCAACCAGTTCCGTAACTTTGCATCTTCTTATAGCAAAGTCTAAAGTAGCTCCCTTAAAACCACTTACGGTAAATAGACTGGAATTGAGCGGCGCGACCTTGCTTTCGCGAGTAATGAAACATTTATTCAGTCTACTTAGGGACAAAATCAATATAACTGATCAAATTGCCTTCACTGATAGCAGTACCGTTCTGTCCTGGCTTCACACAGAACCGCACAGACTTAAAACATTCGTAGCACATCGCGTCGTCCAAGCTACAGACGCAGTTCGCGCATCTCAATGGCAGCACGTATCGACAGTTGAGAACCCCGCCGATTTTTGTAGCCGCGGCCTGAGCTGCTCTCAGCTCGCTGCCTGCAATCATTGGTGGTCGGGTCCCGACTGGCTCACTTGCGAGTCAACCCAATGGCCGATAAGCAAAGAACCAGAGCCACAGGAAGTGCAGAGTGAGCTGAAGTCCTCATCATTCGTCGCATGCACCGACGAAAAGAGAGCAGGAAAACATTCGGTTCACGCATTTCTTACTCGCTTTACATCATTTACGAGAATGCAACGAACGTTAGCTTATTGCATCAGGTTTTCGAACAATTGTAAACTTACGCCTCAAATGCGAGTTTATAACGCACTAACTACAGAAGAGTTAGCCTGCGCATTAAATATTCTAATAAAACAGGTTCAATCTACAAGTTTTCACGCTGAAATAAAGGCACTCAATTCTGGTTTACCGTGTCTTAAATCTTTCCAAAAATTATCGCCATTTATCGATAAGAATGGCATTATACGTGTAGGAGGTCGCATCAAAAATGCAAACTTACCAAATGATACATTACATCCTATTTTGTTACCTAAAAGCTGTCATTTGTCAATTTTATTAATTGATTTTTATCATTTAACTTATTTACATTGTGGCCCACGTGCGCTACAATCTTTAGTTCAGCGTCAATATTGGATAATTGGTATACGTTTACTAATACGATCCAGGTTATCCAAGTGTGTGACCTGTTTCAAGGCCAACCCGGTACCATGCCAACCGTCAATGGGAGACCTTCCAGCTGCCAGGCTTCAGCCGGGAAGATGTTTCCAAAATATAGGAATTGATTTCGGTGGGCCTTTCTACGTCAAAGAAAGTAGGCGACGTAATGCAAAATCGAATAAAGCGTATGTGTGCCTAATAGTGTGTCTGTCCACGAAGGCGGTGCACCTAGAGTTGGTCACCGACCTCAGCACACAAGCATTTATAGCAGCTCTAGACAGATTCATCGCCCGCCGCGGCATCTGCAGCACGATACTTACAGACCGCGGTACAAACTTTGTAGGCGCGAAACGTTATTTGTCTGAACTGTATACTTTTTTAAATAATAGTCATGAGCACATATCCAGAAAACTATCGGAACGTTCGATCACATGGAAATTCAACCCTCCAGGTGCTCCTCACTTTGGAGGTATTTTTGAAAGTGGCATAAAGTCCACCAAGTATCACCTTAAACGGGTTATCGGAACCCAGTTATTGACATTCGAAGAGTTTGTTACCGTGTTAACAAAGGTTGAGGCTATGCTCAACTCACGACCTCTTTGTGTTCTTTCCTCGGATCCAAAGGAAGTAGACGTACTTACTGCCGGTCACTTCCTTATAGGTCGTCCCTTGGTCTCCCTGCCCGAGCAGCAGCATGAAGATTCCAAGGTTTCGCTCAGGTGTCGCTGGCAGATGCTTCAGAGACTGACTCAGTCATTCTGGCGCATTTGGCAGCGAGACTATCTGCACACTCTGCAGCAACGTTCAAAGTGGTTGACTAGTACTGGGCGTAACCCGCTAGTGGGTGACGTTGTACTCGTTATGGAACCAAATTTATCTACTGCAGAGTGGAAATTAGCCCGTATTGAAAATACATTTCCGGGTAAAGACGGAAACGTTCGCGTAGTGACTATACGTACGGCTAAGGGCACTTTTACTAGACCCGCTAGAAAAGTTTGCCCACTTCCTATAGCCACATAGGTTATAATTTATCTAATAATCTTAATTTAGACTTAGTTCATAGTCATAAGTAGTTTTATTATTAATGTTACATTAGTCTTAATTAGTTAGTAGTAAAACTAGGTAGCTTCGGTAGTACATAGCGTCCATATGTTTATCCGAACACAAATTGCTTTTCTTGGCCTAGCATTCAGGAAAGGGTTTGCCTTGTGAAATCCCTGGCTGATTTCAAGTGGGGGGAAATGTTGTGGCTTGGTATCGTCCCATCCTATATTTCCTTCCACTTTCCGTTATTCCGCGCAATTCAAAGTTCGCGGGCTGCGCCACGCCAGCCAATAGCGTGTGGCGCTAGTGTGCACTTGTGTGTGAGTTGCCGCGGTGTGCACGTAAACAGTCGCCCTAGCAAGTGACATTGTTGAAACATACATCTATTAACTAAATACATTAATTAAATAACGAAGTGAGAAAATAGACAGTCGAAGCAGTTAGCCGTGATAACAAAGCAGTGCTAAACGAGTGCTAGTGCCGTTGGTCCGTGTTTCACGTCGAGTAATTGCCAGGTACCTGTCTTTCCTATACTTTGTTCACAGTGTTTCTCCATGCTGGTTATTAGCAGGTTTAGGTATCCCCAGGCTTGGATGCTGAGCTAAGCTAAGCATAAAACCAACGCAAAGCTCAAAATTGCAATATTAACAAAACCAAACCATACCAATATGAAATAGAAAAAATACAATTTGTCCAATATTTATGGACATATTTTAAAACGATAACCTCGTATTTTTTTATAGGTATTAAATATTCTTATATTAAGTAATGATTTATTTGTATTATTGTGGCTTGACATAGAAAATCGCATGATAACAGGCTGGATTGCTACTATACCACCTTAGTTGTAGGTACCCGCAAATTTCAAGCAGATCTCGAAACGCGTCAGAGTCGCTTCACGGCTTTTACAGTTGAAATTGATGATACTACCCCGGGTCGGCAGACTGGGTATATGACCACCAACATGACCGGTCTCACTCTTAAAACTCCTTTCTGTTTTAATACTCGTATAGAATTATATTTTTTTCTTATCAAATATGTTGTGGTAGTCTAAATGTTACTAAAATAACAAATAACAACAATTAACAGGAGCCAATTACAATTAAGTGTCACAAATTAAGTTAATGAAGATCGAACTACAGGATGTCCACAGTCTAAAGTAGTTACTCCATAGTTAAACTGTCATTTAATTGCAAAACTGCATACCAGTGCAGTCACATAAACCCAATGAGCAAACAACAAATGTCGCATATTTCGTCGTACGAATTTAATTATATTAAACGCGATCGGCGGCTTCTTTGTAAAGATGGCCCCACGTTACCCGCGGATCAAAGGCGCCGCTGCGTGCGGGCATCCACGCTGAAATGTCACCGCACTTTATCAATTAACAGTTATCTAGTATATTGATAGCACCGGACCAATTGACCGATGAAGTTGATGAAGCGTGGCTCATTTGGTATTTTATGTAGATGCGTTATCGTCGAAACTAGGCTTTATGTGAGATGGAACGAGTCGTCAGATAGCCTTAACTAATTGTTTAAGATAGAGACGGGGTATTTATGAAGATTTACTGGTTTTTTTTTATTACCGTCGTGTTACGTAATCAATGGAAATTTAAAAAAAAAAACAACAATTCAAGAAACATTTATTCCAGTAATAACTTTTAGTTCTAATAGTGGCAGGCAGTGGTGCCTATTATGCCGATCTGGAGAATTACCACCACTTAGAAGTGTACAGACCGTAAAGTGACTTAGTCGCGTTTCAGGATGAGCTTGTAAGTTACCAGTTCCTACTAGGCCGGCATGGTAGATGCTACTTGCTGTTATTTAATTTTAGTAGCAGTCGTTAACTATAATGCTATCATAATATATTGTGTCTGAATTATGAATCGATTAAATAATCTTATTATAATATATGATTATATGTATGTATGTGTTTTACATGTTATTTATATATCAATCAATCAATTGTCTCTATGGAGCGCTACTTGCCACAATCCTGACACAACTGCCATATTTATATATCTATGAGTTTATTTGTGTAATATGAATTATATTATAATATATTTTTCATATGTTATTTGTTTGGTTGCCTATTTTTGTTTTGCACCCTACCTCTTATCAATATTGCATTAAGCTATTTAGCATTAAGTCCGCCTTTGTACTGTGCATTAAGTTTTTAAATAAAAAATAAAATAAATATTAGACAATAATATCATTATAATATCTACCTAGTTCTCGTTATCGATCAATCAGACAGCTAAAAAGAATTCCTTAACAAAGTTCACACACATTAAAATAACTAATAACTGCAAGCAGACCGATGACGGATGCGCGACGCCCAAAAACATAAATGAAAAATCACAGACACACATCCATACATAAAACGTAATGGCCTAATCCAGTTTGAACATTCAAAATGACCCAAGTCATCATCGTGAAAAGAAAATCGTAACTCGATTATCGCATGTACAGAGATCGATTCAAAAACATAATTAGTATAGAAACTTAACAAAACTAATTTATTATTGATGTTAGTCGCGCAGCCCAAAATGTTGCAGCCATGCGTCATTTACAGACGACGGATCACATACTATATAATTATAAGAAAGACCTTTAGACTATACGATAAAAATGTGTTCTTAGTAAAGTACTATATATCCAAAAATGTCATCTATTTAACAAGATTTTCAAAAGCACAAGCAAATTTCATATAAACTGTTTTTTCGGAACCATGACGGTGACTGAAGCAGCTGTAAATTAAGTCGGTTTTTTTAGTCCTTGACGCCGGGTAAGTCGAGGTCGCATTGCAAGAAAATTATTTTAAAAAGTAAGCATATATTTTAAATATTTTAATTAAAAAGATATATCAAAATACATGAATATGATAATGACCCGTATTTATATTTTATATAGATAATATAATATTGCAAAAAACAATACTTAGAATTAACTTCTATCTCTAAATAAGTATTTGTTTAGATACAAAGTAGACTTGTCTGTAATTATAAAGAACATTATAGAGAGTGTATTAAGACAGATACGAATGTTCTCCATTCACAGTCCAGTTACGGGTGCCGCTATATACAATCCTACACTAAAAAACTTGGTGTATGGCCACCGTGGACACTGGACTTAGCAGAGCGGCAACATTTAATGGTACCATGTCGTATGAAACGCACCGTTATGAACTAAACTTAATGATTTGTACTGACTTAATGAAATGAGTTATTAATTATTATATACACCCATAAGTTCGTGATGGAGGAAGTGAAATTTCTTTTCAAGAAATGTCTGAATAAGTGAAGCATAGGTAAATTGATGCGAAGCCGGAATCTTTAGACCTATTACACTATGTAGTGTGTAGGTGTACATACTACGTAAATAAAGGTTATTTTTATCACATTAAGTTGTATTATCGTTCAAGTAAGTAACTTAATTGTATGAAATTGTAGCTATCAGTATGTGATGTTAAAAAACCCATTCCGCCAACTGCAGCGAAGGAAATGATAAGTTCTAAATTATGAATTGAAATAAACGAAACAATTCAATATGCAAAAGACCTTCTACGAAACACCATAAACACCATACTGACCCGCTATCACTTCAAAGATCTATGTCTTTCGACATTGAAAACCTGTAGCCGACAATTTCAAGGGGAAATAACCCGGGGCTCGGTGTTGCGCCGAAATTAGAGTTACGCTCAAAAACAACGTGTAATTATGTAAATGATGAGAACCAAGCGTTGATTCGACTGAGTCAATATGCGGTAATTGGCGACACGTCCACCTAGTACTGCCGCCTCTCATACATTATTAGTGATGCCGGTTTGTAATACGAATAAAACTATCGACATCATCGATACTGTATTACGACCCTATAAGGAATCCTAGACGCTGATCGGCGGCGGATCGACAACAAAATTGACGCTTTTGAGATTAGGCAAAACACACCTCATATGCTTAGGGGTCGAGGAATGTGCCCATAACCGTAGAGCTTATATGAAGAGAATCGTGGATGTGAGAAAAGCGAGGGAGTTGTGTCAGGATCGTGGTGCTCCTTTGTCTCTGCCTATCCCTCTGTCAAAAATCGTGATGTCATGTTCTTACAAAACACAGTTTTTAATGCGAGTGAAACTACAGGGCACAGCTAGTATTTAATAAATCTATTCATTTACATTTCATTGACAGATACAAAAAAAGTGATTTAACAATTCATTTAATTAAAAGTAACAAGCATAATCCACTTGAAAACTGCGAGTTGCTATCAAAATAGTCGATATCTCGGTCTCAACACTACAACCGGATCGCGGATGACGTCAAGTCACGATTCCACTTCATAGCAATTTAATCAGTGCTGAGTCGAGTGACAGTTCTACTGAATTATTACTTGCCATCAGATCGTGTCGCAGATTGTAGGAGTATAGTCTTTCCTCTTAAGGCAAGTATTGATAGAAGAAATCGATTGTATTATAACACTGTTTTATTAGCTGATTAAAACTTGTACAGTGACAAAATTATTTTGATTCAGCAATAATATTTTAGGTTGATTTTAACGTTTTAGTAATAACAAGTAAGACAAAATATTTTCACAATCCTGGCATAACCCCCTCGAATCTTTTACATAGATAACGAGTCAAGCTATAGATTATAGAGTCATAAAATTATAGGAACTTTAAAAATATCTCCCTTTTTGATCGAGCGATACTCTTTCCTGTCACAATTCTACAGGTATGTATATCTAATTGTAGCATCGTACTTTATTTGTTTTTTTTTAGTAATTTCACTTTGGCCTAGCAAAATTATTTAGGATGGTAATAAGAACAAGAAAATCCACAGGAAACAATATCAAAGGACGCTGTTTTTTTTATACCACCCCGCTTTATGTTAAGCTAGAGCGCGCTACATGGTTGGAGGTGACTATTACTACATATTATTAACTGCAAGTGGCAATCGCATACCCTATGCCAGCCTTCTTTAAGCAACGATCCTAAAATTCCCAAATTCCAAATTCTCTGATCCCAAAATTCGACTTAGTTCACTTGAAAGAGGTGTCTACTGTCGTCTACTCTTAAATATCGAAATTAAATCGAGAATTATTTTCTCATGTTACATAACACGGATGCTCCTGATTGGTACCATCCTTTATATTACAGGCTGCATCATTTCCTGGATCAGATGATATCATCCGGATAGGCTCTCATGACCCCTGAGTCAAGGTTCTCATTACACTATTGAATTGAGTGCGATGTTTATTATCAGTGTGCATATTGTTTGATTTATTTATTGCTGTGATATAAGAGTTATTATGCCTTCCTTAAGATGCAAAACAATGAAATTATTACTAGTTGCTCAGATTATAGAATTATTAAGTTATACTCTTATATTTTAGTTTTATTTTTATTCTTGTACTATATTCTATTTTATTATTTATATTTTAAATTGTTATAAAAAAATGAAATGATAATTGATATACTTATAGAAAATTATCACTGACTCGATAATAAACTAAATAAAAATACATAAAAGGTTTTAAAAAAATGTTTTTATTGTCGCTTCAACTACTCCAGAAAAAGACAGTATCTTCTCACCAAATGATGCTCTAAATTGTCTACATTGTCAAATCAACATCCTAAAGGTTTGACTGATAGAGAATGCCTTTGGCATTAAGTCTACCTTTGTACTATTGTACTATTGTGCAAAGAGTGGTAGGCAGTGGTACCCAGCCTGCCGATCCGGGGTAGTACTACCACTTACAAGTATACAGACCGTGAAGTGATTTGGTCACGTTTCGGGATCAGATTGTAAGTTGCCGGTTCTATCTAGGCCGGCATAGTGGATGTGATTGCTACTTACAGTTATTGAATTGTAGTAGCAATGACATTCATTCATGGACCACACTTCAGCTTAACATCAAGCGAGGTGCTGTCATATGTCGAGTCACAATAAAAAAATTTAAAAAAAAATAAGTTTTTAAATATGACCGATGCAAAATACAAATCAAATATTTTTATTAGTGAAGGCGAAAGAGGCAAACGTAAACTAAAACGGGTTTTTCAGTCGTCAAGACTCTTGGACTGAACATAACATCAAATCGATGTCAGATATGCATCTCAATAATAAAAATCGTTCCTCATTTTTATAACATCGACATAAATAAATGTGATAAAACTATTTAACGAGGCGCCTCTACTAAGTTTAAATAAGAGCTATTAGAATCTGGTTTTATTATAATTATAAGTATTTAAACTTTATTGAGAAACAGATAAAATTCAAAGTATATTAACTATAATTAAACTATTAATAAAAATACCGTCTAATGTCGTCGCATAGAGATAGTCCCAAAGAGACTGGCAACATTTCCCCTTTGTATAGCAAGGCTAATACGTTGGCAGAATTATTAAATACATTAATTGCTCCTATAAATGACGATTGTGTTGTACATATCAGGATTAGCTAAAGGAGCGGCTTAGACAGTCGTTTATAATAATTATTGCCAATCTAAAATGAGGATCTCCGCCACATCATCGATCGTACGCATTCGATCGATTCCATAACATCGATGGAATGTAGTATATGCTAAGTTGGAAGAATAATTTAAAATAAATTGTTATTAGGTAGTTTTTTGTCATCATCATCATTAAATTGTCACGCCTTTTTCCACAGGGATAAACAGAAACAAAGAAGCGCCACTTGCCACGATAACCTCATATCCACAATTCTTTTTATACAAGCGGTTATGGGTAATAGGCAACCCTGTATTCTTGAGGGTTTTGCCGACCAAATTGTCTCTGATCCATCCACATGAAATTGTCAACGCATCCATCCACATGAAATTTATAAATTATTATGTAAGAAAATTAAAAGTTGGTTTAAAAAATATAGAACAGTTTACCATTGTGCAAGTGTATTCACAGTGTAGGTATATGTGTAATTTTGTTAGGTTCCTACAAACGAGTATCTACATTATCTCCTAAATATAATATGATCACATGGCAAATCTATAGCAGATATTGTCTATAGTTAGACTGTCACTTCACGGTCTGTATGCTTGTAAGTGGTTGTACTACCCCGGATCGACAGACTGGGCACCACTGCCTGCAACTCTTTTAATCTAACTTATAGATATTATGAACATTATTTTGGTGAGAATACCTTAGATTTATAGGCCTTTATTCATAGACTGCACTCCAACTTAATATCAGCCGAAGTGCTGTCATAACGTCAAGTCACAATAAAAAAAGAAATTAAAAATGAGTTTTCGGAATTTTTACCATTTTTATTATATTATTCTATAAAAAATATATAGACATGTAATGTAATCATGTATGTAATTTAATATGTAATTTTCTATAATCATGTATAGAAAAATAAAACCTTTTTAATAAATTTTATGTGATATTGTCGAGTATACATTAAAAGAGTGCGCCACATATTTTTTGTCACAGCGAGATAAGATCGCAGTGCGCGCGCGCAGGGACGACGTCTATCACCCCACAATGGATCGGTAATTGACAAACCATGACTCGATAAAGTCAAGGCCTTGATCTTTCCATACTTCAACTTCACTTGTCTTTGTATTCTCAGGTTTTCGCATTTTTTAAATTACAGCCATCGCAATGACTCTACGAGTACAATAAATTATTATACATATCTATAATAAACTAACCTATAAACAATAAAAAAATATATATTTTATTTTCTCATACATAGAGTTATTTGACTTCATTTGAATTTTTTATTGTGGCTAGACCTCGCCTGATATTAGGCGGCAGGATCCAGTCCATGAAGGCATTCTCTAGTGGGAACCGTAACTTTCTAGCCAATCCTAAAGCTTCACCTTCTGCACTTAAGGTGGTTCTAACCTATCCAGGTTAGGATCTACAAACTGGGCAAATATAAACTAACTGTCTGCCTACAAGTCTTGAAATCTTTTTACAGCAAAAACAAATCTCAATTATGTTGCAGCGTTTATAATTTTTAAATTGATTAAAAAACAAGGTCTTAAACACATTCATAACATATCAACATATGCCGGCAATAATTACATTTATATTGTATCAATAATCATCGATGTCATCATTTTTTTTAATTCGTGACAATAAAATTACAGTCGAATATTTCGCAAGACCCTTCCGTCAGCTCTACCTAAACAAGAGTGGACTTCCGTCATTGATTGCTGTAACCTCAGCGCAGGTTATTTAGATGTCACGATTGAATCCATGCACCTCACGAACACCAAAGGTCACGGTTAAGACTCAATAAATGGCATTGAGATTTGTGGTACTGTCCACATGTCATGGGCGTCAACGATCAAATCGTTGATTTCTTATTGAAACACAGCTCAACATATATTCCCGCGTCTATTATTGAAATAATTCAGTATCTTCACACGTTGTGAATAAATAAATTGTATCTGTGGCCGTCTACAATCATATAAGAACCTTGGCAACCAAACTGACAGTTCTTTTGTAGAATGACCATAGCATCTTCTCGAATGTTCATTAATCATTCTTTTTTTGTCACCTCCTCGTGTTAACATGACGAAATTATGTTCTTTGTCGTGCTTTGTGGGTTAGGGTGCTCCTTGGACATGGGAGCCTAGTCATCGTTTCGAACCGTAATTAGTTTTTAAATTGGATACGGACAAAAAAATATCAAAAGTCCCCGCAAACTTACGACCGTTATTAGAAGCTTCGGAGAAAACTCTGTTTGTTAGATTGGCCAAACGATATCAGACTGACTAATGAAATATAATTTATCATATAAATTTACAGAATGTCACGCCCATTTCTAATGGGATTAGATATTAAGGGACGTGTGTGTTTATTCACCAAGCCGCGTTTTAAACTTTAAATCGAAATATTTATAAGATCAGTCTTAAGATTTAGTAGAGTTTAGTGGACCACGTAATACGAAATTTATACGACTCTTCAAAGATTCCAATTGAAGGGCTGACATTGCCACTGGTGGGGTCCTAACAATTGCGGCTGTCGCGGTCTCGGCTATTCTTCCCGACTCGCTTGTCAATCCGTCCATATCATTAAATGTGGAATTCAAAGTCAAGAACCACAATGCTCTTTACTCAAATATATGATTGTTTCTCCGTTATGTAACTTATTGCAATGATATTAAGGTCTCTTTTAAGTATATGGGTTGATGTTTGATGATAGTGTTGGTATTATCCATATCATTAAATGTAGAGGACTGTCAGGTCCCGCGCGTTGCATATCACTTGTACACTTCATTAAGAGGGACAACCTGGATAGTCTTTATTCACAACTACGTGAGTTCCATTTCTATAGTTATATTTTTGATAACATTTCTTAATAAGTTTACTTTTACGAACTTAAACTTTTTTATATATTAGAAATACATTTGATAAATTAAATAGTTATTTTGCAGGTATGCTTTTGTGCCCGACGCTAGGTAGATTAACAATAATGCCTCACCCATCGAGAAGATAGTTCTCATCCAAATGAAATAAAAAATACTTTTGCTAGGTTGCTTCATAAACCTATGGATGTAAGGGATCAAGAGGGTTGTGACAGGAATGTAAAATTTCTCTGCCTATAGCTGTGGGATTTATTTTTGTATTTTTTTCTTCTATTTTATTCATTTCCATATTAATATACTTTGTATATTGTATCAGAGAAACAGCCGACCAAAGTACATATATCAAAGAAACATTGGTACTGGAAAGTGGTTTGGCTCTCGGTTTGCGTGAGTACTTACCGATATCAAAAGTGTTTTACACCATAGTTACCAAATCGTTTGTACCATTTATTTGTTGCAATAAAGAAAAGTAGCATTAAGAATTATTTAATCTTAACTAAAATGCGACTAACCTATGTATGGCTAATTAAAATATAATAAAAATTAAAAAAATACCGAGTGCAGCGAAACATCATAATATGTAATGTAGCGTAAAATAATACAATAAAATATTAATATAATAAACAATAAAAGTTTTTCTAATAAATGATGTTCGGACGAAAAAGAAAATTCTCATGTCGTATTACAAATTATGTTGCTTGATTGGTTCTGCTTTGGCCGCTATAGTTTATTGATTGAAGAGGTGGGTCTACTATGACATTTCAGATGCAATATATAACGTTATACAAAAAATATTTTGTGCAATATCGAAAACGGTTATTTAAGTGGAACCTGCTAATTTAAGTTTTTTTTTTATTTATTGACCTCGACCCGCCTGATGTTAAGCAAGAGGATAACCAAGAGTGGCGACGACTGAAACAACCGAGTTAGTTCACGTCTGCCTCAGTCGCCGTTACTATACCGGCCAAAGGTGCTTCACGCATCGATTGAAGGATCCAAGGTTATACTCGTAAGAGGGAAAGTGGTTTAATTTAATTATCTTGATACTATGTTTATTGAATACAGTATTAGTTAGTAGTTGTAGTTATTTGCGGGCTCGTTTCCGCACTTGAAGTCCTCTTCGGTTTCTTTGTACGTTCTTCAACGGTTCTCCTTCAGTGGAGCCACCAGATCTCCTCTAGGAAGGCCAGGAGACCCTTCTCGTTTCTGCAGACCTTCGGAAGCGTCCTTGCATTGCCAAGGAACTTTTGTCTTGCTACAGTAGTATTAGTTATAATTATTTGGATCTTCAAGAGCTCGCACGAATGAAAAATAGACTCGGTTTACGACTGTTTCAATCGCCGTCACTATGCCAGCCAGACTGACAGCGACTCTGGTTTAGGTGTTCAGTTTTTTTTACTTGTTTGTCAATAAGACAAGTTATTATTTTATTTTCTTTCAATATCTGTGACGTTTGTTTTGCCTGACGTGTTTGGGCAAGGGGAAGTTCAAGAGCAACGACGACTGAAAATAAACCGATTCAGTTTACGGTTGCTTCAGTCGCCATTACTGTACAGATGTTTTTGAAGCTTCGCAATCAAATATTTCAGTATCTTTATTTATATTTATGAAATTGTCACGCCTTTTTTCCACAGGGATTGGCTGAGACAATGGAGCGCCACCTGCCATGATCCTGACACAAATCCCTCGCTTCCCTCACATCCACAAATCTTTTTATACAAGGTCTAAGATTATGGGCACTAGCAACCCAGCTTTCTTGAGGATGTCTCCGATTTGGTCTATTTTATATCAGGTCCTAAAATTACATTTTTAACTTGGACATACATGTTACAATATTAGGCCATACAATAAGAGTAGGTGTGCAGGTACTGCAGTATTAGAATGTCACGTACTTCTTCTTCGCATTCTTTAGAAACGTATAACTACCGCTCAAAAGCTCAGTATAGACTAACTTAGACTATCACATTAAGTTTTAGTACCTAGTTAAGGGCGCGTATGGGTTCATATGATGGCATACGGCCGTCTATCAACATATGACGTACGTCGGAGATGTCAAAGCGTCGCGAACGAGCGCCGACGCGGGACTGTATCGTGCTGAGAGCAATCTAACTAACCTTGCGACTAGTGATGTCTATTAAAATTATCGATGAGGTTTTAAATATCTTAATACTTGACACTGTTATGTTTTCAGTAGTTTTAGATGAGAATTATTGAAATATATCTTTTTATGTGTTGACCATAGATACCTGTGTAGACAGTATCTGTTTAGTCCCACTGTAATTAAGTAAATAGTGAATTGATATTAATTAGTTCGCATTAATACAGAAGATTTGACATGATTAGTTTCTTACAAAGTTTGGTTTTATATTAATTTATATTTTTTATGATATTCCAACGATTATGATTTTACTGTATAAATTATAAATAAAACTTAGATAGAAAACTATTTTATTAGCAATTGATACAGCTGTTGTTAAGTATTATTAAATATTATTGCAAAATATTATCGATCGCGTACTGAATATCGCCAACAGTTATTTTAGATAATGATCAAGATATTGAAGAAAAGATAAATAAAATATAATGTAAGCATGTGAATTTATTGATCTCAACAACGTTTTAAATTTTTGTCATAATAAATTTTATCGATGTCGATAAAAAGATAGTGTAGGCGCTAAAACAACATCATTTCTGTCGCAGTGGGGCGCTACACGCGGGTCAGCCGGGCCGAGACAATCTGTCACACGGCAAGAATCACATGTCTTACGTCTCACCAATGCGAACAATAAATCATTTTCGGATTGTTTTTTTAATACGATTCCGTAGTCAAACAAAATAATTTGTTGTTTTCTTATTTAATTTAATGCGGTTAGTATTAGTACATAATACAAGTAGACACAGACACTCTATATTAAAATAATTTAAACGTAACAAAAGAAAAAATAAATAATATTTACCTCATTATTGTTTTATTCATGGCGACCGTGGTGTAGTGGCAGTGCAATGGTCACGCAAACCGAAAGCAACGTATCTTCATATCAACGTGGGTTCAAAACCACTCACCGGTACCAATGTATCTTTGATATATGTATTTTGGGCGTCCTGTTTCTATCATACAAGCACTTTAGTAGCTTAGTATAGAAATGTAAAATTAAAAATATTGATCTACGGAACCCTGCTAAAGGCTGGTCACAGCTCTAACTTGTCGATCATTTATTTAGGTATTCATTTTTTAACGTGTGTTCTTCCAAAGATAATGGCTACCAAGCTGTCGCGGCGACCCTTTGGTAAAGGTGATGGCTTTTTTGACAATTACATGTATCGTGGCTCGATCTAGATTGTCGATAACATTTTAGGAACATAACTAGCTGTGCACTATTGTTATCGTGGGACACACATAATAATTATTACATAGGTATATTTTTTATTATCTACTATTGAGTCGATTGTGGATATGAGGGAAGCGAGAGAGTTGTGTCAGGATCGTGGCAAGTAGCCCTCCTGTGGGAAAAATGCGTGACAATTTATTTTATTTATTAATTGAGTCTATCCTTAGGCCGGCATAGTGACGGCGACTGGGGTAGCCGGGAAATAACTCGCTTTTTTCAGTCGTCGTCACTCTTGGACCTCCTCTTGCTTATCATCAGGCAAGTCGAGGTCAGATGTCGTGTCAAAATAAAAAAATAAAAAAACTTGTAACCTTGACTTGCCTGATGGTAAGCAATGAGACGTCGAAGAGCGCCGATGACTATAAAAGCCGATTCAACTTACAGTTGCCTCAGTCATCATCACTATACTGGCCCATAATAAAATTATTAAGAGTAAGTGTGTATATCCGCTCTCCCAATATTATCCGTGGGTAGACGTTTATCGCGTAAATAATTAAAACTATTAATAAATGTGTTTTCATTCAATTTTTGTCTTTTTTATACTCCTACGCAGTACTAACTGAGAGATGTAACGACTCGTCTTTCCAACCCGGATTAAACCGAGTTGAGACCTAAACCGAGTTGGGTCGGTTAACATCTACAATAAAACGGTTTGAACTATTATACTCGTATACTTAAGTATACCTATATAATTTTAGATCAGACACCAAATTTATTTCGTTATATTTGACACCGAAATTCTATAGCAAACCATACTGTATATCAGGCAATTTAGATTGTCGGACCAAATTGTCAACTTGGTTTGTAAACCGTTTTTTTTTGTATTGTGACTCGACATATGACAGCACCCCGCTTAATGTTAAGCCAAAGTGTGGTCCATGAATAAATGTCACTGCTACTACAATTCAATAACTGTGAGTAGCAATCACATCCACTATGCCGGCCTAGATGGAACCGGCAACTTACAAGCTGATCCCGAAACGTGACCAAATCACTTCACGGTCTGTATACTTGTAAGTGGTGGTACTACCCCGGATCGGCAGACTGTGTACCACTGCCTACCACTCTTTGATAACCAGACCCGAAGCAAATATTAAATCGAATTCATC
Source organism: Tinea trinotella (assembly GCA_905220615.1). Lineage (NCBI taxonomy): Eukaryota > Metazoa > Arthropoda > Insecta > Lepidoptera > Tineidae > Tinea > Tinea trinotella. The sequence continues at coordinate 5,267,102 of HG992321.1, read as the reverse complement.
AATTCGGTTTGTAAATTGGGTTATCCATCTTATGAAATCGAGCTAACTCGGTTAAAAAAATTCTAGATCGTCCCATCTTTACTAATACGAATAGTACTGAGGAGCATAACGGCTCAGTGTCCATTTTGGAGCGACTCAGTCATGTCTCGGGATTAACTTGTAAGTTGCCGGTTCCAACTAGGCCGGCATAGTGGATGCGACTGTTACTGCAGTTATATAACTATTTAGACCGCACTCCAGTTTAACATCAGGCGGGTGCTGTCATAATATTATGAGGCGAACGTGGTGTAGTGGTAGTGCAATGGTTAGACAAACCGAGAGCACGGGTTCAAAACCACTTGCCGGTATCATTGATATATGTACTTTGGTTGTCCTGTTTCCATGATACAAGCACTTTAATAACGTAGTATAAAAATTTAAATGAAAAAATATCGAGCCACAGTAAAAAAAAAAGCTTGACCGACTTCTGATAATAAAAAAGCACCAACAAAAGCATTACAAAGCCATTGTTCACTATATTATTATGTTGCCACATCTAATAGAACCGCATTTGGTTGTGGGTGTAGAAGAGAGAAAAAAACACTTTAACAGACTGAAATAGTTTACAACCTTTGAAGTATCCTAGAAACAGTCTTTTGTACGACTTCCATATCAGACTTCCATTAAACTTAAACTGAAATGATAATATGACCGTAACTAACTAAGACGACAGGCGTGGACGAACGGTTTAGCGATTGGTTTGTTGCGCGTAAAGTCCCGGGTTCGATCCCCGGTCGGAGCAAATATTTGTATCATAGCTTTTATTTGTAATATTTAATAATATTAAATATTGCAAACATTTGTTAATAAAAAAAAGGGATGGATATTTGCTTCGGGTCTGGTTATCAAACGGTGGTAGGCAGTGGTACCCAGTCTGCCGATCCGGAGTAGTACCACCACTTACAAGTATACAGACCGTGAAGTGATTTGGTTACGTTTCGGGATCAGCTTGTAAGTTGCCGGTTCCATCTAGGCCGGCATAGTGGATGTGATTGCTACTCACAGTTATTGAATTGTAGTAGCAGTGACATTCATTTATGGACCACACTTCGGCTTAACATCAAGCGGGGTCCTGTCATATGTCGACTCACAATAAAATAATAATAATAATAAAGATCTAATGAAGCAGTAAAAATGGTGCTCAAAATTTCATTCAAAATTGTTATAGCAAATTTAGTTTTCTTAACAAATTTTTGACCTGGCGGGGCTTACAAGTGGTGGTTTTAAAACAAACTCTCTACCTTTCACTCTAATAAACACATGGAACATCTGTATCATTTCTTGTTATTGACAACTATTTATAATCAATCAATCAATTAAACTGTTACGCCTTCCTTTCACGGGGATATGCAGGGACAAAGGAGCGTCACTGACCACGATCCTGACACAACTCCCTGGCTTCCCCACATCCACAATCGTTAGTCATTATTTATAATCGTTAGTTAATTACTTCTCAATTGTATTTTCTTAGATTTTGCACTAACATTGATTAATAAATTAAACTAGGAGCCTCTGGTTCAAAATCACTTGCCTAATCTGATGTATCTTGGATATAAATTTATGCACTTCGGTTGTTCTGTCTCTATGATACAAGTAAGTTTAGTGCCAATGTCAAAAAAAAAATTTATTTGTTCTTTTTTTTTATTGTGACAAGACATCTGACCTCGTCCCGCCTGGTGATATGCAAGAGGAGGTCCAAGAGTGACGACGACTTAAAAAACCGAGTTTGTTTTCGGCTGCCTCAGCCGCCGTCACTATGCCGGCCAAAGTTATTCCAGTTATTCTTTGATATTGATTGTGGTCAATTTGTTTTGACATTGATTTTAATGATATTCATGTGGTTTCTTTCTTGCCTTTCGAAATCACACGGTGACATTGGTTACTTATTTTTTACTGTTTAATTCCAATTATATTATATCGAACTTATGTCTGTTTTTATTTTTATAAACAAAATAAAGTACAAAGTCTGGTTGGCAGACTAATAGTGGTCATTTTCCCAGGATGCAGTACCACCACTTGACTAATGTTAAGCGCCGACGACTAAATAAACTGATTCTGTTTACTGTTGCTTTAGTCACCCTCACTTTGGCCAGCACAGTGAGGAGTATTTTCAGTCGTCGGCACTCTTGGACCTCCATTATCCTTACCAGCAGTCATGTATAGGTTAGATATTGAGTCACAATAAAAAAATATTAGTACAAGAGAAACTTAAATTTATAAATTATTGAATTTAAAAAAATTATGCGGCTTACTAACGCATTTATTTCATTTTTTTTATTATTCCGACGTTTCGAGATCATTGCAGCCATCGTGGTCACGGAGAGACCAAGGTGTTGGTTGACGGTCGTCCTATTGGTTGATGCTTTTATTGTTAAAATAAACGCGATAGTAAGCCGTATAAAATTTGTTTTATTCATTAATCAATGTTCGCGCAAAATCTAAGAATATATCAATCAATCAAATTGTCACGCTTTTTTCCCACAGGGATAGGCAGAGACAATGGAGCGCCACTCACCACGATCCTTACACAGCGCCCTTGCTTTCTTCACATCCACAATTAGGCAACCTAGCTTTCTTGAGGATGTCTCCGATTTGGCCGAAAAACACTCTCCTGCCTTGTTTAACGCAAAAAAAATACTTAAGAAAATACTTTATATATTAAATTTTTATATACGCATGTTAAATTTAATTTTGTATATACGTAAAATACGAAATGGTATGGTTAAGGTGTGTCGATGTCGTGACAATCAGGTAATGGGTGATGGTCTTGACATAGATTTCATATTCAGTACATTAGCCCCAGGCCAAGAGCTCATCGTCCAAATGATTAGTTAGAAAAGTTTTGTAACGGAATTTAATAAGTTGTAATGAATGATCGTTACTGTTACGCAAGAAAGATATATTCGTTAATCATCTTTTTTATATATATCTTTAAGCTACTAAATGTGCTTGTATCATAGAAACTGGATGATCAATCTATATACATAAAAGACCGCCAAGTGGTTTTTGAACCGAGGCTTCGTGGTTTGCGTGACCATTTCACTACTACTAGACCACAGCAGCCTTAATTTTCGATGTTACTTTACATAGCTAAAATACAATTTTAGACACAATCACTCTCTTTGTGAGTTTTGCTATGTTCCTTTGCGAGCATAGAAAAGAGGTGATTCTCTCTCTCTTAAAGTAGATGATCTATTAGATAAATTGGAAATGAAACTGACGTGGTGGTACTACCCTAAAGTAAACCGTGAAGGTACTTTAGGGTAGGTAAGTTTTCGGATCAGCTCGAAAGTCACCGATTTCAACTAGCCAGAATTTCTAACTAATGGATGCGACTGCAACTTGCTGTTTAACTGTGGCAGCAGTCGCCCCCGTTCATGAACCGCACTCCATCTTAAAAACAGGAGGGTAGCTGTTCGAGCCACAATAAGATTCATTCATTCATTCATTCACAAATCAAATAATCAAATTGTTACGTCTTTTTCCCACAGGGATAGACAGAGACAATGGAGCGCCACTTGCTACTATCCTGACACAACTCCCTCGCTTCCTTCACATTCACAAGTCTCTTCATACAAGCTCTTCACAATACCGGATACAAAATACAATAACTACAATGTCAGTATAAATCATTAAAAACCAACATTGAAAGATGTTATCTAAAACATTAATATACATAAAAACTAATTTGCGAATCGGTTGCATAATCAATCAATCATATTTCATACTAAAATATTCATTATTGAATAAAATTATCATTTGCTAGTATTTATTTTACCATATGATCATACACACTTTATTAACATGGATGAGGCGATTTCTATGATACAAGCACTTGTAAAAAATGTAAAAAATAAAAAAAAAATGGATAGAGTAAGAGAATTATGAATCTTACTGATATTTGAGTTGTTTTTTTTTACATTTCTCTACTACTAAGAGTGCTCGTATTATAGAAACTAAGCGATCGAGAATTAATTTTAACAATAAACTTAACAGAAGAAATTTAGTTGTACACTTTTAACTTCAGCAACATCTAAAGATCAATAATCCTTTACGTATCCCTGAAAAATTATTCACGATGATTTTATCAATTTAATCATTGAATTGTAGTAGCAGTGGCATCATATCATGGACCACACTCCAGCTTAACATCAAGCGGGGTGCCGTCATATGTCAAGTCACAATAAAAAAAGGAAATAAAATTCAAGAGCTTTGTTAAACATAACTGGTCCACCGACCTACTGAAGTAGTAGGTCATAAAATATACAGAAGTTTGAATAAAATTATCATTTTAATCAGCAATATTTCTTAATCATATTTTTTATTAATTTTTATTAGCGTCAATTATAGCTTAATCTATATAATAAATAATTATCTATAATTAATAATAACAGTAGAGCTTGTATGAATAAAATTGTGGATGTGAGGAAAAGGCTGGAGGATCGTAACAAGTGGCGCGCCATTGCCTCTGCCAATTCTTGTGGGAAAAGGACGTGACAATTTGATTGATTGATAATAATATTATTTTATTATTTGGTCATTGAGCATCGCTGGTGCAACGTCTAAGGTGATTAGTAAATCATGATTTAACTAGCTAGATTATATAATATAGGAATTATTGCAAAGATATAGAATTTTGCATATAGAATATTTGGATTATATTTATTTTACCTGGCATAGTGATGGCGACTGAGACAACATTAAGTTGAATCGTTTTTTTTAGTCGTCGGCGCTCTTGTTCTTGCTTCCTCTTGAACAGGCAAGTCGAATTATCATGTCTAAATTTTTTTAATCCTTTATTTACAAGTATAGATTTCAAATGTGATCAATGAGAATGTTCCGAAGAGCTCTTTAACCTTATTGCTGCCTCGTCCTTCCACACCCGTAATACCCGCACAGGTCGGGGAAAGCATCCACATTTTATCGACCAAATCGGCAGTCGAACTAAAAAGTTCGGTGCGTCTTTTCTATGTAGAACAATTGACAAGTGGAATGCTTTGCCAACCCATGTGTTCTCTCCATCCTATGACCTTGGATCCTTCAAGCGATGCGTGAAGAAGCACCTTAGGCCGGCATAGTGGCGGCGGCTGGGGCAGCCGGGAACTGACTCGGTTGTTCCAGTAGTCGTCACTCTTGGACCTCCTCTTGCTTATCATCAGGCGAGTCGGGGTCGGATGTTGTGTCACAATAAAAAAAGAATAAAAAAAAACGTTTCTATTACAAATAAATATACTTCCTCTATGTAATTAAATCACTAATGTAATAATTGCTTTTATAAATTATGCACTAAACTTGTAAGTTAGAGGATGGACCGGATCTACTTAGCGTACGAAAAGCTTTAATATTGGAAAGGTTAATAGATGTGACATCTAGATGTTTAGACGACTATTTATAAACATTGTACATCGCAATTTTAATTTATAAATATCAAGGTTAATGGGTATTAAATGTCTAAATAAGCAGCTTAAACTAGTGACAAAGTTGTTAGGACATGACTAGTGGGTTGCTCTAAAAATAATTATATCTAATGTATTTAGTTATAGATTTAATTTTATATTTTCTTGTATTTGTTTAATGATATTTGTTTTTTTTCCGACTAAATCGGAGAAAAAAGAAAGCTGGGTTGCCTAGTGCCCATAACCATAGAGCTTGTATGAATAGAATTGTGTACGTGCAGGAAGCGAGGGAGTTGTGTCAGGATTGTGGCAAGTGGCGCTCCATTGTCTCTGCCTATCCCCGTGGGAAAAAGCGTGTCATTTTTATTGAACTTGAAAAAAATTTGATTCTCAGGCTACAATTTATAAAATCTACATTAATTTTAGCACAAGAATAAAGAAAAACTAAATGAAAGTGTTTCGTGAATAATGTAACACATTCAATAAGCACACATTTCTAAGTATTTAGTTCATCCATATCTCCCTTTAACATCATTATTATTTATTCATACGAAGACAGGTTAATTTTTCATGCACATATGTATGAAATGTCGTGGATTTGACCCCGACACCACGATACACTAAGTTCAGAGGCCGGGCCCATCCGTCTACTACTGATAACATCAAACATACCAACTGTCATTGTCAGTCATTCGGTCACGACTGATGGTTTTTTCGAGAAAATATCATTCGTCTAATTGTGACATCATTGTTTCAATTCATCAGTCAAAAACTTTGACACTTCTGACCTTGTACTCCGTGTGATTGCGATAAGTAGATATTAAATATCTACATATCTTGATATTAAATTAGATGCGGCTAAAAGATATAGGTAGTCATATGGACTAACTGCGAAAATTGTAAATTGCAAAAGGTCTCAGGTTTAATTTCTCCATATAAATAATAATTTTAGTAAAATAACTGATTATTTGCAACTGATATATTAATCAGTTGCAAATAATAAGTTCTGTATCTTAAATCCATATAGCTTGTATGTCGAGAGAATTTGGGGATGCGAATGTATGGAAGATAGTATTCCATGGACCATTCCTACGTCGTTTCGTTTTCTCTGCTTATCTCCGTGCGACTATTAATTATTTTGGGGGTAGATGTCAAACTGAGTACATGTATTTTTTTTGCGCTCTGAGTTTTTTATTATTTTAAAATCAAATTTTAATAACTTTCTCATTTGAAGTAACTTATATACATTCACAAGTGCTTTAATTTATGTATGTGATATAATTAGTTTGTATTTGCACACCCTGTCAGTATTATAAAAGTGCAACATTTCAAGATGTCACCAGTGGATGTTGTTCAGGAGGCACAGCGGGATATAGAGCACAAATTGATGCAGAGAATGGCGGAGTTTGAAGCTCAACTCAAAGCTGCCACAACACCTGACACTGTGAAGAAAATTTCCGAGACTTTCACAACTTTCCGCAGTACTGTTTTTGATATTATGTCAATGTTAAATACTCAAGTAGCAGCACTTTCAAAAACAGTTGATTCTATTGAGATGAATGGTCGTAGGAAGTTTGTAATCATCCATGGGATTGGTGAGGATATTCCTGAGCTGCCTGCCGCCGTGGTTGCTATCATCACCGGCAATATGAAGATCCCTGATGTAACCGTGTCCTCTCTAAAAACTTGTCATCGCATTGGAGTTAGGAATGCTGACAAGAATCGACCAGTACTAGTATCCTTTTTTAATAAACAGCTTAAAACTATCATTTGGAAGGCAAAAGCTAAACTAAAGGGCACAAAGTTCTCTTTGTCCGAGTTCCTAACACGTCGAAGGCAGGAAGTATTCTCCAAGGCTCGCAAGATCTACGGGATGAGGAATGTATGGACTTTTGATGGCAACATTTCGGTGAAGGTGTCTGGCACAGTGAGTCGAGGCATTAATGGTATGGAGGATTTTGAATCACTTTTGGAAAAGTACCCTGTCACTGAGGCGTCCACCGACACACTGGGGCACTCTTTGCAGGCAGCAGCCACAACTGTTTTCACGAAGCTAACAAAGAGAAGATAATAAGTTGCAATCCCCTATAGTTTTCGCATCGAATACTATATTTTGTTTAAAATTATCAATTTGTTACTGTAATATTTAATAAGCACGGTTATAAGTAATTATTATTTCTTTTTTTTTTTTAGCAATTGATTAATTCACTTATTTATGTTAGTGATAGCCGCTTTTCTTTAAATACCTCTAATAATGATAAAACCTCAAAGAATTACAAATCATACAGTATGACATTCATGCATGATCCGATTGACGTAATTAGCGGTTGTTGCTGACAGTTCTTACTTTTATTATTTTCGAGACAAAGGTAACTATCTTCATGCATCCAATATACGTATTTTTCTTTATTATTGTTTGAAACCAAAGGCTCTGGTTTTCGGTTTCAGCATTGAACTTTATTAATATAATAATAATTTTGATTTGTGCTTTACTAAGATATTAAGTTAAACATTTATTATTTTACTTTTTAATTTTCGTAGTATTCGTTATGTACTGTAAACTGGCAGGTAGTGCAAATAGTGTTATAATTTTTTATTTTATATTTTATATTTTTCATTTTATATTTTTCATTTGTGTTAGATACGTATTGGTATAGCAATTATTATATTGTTATTAGATTATTTTTATTTTCTCATATTGTGTAAAATTTGTAAGCTTGCCAAACCTGTAGTTATTTTAGATTTAGTTTTAGTGTAAGTTAAAATAAGTTAGATCTATTAAGTTATTATTATTCATATATTTACATTATCTAATATTATAAGACTGTATTGTATTATATTGTATTATATTATATTGTATTGTGTTGTATTATATTGTATTGTATTATATTATATTGTATCATATTGCAACAATATTACTGTTATGTCGATCAACTCTTCTACACATTCTAGTAGCGATGATTCAATTGTAAATGCTCAAGATGTTGATGTTTCTCTTTGCAATGTGCTGAGTAACCATAAAAACAATTTCAACGTTTGCCACATAAACGCACAAAGCATACCTGCTCATTACACTGATTTAATCTGCACATTTTCTTCTCCACAGGTTATTGATGCAATTCTTATCTCAGAGACGTGGCTCAAACCCAGTTTGCCGTCTACGTCTTATTGTCTGCCTGGGTATGTGCTTATACGAAATGACCGAACTGGTTCCAGAGGGGGTGGGGTTGCGATTTTCTTACGATCCGACTTATCATACAAAGTCATTAGCGCGTCTTCCAGTGAGTATTCCGCAGGCCCTGAATATTTATTTATTGAGTTACTCTTTTTAGGGATAAAAGTAGTCCTGGGAGTCGTTTACTGTCCCCCTTCCATTAACTATTTCTCTAAGCTTGAAACTATCCTGGAGGATTCTTTAGCTATGTACTCTCACCATATTGTGATGGGAGATTTTAACACTTGTTTGCTCCAGAACCAAAATATAAATAGTTCCAGAGCATTCAAACTACGAAACATAATTTCTTCTGTTAATCTAACACTTTTACCCACTAGTCCTACTCATCACCTTTCCTCTTCTGATACTTTACTTGATCTAATGTTAACTTCACGCCCAGATCTTATTCATTCTCATGGCCAGATACCCGCGCCTTACTTTTCTTACCATGACCTTCTGTTCGCGTCATATAAATTAAAGCCACCAAAGTTTCGACCTCCCGTAATTCTCATGCGTCATTATGGTCGTTTGAATTTGGACGCACTGAGTGATGACCTGAAAAGCGTGGATTGGGAACCGTTTTACGAGGCCGATGCTATCGATCTTAAGGTTTCACTTTTTACTGAGGTGGTTCTTGGTTTGTATGATAAGTATGCACCTCTCAAGTGTACTAAACTGAAGCGTCCTCCTGCACCATGGATTAATGATGAAATTCGACTGGCTATGAGGAAACGGGACAAGGCTTATCGGATATATCGCGGGAATCGTAGTGACAGCAACTTTGCCGCATATAAGGTTGCAAGAAATAGGTGTAATCAGATGTGTCGTATAGCTAAGCGACACTACTTCTCTGATAGAATTAAGGACAATTGTCCCTCAAAGATTTGGAAATTTTTAAAATCTGTTGGATTGGGTCGGTCTCCTACACAATTCAATACTGACATTGTCTCTCCGGACGATCTCAATTTTCATTTTTCTTCTTCTCCAGTGCTTGATGATTTCACTAGAACAAGGACTTTGACTGAAATAAACTGCTTACCGACGCCTGATACGGAAACTTTCTTATTTGCCGATGTGTCTAATGATATGGTTCTCAAGGCAATTCGTTCGATCACCTCTAAAGCTATCGGGCATGACGGCATTGGTCGTGCTATGATAATACCCATCCTTGACTCCATATTACCTCTTGTTACTCACCTTATTAACTTTTCCTTTTCTACAAGCCAATTTCCTACTTTATGGCGTAATGCTTTTATCATACCTTTGCCTAAAATCTCATCGCCCACACTTCCCACTCATTTCAGGCCAATCTCTATTCTCCCCTTTCTTTCCAAAGTTCTAGAATATATAGCCTTTAAACAACTTTTCTCTTTTCTCAATTCTTACAATCTTCTTAACCCTTTTCAATCTGGTTTCCGCACCGGCCATAGTACGACCACAGCTTTACTCAAAGTTACTGAAGACATCAGACATGGTATGGATGAGTCGAAGGCTACAGTGCTCGTGCTGATCGACTTTACGAGCGCCTTCAATACAGTTGATCCCGACCTGCTAGTGGCATTGCTGTCTCGATACAACTTATCTTTAGAAACGCTAAAATGGTTCTCTAACTATCTTCATGGTCGAAGGCAAAGGGTACGAATAGGTGAGAAATTGTCAGATTGGTGTGGTCTTAGCACTGGAGTTCCACAAGGCGGTATTCTATCTCCGTTATTATTTTCGTTATTTATTAACGCCATTACTGCCTCCTTACATTGTCAGTATCACCTCTACGCCGATGACTTGCAGCTTTATGTGAGGACGGATGTCACTGCAATCAATAGTGCCATTGCCTGGTTAAACGCAGATCTTTCTTATATTCACTCTTGGTCCAATCGCTACGGTATAGTGGTGAACCCTGTCAAGTGCCAGGCTATAATTATCACCAGCAGTATTCTTCGTAGCAAATTAAATCTTGCCAATGTGGATGCTGTTCGCTATAATGGCTTGGTTATACCATTTAGCGACAGTGTGAAGAATCTTGGCGTACACATGGATGCTAATTTGAGCTGGACCACACAGATAAGTGGCATAAATCGTAAAGTTTTTGCAAGTTTGCACTCCCTAAATGCATTGAAAAACTTTTTACCATTGAGTGCAAAAATCACACTAGCGCATAGTTTGCTTCTCCCCTTGATTGACTACGGCGACATTTGTTGCGTGAACGTGATAGAAGCTCAGCTGGATAAGTTGGATCGTATCCTTAATTCCTGTATTAGGTTCATTTTTTCTCTTCATAAGTACGACCACATTTCTGAACATCGCAAGAAACTAAAATGGCTTGACATTCGCTCCCGACGGAACCTCAGAACAGTGTGTCTTCTTTTTACCGTTCTTAATGAACCTAATACCCCTTCATATCTGAAAGAACAATTTTCCTTCCTTTCCTCATTCCATGACAGAACCCTAAGGTCATCGGAAAACTCCCTTCTCTCCACTCCTGTTCATCGTACTAACTTTGTATCAAAATCCTTTTCAGTTGTTGCAACCTCTCTCTGGAACAATCTACCCGTTTCAATTAGGCAAGCACCGAATAGATATGTTTTTAAAAAACTGGTTTATGCACACCTTTATAAAACGTAACGGTTGTATTTTACTTTATTGTAATATTGTGTTGTATTGTATTGTATTGTGTTATATTATATTATATTATATTATATTATATTATATTATATTATATTATATTATATTATATTATATTATATTATATTGTATTGTATTATGTTATATTATATTATATTATATTGTATTGTATTATATTATATTATGTTATATTATATTATATTATATTGTATTGTATTGTATTGTGTTATGTTATATTGTATTATATTGTGTTATATTAAGTTATCAGTTTTATATCTAATACTCCCATTTAACTTTTCGACTGTCCCGAAGGTTAACTGGCAGATAATGTCTAGCGGCATTAAGTTCGCCTTTATACAAATTGTAATAAAGTTTTTAAATAAATAAATAAATATTAATCTTAAATGATGTCATTTTAAATATGAATAATAATAATAATTGGCACCTCCATTATAATTTATTGTTGACTTTGGTTAAACAGCGTCACCTTGTCCCGTCGAGGCAGTCCGTGTGATGCCCATAATTGATTTCTTATTAAAAGTTGCTTACATAAAGCATGTAAACAAATAAGATTATACAAGCAGAAATAAACGGATATGTGTTTTATTAAAAAGTAAATAAAGTTCTAAATCGATTAAGTGTAAAATCTAGAATTGTATAACCGTATATGAAAAACATTCAAACAATCGTAACATGTGTTTTGGACGTCAAAAGTTTTCCTCCTTGACAATGGTTTTCCTTAACTTTTTGTGGTCTTCAATAATTCACCAATAACATAAATTATTACATTATTAATTTTGATGACATGGTGAATAATAATAAAAACATTTAGGAAACAGTTTGCGAAAAGAATTAAACACATAAAATTGTAACAATGAAGATAAGATCGAAGATACCAAAAACTTGCCTAACCACATCCCGCATAAAAATCGCTAATACACCTCATTTGCATACCAAATAGTGTAAAATCATTCTACATTGTGCCATGTAGACAATACGACATTACGACTCGAATAGGACCCTTTCTTATCTGTACTAGATTACTATCCACGAAAATTTGTTCTAAAATGTCGCAACACTACAAAGGCCGTGTGAATCTCTTTACATTGCTTAACGAAACAAAAAAAAAACATGTCCGATAATTCACTTTGCTCCTATTAAGAGTGGAATGAGCCATTTGTAAAATTGTCTACCTTAAGGCAATCATTGGACAGTTATGAAACGTCGTTATTGCGTAAGCAGTCGAGCTGGTCACATCACTAGCTATCGGATACATCACGCGACTTATGGCTAATGTATGGAATGCATGACATATCACTCACGAACAACATCGTACATTCTAAACTTAAATAGCAGGTGATTGAGGTTGTAGAAAGAAATTGACGTTTTTTTAGAGTTCCGTGATTGGGTTCAATTAAAAAGCTTATTACACTACGTTGTCAGGATTTGGAATTCTGTATTCGAAACTAATCTGACGTTGTAGTTAGGAATCTAATCAGATTCTCATCACGCTTAATATTTTTTAAGCCTGTATCGATATCTGAGTAGCTGTTAGAGAAGGTTTAAATAGCTGCAAATTTTAGTGCAATAAAAAAATATATTATAGATATTAAAATGCTACATTTTCCTAATGATTATTTAGGAACTCTTTGTCACTATCTAATTACTGAATTCGAAATAGTATAAACCTAAACAAAGTTTGAAAAGAAATCTTATTTTACTGTTTCCTGATTCTGTAGAGTTAAATGTCATTTAAGACAAAGGGTTGTTACCCCCTTTATTTTGTTAAAGGAAAAACTTGTGAGTCGACGGCAGGGGTCGTTTATTAACAACTGTCGTCTCGAACTGCTAACTGCTGATCAATCATGTCGCATTACGATATTAAACGAAACATTTCCTACTGACGATATTTCTGGTAGTAATATAAAAACTACCTACCATATTACTTTTGTATAGGTTTTTTTTTATTGTGGCTTGACCACATATGACAGAACCCCGCTTGATGTTAAGTGGAGTATAGTTATATCCATTATACCGAACTAGTTGAAAACAGCACCTATATAGTTGGAACTTACAAGCTGTACCAAAACGCGACAAAATCACTTCGAGGTGCGTCCACTTGTAAGTTGTGGTATCCCAGATAGACAGACTGGGCACCACTCTTAGACAACCAGACTCGGAACAAATATCAGATTCTTTTTTTTTGTTGAAATCAATATATCAATCAATCAAATTGTCACGCCCTTTCCCCATTCGCCATGATCCAATATATGGTAATAATATTTATAATTATTCAATATTACAAATGCTATAAAACAAACTTTGCTTTGACCGGGAGTTGATCGTATTACAAAATGAGGCATGCGTGTCGTTAATGATTTGTTGCCAATGATTTTGTCTGAATGTGACTGGGATGGTTTAATGTATCATTTTCTATAAGTAGTTATAATATCAAGTTTTATTTCAAGCAGATCGTGGCAAGTGGCACTCTATTGTCTCTGCCTATCTCTATGGGAATAATTTAATTAATTGTTTATTAAATATAATATCTTACTTGTAAATGAATATTAAACTACTAACTGTTGTTAAGGCGGCCGTGGTGTAGTGGCAATGATCATGCAAACCGAGAGCACGGGTAGAGCATCTTTGAGTGCCATGGTTGTCCTGGTTTCTATGATAAACATTAGTAGCTTAGTAGAGAAATTTAATATATATAATATCCGAAGTTATTAGCTTGTAAAGTAATAAGTAACCTAAAGCAAATAGCTGATGAAATATTACCCCTGTTATCATTATCTATGAAGTGTTTGGATTATGATGTGACATTTTTAATATTGTCCTTTATTAGCCGATGCAATATTCTGGCAATCACAGTCGGCCACTTCATTTCATGTGCTATTTCACACACAGATATCTATTTAAAAAAAACTATTTCATATTTTTTTTGTTATATAAAAGAGGCAGATATTTACTGCGGGTCTGATTGTTTAAGAGTGGTAGAGATACAGTTGGTGATCATTTGCCTAGTCTGTAAATTCTACAGATCGTGAAATGTTTTTGTCGTTTGTTGTAAGCCCCAATTTCAATCTAAATTTTCTCGTTTTCGAAATAGTAGTACTAGCAATAAAAATGACAATAAATAATAAACGATTAAAATACAATTTTAAAGTTCCATCAGGCATTTTTCATCGTCGCGACTCAAGAATAATATAAACAAATAAAATTATTTAATTAATTTAATTCTGGAAATGTTGTCCTTCGTGATAAAAGTGATGGTAAATACATAGTTAAATTGATATAGAACCGGAATTTAGAGTTTGATAGTGCAAAATTTGAAATTGAAGTCCATTAAAAGCCGAAATCAACCAGAAATAAACCAATAAATAAAAGCGTTAACAGTTAAATAACAGAATACTATTATAAAGGAAATATAGTTCATGTTTCAATTATATTCGTAGCCATAAACCAAGTATAGAACTGAGATCAAAATAACCGATTACAAAACATTAACAAAAAACAACGTAACGTAATGCAATTACAAAACCTCTAATCGGCATCCTAATCTAACCTCAAACCCTTCCTGCAACTATGCAACTTAGAAAATCACCTCCACTATGCATGCGAAAGGAATCCAAGGCAATTCAAATGATAACACCATCAAATTCGAAAGTTGAAGTCAAGACTCGAGTCCGAAGAATATTAGATGCTTTTAATATTGTCGGGTTGCGTGGTTATCGCGGAATCCTTAAGAAAATGGTCGTCGGTCCACGTTAGAAAATTACTTACATGTTGAGGCAATTTCAACTGACCACAAGTCGTGGGGCGAGGCGCAAATAAACAGTGATCTCTTTTGTTACCGCCGCCACCACAACTCTCCGCGAGGCGAGAGCAATTTACTTGGTGGATATTGGACATTAAGTTCTCATATCTACTTGGATGCATTCAGACATTACGATATAATCAAGTGAAATAAACTCAAGTTCCTTATTACATAACAATTGATTTCAATTTTATGAATTACATGACTTCTCTTTTCATTTGGTTATAAGCGTAGGAGTCAATTTAATTTGTTTTACTTTTACGTTCGAGAAAATTGTTTAGTTTCAAATATATTGATATGTCGATAAGTTATCATATGTCGAGGCAGAATAAAAAATATATAATTTCTTAATCTGAACACTATCTTAAGTTTATCCCTTAGTAGCCCGCACCCCTGCCTGTCACAATGTTCCACTAATTAGTGGAGTATAAGGGCTCGTGTCACGTGCCACTCAATGTCTTTGGACGTTGATTGCGGTCGTGTTGGTAACGTGTGGGCAGCATCACAGGAACATGTGAATTGTTATCATGTTATATTTGTAATAATATCGTTTTGATTGCTATTATGACAATTTTATTGGTTATTCTTTCTTAGATCTTGCGCGAATATTGAATAATAAATTAAACAATTTTTATGCGGCTTATTTGGTTTGGTTATTTAGGATTTTATTTAATTATTCTGACGTTTTGAGAGTTTTGCAGCCATCGTCGTCGGAAACATAAAAGAAAAATTGTCAAATTAAAACCAATATAAACGCGATAGTAAGCCGCATAAAATGTTTTTAATTCATTTTTATTGGTTATTTGTGTGCCTTTTAATGATTAGTTTGGACGAACACGTTTGTATTGATATTCTTTACATTACTATTGTAAGTTACTAAACGTGCTTGTATCATAGAAACCTGTACATATCGTCATTTTCAAGCCGAAAAATGGACCGTGGTGTAGAGGCAGTGCAATGGTCACGCAAACCGAAACCACGGGTTCAAAACTACTCACCGTTTTCAATGATACAAGCAGTTTAGTAGCGTAGTATAGAAATGTAAAAAAATCTGCTATGTGAACTTTCGTCAAATTCCAATTTTTTTTATTAATGTCATTGCCGGGCTTAGTGGTAGCGACTGAACTGTTACATTTATTTTTCAGTCGTCAGCGTTTTTGGACCTCCATTATGCTTACCATCAGGCAGAACGATATTAGATGTCTAGTCACAATAAAAAAAATACTAGTTTACTAACAAATGCGATATTTATTCAATATTTATACTTTTTGCAAATATATAGTAGATATTGGACGGTAAATTACAGATATATTGGTACAGGTGTGTAATTTTTGAACCTGAGACTTTTGGTTTGCATGACTATTTCGCTACCACTACACCACGATCGCCTTAAATTAGATTTTTTTATATCAATGAATATCGATGATCTTTTAACCTTGCCTGCAAGGAGAAGTCCAAGAGCACCGACGACCGAAAAAAACAGTTAATTTAACCGTTGTCTTTGTCGCCTTCACTATGATGGCTAAAGCACAATCCCTTTTTAATTAGGTATAATAATAAAAGACGCTCATTATTGGTTATATAAAAGTATTACTTTAGTACAGGAATGATTGACATTGGCATTAGGTGCTTGTAAGCTCTCACTAAGTTCCCCCATATTGGTTGTGAGAACGTTTAAGCTTGGATTAGTGATCTGTGATCGTTTAGTCTCAAGATTGGTCAGGTTAAATGTTATTTGTTAGGGTTTGTCTATTTATAAAAAAAAAACACAAAACTATACAATTAATTAAGGCGATCGTGGTGTTTGAATAGGTTTGTTTTGCAGTTTAGATCGTATTACCAATTTGAATGGTTCCCGTCCTGAACAGCTTCCCCCAAAAAATAATATAACATACAATATAAAACAAACAAAACAATAAATCCAACCGCTATCAAAAAGTGCACGCACCTTAACCAGCTTACTACTATTATTAAGTATATCATAAAATGTTTGTACTCGTATCAAAATTGTCGAACTTTTATGACACATACCTTAGGAAGCAGTGGTAGTGCAATAGTCAAGCACAGGTTCAAAACCACTTACCGGTACCAATATTTGGTATATGTATATTTGTCGTATACATTATAATGTATCAAAATTGTTATATTAAATGTGTTCTGTACGTCACCTCTATGGTTATTTTCAGGCATGCGCCACATCACCTGTACTTGAGATGGAAGCTTTTAATTCTGAGAGATTGTGACTAGACCACTTCAAACATATTTCTATTACAATTTTACTCTTATCATTAAGCAATAAAGCCGAAATTCGACCGTTATAAATTAAATTTAGTTGTATTGACATAATGAATATTATCAAAGATACTTGAACCGAATAATAACGGCTATATAGATCAAAATTGAATAGTATTTAAAGACATGTGATGAGGAAACTTTAGTTACGAAATTAAACTTTATCTTCTGGGTAATATAAGCGTAAGTAGCCTAAAGCCTTAATGTCTTAGCGCCATGCTTTGTCATGGCACGATGTTATCTGGTATCCGGTGCAGTTTCGGATGGAAATATTTTTACTTTATCTTAAGTGGTTGTATCTGCTTATTAATTACCTTTTGTAAGAGTAGATCGAGCTGTCAAATCAAACACTTTTGTCGGCAATACCTGTGAGAGTACTCATGAAATATATGTTGATAGATAATAGATTTTTATGGTGTTGTTTTGTTTACAAAGTATCACGCTTTTATTCTAAAATGGATTAGATGGAGTATCGATCTATTTGTGACAGCACTTAAAGGTACAGTGTACCTACGTATGGCGCATGAGTTAAGACAACAGTCTGCTATGAGTCCCGGGTTCTATTCCTGGTCGGAGCCAATATTCGTTTCATAACATTTATTTGTAATATTATGTCAGTCTCTCCGTGACCACGATGGCTGCAAAGCTCTCGAAACGTCTGAATAATAAAAAATCAAAACCATAATAAACGCGATTGTAAGCCGCATAAAATTTGTTTAATTCAATTATTAAATAAGTTTTTTTCTTTTAAATTTGTATGCCTTTTTAGGCGCAACATAGAGAATTTATTTTATTTAACATTCTTAATGTACCTATGATTGACAAATAAATGATTTTGATTTTAATTTTAATTAAAAAAAAAACAGATATTTGTTCCGAATCTGGGTATTTAAGAGTGGTAGTCAGACAGTCTTTTGCTCAGTATGCTGAACCGGAACCACTTTAACGTATACATACAAACCGTGAAAAGAATCAGTCATATTTTGGAATAGAAAAATTTTATTGAAATATTTATTTGCAAGTGGCTTGACAATGTTTCGTTTTATTGTTTTTTATTGTTATGCGATATGGGACCTTGATTTGCCTGGGCAAACCAAGGGTAGGTCCCCACTTACGACTGAAAAAAACGCCCCAGTCGCCTATGCCGATCAATAGACCTTAATGTGAAAACCATAAAGTTTAGGCCATTGGGTTTATAGTAATTTTAACAAAAAAAAAAATTCGTTTACTATTTTGATTAATGAGGATTATCATTTCTGATAACAATTTAAACAGTACATATGCATAAAAATGCAATTAACAAAACGGAATTATGTTATTTACTACTTTAAAATTGTTCTTTGGCAAGAAAAAAAAACCAACGAAAAGCAATTACTATGGTATCACCGAATCTAAGGCCGAGACAACCGGGTGACCGTTAAGACAATCATCAAGTGCTCCAACTTCCTGCATTACATACAAAGATAATACATAGAAATTGTATATTAAAGTCACCTCATAAATATGTATGTGTCTCGGTCTGTGGTCACACAAAACGCTTGCACAATCTCCCGTGCGGATAGTGACGACCGCGGATATAGAAACCAATGGAGATTCATTTCTTTACAAAAAAGTTTAAAGCTTTTTTCTAAAGCTCATTGAGTTTTTTTAAGCGAGTAGTTTTAATTATAAGTACCTTGTTTAAACCGTGGCGTGAACATTTATCATATTACAGAACATAATATTTAATAAAAATATAACCATTTACTATTTAATATTAAATAAAAAAATACTCTTTATTTATACATGTTAATAATATAAATTTAGGCCAATAATATTATTAATTTTACAAATTTTATTATATCGAATATGAAATTTAGTGTTCAATAAATCCAAATAACTAACCATTTTTTACATTTTATTAATGAGTTAAACGTGTTTGTATCTTAGAAACTAGATGACCTAAGTACATAATATATTAAAGACACATTGGTTCTCATTTTGCGTGACGCTCATTTTGAGCATTACTACTAACTACACCACGGTTTCCTTAAACAGTTAAACTTCACCATAAAATATATTTTAAATATAATGTCAATGCTTTTCTACCTAAGGACCTCTTTTCGGGTCTCTTTTCCTTAAAGTTCCAGTTTCTTCGATCCTGCCATGCTTTTGTGTAATTATATTCCGCTTAATTTACAATGTTATCATTCCATTGTGTTCTAGGTCGACTTCTATTTTTATACCTAATAAGCTTTAACACAATACTTATACATTATACTTACTAATTATAAGATATATTTTAAATGTGAAGTTTTAACTGACAATTCAAGTATTTAATGGACATTAGAGGTATTATCTCGTGCTAAGGTCTTATATATGTATTGAGTGACAACTCCATACCATTCGAATTCCACCCCACATTGAAGTGCAAGACGTTACCAAGACGTGGTTGGTAATAGAAAAAGTGATATGTCTACGGACACACACCGTGGCTCACCGCACCGTAATACATTCTTATGGCAATATGTTTGTTTGTGCACTCTGCCGCAATAATATAAAAACTATATATTCAATAACCGCATATGATCTTGACACAGCTTCAAAGGTTTTATGAGTTTTCCGTTACATAATTCTGTTTCACTGCTCTTTGGTTTTCACACACATATTTGAAATTGGTTTTCAATATTGATTGATTTTAGTTACATTCATGAACATTTTACCGCAGTTCTCGAAGTTTTCTTTTCGTATCTACTTAAGAGTTTTTGTTATGACTCGGCACTTTGCCTGTTAATAATCTAATTCTACTACAACGTAACTGCAAGTAGCAGTCGTACCTACGCGACTGGGTTCACGTTTGTATATTTAAAAGTAGTGGTACTACCCTGGTTCGGCAGACTAGGCAAACGACCACCAACTGTGCACATTCTTACTGTAACATGCACCCACAGCTAGCTAGACGCCAAAATTTGGAACTGCTCGTATCTATTGAAGAACGTGAGACCAAATACTGTCTGGATAACCACGATCCGGAGAGAGGCCTGTGCCCATCAGGAAGTTTATAGACTAATGCCGAAGCTTATCTTTGTGCTTATATAAGATCACTGGCCATGAATACATTTGTGCACTGATAAAGTTTTATGAGTCGTAGAGTTTAATAATGAATGTGTGATTATTATTATAATGTTTTTACATAGTTTTCGCATTATAAAACCTTCTCTCACTTCCTAAGTAGTCACTATATACATTTGCATACATATATTATACAATTTACGTCTAGGTTTATGAGCTCGAACGACTGAGAAACCTTCAGTCAGGCCGGTTAAAATACAACCATGTTAACTTAAAATAGCTTCAATAACATTCTTAGATTAAAAGAATCATTGACGGATCACATTTGATGTCGTAATGATATTTGCTTCAGTGCCTCTCGGAAGGAAATCACTGTTAGGAAATGATGTAAGAAGTCACGCTAAAATATATGCTATTTGGAATTGTTTAGTAAATTAAATTAATTATACTTTTAATAACTATAATTGAATAGTGAGATCTATGGAAGTAAAAATGGAAGTTAATTCATAAAGTAAGGGACGTTAAATTAAATCAAATTAAATCATTCGAACGAATAATTAATCAATTAACTAAATTTCGACGCATCAATAGGCAGGGATAGGCAGAGGAATTAAGTGGCACTTTTTACAATACTGACACAAGAAATATACCATCAGACACCTTGGCTTGCCTGATGGTATATCCGAGGGCGCAGATGACTAAAAAATCGATTTGCCTACCAGTTTAAGAGTGGTAGGCAGTGGTACCCAGTCTGCCGATCCGGGGTAGTACCACCACTTACAAGTATACAGACCGTGAAGTGATTTGGTCACGTTTCGGGATCAGCTTGTAAGTTGCCGGTTCCAACTAGGCCGGCATAGTGGATGTGATTGCTGCTCACAGTTATTGAATTGTAGTAGCAGTGACATTCATTCATGGACCACACTTCGGCTTAACATCAAGCGAGGTGCTGTCATATGTCGAGTCACAATAAAAAAAACATTAAGAAAAGTTGCCTCAGTCGCTGTCATTATGACTATTAAAGAAAATATGTCTCAAGATGGGATCAAAAAACCCTAACGACGATAGGCGTAGCATAGTTTAAAATGTATAATTATGCAACTGTTAAAACAATTAATCCCAGGTCCCCATACAAAATGAAATAATGTCCTTTACGAATATTTGGTAATAAAAAAAAGACATACTTGCTTCGGGTCTGCTTGTAAAAGAGTGGTAGGCAGTAATGCAGTCTGCCGATCCGGAGTAGTACCACCACTTACAAGTATACAGACCGTGAGGTGACTTATTCGCGTTTCGGGAGCAGCTTGTAAGTTGCCGGTTTTAACTAGGCTGGCATAGGGGATATGACTGCTACTTACAGTAATTTAACTATAACATTCATTCATGGACCACACTCCAGCTTAACATCATGGCAGGGTGCTGTCATATGTCAAGACACAGTAAAAAGAAAAGTGTATTCATAATAAATAACAAAAGACAAGAGTCGATAGACGACAAAAGCTAACGATGTTCATTTCATAATTTAAAAAAATTGCTTTTCAAGCAAAATAGGTATAAGATCGTAAATCTGGAAGGAGCATACCCATGCCTACAATGTTAACCCTTTACATTTACCGACCACTTTTAGGGTTAGACTTCTGCTTATTATCCTTTTTCCTACTTCTAGGTTGGGTGATGCATCTTTTATAGACTTATAGTGGTAATAAATAGATCTACTGTTTTTTTAGTTAACCATGTGAGCGGATATTGGTGTGCATATTTAGGAAAAAAATAGAGTATGACAAAGAAACGAAGTAAAATGTTCTAGAAACTTGTAGGGTGAACGTCTGTACGTCCTGTGCATATATTTGGTGACTTAATAATTGACTTTTTTTACATTTCTATACAAAAAAAGTTCTATCATATAACCATGACAACCAAAGTATACATATATCGAAGATACATTGTACCGGCAATAGGTTTTGAACCCGTGATCTCGATTTGCGTAACCATTTCACTAGCACTACACCACGGTCGCATCATAACCTAAAAGAATAGGTTTGTTATTCTATTTTCACACTTACAATGATATTTTGGTTCCTAGACTTGAAAATCACTCAGTGGTAAGGGCGGCATAACAGATTGGCATTGCCAACAGCATTAATAGCTCCGCCAACAAACACATTTTTACGTTAAAGTCATACGTATATGTAGAGTATGCATTATATGGCTTATATATATACTCTAAGGTGCTATGATAGACAGAGAAAACAGATTTCACTTACGCTTATCTGACCGGACTAACAAATCCCTAAAATTATAATAAAAATATATTCATGTTGACAACCCTAAAGACTTGTGGTCCAATAACGAACCTGCGAAGTAATTATAAAACGATCATTAAAATTAGTTTTTTAATGCTTGTTAAAGAATATTTCCCATCATAGTTGTTGGTGGACGCCCGAGACTTACTACATAGTAGAAAACTTACATATAGATGTTAAATGCAGGTAATTGACTTTTAATATTAAAGTACGACATAATAGAGCGCGTAGTTCTCAAACAACTGTGTGTCGGTTGTAAGCACATGTCGTCCAAGTTATCGTTTACTAGCTAGAAGTAGTCAGGAAAAAATAGCATGAATTTACAAACATCTATCTCTAACAGTAGTCGCCTCGACTTATGGTTCGCACTGGCATAATAATTCGGTTAACATTAGACGGGGTTCGGTTAGAGGTCGTACTAGGTAATAAAAATATTTTTTAAATCTTTATCATTATTATTAGGTGAATTTAATGCCTTCGGGAAATATCTACCAGTAAACCTTTGACAAGTAATCCGTAATACCCATTTTTTACATATTATATAAATATGAAAACCCATAATAAAAAAATATTACAACTTGTATTTATTGTTCAAACTTTTTACTACAGTTCGTACTCCGTTGTGCGTACTCTACATAAGAATAATACACCACAAGAATTTTATCTAAAAGTGCATGAAGATATTCTAGTATTATGACAATATTTACACTATAAATTCTTCAGTTAAATACATATAATTATGTACAAAAGAATTTATTATCCATTTGATGTTGTATTAATATTCACACGATGAATATTATGTCCATAACCATAGAGCTTTTATGAGAAGCACCTTTTATGTCAGGATCGTTATTAGTGGCGATTCGTACACCTGATTAGCCGTAGGTGAAGTCGAATTTATTAGTTTTTTTTCACGACGCAGTCCTTTTGAAACCATAGTAGTTGTCATTTGACAGCCTAAAAGAGCCTAAAGAGGACTACAATGTTTCAAAATTTCGTTTAATTCGATAATTTTTATAGTTACAGAAATTTAATAAAACCTTATAAGAAAACCTTATAAATTTGATGTTTGATTAAAAACTTGAAATTGTAGACATCCTAAATAATCTAAAACATGTATCAAACCTATTAAAAAACAACCTACAAAAACAAAATTTAAATAGCGAAAGTTAACAAATCAAATTGACACAGAAAAGTTAGTATTTTTGAAAATATCGACACTAAAAAAATGTCTAGGCTATCTAAAAACTTTCTAGTCCGTTCACACGGGAGCTGACCCCGTTGACCTGACAGGTTTCTACAAACATACTATATGATTAAACGATGCCATTAAAGCTATGTTATATCAAAAACTAATGTCATATGCCGCTCTAATGATTCTACGCGTCAGAGTGAAAGATGATCACAATTAAATTGTAAGTAAACGTCGGTGTTTCATTTATCTGACACTATTGAAATACAATCTACTATTTATTAACATATTTTTGATACAATATTATGTGTGATAACATTATATAAATATTAGTAGAACACTATACTAATATTAGTATATAATACTAGTATACTAGCAATTGTGACGACAGGCGTTGGTCTGCACACCCGTTACGCATTAAGTCCTGGGTTGGATTGCCAGTCGGAGCAAAGATTTCTATTATACCTTTTATTTTTAATATTTAATAATAATATTTGAGTATAAAAAAAAGGTTTTTTTAAATTTATGTCGGACTCATTATTACCTCACTAGATATAACACTGGCAACTTATATCTATAGTAATGCAATAATAAATATAACTTATACTGTGTTTAATATATACATTTACGTAATCAAATAACATTCTAGAGGAATCAGAAGTTATGCCATTTAAGACGGCTACATTAAGTAAATTAATATTAAGATGACTAATTATCCGAGTGCAATAAAAAAAGTTAATATAAAAAAGCGAATTTTAGCTCCGGGTTGGTTATCAAAGTGTGGTAGACAGTGATGCCCAGTCTACCGATCTGGGGTAGTACAGACAAATGTGCAGACCGTAAAGTGAATTATTCGCGTCCTTTTTCAATCCCGTGTCCAGTTTTTGATCTGATATTAGAACTCCACTCGGACTGGATTTGATATTAGCACCCCGAAGTCTTTTTCCATCCAGTTTATATTATCCAGTTACATTAGAAATCCTCAAAATAAGTATGATTAAGTTATTACTTATTACACGAAGAACATTCAAGAAGCGGACTATAATAATGCAACAAACTAAACATTGATAATTTAATATAAAACCCATGTAGACAAAATTACAACCCAAGACCCTCACCGGAAGAGAAGACCCTTCTCTTAATATTTACCACTTGCCACTCATTAGCATTAAAACGGTCACACAATTACTGTGTAGTTAGTGTGTCGCCCAAGACTGAATTCATTAGTTCAGCTCTCCTGATTTTATTTAATTAAATATGAATAATTTTATGGGGACATCGTTCGCGTCGCATTGCCTTGGTCGTTGCATTTTTATTTTATTGTGACTCATATGACAGAGCCTGCCTGATGTTAGCTGGAGTGCGGTCCATGAATGGAATTGACCGCTACTACAGTTAAATAAATGTAAATAGCAGTCACATCCACTATGCCGGCTCAGTTGGAACTGGCAACTTAAAAGCTGATGCCGAAACGCGAGTAAGTCACTTCGAGTCTGTCAAAGCGGTGGTACTATCCCGATTTGACAGACTGGACACCACTGCCCAACAATCTTTGACAACCAGACCCAGAGCACATTTCTGCCTCTTCTTTTATTGATGAAATATTTGTAAGCTATGGAACAAATATTTGCTTCGACCGGGAATCTAACCTGGAACTTTTCTTGTAACAGACTGGTGTACTAACCAATACACCACGCCTGTTATCATAGGTACTATCAGTTTATATGATTTTTAAACAATAAAATATTTATAGTATTGTCTATTTATTGAAGTATACATATCAATTGTTATTGTAAATATCCATAGTTGTTAGGTTATAATTAATTTAGGTAATAATTAATATCAAAAAATGTTTAACATTTTAACTTTAAAACAATTTAATATTCATAAAATTTATGAACAGGCACGTTTAGAAATAAATAAATGAATAAACAAAACTATTTATAATTAACCATTAAAAGACAATTATAAAACAGAATACTCGTAAAAACAAAAAGACAGGTGTGAAAATGAATTAATCATTTTATGGGATTTATTATTAACGACAACGACATATTTAATATTTTTAATAACAAAATATATAACTTTTATTATTTCAGAAGTGAGTAGATGAATACCCCAAATATATTTGTATATTTATTGTTTAGGAAAGTTTGTTTGTTTTATTTAGGAAGAACAAATCGGTAAACTCTTTAAAAAGCTGGGTTCCCCAGTACCCACAATCCTATGGATATTTGAAGTAAATTGTTTATGAGAAATCGTTTGTCTCTGCCTATCCCTGTGGGAAAAAGGCGTGACAATTATATTTTTTGATTTTGTTTATGAAAAGAGCTGGATCGTCAGGAATGTGGCAGTATTTTCTGTGGCAAAAAATATTATCTTACCGAGTTGATAAATGCAAATGCGACGTGGACCAGTTGAAACAATCAATCAATCAAATTGTCACGCCTTTTTCCCACAGGGATAGGCAGTGACATTGGAGCGCCACTTGCCACGATCCTAACACAACTCCAACTCCATCTGTAAGATTAAAAGATAGGATAGAAGAACTAATGGTCAGCACATAGATGGCATAGTGGTCGTGCGTTAAGCGACAGAAACCTGATTCGGTTCCCACCACAGGTGACCGACGTGTAAGCATTATTTTTGTTACTACTAATATATTTAACAAATTTTTTTTTAAATAAATAGTTTTTTGTTTTCAACATTGTCAAATTAATTAAAAATGAATGTGAATAACCTCTAAGGTGAGGACATAGCACCAATGTTCTTTGTGTCTTGTACAGTCACAAACCGGGCTGGTCAACCAACCGAGAACTTGAGAATTTATATCATGCACTTCTCATTATAAAAATACCTTTTGTCACATTCATCAGTATTAAAATAAACTTCATACAACTAAGTAAGGATACATCGTATAATTGAATGTTTTTTGCGCATTCTCTGATCCATAAAAAGAAGGTATCGCAAGTATCTATCTTCCATATATAAGAAGTACTTATTGTATAAAAATAACGACAGGTCAATACTTTTAGAAATGAAGAATTCTTTAGTTACTTGTAATGTCATTTTTTTTATTATGTCTCGACCTCGCTTGTTGTCAGGCTAAACCAGTACAGAACATTGTGATATGTTTTCATATCGATAAAAAATCCTGTAACAAAATAATAGTACCATTAATTAACACCTGATTTCTCAGACTTAGAACCACAATAACAAAGCTTGTTTTCTACTTCACTTGATTAACGACGACCAATTTGGCTTCAGCAAAGCCTCAGAAAAGAAAGTTAGGGGACGACAGTGGCCTTATCAGATCAAATCTGTCATAAATAATACTTGACCAGTATTTATCACAAAATAAGGAAAAGTGGGTAAATATTAGAATTTATGAGTTAAGGAGATTGTCTGAGTTCCATTATAGTGTCGTAAGAAACTATATTTTTATCAATATCTACATATAGGTACTTCTAGCGCCTAACTAAGGATGTCTCTGTGGAGCGGTTCGGGAGAGATGAGTTTTCGTTCACATGTTTCCCACACAGTTCCGCCGCAGGAACCTCCTCCAGTTAAGCGCTATGCCTATAATAAATACGTTTAATTAATTTTATCACATATTTTTTTTCCTTATTAAGACTTGACGTCTGACCTTTGCTTGAAGGATGGGGAGAACACATGGGCTGGTGAAGCTTTTCAATTGTTGATGGTTCTACCAAAAAATAACGCGCGGAACCTTTTAGTTCGACTGCTGATTCGGCCGACAGAATGCAGATGTTTGCTCTCGACCTGTATCAGGGGTGTAAAAGATAAGGTAGGAACAGAGTCTAATAGATCATTTTGACCGGAAGATTAAGACGGGCAGATCAAGTGATCCAGATTGTCCAATAAAGTTTGAAAAATTAATAGATCAATCAATTTGTCACGCTTTTTTCCACAGAATTAGACAGAGACAATGGAGTGTCACTTGCCACGATCCTGACACAACTCCCTCTCATTTCTTACATTCACAATTTTCTTCATACAAACTCTACGGTTATGGGCACTAGGCAATCCTGCTTTCTTGACGTCTGCCTCGATTAACGCATCCACTTTAGATTTATAAATTTCTTTCGTCAATCTACTTTTGCTCATCCTTTCCATGTGCCTAAAGCATCGAAAAACGTATGTAGGACTTAATAATAGGACTCAGACATAAAAACTATAAATAATTCATTTTCTCTCAACTATAATGCCCTAATGCAAAATGAATTGTCATTGCCAAAAATAGTGATATCAAAACATTCCATAATTCCATATATCATCAGAAAGCTCCATTCGTCATCGTGGCTTATCAGATACTGGACATCGCCCTCACTGGTTATACCCCCATTTTCTCCTTGAAATTCATTGTCATGAGTCTCATATTTTTTCTTGTGTTTTCATACAGATATAACCAGAAAATATGGTTCGAGTGGTTCTCACTGTACAATCTTTTTTTAAATAAGTATTTAATTACCATTTAGATGTATATTTGGTTGCATAGTGAAGGCGACTGAGGCAACCATAAATTAAATATTTTTTCGGTCATTAGTGCTTTTGGATTTTACCTTGCATACCATAAGGTAAGTTGTGAACAGATGTCGAGTTTTAATAACAGGGAAAATCAGTGAGAACGGATCGTTACTTTTCACGATCTTGACACAACTCTTTTGCTTTCTTTATATCCACAATTCTCTTCATATACATTTTGTGGATATGGATAGACACTGCGAATCTTGCATTTTTAAGATAGCGCCTCTCTCCGATTTTATGGAGAAACTTTTTTTTTAATGTGACTCGGTATAAGACGGCACTCTGCCTGATGTATAGCTAGAGTACGATCCATGAATGGATGTCACTACTACTACAATTCAATAACTGTAAGTCACATCCACTTTGCCGACGTAGTTGTAACCGGCAACTTACCAAATTTTTAATATAATTATTAAATATTACAACCGAACTGGGTCTATAGGCTGATACTGCTAGATCTCAGAGATGAGTATTATTCTGTCAAGTGAGTTGCGCAGGATTTAAAAAGATTTATTATATGATTTTCTGAAATAGAGGTACATTTCCTCTTTTAATTGTTATATTCTGTAATTTACGTTTTATTGTTAGTTGAGAATTAATTTGGCAGACAATGAAGTCAAAGTACTTCTCGACGGAGTCCTTCCAAAGTCATATTCACTAGTTGTAGAATTATTTGACAATATAAAAGATATAGCCCGAAAAGGCTATTTCACAATAAATGTTTATTTTTTGATCTTATTAAAGGAAAATATTCATAGCACACGAATTAAGTTTTTATATCTAGGTTTAAAGTTGCTATACCGGTTAGTAACATTCGCAACCACCCTTAAAAGCAACGTTGTTAATGTTATTGATACCATTTACGTTACCGCCCCACCCAAACTATCACAATATTGACCAAAAAATGTAAAAATCATATTTGAAATAAAAACATTTCATGGTAGCACGTCTCGAAGGACACACCCTTTGTATCGAATGGAATGGTCATTACCGGTGTCGTGATGCGCCACCATGTTTCTTACTACCCACATCTGACGTCCTGGTAACATGGAAATATGAAAATAAAGAAATTTCCAAAAATATGTCCTAAGACCATGTTACAGCTTCGATTCATACTACACTAACAATGAATATTTTATTTTAATAAATCTGTGTGAATAAATAAAACTAATCTAAATTTTATCAATAGATTAATTATACTTATTAAACTTACAATCGGTTCAATGAATGTGATAAATCAGAAAATTTAAAGAAATAGTTATTTTGACAACTGTTGTACAAAGCTGTCAATTCCATGACATTGGGCTTTAATGGCATTTTGTGCAACGAAAAGCCTTACTTCACATACCTTCGTGAAACATACCGATTTATTTATTGAGAAATCATATATTTAATAAGGTGGATATTTTTACTGAATGGTAAACACAAGTTACATATATTATATAAAATCTAAGTAGATTTATATAATAGTATTTAACTATTGCGTCAAAAAAATAAACTACATACATAAATATCGGTATCTATAATAAACTATGAAAATAACATGATTTGAAACATAACAATGTTGACGCAAAACTGAAAGTACTATAATTAAGGATAATTTATAATTACCTTGTCCAAACTATTTTCCACATCATTGTTATTATCCCTTATTTCGCCTCCCAGCTCACCCTTCGCAAGACAACAGACTTAATGAAGACGTCAATATTGCTTAGTCTACGACACCAGACTAATGTCCAACAATATATTGGTGTTATACCAACATGTTTGTGGTGCCATTCATAATGGTATCGAGTTCCTGCACACACTTAACTTATTAGGCACAAAATAACATTTAATTTAACTGTAATCAATTATTTAAACGATGAATTTTGTGTGCGTCGGGATGGCTGAAAATTTCCCTAGTAGTAATATAGCTATGTACACTATATTTTATTACCGTACATTTAACAATTTCACGTTTTTTATGCTTTCAAATAAAAATTGTCACAAGCCATTCTAATGGGGATAGGCAGTTAGAATGTTACTTAATGTTTAATTTAAATGGTAAAAATATAGACATAATCACTTCGTAGGTAAAATAAATATAGCCCTTAAATTTATACCTTAGGATTTCTCTAAAAAGATACAAAAATTGATCTTAAATTAGATATCAACACAGAAATTATTCATCAAAGAATTCATAATGCGGAAAATAATGCATTTAATTATTTTAATTTAAAACATAGAAAGTAAATAAATAAATATGGTTTCCTAACAAAAAGCAATCAAGCAATATATGTATAAGTAAATAGCCCTGATCGTGAGGGCCTCCACAAGAAATGCATCGCGTGACGATCCGCTCGTTAACAACAACGTTTTTACTCCAACGATGAATGATGACCTCACATCAGGTGTCACCGTCCACCATGGATCCCTCCATAAACACAAAATTACAACTATGCTTTGATACAAACTATTTCTTCACGCACGCAAAACTTCTTAATCTCCTCTAGTTCGATATTCGCTTTGTTTTAATGGGTGAGGACACTTACGATATGCAATCATCTAAGTATAAGAATATGTGTTCCCCTATAAAGACCAAGCTCTTGATAAATCTGGCACCGTATACTGCTATTCCATATTCGCCAGCATTCATGAACTTTACGGGTTGCTCGGGTGGTTCTGTAATAAAAAATGTATGAATAATTTCTAACAATAATTTATTTTGAAGTTGACTGATACACATATTTCGTAAGTTAATGAAGTCAAATGCCATATCCATAACTTAATTCAAAATAAGTCCTGCATACTCTAAGGTGACGTTTCAAAAGAACCTCATTTGTAAGAGAGCGCCGGCCGAAGGAACAATACACTTAATTTTCGTACAGAGCATGATTGATAGGCAATCCCATTTCTCCAAGAGTTGACGCGTATGTAACACATGGACGTTTTGACATGTTAGATTGGGAGATTTATATGTTGTTATTGTGACAATGGCTGTTGAACGCGCTGAAATTAAACTTAATAGACTCCTAACAGTGACTGACCCTGATTTATTACCATAACAAAAAGATATAGGGTGAACACGAAAACATTACATGATTATACAATATGATCTTTGTATACTAAATATTATAAAGTGACTTTTTAATTAATTAATGCTAGTAATAACAAATCAAGGCAAGGCCAATTATAATTTTCTCGACGGTCAAGACATAATCGTACCTGCGTGTACGCTTAACCGAAGATTGTGCCCGTAACTTTCACCCTTGCCCTGGGAGTTCACAAATAACGTTTCAGCTCGTAAACTAGTTGCCGCATTAACCATAACGAATAAAGGCACTAAAAGCAACAGTCGACCGTCCCTAAGGGCCGTTTCGGCTGTCAATGCGCAAATTTAGGATCGCGGTCCGCCACACCCATGCACTCTAGAAGGGTCGACCTTTTTGCCCTTTGTCTCAATTATTACTGTACTTACACTACTTACTGTTCTTAATACAAAACGAGTCCAGCCTAGCATCTACAAAACCTTCTTACTTTTAAATCTGTCGTTTAGGTTTTTACTACAGTAGCATTTATTTTATTCTACATTCTACGAGTAAGTAGAACTGTTTTAGCTATATTGTGTAAAGAAGCTCATTGTTGGTTGAACTCCGCTAATGTAATGTACAAACTTTTCCACTCGAGAGTAGAACTCCTCGTAAATTGTATACATTTTAAGAGCTTTAGTCGTTGCCTTCTTAGTTTTAGAGGAAAGTGCATTTAACGGTTGATGGTGCAACTGCCAATTCAGACTTATTGCCCTCATTTTAAGTAATGTATTTACATTGTCTCCTCAATGAATGTCTTATATAATTGACATTTATGCATCAAGTGGTAATTTGTATTAATCTCGACTGTCATAGAAATGTTACCGACATCAGACCGCAATCTATCTTGCTTTAACGACAATGTCTTGTTATATTTTATCACAATATGCCCTACCAAAATATTTACGAATGGTAGAACGGCGTGACCGAAGTGTTAATGTTCGAATTTGTCATCTGTCAATTTGGTTTATATTTTCCTCTGAGATAAGAAATATTATTTCATTTATTCTCATAAGATTGATATTGTACCATTAATTAAATATATTTGTATAATTTCATGAGTATCGTAATTACTAGTTTTAGAAACATGTTTTCGATTCATTAGTGATTCACAGAAGGAATAATAAACCGATCATCTGTCAAATTGTGATCATAAAATGTAAAGACACAAATAACAAACGTCCTTCTCATTATAAAAAAAGCTAATTAGTGTTTTAATAGGATTTTAACAACGTTAAAACCTTACTGTGTATTATATTTAATTATTGACGAGCGAACTGATGGGACCTGCTTCAATTTGTTTGGGGCTCACAGCAAATATAATGACCGCAAAATTACAGCTTTCAGTATAATCCTTGCAATTATCTTCCCCTTAAGTAACTCGTGTCTTTTAAACCACTTAAACATTGCAATTAAGATATATTGAAAAAACATATCTCGTTGCAATTTTATTAATGTAATTGTTACAATTAACATTTTTTTAAACCGTGTCTCATTTAATAAGTTTAATTTGGTTATATGGCCTCTGCATCTTTAATAAAAACACGTTTTTTTAGCGATTCAGCTGCTGACAATATCCTTAATGAAAAAGCTTTCATTAATTCTACAAACATTTTTAAAGAAAACAATATAATCCGTTTTATTTATCTAGCGTTGTCACCTAATTATAAAAATAATTATAATTAGGTGACAACGCTGTATTAGTCTAGATCGCGGTACATGAGTGAATACGACCGCTGCTTGGACAGAGGTCTGAGCTAACAGTTGCCATTACCACTATTTCGTCGTAGTGTGGAACACTGCGGTTGAAAGAACTGAAATAGGAGACAGGAAATACTGTTTTAGAAAGGCTATTCCAATAAATGTCATATTTTTAAATTAATCAGTATATAACTAAATCATTCAATACAATACAGTTATACGAAACGAACGAACCCAATTGTGTCCCCATAATTATATACATAGACTCAAAAGTACCGCCTCTTTAATTTCACCAGATCACAATTTGGGTTGCTCGTGCGCACGAACCTTAACCACGCTTCTATCTAAACCTTTGGATACCTCTGGACCATTACCTGCTCCCAACAAACAGAGCGCCGGCGCGTTAATCCCTATAATTACAGTCATCTCACAGGGTGTGATTGATAGCTCTTGGCTCCATACAATTCCTATCAGAATGTTATTCTAATCACTTTTTATACAGAAATTTTGGTAGCAGAGTTAAGGAGGTTTTAAAGCCATTACACCCCTACCGATTTTGCGGTTGCATCCACCCTAATATGATGTTACGCCTATTGTAAAAGTATGTAATTTTAGTATATTTATTATTTGGAAGCTCGCTTACTGGATCACGAACTAACCATTTAATAGCAATTTAATTATTGTACAACGTTCTATTAATGCTCTCGGCTTGTCGTTTTGCTATAGATAAAGTTGGTGGGTCAGGAAAATGTATGTTGTACCTATTAAAGTGTAATGAATAAAATAAATTACTTTTTCATTATTATAATAGCTTTCTTTAACTATAAACATTATGCTATTATATGATAGGTCAACTAATAAGATGTTAAACAATTGTTTTCCTATTTTATCTTTCCTAATTACTGACTATTCCTATAGGCAAAGAAGCAGAACAATCGTTTAATATTTTGTACTAGGTAAAAATTTAAATAATCCTTAATTCAATGTTTGTGGCTGTTTGTTTTTGCTATTATTATAACTAAAGTTACATATTTTAAAGAGTGGTAGGCAGTGGCACCAAGTCTGCCGATCCGGGTTATACCACCACTTACAAGTATACAGACCGTGAAGTGATTTGGTCACGTTTCGGGATCAGTTTGTAAGTGGCCGGTTCCATCTAGGCCGCCATAGTGGATGTGATACAGTTATTGAATTGTAGTAGCAGTGACATTCATTCATGGACCACACTTCGGCTTAACATCAAGCGGGGTGGTATCATACCTATACGTCACAATAAAATATAAAAAAATAATTATTTAATTGAGTTTCGACATACGGCCACACCCTGTCTGATGTTAGCCTATAGTGCGGGCGACTGCTACTACGAATAAATAACTGCAATTGCAAGTAGGAGTCGTATCCACTATTCCTGCTTATTTAAAACCAGCAACTTACTAGCTGATTTCGAAACGCGAGTAAGTCACTTTACCGCTTATTACCCCGGACCGGCAGGCTGGGCAAATCACCACCAACTGTCTGCCTACCACTCTTAAGAAATAGATCACATCCAAAAAATAACAAAAAGAAATTTGATTGATTTTTTTCCAAATCCCTATAAAAATAACTAAAATATCTATTATAATTGCGTCCCTGTTTTATGGGTCCAGAAATAGATCGAAAAAAAAAACACTTCTATCAACCATTTAATTCGTGAAGGAAAAAACTCGGTCGTAATTACGGGCACAATGCGATAGTTAGTGATCCGGGACAATTAGATTTTGACATGTGCGTGATAAATGGTTGTCTTGGAGGCCCTAATGCTGGCCCTGATGATAAAAGAAATGGAGATGGCTCAGTAGAATTAGAAGTCTACAAATATAAGACGAGGGTCGCAACTGATAAGCCCAACACCTAATTCAAAATGATTTTGGATTTTAAATGTATTTAATACCTAATTTGATATTAATAGGTTGATTTCACTGGTTTTATTATCTATATATTTTAAATAATTTAATTTCTTTATCATTAACAATGTCATTGCTACAAAATACTGATCCATCCAATGCAGATGCATCATTTATCAAAATTTCCTTAACAAAATTGCAAAGCAACATTTAACCAAATATATTTTTGTTATGGCCCACTACTCCATTATATTCCCTGTTCTCTTATAATTTAACAACAATGCGACTCAAGTTGTTATTAAAAGGATCGTTTTTATCCTAACCGCGAATTATCAAATTTCTTATACTCGCCCTCAAATTATCACATAAGTCCAAATGTCTTGAGGGTAAGCGTTTAGAAATAATTCCCTACTTCAAACTTGAACGATTAAGCGAAAATTGCAAAAGATTACAGACTCATCCGTGATAATCCATGGATCAATTATTGTAATTACAAGTTTACTAAGATTTAAATGCGGGTATTAATTAGAAACTCTGATTTAGCCCTCTCATGCTTTTGATTCATCGTTCTACGTGTTTTTAGGTTAAGTTGTGTTTTATATTTTAAACAATAAGTAAGTGAGTTTTAGTCAAGATCATGGTGGGTATGTAAATTCCTATCTATTCCTTTGGGAATGGTGGCGTTAGTTCAGTTATTAAGTTGAATCTCTTAAATTATTTTTATACCAAACAGATACCTAAAATATATTCCAAATAATTATATTACTGTGTTCTGTGGCAATTAACCAGAGAACGCTTTTGGCATTAAGTCCGTCTTAGTACCTATTTTGAGCGTTATGTATTAATCAGTCTTTTCGACCTATCTGTCCGAAAAGACTGATTTAAATTAACACTAATTTGGAAACATTAAGACCCAGAAGATTGTTCGTTGAAAAAAATTAAGGGCTTCTTAAAAAGCAGAAATCAACAGTAGGTGCCATGGAGTCTGTATGAATTCTATGATTTTAGAATTTAATTATGAATGAAAGCATAAGAGTTGTGTAGGGTTTGTGTAAACTCCGTTGTCTTTGCCTATTCCTGTAAGAATTGAGATGTGAGAAATGATGATATTAATATTTAGAATATAAAGAACTCTTTGTATTATGTTTTCAGTGCAGTACTAATGTAAATCTTTTATATTTTATTTATAACTTGTTTGTTTATTAGCTATAAATATTTTATTTTGTTACTAGCTAACCAAATTCTACAGCAATGATTATATGATATCCATAAGGTATTTAATAATTGCAATTAATAGAAAATTATTGTCCAACCTTTCCCTTTTATTGCCTTAATCGGACGTTGAGTTCGAACTCTGCACTTTCCATTTAAATGTATTTATTAGTTGTTACACCTCATGTTTATTATTGCTATGATTGCATGTCATTTCTACATTTCCCACATTGCTTCACCTAACAATTACGTTATTCCATAAATTATTATTCTCTATGCCTCGTTTGTGTTTGACATTTAGAGCGGCGTGTTTAGTGATAGCAGTAGAAAACATACGTTCATTAAGTTCACCCTGTTAGACCAACGTAAGTTAATAAATTGCATAACTTCATGTGATTAGCATTCCTCTTTTCTTTTCTATTCTTACTGCGTCGCCTCTTTCAAGTAGTTTGCATTGTGCAGTGCCTTTACAACTTACGATTTTTGTTCGTTTACTCTTACTTGTAAATGGCTTTTCTTAGGTATTAAATATTTATTGTTATTTATCGTGATTTAGTTGTAGTTTATTCATGAATATAGAGTATATGAATAAGAGACCCAGTGTAGTACCACCGTAAAGTGACTCAGTCGCGTTTTGGGATCAGCTTAAAAGTTGCCGGTTCCAAACTAGCCCGGCACAGAAAATGCGACTGCTACTTGCATAGATTACACCCCCAGCTTAAAATTAGGCGGGGTGCATGTCATATTTTGAGCAACAATAAAAAGTATTTAATGTAATAAAATCATATTAAAGTAGGCGACCGTGGTGTAGTGGCAGTGCAATGGTCACATAAACCGAGAGCACGAGTTCGAAACCACTCACCGGTACCAATGTATCTTTGATATTATGTACTTTGGTTGTTCTGTTTCTATAATACAACACTAGTAGCATAGTATAAAAATGTGATTTTAAAAAAATAGAATTAATCAAAAATGTAGAATAAAGGTCAAAAGACACCTCGCAATAAATAAACAAAACAATAACTTGTAAACAATAATAAGACCTAAAATCGTTGCTTATTGAGAAACGAACACTTGTCAGCGTCATTGGTATAAAATGACATAAATCAGCGTGTATATCATACAAGAGTCAATGTACTTAGACCTTAGGGGTTAGGCTAATAATTTGACATTAAAAGTCACATCTGTCGCACAATAGTACGTAAATCTTTTACTTATTTAATACTAGCAATCCTTACTAAGTGACTAACTTTACTTACACAAAAATTGTTCACATTTACAAATAAACGTAGAATCAATTATATAGGTGACAGAGGTGTAGTGGCAGTGCAATGGTTACGCAAATCGAGTGCACGAGTTCGAGACCACCCACCAGTACCAATGTATCTTTGATATATGTACTTTGGTTGTCCTGTTTTATGATACAAGCACTTTAGTTATGTTATTAAATTTTAAAAACAGACAATGTTTTGAGTAACTCCTTGTTTTCTTCTGAGTAAACCTTGTTTCTACCTCGTCTTTTCAGACTCGTGATACCCGCACAGGCCTTACCTGGACAGTCCCCTTATACGCATCCGCAATCTGTCAAACTAAATCATAAGTCAAATAAGTCAGTTTAGCGCGTCGTTTCTTTATCCTATAAATTGGATCCTTTAAGCGAAAGGCAGCATTGGCCGGCATAGTAACCGTATAATGAAACGGTTTTATAGGTCATCGGCGCTCTTAGAGCTCTCCTTGCTTACCATCAGGCAAGTAGAGGCCAGATAACAAATCTCAATTAAAAAAAAAGAATTACCTATCTATATCTATTTTCTAAGTAAGGAATCGCAGCTAAGTGACCATTGGTATAGCGTCCCTCAAACGTCACCATACAGGAAGGTGTGTTTCGTTTTTATCACCTTTCTTTCACGTCCGCGCTATAAGACATTTAATTACACAAGTTATATGAATTATTCAGTGGTCAGCAGCCCGGGGACAGAAGTCAGTGTGTGGAACGGTCACAGAACAGCGGATAGCCGCTAGATTTACGACGTACTTGCCTCTTGTTTGTAAGATTGTGTGATGTGACTGCGCTAAGAGTGAGTGACCAGCAAAAATCTTACACATAAGCAAGGAAGTAAGTATTTTCTCATGTAAAACTATTCATAGAGCAAAACAAAAGCTAAGTATAAGAATTTGTAATAAGTGGTGGTACTACGCTCGAAGCTCGAAGAACCGACAACGGATGGGGAAGAAAGGTTCTTGAGTGGAGAACACGAATAGGCCGGCATAGTGGATGCGACTGCTACATTCAGTTATTTAATTGTAGTAGCAGTCACCTCCATTCGTGGACCGCATTCCAGCCTAATATAAGTCATGTGTCGAAATTGCACAAAACAGATGTTCTGTTTTGTGCAATTTCGGAAATAATTATTGGAATAAATTAACGCATACATCATCTACGAAGATTACCGATGTGTACGACTCGGTGTCCGTCCGCTTGATTTTAATTTGTTTCAATCCAATTTTCAATGGTAATCCAGATAGTAAGTAACAATACAATAAATTTGTCAAAAAAATTTATAGGAATTTTTTAAATAAAATTTTGTGAAGTCAATCAATGTAATCATTATTGAAATAATTGACCATGATCTAATGAAACCAATCTAATAATAAAATTCTTACAGCTTTTTTATAAAATCCAAACGATCCTCTTAGTAAAAGCCGCGCTTTTTAAAAGTTTTTTAGTAAAGATTTTTTTATTTAATAATTTCCTTAACTTTGGACGTCCAGATTATATGTTACAAGCACTTTTAGTAAACACTGTTAGAAATTTTAAACAAAAATTATTAATTAAATTGCAATTAACAATTAAAAATGTACATAAAACAGCCATGTTTACACCACACTAATAGGTTACAAAATAAAACTATAAAAATAAATTACACACGGAAATGAGTTGTCTTATGTAGGCAGTACTTTTCCAATGGTAATCATGTAAAATTATCTCAAATTATTATGTCTATCGGATGTCAATCTCATTGTCATTGAATATCGAATACTATCGATGATCGATTGTAGAAAAAAAAACCGAATAATTTGAATGGAAATAAAAAACTACATCACGACATAACGTATTTTTGTACTTACAAAATGAGGGTCAATTCTGTAGCTACTTATTATTAATAAACTTTTTAGACCTTGTAGCTGTAGTAGGGCAGAGCGGGGTCTGTTGAGCCGCGGGGTCTAGTGCTCCACCTATAGTATGCCGCACACGGTGTGTGATATCTACGGGCGGGTGGTATAAGACGAAGCAAAGGGTTGAGGGACCCGCGCCACTGTTGCATTATTCACCGGCCGGCATTTATTTTGAGTAGGAGCACGTAATGATGGAAGTTTAGTGCTAAAAGTAAAAAACACCGTGCCACTGAAATTTGGTTTAAAAACTACGAATATTATCATACGGTCATCAAGTAAGTATATTGTGATTTTAACATGATTGCTGTTAATGTTTTAAGTTTCATAAATAAATTATTTTCAACCCATTTTTAGTTATTTAACATATTAAATGAAAATCGGGGAAGGGGTCATTTGAGACAAAACAATTGGGGTCGAATGAGCCATGTTCAAATGACTTCTAACTTAGCTGGAAAGGATTGGCTCACCACTTTTCTTAAGAGAAATAGTGAATTGTCTATTAGAAAACCAGAACAGAGCAGCTTAGGAAGGGCGACATCATTGCTGACATCAAGCTGGATACAGTTATGGACAAGTGTCAGTTCACAGCTTCAAGAATATGGAACATCGACGAGACTGGTGTTCCGACAGTCTTGAAACCGAGTAAAACAATAATAGGCATACTGTTGGTTCTGTTACGTCAGGAGAACGTTGCACTAGTTGCCGAGATTGGGCTTATGATAAGTGCACTTCTGGTTTCAGTGCATTTTATGTTTGCATGAACTGTGACAGTGACTAAACTATTAAAGTGGTTTTTTTTTCAATAAGAAATTTATTTGAGTTTGTTTTCATTTCTATGAGAAATCTCTAATATTTCATTATGTTTTTGTTTCTATCTTTCATATATTTAATGTGACAAGTTAGTATAACCCAATGGCTCTAGTGACCCCGTTGGGTGGTTCAAAAGACCCCACCTGTGGGGTCTTATGAACCATATGACTGTTTTCATTTTAAGGTAAATTTAGTATAGTAAACAACGGATTTGTTAAAAAAAATTGATGTCAATATATAGTCCAATAAATGAACTACTGATTTTAAATTAACTTTTTTTAAATTATTTCTTTGAATGCACTTTACACTGAATTGGACAAAATGCTGATCAAGTGACCCCGCTCTGCCTTATTAATAAAATAGCTTTATAGTCCAATTTTATAGTTTAAATTTGGGGAAGTAAAGTTTTTCTTGTATAAAAAAAATGAAAATTGGATAGAAAAAAATACGTAAAATAATACTTTGGCCGGCATAGTGATGGCTACTGGCACTCTTAGAACCCTTGCATTCACCAGGCAAGTCAAGGTCAGATGACTATTCTCATTAAAAAACTACAGATATTAAAAGAAAAATATAGCTATTTGATTGTCAAGCCTCTATTTCTAAAGTAATAGGCAGAATAGATCGCCACTTTCTACGATCCTGACACACCTCTCTAGCTTTCCTCACATACACAATTCTTATCATTTTAAGCGCTATAGTACCGCGAATTGTGGCTTTTTAAATAATGTATAATATAATGTATGTAAATAATGTATGTCTATTTAAAATAATTAAAGCTGTTAATCCTTTTGACCATAACGGGACCATTCTTTAAAGTCCGCAGTATACATAACCATAAAGTGTATATGGAGATAATTGTAGATGTGAAAGAAGGAGTTATTTAAGGATTGTGAAAAGTGGCGCTCCCTTCTATCTGGCTATACTTGTGCGAAATGAGGCGTGAATTTGATAGTAATAAAACATTTAAAATCGAAAATAGTTAAATGTATTTTTGGAGATTTATTAAGTTTAAAAAATCTATCTAGCTACGAGAATTAACCTTTTAATGTAAGCAAAATAATAATTCCGAGTGACTATTTTGATGGTGCCACAAAAGACTACTTGGTGAATGTCAAACGCATCACGAAGCTCACGACCTATTCACAAGTAATTAGTGGACAGTAAATTGAAAAATATAATTCTTTTTACGTTCACATAGCAGGACCGATGCTTAATTGCTCTAAAATTTAATAGCTACTTAGGTAATAATTACGCGATGTCTGAACTCGACTTCCTGATAATAAGCAAAGAAATGTCGACGATTTAGTTTACGTTTGCGCCAGTCGTCGTCACTTTAACATCCAGAACAACTAAATTTAATAAAAAAAAATATGTTGATGAATTGATAGCTAGAAATGTTGTAAATTTATTTTCTATAGCCTATGCTTCTACATAATACATAGTCATCCGTCGTATTACTTAACGAGAAAAGCTCCTTATACAATTATCTATATACAAGCTCTATGTATATATAAAAATATGTAATACTAAAATTACATAATAGAATTAATAATCAACGAAACGTTTAGTCATAGTGAATTGGTCGTGCTAACGGAGAACTCCCCGTTCAAAACCAATATGTATTTTAATATATAAACTTTGGTCACCCAGTTTCTATGATAAAAGCAGGTTTAGTAGCTTAGTATAATAACTTGACCTAATAATTAATCTGTGTTCCCGCCACTACGTAGCACATACTAGTACAAAATCTCAAGTGCACAAAGAAGTGTCGTATGCCGTAGCAAATTAATTAATCACTAACACATTAAAGTAATTTTATTAATTAATGTCAAAATGAAACTTTAATTATCCTAATTATATTTGACACTAACGAAACCCAAAAAATGTATGGTAATATTTATTATGTTTATTACTTAAACTTACTTTATTGTGGTTTGTTACATTTCGTATACGTGTGAGGTTATAAAATGTTTAATTTATCCACTGTAAAAAGACTGCTAATACGAGTATAGGATGTACATAACGAGTCAACTATCCAATCGGAGTAATGATTTATTTGTATTTAATAATTAAATAAGATATTAAAAATATATGTTATTAAAAAATGAGGCACATATTTGATCCGAGTCTAAATGTTTAAAACTGGTAGGACTACTGACCATTTGCCCAAAATAGGACTGTCGATCGAAAATAGAAGGGTCTTTACCACTTTCGAGTGTAATAGACTTAAGATTTTGTAAGACGACGCGCGGCCTGTGCTACCGTGAAGTGACGTTGCATTTCGGGATTCCTGAATGTTGCCGATACCAACTATTTACTCGTAGTAACAGTCGGCTCCAGCCTAACATCAAACCACTAATTACTTAATTGTTATGTAAAGACATTAAAGAATAGAAAATCCATGTCAATGCCACTAATAAACGCACATCCTTTTTACACGCTCCGTCTACGTCACATCTCGCGTGAAGAGAAACTCTATTCTTGAACAATTTTGAATAAAATTGTGTTCTATAATAATTCTTTATTGAGAAACAGATAAAATTATAAGTATAATAACTATAATTAAACTATAAAAAAATATCATCTAATGACGTCGCATTAGAGATAGTCCCAAGGAGACTGGCAACATTTCCCCTTTATACAGCAAAGCTAATACGTTGGCAGAAATAATTGCTAGCCTTCCTGTCTCCAGACTTCTCCGTCAGCCGCCTGTGCTCCTTGGCAAAGTGCTTAGCTGAAGGTCCCCAAGGGCCTATTGTCTCGACCCCAAACGGCGCCAATTCGTAACCAGTACCTAGGTTGGTGTATTTGCGCAGCTTGAGGTTCTCAGCAAATAAATTGTTAATACAAACCTAATAAATAATTGTGGTTCGAGTCGAAATATGACAGCGACCCGCCGAATGCCAAACTAGAGTGTAGTTGCTACTATAGTTAAATTACTGTACGTAGTAGTCGCATGTAATATACAATATGCCGACCTAGTTGGAACCGGCAACTTACAAAATGATCTAAATCACTGCATGGTCTGTTACTTGTAAGTGGTGGTACTACCCCGAATCAAATGTCTCAGACTAGAGGATATATTGTTATTTTAATTTTTATTTTGACAATAAATTAATCAACCGAATTGTCACGCCTTTTTCCCACAGGGATAGGCGCCACTTGCCACGTTCCTGACACAACT
This sequence comes from Tinea trinotella, assembly GCA_905220615.1. Lineage (NCBI taxonomy): Eukaryota > Metazoa > Arthropoda > Insecta > Lepidoptera > Tineidae > Tinea > Tinea trinotella. The sequence continues at coordinate 5,223,584 of HG992321.1, read as the reverse complement.
CCCTCGCTTCCCTCACATCCACAATTCTCTTTAGACAAGCTGTACAGATTAATGTTATTTCAAGAATAATACTTTGATGGACGTAAATCTATAAAATGCAGGTGAAGTAAACAGCAATCGATATGCGTGCTATTGTTCGCGAAGTACGCCACCGAGTCTTTGTGCGGTATGCATGTAGGTACTGGAATCTTATAGTATATGCTGAGATTAAAGATATAATTAAATTCAGTATTTTCTAAGGTTTTGCTTAAACATTGTTTTTAATATAAAATGTCAGTTTTGCCAGAAGTAAATATGTAATAATATTAAATATACCTTAATTCACTTAATAACACTAACTTGTTGACAAAAATTTATTTGCATTTATGCATGTTCTAGCAGTTTGATTTTGGGAGATGTGATTTCTTAAGTGTATTCGAGACTCTTGAAAATAAATACACATAAATAGTATTTACTTAGATTTTGCGCGAACATTGATTAATGAATTTAACAAATTTGTAAATCAATTGTAAAATCAAAACCAAAATAAACGCGATAGTAAGCCGCATAAAATTTGTTATTCATTACACATAAATACCCAAATAAATTGCCTATAAATACATAACAAAATAAATATGGATGTAGTTTGATTACATATTAATTCAATTTTAGTAGTCACATTTAGCGGTTGCAAACGTCACTCACTAAACATTTATTATCAATATGATATATTAACTGTACAAGCTATTTTTTATTTCTTTCAAATAACTTACATTATAATAAGAAGTTAAAAGCAAACTGTTGGTTGGTTTTGGTTTTGGTTTTGTTTTGTTGGTTTGTGGTTGTTTGCCCATTTCATCAGAGTAGTTTTCAGGTGTAAAATAGTCGCGTAGACTTTCATTCTGGGGGCAGCACTGCCTCTCATCACGGTTGTATGAGGATTTGAACTATATTATACTTTAATAGACGATACTTACTACTAACACATAGGTGTTTTCCGACCAAATCGGAGACATTCTCGAGAAAGCTGGGTTGCCTATTACCCATAACCAGAGAGCTTAAATAAGGATAATTAACCAAAGGAGCTTGTATGGATGTGAGGGAAGCTAGGGAGTTATGTCAGGATCGTGGTAAGTGGCGCTCCATTGTCTCTGCCTATCTCTGTGGAAAAAGGCGTGACAATTTGATTGGTTGATACTAACACATACATCGATTGATAAGATAAGATTGATTTATGTGCATTACAGCAATATACTGCATAATATTGAAAACAACAGTGTGAACGGTTGTACAAGAGGTAATCGCTGAGGTAATCTTGGCGATGCGTAATTATAAAGCGTTTGGTTATTAACAATTTGCTCGGATGCTTCGACTGATACTGCTGCGGATGTGCGAAGTCATAATACAAAAACTAAATATATGATATTGGATTTTTATATGAGTTTACCGATATAAGAGTACAATTATTACTGTCCAAAATACTGAACAATAAATATTATTATTATTTTTTAATTATACATTTCTATACTAAGCTACTAAAGTGCTTGTATCATAGAAACAGGACAACCAAAGTACATATATCAAAAATACATAGGTACCGGTGAGTGGTTTCGAACCCGTGCCACTCGGCTTACGTAGCCATTGCATTGCCACTATACCACGGTCGCCTTTAATTTAAGGGAACACATCGGTAAACTGTGACTGAAGATTGAACTCTGGTCGTCGTTTAACGCGTGAAAGCTCTGTTTAAGCATCGAAATTATTTTATTCTATATTTGTATCGTGCAGAACTTTCAACGTCTTTCCAAATCTCGCGAAGATCCACTGTGCAGTTAGGATTGTTGCATGTTTCGTTAATAATTGTTGCCCCATTACTACTATGCCAATGTTTTTTTAATTGTGACATCCCCAAGAAAGCTGGTTTGCCCAGTGTCCATAACCGCAGAGCTTGTATGAAGAGAATTGTAGATGTGAGAGAAGCGAGAGAGTTGTGTCAGGATCGTGGCAAATAGCGTGTTAAACGAAAGACCAGGGTTTAATCTTCGGTCACAGTTTACCGATGTCTTTGCCTATCCCTGTGGAAAAAAGGTGTGATAATTTGATTGATTAATTGATTCTTAGGAAGAAAAATCCAAAAACGTAAAAATATATATGTTCAGCTTTTAGAAAGACATATGAAATATGTCACACTCTCTTTAATATCTAAGTATACGCGTAATTTGAATACGCATATTTAAACGCAATTAGCAATTCGTTAATTCAATATTATACTGGGTTGTGATTTAATACACCCGGGTTGGTCCGTCGGTTTTGCGATGGAATAAGCAACAATAATGCGCTGCTTGGGTGTGTATGCACCTTAATTATCTAACTATTTAAATTTATATTAGAAACTTGGTTGCGTTTTGGGATCAGCTTATAAGAGGTGGTTTCAACTAGGCCAACATAGTGGATACGGCTGCTTTATGCGGTTATTTAACTAAGTAACAGTCACCTTAGGTACCCAACAACAGCTTAACTTAAAAAATACTAAGGTTTATTAATTGAACATACATTTGTTATGACTATCATATCACAATTCCTTTTTTGTGACTCGACAGCATCCCGCCTGATTTTAAGCTAGAGTGCGGTCTATGTATTGGGGTAACTGCTACGTACAGTTAAATAACTGTGTAGCATTCACATCCATCGTTTGGGCTTAGACAGACTATAATTTTGTAAGTGGGTGATATTGGGTAATAACATTTTCTTTATTTTAGAGAGCATTTCTTAAAAAACACATGTTTATCAAATAGATATAAAAATAATATAAATAACCATATAAAAATATATTTTTCATAAATACATGTTAGCTCTTAACAAAATTGATTTAATTGTGTTATTGGCCTTGTTAAGTTTTTAACTATGAAGGTTGTGTTATTAGGGACACGTATACTTTAGCTCCTCTTAACAATACACTTTAAAATCTATAAATTATCTCTATATTATTCTAAAAACATTGGTTTTTTTACTATTTTAAATTATGGCCCAACATATGACAGCACCCCGCCTAATATATACTGAAGAGTAATCCATTAATGAGGGGGTCAATAACTGCAAGATTCAGTCGTATATATGTCGTCCAGGTTGGAACCGGCAACTTTTAAGGTGATCCCGAAACGCGACTAAGTAACTTCACGGTCTGAAAATTTAAAGTAGTGGTACACCCCTCCAGTTTAGCAAACTGAGCAAACACCCACACGTACAGCAAATATCTGTCTCTTTTTTTAAAAAAATATTTGTACATTACCTATTAATAATTATTATAAAACAAAACTACTCCAACTGGGAATCGAATCCGGGACTTACGCTTACTGAACTAGCAAGTTAACCAATAAGTACGCCTTGCGGGTCGTTTCAGGCTTAGCGCTTAACTGGTGAGTTCCAGCAGTAGCAGAACAGTGCGGAAGGGGTCACATGTAAACGAATCTAATAGTATAGAAATCTAAACATATTTAGAAAATATTTTTGCAAATTAATAAATACGACAGATATAAATTAAATTAGTAAAATCATTACTTTAATGACAACAATCATTCAAGTATGTACGAATCAAATCTGCATTCAATCAAAATAATAACCAAATCGAATACTAATGAAAGTTATCGAATGAGAAAAAAAATCGAATCACCTAATCACGAACAGAGTCAACTAATCGACCGATCTGTCGTGAGAATCCATCCAGCACCGTTAAAGACAACTTTTACAACAAAATTTCCTCAAAAGAAATCTACCCATTTGAATTGGTCACGCAATTTGTCAATAGATTCGCTATCGGTCGTCGTCGAACCGATTGAACGCTGCGGGGAGAACATTAAATGTCAATTCGAATAAAAAAAAATCGTCTTTGCCGATGCCGCTCGCATATTAATTCCTATAAAATTAATTGCGATGACAAATCCATTAATTTAAATTGCTCTTAACAGGTTTCTGGGCGTCTGAGATAAGATGAATTCGTACAGAGCGCGTACGGCCTTGTATGGAATTCATTTGGATCTTTCACTTTTAGTAGGCTCCTAATTGATATAAAGTTTCATATTTTATTCGCACATCACGTTTAAATAAATATTTATACGTTTAAATCAATAATAATTTTACATAATTTGTTATTACTTTTTTCGCATATTCTAATGGGATTATAGAAAATAGCGACACACACTGGGTTTGATCACCGGTCGCAGTTAAGCGCATGAATATATTTTTTTTTTGTTTAGACGCGACATTAGACTTGACGACTAAAAATACCATTTCAGATTATGGTTGCCTTAAGTCATTACAAAAACTTTATTTTTATTTATTTTATTAAAAATTATTTCGTACGACAATATCATTAGTTATATATATTTTCGCTGTTTATGGTTTGCTTGGAACAAATTCGAAATGCATTTCAATCAATCAATAAAATTGTCACAACTTTTTCCCACATGGATAGGCAGTGACAATAAAGCGCCACTAGTCACGATCCTGACACAACTCCCTCGCTTTCCTTACATCGACAATTCTCTTCATATAACCTCTGCGGTTATGGGCACTAGGCAACCCACCTTTCTTAAAGATGTCTCCGATTTGGCTGGAAAACACATCAGATTTATGTGTTTTACACTTATTATGTCCTTACTACACTCATACATTTTAAATACTTTTTTTTACTTTATTCTTACTTTAAAAACCAAAACATTACTTCATCAAATTTAAAGAATCATAATTAACAGTTCAAGAAACTAAATCTATAAACGTTGAAACATAAAAAGTATTCGACACGATTGTAGATCGATGTCCAGAGAATACGACAATATATTTCCGTATAAAATTGAAATGGATGCAATTAAGTAGCGATAGAAGGCAATCGTCAATTCTCACTCGAATCGACAAATTGTGCGTATATGATTTTTATAGTCATTAGTTTAGGATTTAATTTCAATAGTAAAACATAGCACACGGTTTTAAAACTCAACATTAGAAATATGTATTCAAATTCAATAAGAGCTTGATGGGCAATGAAATTTAACCGCGGTTTAATTGGTTAGTGTATAAACTCGTGTAGACTATGAGCTCGATATCTTTGTGATCTTCCGCATGTTAATAAAACTTTTTGTTTGCTACAAAAATATACTTTACAGTTTTATAGTGATATGCCGACAGTACCACTTTCAGGCGTAAACTATCTTAGTACTTTTTTTATAGAGCGCGACATCTGATCTTGACTAGCCTGATGATAAGCGTCAGCGACTGAAAATTTTTATTTACCTTACGGTTGATTTAGTCGCGGTCACTATGCCGGCTAAAGGATTATATAAGTTTTAGTATATTATTTGAGTTATAAAAACATATGAGGACTCTATCGCGTTTCGAGATAGTCTTGAAAGTTGCAGAAGTTAAGTCAGGATCTGGCGGATACGACATATAGGATCTGTGGCACCAGATATTCTCTTATGACTATATGTTTTTTTTATTGTGACTCGACATTACCACCTCGACTAATGTTAAGCTAAAGCGCGGCCCATGAACGGAGGTGACTGCTACTATAGGTCAATAATTCTAAGTAACAGTCACGGCCACTTATAGTTTTACAGGATTTTTATGAATGAAACAATTTCTTAGCAACCATGGATTCTCCGTGCGGGTGCCGGGTCCATCGCGTGGCAGGCGGGAGAATGAAGGCAGCGTTTCGGACTTGTGACCGAAATGTAGGTTTCAAAGCTTTTTGTGACATGTCAACACTCACCTTCCCTGCTTCCACTATTCCCTCTACTCAACCAAATATTGTAAGACCCCACCAATGCCGCCGATAATATCGTAAAAAACGGTTTTCATATCATTTTGTCCACTCCTTGTTTGTAAATAGGTATTTAAATTGTAAGTAGGTATATGAATGTGATTGCATACATTGGCACATACACGCAACGATTTACAGCAATCACAATAAAGACTAATGCAAGGCGCTGATTGGTGGAAAACATTCTTAAGTTACAATTACTTGACGCGACACCATCAGGGCATGACATCCTTTACATACACGTAATGTCGGTGACACGACACAGCCTAAGAAAATATAAACTAATAAATGCAAATACAATTAGTATATGAAGTTATTACGTGTAATATTTGTTAGCATGTGGTTTAGCATTATGTGTAATGTGTTGATAGGACGTTATGCACTAGTGCACTGGTTGCTTCACACAGAGGCAGTGGACGCAATCGTAAGCCGTGGAACAGATATCTTTAATGGTAATTAAACTCATATACCGTACATTCTTATTATAAAATACTCGTACACAGCTTTGGTAAACCAAGAACAGCAGTTATTCGAATTTCATTTTTTTTCTTTTTCTATGACACAAGTCATATAAACACGTTTAGTAGCTTACTTAACGTGCATTAGGCTTGTGTCATAGAAACAGGACAACCAAAGTTCATAGATGAAGAGGTTACACGAACTCTGGATCCCCTGCAACTACGCAGAGGCTTTGTGCGTCCTCTTTCGCCTATACAACGGAGAATGTTCCGAGGAGCTCTTTAACCTTATTCCTACCTCGTCTTTTCACATCCGAAATACTCGCACTGGTCGGAGGAAGCATGCGCATCCAAGATATTTAACTGTAGTAGGAGTCACCTTCATTCATGGACCACTCTCCAGCTTAACATCAGGCAGGGTGCTGTCATATGCAAGTCACATAAAAAATCTCAGCTTATAATACAATTAACTGAATTTGTACATCCATTGGTCTGTAGCGTAGGCGTTAGCGGTAGTTTTATTAACACAGGATTCAATATAGCTATATGTATATGGTACAGGAAATGTTGGCTCTTCTCTGACAGCTTTCCAACGCCTACAATTTATGCCTGTAATTTTATATACGAGCAGTACTAAGAATATAAAATTTAACAACGTCTAGGAAGACTAGGTGCTAGGTAGGAGAGCTGATCTAATGACGTGACAAATCAAGTCGTATGTTGATTGAGAACAAGTCGAAATCGAGTCATTGTACCTTTTTTTTGTGACTCGACATAATATGAGCAAGCTCTATGGCTATGGGCACTAGGCAACCTAGCTAACTTGAGGATATAAAAAAAAAAAATATATATTTACTTCCACACCTCATACACAAAATAAGATTAGGGAAGAATCAATAGGCCATAATTTTACTTTCAAGGTCTAATAATACAATTTCTAGAGCTGTCTCTTAAAGAAGTCAATGTACAACTGCCTACACAAAAAAAGTGTTTAAAAAAACATACGGCACTTTTCCTAAAATCATAATTTTCACCGTTTATCATAATCATAATGCTCACCATACTAACTTATCATTAATTTTAAAATTTAAACCATATAATTATCTTCGAAATATTTCTACGTGTAGTCACATAAAAATTTAAATGCCTTCACCTTAAAACATTCCTAAAAAATCGGTCCGTTAACCACAGTGCGCAATATTAAAATTTTATCATTCTGTTCCCTGGGGCCAGGGACAAATCACATGGATATGAAAACAACAATTTTAGCCCCAGAAATGGCCCAACTTTAATATTGTTACGAAATTTTTGACATTCCGTCGCGGTCCTCAAAACATTAAGTCTGCTTGGGTTACATGGCGATGTTTTATGATTTAATCGTTCGATTACAAGTTTACACTTTTAGATATCGTGACATCACCCGATAGGATGTAGAATTGGCAGCAAGCAGCAGCAGTTTTAATCATCATCAGCCGGAAGAGGTCCACTGCTGAACATAAGCCTCCTCCTTAGAACGCCATTCTGAACGACAAGATGCCAGTTGCATCCACCGGTATTTTAGCTTATAATGTCCTCATTGGTGCTCGAATTAATAATATCAATCAAATTGGCACGCCCTTTTTTCACAAGTATAGGCAAAGACAAAGCCACTAGCCACGATCCTGACACAACTCCCTCGCTTCTCTCACATCCACAAATCTCTTCATACAAGCTCTGCGATTATGGGCACTAGGTAACCCAGCTTTCTTAAGGATGTCTTGGATTTGGTCAGAAAACACCCTCCTGGGTCTGTCTCGTTTAACGCATCAGATCAGATTTATAAATTCCTATATTAAATATGTCTACTAATTTCTTTTTTTCTTTCAATTTTCTTTCAAAACAGTTTTTCTTTTTTTTTTCAAACAGTTTCATGTGAGAGAAGCATAACAACTATTCTGATATGCGAGTGATCTCGAATGACGTCCCCTCGCGGCTTGCGGCGGCGAGTCACTCGGATTTGCATAATAACCCCCACACAAGCGTCAGACAATCCTAACGTCTTTTTACTCGCGCCCCAGGGCCGCCACTTTTTGACAAATACCTTTGTGCAAGCGGATGATTGGAATTTTACCAAGACAGAAGAATGCTCCAGAATTAAGGGACTCAAAGGTGAAATTTGTTTTGTTTTGCGTTTGATGTTTTCTAATTTAAATTTGGAGATTTTGTAGCACTTCGGGAATTCTTTAGTTAAAAATTAGACAAACAAATCGTTGGTGATAAAGGTAGACAAACCTAACCATCGTGACTTCATCTAGGAGGGGACTTTAAAATAATTTTCTTACACAAAATTTATTTGTAATTTATTGACGACACGCGTGGCGCATTAGTTAGCACATTAAACCATTAGACGTAAGTCCTGGGTTCGATGTCCGGCATTGATTTGTAATATTAAAAAATATATTATACTTATATTAAGAATATTTGTTAATAAAAAGTGTTTGCTCTGGGTCTAAGAGTGGTAGGCAGTGGTACCCAGTCTGCCGATCCAGGGAAGTACCAGCACTTATAAGTATACAGACCATGAAGTGACTTAGTTGTGTTTTAGGATCGGCTGATCCGGGGTAGTACCACCACTTACAAGTATACAGACCATCAAGTGACTTAGTCGTGTTTCAGGATTAGCTTCTAAGTTGCCGGTTCCAATTAGGTCGGCATAGTGGATATGACTGCGCTCCTTGCAGTGCAGTTATTTAACTGTAATAGCAGTCGCCTCTATTTATCGACCGCACTCCAGCTAAACATCAGGCGGGATGATGTCATCAAAACATGTTACAAAAAAAAAAACATTTTTACAAAATTTGTGCTTCTTTAATATTATTATATTTTATTAAATATGAAGTGAACATAACGTAATTATTATCATAATACGCTAGTATTACAAACCGGATATCATCCCAGAATAAGCACTAAGAGGTAATAATGTATTCAAACAACATAATCCAGTACTTGCCGGAGCGGGTGCTCACAACGCCTTCCAAGAGTAATGATAGCAATCTTACGGCTATAAATCGCTAATAGTGTATCGGCTGTCGTCCCGACCTATGCGCTGTCACAGGCCCTAAGGCGAAGGTTACAAACTACAACTTTCACTCTTAACCATACTTTGGACCGCAGTTTTTAGGAGTAAGTAGAGATTTATTGTTTAAGTATGTTGTTTAAAGCGTTGGTGTCAATACTAAATTATTCCTGTCTCACATCGGCCAAGTTAGTTTTTCTTGTTAACCTTATTGCTATTTCCAATATCAATCAAAGTGTCATGCCCTTTTTTCCACAGGGATAGGCATAGACAATAGAGCGTCACTTGCCATGATCCAGGTACAACTCCATAGCTTTAACTTTTCACGATCCTGACTCAACTGTCTTGATTTCTTCAAATACAAAAATCTTTTATACAGACTTTATTTTAATAGAAACTGCAAACCATATTGGATCAATTATCTGACCTCGAAATGCCTGATGGTAAGCAAGGTCCAAAAGCGCCGATGGCTGAAAATGCCATTTCATTATACGGTTGATTCAGCCTCCGTTACTATGCCAGAGAAGGTGCGTAAAAAGACGCATAGCAAATCTTATATTATAGGATGAGGAGAACACATGGGTCTATAAAGCAATCGAACTGCCGATTCGATCAAACTAAAAATTAAATAATAAGTAGATCACGATTACAATACGTTACAGTTAGGGAATCGGTCCAGCATTCGTATTACAAAAGACTATTGAACGGTTCCAATAGTTTATCACGAGGAGCCACCCAATGACAAGCGAGCGCCCGCCGGCAGCTCACACAATAGGGATTGTTCTGCCGACATCGATCATTTCTGCATTACCTTCCTACCTACATTTAGTACTCATAATGCCTCGCTGTTACATGGAAAATTAACCACTTAATGAGTCTTTTATATTACTTTACAAATATCTTTAGAAATTAAATTATTTATTTAAATATTCTCAGTCTTCCTCTATCAACGTATGTAAGGCGTCCGTGGCGTAGTGGCGGTGCAATGGCTACTTAAGCCAAGTGGCACGGGTTCGAAACCACTCACACCGGTGTACCAATGTATCTTTGATATATGTACTTTGGTTGTCCTGTTTCTATGATACAAGCACTTTAGTAGCTTAGTGTAGAAATGTATAATAAAAAATAATGTTATTATTATTGTATATATCAAATTGTCATACCTTTTTCCCACAGAGGTAGAGACAATGGAGCGCCACTGGCCACGATCCTGACACAACTCTCTCGCTTTTCAAAACCCGTTCTTACTCATGCCACTCTTCCCATACCCAAGTTGTAGGCAGTGGTGCCCAGTCTGCCGATATGGATGTACAAGCACTTTCGGGATCAGCTTAAAATTCGCCCGTTCCATATAGGCCAGTATAGTGGATGCGACTGCTACTATAGTTATCTAACTGTACCAACAGTCGTCTCCATTTAGCTTAACATGTTAAGGCAGGGAGCTGTCATCAAGGCACAATAAAAATAAATAAACTAGTTGAAAATAGTAATTAAACAAATTTTATGCGGATTACTATCGCGTTTATTTTGGTTTTGATTTTACAATTTTTATTATTCCGACGTTTCGAGAGCTTTGCAGCCATCGTGGTCAGACTGGTGGTATTGGTTGATGCTGTTATTGTTTCCAAAACTACACCGTTTGACGTTAAAAAAAAACAAAAAAAACACGCCTATATGACAATGTGAACTAGAGTGTACCTTACCGCAAGAGGGGGTCCAAGAAATCCGACGACTAAAAAACAAGTCAGTTCATGCCTCAGTCGCCGTTACTACGCCGGATTGAATTGTCATCAGTTGTAAATACGTGTACAAATTTTCAGATTATTCAGACCTCTAGAAGTGGGTGAAAATTAATTTGAAAGATTCCGTTACATAGGTATATACATACATACAAGTCAAGCTAATAAAAGCTTAACATTTTCTTAGATTTTGCGCGAATATTGATTAATGAATTAAACAAATTTTATGGTGCTTACTATCGCGTTTATTTTTGTTTTCATTTTACAATTTTATTGAGCTCAGCTGCAAAGCTCTCGAAACGTAAATCAATAAAATTGTAAAATTAACGCGATAGTAAGCCGCATATTTGTTTGTTTCAATACAAGCGTGTTAAAAATCCTACATAATCTAACCTAACCCAATAGGGGACATAAGATATAAATAATGATCTGAATGAAAAAGGTTAAAAGGGAAACGCAAAATAATTTCTACAATATCTAAATTGTTCATAAGAGTTAACAATAGGTAATACATTTAAAATGGTCGTAGGGGTAACATGAACATAGTTGTAATACATCTTTAGATGATACATTAATAGTCTTGATACTTGATTTCAAATATAGTATTTATTTAATTGGTAGTTTTTTTTAATTATATTTTTATACTAATCTACCAAGCGCACTTATATCGTAGAACCTGGGCGACTATCATCGTAATTAATGTCACTCCCTAATTCCCAAAGGGTACTCATAGATGGAACGTCACTTGCCACGACTAACGTTCCTGACACAACTCTCTTTCTTTCTTCACATCCACAATTCTAGGCAAGTGTTTTTAGTTTTAATTTAATTCGATAATAAACTGAAGTCACGTAGAAAACGAGTTGTTTTGGAGAAAAGAGCTACAATGCCAAAAAATATAGATTTATGTTTATTTATATAGATAGAGAAAAAAAACCACTGAATTAATATTTTCCATAGTTGTACCAAAAATAATTTTTATCTCTTTTCTTTTTAGTCTATCACCAGTAAACAAGTTGATCACAAATCTGAGAAGTTCATGTTATGCCGTTATTAGTGTTCAAAATAAGTCTCCCCGCTACCACGATGACTGCAGACAGAGCCTTCGTAATAATTTAAAATAAACGCGATAGTGAGCCGCAAAAATATTACGTTACAATTATTATTTTAAAATTTTACTATACTTATCTGACAAAGCTTATCTTATGTTCTCAGCAACTTATTGAAATACATCTACATAATGCATAAGGCTACATAAGGCATAACGCTTTAAGGCGACTCCTGTGGTATTGTAGGAGTGGAAGCGGAAATGGTAAATAAGTAGATAACGAAAATACATCCAACGCAAGAACCTCCAGTTCAGCGCTAGTGGCATAAGTGGTTAGCATGGAAACAAACCAAGTTTTTGCTATCAAAATATTTGGCCGCAGTTGAAAATTTAACCGGGAAGTTAACCGTGCACCGGTCAAGTGCGGGATTGTTGACTAACATAATAAATTGTTGAACAGCACCGCTTAGTTCGCCTCGCTTCGCACTGACCGGTGACGCCCTACTGCGGACAATATGTGCTGTAAGCTAGCACGACGGAGTTGTCTCCAGATACCATCGGGGCGGTCACTGGTGCATAATGTTTATGGCCTAACATACGCTGATGAAACTCGTTCAACTATTCATAGAAAATAATGTCTTGAAGATGAATGTGTTCTGTTTAAAAAATATATAATCAAAAATTAATTCTCACATTTTTTTAAATAATAATACATAATATCTTTTAACATAAATATAAAACAATGGTGAAAGCGACTAAAGCAGCCGGAACTAATACGTTTTTTTCAGTCGTCGGCACTCTTAGACCTCGATCATGCTCACCATCAGGCAAGACTTTTCTTTCTTTCTTCTTGTTTATGGCTTTAGTATTTAACTTTCCAGTGTCAAAGTAAAAATATATGATTCAATGTTAAAACATTGTCAAGTAAATATGAAGATGACGATGAACCACGCGAGTGATTCATCACAAGATGACGATGATAGTGAGGTTGATGATCATCGTTTTAGTAAAGCGGCGGAAAACCTTTACAAAAACTTCGAAAGGAGTCTTGAAGGGAACACGAAGAAACATTTTTCACAACTTTAAATTACTTATTTATACTCGATCACCTAAAAATGATTACTGGATAACAATTTCACTATTATTACACATAAATATTTTTAATAATTCAAATAATTCATTCAAAATTGCGCGTCCTGTCACTTGCAGTTGCCCGCCAAAACACTATCAGGCAAGTCAAGGTCAGATGACGTATCACAATAACGAAATATAACAGTATATTTATAATTATTATCGCACTGCTGGGCAAATTTTTTCTCTCTATTTTCTACAAAATTAATATATAAAAATTATAAGAGTCTAAATAATATACTATTTTGTTTTTAGCCCATTTAATTATCTCACAACTGGACAAAGTTCTCTCATTTTTATTGCACAAAATAATAAATAAATAGAAGGGCACAATGTTAGCTAAAAATACAATTCAAGCTAATGTTAAAACATGTCACAATCTGAACAGGAAATGATCCCAACATCCTTTTAAGTTTCCTTTTAATTGCAACGCAATGAAGCAACACTAATTTTGTGCACGACTTTTCTTCCCCAGCAGCAAAACTTTCCTCCCTACCACGATAACACACTTAGCACCCTCGAAGGGAGGTCAATCAATAAGGGACAAACATTAAATGACTACCAACTGACCTCTGTTTTGTAAAACTTTTCTCCGCGATAGCAATACAAAGTTTCCGCTATTAGAATTCTTAACTCGTATTATGGAGTTTCGAGTTGCTGGCTTTGCCACAGATTGGATATATTGTTTCTGTTTTGGATATACTTAAATAAATATTACGATATTTAATCTATTATTTTATTTAGGAACAAAAACATTAAAACTTTAACCTTCATAGATATATTTGGACATAAACTTTATGATATACCTCAGCACATCTCAGATTCATTGACTCAAAAGTCGGGCTTCACTCACTCGAGTTAGGGTTCAACTCCAATTTTCTTTTGGACCATCCACCTCATAACTACGCCGAAATATTCGTAGAGAATACAGGATTTCTTTCACATAAAAAAAACATTAGATATTTATTTCTAATTAAGTAATCGACACAGCAAAAAGTTTACTTAAATAATAACAAATTAGGCTTGACATAAAAAACAATGTCAAAACATCGTAAACACAAGGTAAAAATAAATAAATGAAAACCTAAAAATCAATAAACAGATATAAACACTAAAATGAAATTACAAAAAAAAATATTATTTTGGTACGTACGGCGTACGTATTTCATAATTACCTTTAAGCATGCAAAATAAAGACAGAAATAAAATAATATTTTATATTTATGTAATCTTTTTATATATTTTTGTCATATTCCAATACAAACATAAATTAGTAGATCCATGCGAAGTGGACCGCTCGAAGACCTGCACAATGAAAAGATAGGCTAGAAGAATTTCGACGCATGCACAAAGACGGTCTGTAGCATAGTTCTGTCGCGCATAAACTTTCACCATATAAAGATATTTAGATGGGGATCTATAATGATGATACCCCATATAGACCGTTGCCAGCTGACCGATATGCACACATAAATTTTGAGATAAAATTTTTGATCTATTTAGATCATGAGGTACTTATTTTATTAATATTGCAAGTATACAGACCGTGATTTGGTCACGTTTCGGGATCAGCTTGTAAGTTGCCGGCTCCATCTAGGCCGGCATAGTGGATGTGATTGCTACTCACAGTTATTGAATTGTATTAGCAGTGACATTCATTCATGGACCACACTTTGGCTTAACATCAAGTGGGATGCTGTCATATGTTGAGTCAGAATAAAAAAAAATGATAATAATAATAATTTCTGGTAATTCTAGAGAAAATTAATTAACACCTTTAAATCTAAAAATGTATCTTCGGAATCGTTCAATTCTAAATCAATCAAGCAATACTCACAGATTGAAGCAAATTCTCAAGTTGTTTGGAAATTAACAGACAGGAATTCTGGGAATGGCATCCTGTCACATAGCCGGAGGGGCTACCAAATCTCACATTCTTAGCGAATCTTACTTGTCACTGAAATGTTATCCTATACCAATTAAAGTTATATGACGTTTTGAAGTAAATAATTTAATAACTTTAATAGTTTTTATGCTACAAGCAAGCACATTTAGTAACTTAGTATAGAAATGTAAAATAAATAGACCAACAATTAAACTATTTTATTAGAAAGACGATCCTGTCTAGTGGTAGTGCAATGATCACGCAAACCATAAGCCCCTGGTTCAAAATGTCTTGTCGGTACCAAGAATATCTTTACTTTTGTCGTCCAACGTACGCTACCTAAAAAAACGTTTTTCTTTATACAAGTAACAGTGTATGTCAAACCTATCTTGAATGATGATGATGATTTGCGTCAGAATCAAGGAAATTGGCATCCCGTTGTCTCTGCCTATCCCTATGGGAATTAAGGCGTAAAAATTGATGATAATGAAACTATTATCAATATATGATTGATTATATAAATAAAAAAATAAAAAGGAAATCTCGTGAAACCAAACTTTCCCCGCAAGAGTCACTTGAAGAAAAAGAAAAGGAATTAGGTAGAAAACATGTTAACCTCTGAAACTTGAGAGTGGTCGCATTACTTAATACCCAGTTAAACTCAAAAATTCGACCCACAATTTTGAAGTTTTATTTATTGTAGCTCTATAAACGTATATAACAGCACCCGCCTGATGTTAAGTATTAGTGCGGTCCATGATTAGTGGAGACTGTTAGTACAGTAAATTAACTGCGAGTAGCAGTCGCATTCACTATGCCGACCTAGAAAATATATTTCAACTGTATATATTGATTATGTTCGTCCTAGTTTTTATTTGACATTTAATACATTAATACTTGAGAATAATTTGTTTTGTAGCTTAACCATAGTAACAAGACACAAAATTTGTAAATTGAAAACTTAGAAATATAAAATTAAAGCGTGTTATTTTGAATTAAATTGGTTTAAAAAATAAAATAAATGCAAGTTAACAAAAAAACATGTCAGAAAAACTGTAACGCGACTGTGATGTAGTGGCAGTGCAATGGTTACACAAACCGAGAGCACGATTTCGAAACCGCCCACCGGTCCCAATGTATCTTTGATATATGTACCTTGGGAGTCATATTTCTATGATACAAGCACTTCAGTAGCTTAGTATGGAAATAAATAATAATAAAATGTTTAGAAGGTTGTCTTGGTATAAGGTACAACACTAAATTATAAACTGTAAAAAAACGGTATCACTGAGTTTTTAACATGTAATGATAATTATTTATTGCACTTAAATTGGCGATAGTAAGATGTCATGGTTAGATGTGAGCGGATATTGAGGTGCATATTCGTCCCAAATAGTCCGAGAAAACAATCGTAAAGGTCATCTCCAATCTATTCTTTGTATAGGGCATTAAGTGTTGGGGTTGTGAGGACACAAGGCAGGATTACAAGGTGACGTATTGCAGTAATATTTGTTACTACGTGACTCTTAAAAGGAAATATTACTCGTACACGCTTTCCTCCAAATATGCTTTGATATATTTTACTAATTTGTCATAGCACTGTTTTATTGTGGCCTTACATATGACAGCACCTGCTTGTTGTTAAGCTGAAGTGCTGTCCATTCATAGGGACGACTGCTACTACAATTAAAAACTGCAAGTAGCAGTCGCATCCACTATACCGGCCTAATTGGAACCGGCAACTTTTAAACACTGAGAGCACGAGTTTAAAAACACTTGACGGTACCAATGTACATATATGTGTACTTTGGTCGACATGTTTCTATGATATAAGCACTTTATTATTTATATAGATATGTAAAAAATATTCTCAAAGAAAACTAAGCAATAAATCACGATGAAAAAATGTAATTAAGTGTAAAAATGGAACTAATAATGATTTTCATTATCGCACAATTAATCATGGGGTCAGTTTGGGGTCAGTCCATCTCCGCTTGTCAAAGACAGTCGGCGTGACATTGAGAATTCTCGCCGCGTAATTACAACCCTCTTTGTGATCGACAGATGGACTCGGCTCATGTTTACACACACGAAACCTTAAGAACAATACAATTATTCCGTGAGTTTCGTAGTTAATTCGGTTTGTGGTCCAAAACAAAGAAATAATAAAACTATAGATAAAAAAACTAAAAAAACAAGCTGAAGTAATGTGAACAAAAAGTGTTTTTTTTTTTAATTGTGACTCGACATCTGAACTCTACCTTGATTGTAAACTAGAGGAGGTCCAAGAATGCCGAATGCAGTTGTCTTAGTCGCCGTCACTATGCCGGCCAAAAAAAATATTTATTGAAATTATTGTATTGACATCTATCTGTTTTTAATACGTGTACAAATTTTCAAATTATTCAGACCTCTAGAAGTGGGTGAAAATTAATTTAAAATATTCTGTTACATAGTTATATACAAGTCATAATAATAATTAAAAAAGCGTGTTAAAAATAGAACTCATAGTTCTGCGAAATATTTGGTATTGAATGAATTGATAAAAGTAGCTCTTTAGTCTCGTCTTTTTACTCTGCACAGGCCGGGAAGTCATCTTTGGTCAGTGATTGAGGCAACCGTAAACATAAGTATAGACCCAGGCAGATAAAAAATAAAAAGGGTTGCCTAGTGCCCATAAGCATAGAGCTTGTATGTAGAGAATTGTGAATGTGAAGGAAGCGAGGGAGTTGTGTCAGGATCGGGACAAGTAGCGCTCCAAGTGGCACTAGGCAACCAAAACGCCTTCCTTGGCCTGCCTGTTTAACTTTTTTATATTAACTATTTATTAATGGGCACGTTTAGTTTATATTTCCAAGCATTTCCCTTTAAATAAATAAATATACCACTTATATATTTCCAATTACATTCAGCACGTGTTAGTGCGTATATCTAGTTCCCGTTATGGCGTTGAGTGAGCAGCTTTACTTTGATCTAATACATAAAGTCCGATTATTTCATTAAAACATTAATTTGTGAAATTAACTTAAGAATGCGGAGTGCTGTGATAATATGAAACCATAATAAAATAAAATAAGTACGAGTATGATTTCCGATCGTAGCAAAGATTTGTTTCATTGCATTTAATTGAATTTTACATAGTATTTTCTTAGATATTGCGCGAACATTGATTAATGAGTTAAACAAATTTTATGCGGCTTAATATCGTGTTTATTTTGGTTTTGATTTTACATTTTTTTTATTTTTCCGAAGTTTCGAGAGCTTTGCAGCTATCGTGATCACAGAGAGACTAAAATTTGTTTAATTCATGAATATTACATATTAGGTTTATTATTATTATTTATTTAAATAATTTTCACAGTAGGGTAAAAATTGTTTATATAGATTAGCTAGACATTACGAATTAGTTTGGAATAAATTTTACTTAGGACCAAAAACAAATTGATTAATTTGCAGGCCTTTTCCCACGATAGGGCAATTGCTACGATTCTAGCACAACTCCCTCATTTCCCTCATAACCACAATTCTCTTCATACAAGCTCTACGGGCACTAAATAACTCTTGAGGACACACTTTTTTGAGGATAGCTTTCTTTTAACGCTTCCATCCATATCAGATTTATAAATTCCTTTCGTCAATCAACTTTCACTCATCCTTTCCGTGTGCCCCAAACATCGAAGCTTTCCCTTGTCAGTATTTGTCACTACATCTTCTTTCAAACCACATACATCTATCGCGCATTCCTCATTCGAAAACAATAACCAAAAACAATTGAATATAAACTGACTAGTCGTACAACAGTACAGTAAGCAAAGGTTTTGTCTAATGCTTTCTTGCGAATGGGTACCCTAAGGCCGTCGCCCACGTTCAGATGCTCTTTATACGTCCCCTGTCGGTTAAGTCGAATGGTGCCGAATGCCCGAAGCGCGGGCCGCCTTACGCGGATGCGATGCAACGTAATAATTTCTTAATGTCATGCGCTTGTGAAGGGAAATATTGTTTAGTATTAGAATAATGCACAGGTTCCGATTATTGAGTGCAGATTGCTAGGGCTTATTGAATAGGGTTGCGCCATTATGTGCTGGCTCGGTGGTGAAATGCGTGACCAATGGAATGGACATGCAGGTTTTAGTTGTGTCTTATTAAATTAATAACTGTATTGTGAGGTCTATAGAAAATTTGTTAAATAAACCTTGCAAATTAATAAATGGTTAATGGAATAGCTTTCTTAAAGATGTCTCCGATTTGGGCCTGCCTCGTTTAGGTTGCCTAGTGCCCATAACTATAGAGCTTGTATGAAGAGAATTGTGAATGTAAAGGAAGCGAGGGAGTTGTGTCAGGATCGTAGCAAATGGCGCTCTATTGTCTCCGCTTATCCCTGTGTGAAAAAGGCATGACAATTTGGTTTGATAAATTATTTAATTTCTTCTAAGTTACAGGTAAAATTACAGATGCTTAATTCATAGTCCATCTTAGGTGAAAAACTATACAACCTACAATCAATTACTGTACCTAATTGTTTTATATATGTATTTTTTGTTGTGGCTCGGCATATGACATCATTCTGTCTGATGTTAACATCAGGCGGAATGTTGTGATGTTAACATGTGGCTCTATCTTAAGATAGAGTGCGGTCTCTGAATGGAGGCGACTGCTACTATGCTGCACTAATTGGAACTAGTAACTCACAAGCTGATTCCATAACGTGACTGAATCTTTTTAGGGTATACACATTTGTAAGTGGTGGTACAACCCCGGATCGGCAGATGCCTACCACCCTTATACAACTATACTTGTCCATTTTTAATAACAAATATTTGTCATATTTAAATTAAGTATTTAAACGAAAAATCGAACCCGGGACTTTACGCGTAACGGACAGGTATGCTAATGCGCTACACGTGTCGTCAAGTAGTAATAATATAGATACAGGACCTATAATAACTCAGTCTGTGTAATTATATACGTATTATAGTTATATACGTCTACCTCGTATCATTTAATATTTATATATATATATATTTCATTATGACTTGACCTCGACATGCTTGAAGGGTAGCGAAACACCTACGACTGGAAAAGCGACTTGATTTACGGTTGCCTTGGTCTCTGTTGCCATGTCGGTTCAAAATATAACAAACACCCAATTTGTAAAATCTTAACGTGTGGCAGAAGAAGCATGAGAGTTAACGCTGTAGAAATGCGGTCGTTAAGGAGTGTACGTGGAGTGACGATAGCGGATAGAATTAGGAATAGCACAGTGCGCGATAGATGTGGTTTAAAAGAGGATGTAATGACAAGGATTGTTAAAGGAATGCTTCGATGGTTTGGGCACATGGAAAGGATGACTGAAAGTAGATTGACAAAAAGAATTAATAAATCTCATGTGAATGGATGCGTTAAACGATGCAGGCCCAGGAGGGTTTTTGCCGACCAAATTGTAGACATCCTCAAGAAAGCTAGGTTGCCTAGTGCCCATAACCATAAAGCTTGTATGACGAGAATTGTGAATGTGAACGTGTCTCTGCCTATCCCTTTGGAAAAAAGGCGTGACAACTTGATTTGATTGATTTAATTACCGTGAAACAAACGCATCGTAGTATGTACACCTATAAGATGGACCGATGACCTGCTAAAGGCAGCATCGCCTCTTGAAGACCATTAGCCAGCACTGGACGAATTATAGCTGACTCGATGATGAACTAATATTAAGAGATAACGACAGAAGCGTGCTTAACATCATAACCTAAATCCAATTCCACTATAATGTTGCTATACACGGTACACTAATTTAATCAGATAATACTATTATGAGCTCATCGACAAAGCCTTCATTAACAACTGAAGAGCGTGCAATGAAGGCGTATAAAACGATGTTATTTAAATTGTAGAAGACCATTATTGATGCCTGTAACATCACGTTTGTTACGAAATATATCTGTTTCCATGGGGACTCCTGCGTATTGTTATATTTTATTATAACACATTCTATATTGTTTAAAGTGTTTTTGATTCAATTGTTTAGAAATAAAAGCATTCGTTCGGTAGTTCAATATTTTTTTATTCTTTATTGTTACTCGACATATGACAGCACCCCGCTTGGTGTTAAGCTGGAATGTGGTCTATGAAAGAATGTCACTGCTATCACAATTTCACAATTTAATAACTGTAAGTTGCAATCACATTCACTATGCCGGCCTAGTTGGAACTGGCAACTTACAAGCTAATCCTGAAACGCGACCAAATCACTTCACCGACTGTTCTGTATACTTGTGGTGGTACTAACCCGGATCGGCAGACTGGGTACCACTGCCTACCACACTTTTATATATATACCTATAATACATTCTGTATTCATGTTCAATGTACATTCCAAATATTTCTGTATACATAAAAAGGTATAAAAGGTGGTACTACCTTGAATCGGCAGACTGTGCACCACTGCCTACCCGTCTATAAACACCCGAACTTATTTTTAAATTTTATATAAGAACTATTTGTTATATTTAATCTAATTATTAAATATTACAAATATAAGCTATGAAATATTTGCTTCCACTGGGAATCGAACCTGGGATTTTACGCATAACGAACTTGTGTGCTAATCATTGCGCCACGCCTGTCGTTGCTTATTATCAAAGTAACAAAGGTCACAAGTGATATAATACAAAAACATATTTGTTAAGAAACAGTTTAAAAAATATGAATAGCTTCTTTGTTCTTGTAATGTCTACTAATTTGATAGACATTGCCGACAATTGATATGTTGTTTAATTTTAGCGATTGGATAACATTGAATTTAATAATTATATTGTGTAATTGTTTTATCGAGATTCTTTATTTATTTTTTAAACGTGTCTCGACATATGATGCCTGATGTTAAGCTAGAATGAGGTCCATGAATAGAAGTGAATGCTAGTGCTGTTATAATGCAAGGAACAGTCGCATCCACAATTTGGGATGTTGTCCCTAGCTGGGACCGGCAACTCACAAGCTAATCCCGAAACGCGACTTAAATACTTCACGGTCTGTACACTTGGAAGTGTACTACTCCGGATCGGTAGACTGGGTAAATTATCACCTAGCTTGTCAGACAGGCTGTCTGCCTACCCACCACTCTTAACATATACTTAAAATATTTAATTTGCATAATCGTGCGTCCATATTTGGTTTACGTTTATTCGTGACTTAGCATTTGTCATTTGTAAAAGATTACAAAAAGTTTTTGAAAATCACTGAAAATCAAAAATAATCTTTTTTACCAAATATAGTATCCAAGTTACTTTGCGCCTCACAATCTTCTTTCTGTTCCTAAGGTCCAGAGAATGTTCCAGAGAATGTCTAACAGCGTTAAGTTCGTATTTGTAAATAGTAAAATTTATTATTTATCCAGGCAAATTTATAAATCTGATGTGCATGCATTAAAGGAGGATTTTCCCGACCAAATCAACCAGAAAGCTGGGTGCCCATAATCGTAGAGCTTGTATGAAAAAATAGTGTATGAGAGGGAAGCGATGGAGTTATGTCAGGATCATGGCAAGTAGCGTTCCATTGTTAATGTGGAAAAAAGGCTTGACAATTTAATTTGATAAAGCAAAAAAAAGGTTTACTATTATTAAAAGACTTATAAAATTATAACGATGAGTCGTCCAGATAAATAAAATATGCCGAAGAACGTTTTAAGAAACCATTTTAATGTATTCTAATTATAGGTAGATGTGTTAGAAAGATCTTTTCAACTTCTTCAAGAGCCTTAATAATATTTTCTTTTAGTAGTATACTGTTAAGTTAATAATGACAGAACTCGCACTCCGGGATCAACTTTTTTAGAAATAAACGATCAGAAAGTTGTCGGTCCGACTGCAGGTAGTAGGTTGCGACTGCTACTATACTAATTTAACTGTCCTAGCAGTCGCCGTAATAACAAAAAATATATATTTTTCGATCTAAAAACTTTGAACAATGAGTATTATCTTTAAAGGGTATGTAGTCAGTTTAAGGATGACAAGAGATCGTGCGAGCCCTAGGTCTGACCATATCCAGTAAACTAAGGACATTAGTTCATTATTATAACAACTAAGCAATTTGTATTTTGTCATATAACAGGAACAAATAATGATGTAAAATTTTGCTTCGATTATGATGTACTTTTTCAGAGAAAATATTATTTTCATATATTATCACAATAAAATAAATAAAATATTTAATTTTATTGTAACTCGACAATTGATAGGACTATGCCGGCCTAGTTGAAACCAGCAACTTACAAACTGATACCGAAACGCGACTAAGTCACTTCACTGTCTGTATGTAAGCGTTGGTACAACCCCGGATCGGCAGACTAGGGCACCAATTCCAATTAATACAATTAAATTTCGGAGATATTCTCAAGAAAGCTAGGCTGCCAATGCCCATAACCATAGATCTTGTATGAAGAGAATTGTGGATGTGAAGGAAGCGAGAGAATTGTGTCAAAATCGTGGCAAGTGGCGCTCCATTGTCTCTGCCTACCCCAATGAGAGGAAGGCGTGAAGATTTGATAAATCATAGGAGTCAATAACATTTTATTATACTTGTTGTTTAATTAGGCTTTAGCTTAACTATTAACTTTTTTAAAAATAGGGAGTCCGTTGTAGTAGAGAAATGGTCTCGCAAACTAAGAGCCCCCCGCCTTAAACCACTTGCTGGTCCTGATACCTATGTATATTTGAATTTGATATAATGTTCTTTATTCACTCAGTTTCTATGATGCAAACATTTCTATACTAAACTACTATAGTAGCTACTAAAATATACAGCGCAGCGTCGCGAGGTCAATCAATCAATCAATGAAATTGTCACGCCTCATTCCCACGGGGATAGGCAAAGACAATGGAGCGCCACTTGCCACGATCCTGACACAACTCCAAATCGAAGAAAGCTGGGTTGTCTAGTGCCCATAACCGTAGAGCTTGTATGAGGAGAATCGTGGATGTGAAGGAAGCGAGGAAGTTGTAAAGAAATATATAAAAATACCTCGCTACGCTGCGCTGTCTATTAATGTTAATAAGTGCTTACTTGTTACATTTAGTTATGTAAGTTTATATCAATCAAATCAATCAAATTGTCACGCCTTTTTCCCACGGGGATAGGCAGGGACAATGGAGCGCCACTTGCCACGATCTTGACATAACTCCCTAGCTTTCTTCACGTCCACAATTCTCCTCATATAAGTTTATATCTATAGTCGTAATATAATTAGATGGTGCCCCATAGCTAAATATTGTATATAAAACAGCATTATAGCTGAGGTTATTTCTCATTGTCTTGATGTGTATTGGTCACGGTGTTGTATAAGAACTGTGATAGAGGCTCGTTCTGTGAAAGTCCTCCTCATACTAAAAGCGTAGGTGTTAATGATACACAGTACTGTTCAAGTTTTCGCATAAATTAACGCTTATTGTAACCTTAAAGATGTAGTGATAAACATTGACAAAGGTTGAAAGAATAGATTTAGGAAGATGTAGTGACAAAGATTGACAAAGGTGTGTAAGTTGAAAGAATGAATTAAAGAAGATGTTGTGACAAAGATTGAGAAAGATGTTTTGTTATTGAGGGTTTGGGTACGTTGAAAGAATGGATGAAGGAAGATATAATGACAAAGATTAAAAAAAGTGTGTTGCGATGGTTTGAGTACGGTAAAAGATGAATGAATGAATGAAAGGAGATCGGCGAAAAAGACTTATGAATCGGAGGCGAGGTAAGATAAAACGGGGAAGATCTCCAAAATGCAATATGCAGATATTGCGGCATCAACATATGACAGTACTTTTCCTGTGTTTAACTGTGTGCGGTCCACGAATGTAGGCGATTTCCACTACAGTCAAATAACTGCAAATGGCATCTCTATGCATTTTCTATGCCCGCCCAATTGAAACCAGCAACTTTCAAGTTTATACCGAAACGCGACTGGGTCACTTCAAGGTCTGTACACTTGAGAAAAGATTAATTTCTTAAAATAAATAATCTAGTAAGTATGAAATTTATCTGCAAAGTAGACAAATACTATAATATAGTGAAGGTAGAGAAATTGCGATGCCTTGGGCGGGTCAAAATCAAGCTCAAAATGTATCCCATGAAAGCATAAATGTAATATACAATACATACAATCACATTAGTAAGGATATTACATCATTTTCTTTGAAAACTGTTATATTAATTTTGATATAATTAACTCTACGTATAAGATGGAGCTTGGTCTCTACGTAAAATACACTACATTTTAAACAACTATTTTCTTTAAAGGTTTTAAAGATAAAAAAATAATTTTGAGTACACTTGTAGAGTCGTGGCGCATTGTTTGCGCGTGGGTCAATCAATTACTCAAATTGTCGCGCCTATTTCCCTTAGGGATAGGCAGAGACAATAGAGCGCCACTTGCCACGATCCTTACACAACTCCCTCGCCTGCCCCACATCAATACTCTTCATACAAGCTCTACGGTTATGGTTATTTATTGATAAATATTTTGAATAGTTTATTCCAAATATTTGTTGTTTATATTGAGCGGATATTTGCTCCAGGTTAAAGAGTAGTAGGCTGACATTTTGGGGTCATTTGCCCAGTCTGCTGAACCAGGGTAGTATCACCACTTTTAAGTTTAAGGGTACAGACCGTGAAGTGACTCAGTGGCGTACCAGGATGCGACTGTTAGTTGCAGTTATATCTCTGTAGTAGCAGTCGCCTCCGTTCATGACTTGTCGTATTTCTAGTTACAAGTGGAATGCTTTACCAACCCATGTGTTCTCTCCATCCTATAGCCTTGGATCCTTTAAGCGATGCGTAAAGAAACACCTTTGGCCGGCATAGTGGGCAGCCGTGAAGACTCGGTTTTTGCACTCGTCGGCACTCTTGGATCTCTTTTTGCTTACCATCAGGCGAATTGAAGTTAGACTCGTCAGTCACAATTAAAAAAAATAAAATTAACAACAACTTGGGTTAGTATTCCTGATTAAAAAAATCTGAGTATAATGGTCGTATAGGTAATTGGGTCGTTTAATGAAAAACATAGATTTTAAACAAGTTATAGACAATTATCGACTTGAATTATTATATATAATTATTATAATCGAATAGTTATTAAATGATGTATAGATGATTAACATCGCTTTATGCGTTTGCTTATTCGATTTATTCATTAAATTATAAGTTAATAATTTTAGTTACAAGTTAATTATTAATAAAATATTTACATTATATATTTAATTTTAATTATTAAATATTTTTATTATGCCTCGACATATGAATTGAAAAAGATTTCATTATCAGTCAGAAGACGTTCACTGCTGAACATAGGCCTCCCTCTTCGCCATTCCGAACGACAAGATGCCAATTGCATCCACCGGTTATTCGTGACTTTCACTACGTCGTCAGTCAACCTAGTAGGAGGCCTATCTACGATGCGTTTGCCGGTTCGTAGTCTCCACTTTAAAATCTTTCTTTCCCATCGGTTGTCGGTTCTTCGAGCGATGTCTTCGAAAGATGTAGTGACAAAGATTTAGAAATGTTGCGATAATTTGAATGAAAGGAGATCGATAAAAGCGTATTATAATTGCAGCGTAAGTGAAAATAAAACGGGGATGACCCAGAAGTGTATTCGTTGATTAAAAAATCAGGGGTCCGCAGTGGCCATAATTGTCACGCCTTAATTCCTACAGGGATAGGCCATAACAACAGAGTGCCGATTTATACAATCCTGACACAACACTCTTGCTTCCTTCACATCCGCAATTCTCTTCATATAGTTATGACACCTTTTTTTAAGAACGTCCATAATTATTGTTTTAACCTACACATAACAAAACAAATAAGTAAGGAAAGGACAATCTAAATTGTTTTTTCACATTAGATTTCTCCTAATAAAAGGTAAATGGAAAAGCCTCAATTGGCCCTCGATCTATCGTCAAGTCGTCACGTCCAAGGGTAGTTTTCTTTAAAGGGCTCGCTCGGTATTCTTCTCGCCGACCCTCTGTGGACACTTACAAAGGGAAAAAGGGCAAACACTCGAACAAAACGACGAAAGTAGGGAAAGTATTGACTCGCGAAATAAAATAAGGGATAGCTGCGAACGTGCGTAAAGGAATGCGGATTTATTAGGAGCTCATTTATTTATTTATTAATGTTGTATTTTTTATAAGTTAGATACTGACCGTGGCATATATGGTAAGCATGGAAAGGTCGAAGTATGCCAACAAATGAGTAGCAGTCATCTCTATTCATGTATTCCAGCTTACCACAGCTTACTGTCAGGTGTCGAGCAACAATAAAAAAAGACAAATAATTGTAGCTAAAGAGTATTGTGAAAGTCGCATTCACTAAGTCCTAGTTGGAACCTTTCTGGCTGATTCTGATCTAGCTGATCCCGAAACGCGACTAAGTCCCTGGATAGGAATACTACCCCAGATTTGCAGACTGGTCAAATGACCAACAACACTCCTAACTAATAATTTGAAGGAAAAAATAATTAATTGAAATGATAATAAATACCTAGATAACAAAATATTTATTTTAAAAAAACATTAAAATATTTAAATAAGATCAACCTATATAATTCAATAGACATACATAAGTAGACATAGAAAAGGGTGACCACAGGTGCTCGGTCGTTTCAAGGAACTCTTCAAACATTTGCTTTGTCGGCTTTCCATAGATTTGTTCAGTTTTTCAAACGGACTCCCGAACAATAAAGAGAAAATATATCCAACGACCCAAATCAAATATGCTTTGACAAAACAATAGTGACCTGAAACAAAATATGTCTCATTTTGTATCAACACTCGAACGGTCTTGTTTATTTAAGTTAGCCTTTTTGGTTCTATTATTTTTGTTCTAAATAGTTTAGAGTGTGGTGTACAATTTTAAAGACTGAGCTTTAACATTGGTAGGCAGACAGTTGGTGGTTTTTATTTATTATCGTGACTCGATAAATCACCGCACCCGCCTGATGTTTGTTAGGAATTGGATTTCTTCTTTATAAATTAAACATTATATTATTCCAACTTAGTTTTGTTTTATCATTATTTTAACGTGCAACTTATAGTAGATCAGATAGACTCTCTGACGCGCTGGTGATGGGGCGACACATTACCATTACTAGTGTTGTATATGTATTGAATTCTAACAATGTTAAGCTAGAGTGCGGTCCATGAATAAATGTTTCTTTTTTTAATAAATAAACATTAAAAAAATGTATTTTCTTAGATTTTGCGCGGAGATTGATTAATGAATTAAACAAATTTTATGCGGATTACTATCGCATTTATATATAACGTCGGAATAATAAAAAAAATGTAAAACCAAAATAAACGCGATAGTAAGCCGCATAAAATTTGTTTATAACAATAAAAAAAATAGTTAACATTAAAATACATAATAAATTGATATATTAAAAATAAGTTATTATAAATAGTTGTTGCACTTGCATTTAACATAAGTGCTTTAACAAACACTTATTTCACCTACAAAACCATTACGCCAAATTGGCTTTAAAAAACCTACTTCCTCATTGACAAACTAAAAAATTCAATTAACAATTACGAACCTCTATTACGAATAAAATAAAATCAGTGTTTTTAAATCTGTTAGTTTAACTAATATCCCAGGAGAAACCCAATATAATATAACAATTCCAGCTCAAGTGTTCTCCATATTCTATAACCTTCAAGCACTGAGTCGTCGGCACTATTGGACCTGACAGTTTGAAAATCGACTGTTTCTGCATCGATAATAAATACGTATATAAGTGTATCAAAAATCCTTTTTTTTATTGTGACGCGACATACATATATATGATAGCATCCGTCCTGAAGTTAAGCTGCTACTACAATTCAATACCTGCCTAGTTGGAACCGGCAACTTACAAGACACTTCACGGTCTGTATACTTGTTAGTGTACAGACCGTGATAGTACTACCCCGGATCGGCAGACTGGGTGACACTACCTACCACTCTTTGATAATCAAACCCGGTAGCAAATAAACGCCCCTTTTTTTATTACCAAATATTTGCGAACATAAATATTGTCGTCCATGATAGAGTCACAGTATTGCAAAGAGCGTGAGAAACAAAGTTGGTTCATTTAGTAATCATTACACCCACAGTCAACACCTTCAATGAAATAAATTTTAATATAAGTTGATATGACATTAAGGCCGATTAGATAGAAGGGAACTGCCACTCTTACAGATTTGTTTAATTTATTTACGAATTTTATTAAATTAGATGATCATTAAATACCATAAGCATTGTTTTTTGTAAATATTTTCAATTTATATCTTTTAATAATAACCGTTGCGTAGTAACGCAAACCGACAACCTCTGGTTCAAAACCCTCTGGTACCAATTCATCTTTATTATAACTATGTACTTTGTTCATCATTTTTCTATGATACAGAACTTTTAGCTTAGTATTAACAACGTTTAAAAATAAAAATATAAGGTATATAAATATGAAGATATTTGGATAAGAGATCAAATATTGTTTTTCTTTTATTGTGGCTCCACATATGACAACACCTTGTCTGATGTTAAGCTAGAATACGGTCAAGCTGATCTTAAAACACGAGTAAGTAGTTACTTGTGTAGTAAAGTTCACGTTCTGTATACTTGAAAGTAGTGGTACCCATGCGCGCCGACCGCGTAACTCAATGAAAATGAGATTCGTATTAAAAGTTGAACTCCATTAATGACCTTCAAAATTAAAATTGCGACCGCACAACACACTGAGAATCGATGTTCATTTTCATTGACAGTTCAAGCTCATTGTCGAATTGAATTAAAGTTGTTTTTGACACTAATGGCGACCGTGTGACTTTTTGACAAATGAGAATGAATTTTATTTTCATCTCCATTGAAGTTGCGCGGTCAGCAGACTGAGCAAATGATGTTTTTAAATAATTTTCTAACCAAAATATACAATACAAAAATAAATACTTGTAACCTTCATTATGACAAAGATTTTTAAATATAACTCGAAATAACACTTCAACCGCGAAATCATAATAGATTTATGATACATGATTTAGCTTTTGATGTCTACATCGAAATCCATGGTAAATATTCTTCGCAGCTAATTCAGAATAAACATCGTTTCAAGGTCTAATCGACAGTCCATCAGATCACAAGGTTAAAGTCAATCGTAAAAAAATAAACATACACGTACGCACAAAAGTAAATCAAGACGATGGAGTAAAACGAAACACACGAATCAGAGTGACCGACCCGCAATCAGTGGTAATTGTCTCAATCAGCAATAATAGTAATGCGGAATGCCCCGAGACACAATTAACATTACAGAAAAGGTCCCGCGGGCCTTGAACTATGACAGTCACTGGCCAAATATATTTTGGTCACGCCATTAGGCGCTAATATGGCAAAGACGTGACATGTACACAGTTCCTATGTTATTCCGTTGTTAGGAAAATATTCAACCAAACAGTTTTTTTCTCTTACACGTATAATAATAAAAGGATTAAGGATAAATAAGGTGTAAAATAATCATAAACAATGTTAAATACCGTTGAGAATTGTAATCATTGAGGCGACGCAAAATTAGTATTGAAAATAATAAGCGTGAATAATTTTGCAATATCTCCTCTGGCTCTTTAGGTGAGGCATGGGTATTTAAATAATTGCTATTCTAGTTAAGTTTAGATAAACTTAAGGCCTTGATTTTTAAACTTAAACTTCTATCTTCACCTTTAATAAAATCTTAGAAACTTTTTTATATAAAAACACTTTCGTTGTTGTATTTACTTAGGCCACATTGCAGCTAAGATAAACGATCAGATCTTTATTATAATCTATCGCATAATTAATATTTACTGTCTCTGTTGCGAATGCTGAGTCAATGTCTATGCCCACACTGTCTGTTTCGAGTGTTGAAATAACCGATCTCTGTGTCAAACTTCGCCACTTGACTGGGCCTAAGTAAATACACCCACGCCGGGGACGACATCCGATAGTTTTGTCTCAGAGCTATTAGCGGTCCATCCATGGTGTTTACTTAACCACTCAATGTTTTGGCATTGGTGACTAGTGTCGGTGTCAACTGTTTGTGTAAAGATTTCACGTTTTCTGTTACGAGAGAAAAGCATTAATTAATTAACATGCCACAAAAATGGTTTTAGTTTAAAAAAAAAGGACAGACAGTTTCGTAATGCTAATAAATGCAGGAATAGCCATTAATTTTAATTTAAACTCATAGGTGTTAAGTTATTGACTTACAGATACAAGCCTACTTAGCGAATATTCATAAAGGATATTGAAGACATTATTCAAATTAACAACAACCATTCATTTATATTCGAGAAAATTTCAACATTGATTCTGATTTAGAGTCTTGTAAGCCAATGTTGATTTTAGTTGGTTCCTTTATTCTCTAGTGAATCATACGAACGATGCAATAAATTTGAAAGCATCTCGTCCTATCAGAAGATATCTACATTATCATAATGCACCCACGCAACTAATAGCAATATTTAGTCACAAGACAGGAGGCAATTTAATTTATTACATAAAACTAAAATGCCAGTAGCGTTTTAATGGTAAAAGTAAGAACAGTAGTAAAACAAACACTCTCACAGAGTGAAATAATAAACAAAACAAACAGTACTTAGCACAATGGCCGTAACGCATCGTCATGAATCATCATTCAACTTTGGAAACCTCCCGCTAATGACGTTGTCCTAGTTTTGAAATCTGCTCCAACCGTAAAAATATGTATCTCTAATAGACGCTATCAATCAACTTATATTAAGAAATACACGACGAGACTGTCTCCAAATCCATTGTTTTGGGAAAAGATGCGACCTTGGAGTTATTACTCTTAAAAAGGTCAATGCAGACATGGAAATAATTTTATAAGGTACTTAATGGTAATAAAACGACATTTGATAAATAATGGCGATTCTCAGCACGAGGTCTAACTTTATTGTCGTGATTTTGCACTTTCGTGATGTTCTATTGTTGTTGCGCTTAAATTAATGTTTTGTTACAATTTGTTCAACGATTATTATTAGTGAGAGGTTTACTAACGAGGTTATTATTACGTTTAAATGCAATCGGAAGTGAATTTGTACAAGGTTTGCCGAAAATAGCCATTGATGATTAATGCACTAGCTAAACGCAACATACATATCTCACAAGGTAAACAGAAACATCACAAGTTGCCGATATATGATCACGACACCAAACAAGCAGGTACTCGTATAATTAATTATAATGCCTTTCGTTTCTTTTTACGTTTCCGCAAAATGTTCGAAAATATTACCACACGATTTTTTTCACGCCTTTTTTCCACAGGGATAGGCAGAGACAATGGAGCGTCACTTGCCACGATCCTGATACAACTCCCTCGCTTCTTCCACATTCAAATTCTCTTCATACAAGCTCTGTTTTTATGGGCTAGTGCCCATAAAGGCAACCTACCTTTCTTGAGGATGTCTCCGATTAATGTATTCATTCACATAGGATTTATAAATTCCGTTCGTCAATCTACTTTCACTCATCATTTCCATGTGCTCAAACCATCGAAGCATTCCTTTGCCAATCCATCCTCATTCAAACACATCTATCGCGCACGCATTCCTTATTCTATCCGCTATCGTCACTCCACATGCACTCCTTAACGACCGCATTCATACCACACGTCTATCTATGTTATATAATAGATTGGATTTGTTTTTAAACAAAAAATAGGCCGACATTTGCCCGCGTCTAGGTTTTTAAGAGTTATAGGCAGACAGTTGGCGGTCTTTTAAAGGCGACCGTGGTGTAGTGACAGTGCAATGGTTACGCAAACCGAGAGCACGAGTTAAAAACCACTTCGATACCAATGTATCTTTGATATATGTACCTACATTGGTTACCCTGTTTCTATGATACTTTAGTAGCTAAGTGTAAAAATGTAAATAATAATTTAAAAAGCGACCCAGGTCATGTTTGGGATTAGCCTAAAAGTTGCCTGTTCTAACTATAAGTCCCAGCCTTATGTTAAATAGATCTGTCATAAGTCGAGTCACAATAAAGTAGTAGTCGCATCTACTATGCCGGCCTCGTTAGAATTAGGTATTAGCCCAACAGATTGTTTTGAACTTACATGTAATTGAGTTTTTTTCTATTTCTAGCACTGACAGCTTAAAATATAAAAACCTCGTTCACACTTTACGGCGCCAGCGTCTGCCAAGGTTTCAATTTAAAGCGAACAAGCATGTAGCTCCCATTGCACGACTCTGTGATGTCATCTACATCGTGATTGTCATCAGTACTGATGAGCCACTCGACCTTCGGACTGGCTGACCAAGTCACGAGCGGTGACAAAATAACAGTTGATTTCTTTAATTTTACTAGAAAATCGACAACGCGTGATCCAAACATTAATCAGATACTGCGACGGGATTTATATTTGTAAGCTTAAGGCCAATCATAAAGTTATCTAATCTAACATTTTCATAAAACGATCAGCTACTTTTTTATTATTATTGTGACTCGACATGTGACAGCTCCCTGACTGCTACTGCAATTAAATAACTCCAAACAGAAGTCGTATCCACTATGCCGTCCTATTTAGAACTGACAACTTTCAAGCTTATCCCGAAACGCGACTAAGTCTAAGTTACGTTAATTGCTATAAAACAAATCTTTGCTTCTATCGGAAATCTAAGACTTTTTTATTCGTTAATTTTGATTTTTAATAATCTCATTAATTAATGATTTATACTATATTAAATTAATGATTATAATAATGATTATAATAAACATTAATGATTTATACTAAGTGTTTGTATCATAGAATCCGGACGACCAAAGTAACGGACCAAAGTATATCGAAGATATATTGATACCGGCAAGTGGTTTTGAACGGAGGCCTTCAGGTTTGCATGACCATTGCACTACCACTACACCACGGTCACCTAATATTAAAATACTGGTTTAAGTTACTAATTAGTTACCGTTGAGAATTGAAAAGCAACTTACGAGTAGATTTATGAGTATAATGCTTGACGCTGTACCCAAAGCTAGTTGCATCAAAAGTATTTTGCAAGTATAAGCAAACGACTTATTTTATTTCTTGTCACTGGCGCCTATTGATCATGACTTCCTATGACTTAATAATATTTGCAATAGTCTGGTTTTATTATCTGAATTTATATCTTATTTCATGACGGACGATGTCATTAGCATAAATTATAGAGAATTTGTAATATTATATTTAGGTATTACTGTTTTATATAATATTTTATTTATAGGTTTTATACCATATATATATATATACTTATATACATGGTATAAATGTATATAATATATTATTGTTGTGACTTGACATATGACAGCACACCGCTTGATGTTAAGCCGGAGTGTAATCCATGAATAGATGTCACTGCTACTACAATTTAATAACTATGAGTAGCAATCACATCCACTATGCCGGCCTAGTTGGAACCGGCAACTTACCACTCTTTGATAACTAGACCCGAAGCAAATATCCCCCTCCTTTTTTTATATTAACAAATATTTGCTCCGGCCGCGTTTATTTTGGCTTTGATTTTACAATTTTATTTATTATTCCGACGTTTCGAGAGCTTTGCAGCCATCATGGTCACGGAGAGCAAAGCTGGCTTCAAAGCTCTCGAAACGTCGGAATAAGAAATAAAATTGTAAAATTAAAACCAAAATAAACGCGATAGTAAGCCGCATAAAATTTGTTTAATTCATAAAAAAATGTTCGCGCAAAATCTAAGAAAATATTAAATGTGATAAGATAGCTAAATCACGATAAAAAGTCTCACCAATACCGCTAACTGGTTCATAATATGTCAACAAGTGAAAGAGATGCTCCTTATCAAACCGGTCCGTGACAAATTTGTTGTTATTAAACTTAAGCACTTCTCTAAACAGTGTTCGAACAGATATAAAGTTTTGGTTTACGAATTCTTTTTTAAGTTCTTTTTTGTGACGCGACCTCTGATCTCGACTTGCTAGGTCAAGTCTAAGAGCACAAATTACTGACAATTGGACCTCGTTTATTGGTCCCAGTCACCGTCACTATGCCTGCCAGAAGTGATTTTAAAGGTTTTGCTTGAAGGATCCAAGGTTATAGGATGGGGAAAAACATGACGACAGGCGTGGACGAACGGTTTAGCGACTGGTTTGTTGCGCGTAAAGTCCCGGGTTCGATCCCCGGTCGGAGCAAATATTTGTTTCATAGCTTTTATTTGTAAGATTTAATAGTATTAAATATTGCAAATATTTGTTAATAAAAAAAAAAGAGATGGATATTTGCTTCGGGTCTGGTTATCAAAGAGTGGTAGGCAGTGGCACCCAGTCTGCCGATCCGGGGTAGTACCACCACTTACAAGTATACAGACCGTGAAGTGATTTAGTCACGTTTCGGGATCAGCTTGTAAGTTGCCGGTTCCATCTAGGCCGGCATAGTGGATGTGATTGCTACTCACAGTTATTGAATTGTAGTAGCAGTGACATTCATTCATGGACCACACTTTGGCTTAACATCAAGCGGGGTGCTGTCATATGTCGAGTCACAATAAAAAAAAAAAAAAAAAAAAAAAAAAAAAAAAAATGGGACAAACATCATTATATCATAGAAACGGGACAACCAAAGTAAATCGAAGATACATTGGTACCGGCGAGTGGTTTTAAACCCGTGCTCGGTTTGCGTAACCATTGCACTGCCACTACACCACGGTCGCCTTAACCACGGTACTTTTCTGTGAAACATAATTATTCTAAAACAAACAATTGAAATATGATTTATTTACTGATTCATTAAAAAAAAACAATAAGAAAGACAGTATCAAATAAGTCGATGACTAAACATATCGGCTACTGTGGGAACTAGGTCGACATACTAGTTTCGATTTAGTGGTGACACAACTTGTCGCCGAGACGACTTTGACATAATATCTTCCTTGTCATTTACGAGCAATTAAAAATGGTCAAATTAATCGACCAATCATTTATTTTATTATCCGAGACTAATTTTCGAAAATATTAATACGATTATTACGTACAAAAAAAATTAGAAAACTGTTTTGTATATGGAATTCCTCATTCAAAATGATAAATTAAAGATAAGCAAATAAAGTATGTTGATCCGGCTCGCGAGGTTGTCGACATGTGGGAGGTGGATACAGCAGTCATTGTGCCAATAGTCCTGACGGCCAATGGCTTAATAGCCAAAAGCCTCGACAAACACCTAAAGATGCTCTCGTTCCACCTATTATTATTATTATTAGGAGGTTCCTTTCTCAGGAGCCCTAACCACTGGTGGCTTGGACCCTGTTCCGCAGGTGGACAACTGTTTTTATATTTCTAAAATATTTTTATTTAAAAAAATGTTTAAATAAAAATAAATATGATAATAAGTATTGATAATAATAACTTTCTGCAAAGAACTTTTTTTTGATTAAGACGCGACATATGACCTCCAATTGCCTGGTGGTAACACAATAGGGCCGACGACTAAAAACCGATTCATTTTACGATTGATTCAGTCGCCGTCGCTATATGGAGCAACGTATCATCACAACATCCAGAAAGTTTTAATTAAGTTATGTTTTAGTTATGAATTTTAACCTTATTTTATCTACTAATAAATTCAATATAAAAGCAGTGTTCTTTGTATTTATATTTTAAAATATCACAACCATCATATGTATATCACACATGTAACAAAAGTTATCACTCAAATCAATATACTCGAAACAAGATAAATGACAGTCGCTATCCCTTGAATAATATTTTACATATTATAATTGATCAAGTCTTCGATCTCACGGTCGTCGCCACAAGACACTGACCAAGTTGATTGACTTGAAACGAATCACACCCTTTGACCCAGCACTTGACAAATGGCTCGTCACAAATTTAACATCCATTCAGAGAGAATTTTCTAGTTATGTCGGCTTCAGGTCAAAGAAATGATGAATTCAATATATTTGTATAAATAATTGATATTATTTATTATTGTTAATCAAGTATAACAGGTTTCGCAAATGACCTTCTAATTTAAGCTACTGCACTCCTTAACAAAGGATTATTCAGAGTATTTGGCGCCATTCAATCAATCAAATTGTCATGCCTTTTACCCACAGGGATAGGCAAAGACAATGGAGCGCCACATATTACGATTCTGACAAAACTCTCTCGCTACCCTCACATCCACAATTCTCTTCATACGAGTAGAAACTCTACAGTTATGGGCACTAGGCAACCCAGCTTTTATGAGGATTAGAATTACTGAATTTAATTAGTATTACTAAAATTATTACTACTGAGAGGAGTTGTGTCAGGATTGTGGCAAGTGGAGATCCATTGTCGCTGCCTATCCCTGTGGAAAAAGGCTAAACAATTTCATTGATTGATTGATACTTACTGAAATTACTAAAATGCAGTAAATTTCTTTAGGAGTAACTTTTAAAAACTAATTCTATTCAAAATGAATTAAACAATATTTTTGCGGCGTACTATAATTCAGAATTATAATAAAAAAAAAAAAGAAAACTATTATTAATCAATGTTCGCGCAAAATTTACGAAAATTCTATTCAGAATTTTAAGGCATTAATAGTACCTAGTATTATTTAAAAAGTGTCAAAGAGCTATCTATCTATTGTAATTTCATAATATATTGGATTTTTCCAGCATCGAGTTAGATAATATAAAAGGTGTGAGTTTGACATGCCAGATAAATTATTGAAGATAGCGCTTATATTCTGGAAGCAAATGATGTCACTTGCAATGATTCGTACATGTTTTGTTTCAGTGTGACAAGAAGTCGCGACTCGCAACCTTCCACGATCAAACGAATGACTCTCGTATCGTCCATCAATCTAACATCGTAGAACCAGCAGGGGACTCCTATTAAAATCGACAAATAAAAACAGACGCCCACGACATCGAAAATACAAAAAACAATTACGTTCATAAAGTCGCCTCGGTTTTTGTGCCTACAATCTTGATCTTACGTTTCGAAATTGAATGACAGTATTAATTTCATATCGAGTTCTACGGACTGTTGTGCATCAAGTTGTGGGCAGGTGTCGTTATTTCGACCTCAATAAGGTTTAAATTGGAACAACAATTATTGTCGACCTATAATCAAGTACAGTTCAAAAGGTAAAATCACAAAGAACATGGCTATTTGATTGGTTTGATGACGAAAGGTAAAATGGACTTTCAAATGTAAATAAGGTGATGATAATCTTTAAAGTTACTTAATAAAGTTACATGTAGATTTCTAGTGCATTTACTTTTGCCCTTTAGTGGACATAGCGTTTTATTCAGTTACTCGTTGTTACGCTTCGTTTGTTGGGGTTCTAAGCTGGATACTGACCTTAGCTTAACATCGGAATTTACTTGGAAACTGGTAGGTTAAGCGCTTTAAACTTAAGATAGAAACTTTACGCAATTTATTATATTAATTACCAAAGATAAGAACTTTTACGAAACGGGATATTGAGAAAGGATTATAGTTATTAGTAAGTTAATGTGAAGAATGTAAAAATATAATTTATTTATAAAACATCTTTTACTATTTGCTTTCCGTTTGCTTGACATCAGGCAATTTCGCCTTGAGATCAGATTTCGCGTCTCAATAAAAAAAATAAGAGTATAGGTCGTCATATGGCAACGCCCTGTCTGATGTTAAGCTACACGAGTATAGATAGATGACTGCTGGCTGCAACCAATGATGAAAAATAAGATAGATACGTTATGTATTGTATATTATACACCAGTTTTAGTGTTCGCAAATGGCACGAGTTTGAACGATCAACCACGACGAAGTGGAAGTATGACAGAATGATAGTTATTAAAAGCAAAAAAGAGATAAATACATGTTGCTCTGCATCGCGACAATGAGTTCAGGTTTGCTTATTAGCATAGTTTTAAGCGCGAAAGTATAACATATCTACATCTTTTCTTATTAAAATATTGTTGCAACGGACAAAGTTCAGAGCTAGCAGCAGCCATGTCCGTTATGCTGGCCTGGTGGGACAACACTACGCTTAACAGATCCAGGATTGTAGAACAGATCCAGGATTGGAGGGACAGAGAAAGGAATGTCCAAACCTTTCGGTTTTCGCTGTGATAGACTGTATGATGAACGCAGTACTATCATCTGAATTGGTATAACTTTCGCTGAGGCAGTAGATCGCTCAGAGGGAGAATTTGATATTTATTAAAATAAGTACATAGAAAGATATAAGTACTCTTTTGAACAAATTGTACAATTGTACAATTTTGTATAAATTGTAGTTTATATAAATAGGTCTTACAGACAATCGAAGAAAAACAATATGAAATAATATTTTTTTAGATTTTGCGCGAACATTGATTATTGAATTAAACAAATTTTATGCGGCTTACTATAGCGTTTATTTTGGTTTTGATTTTACAAAATAAACGCGATAGTAAGCCGCAAAAAAATTGTTTAATTCAATATGAAATAATTTTAAGAAAGTTATTCGCAATATTTATAATAATAGTAACGTAACGTAAATTGGTTTATTCAGTCCTCGTATTTTAGATGTCTTATATATGTTTATTAGTTTTTTTTTTAAATTAGATATTTATCAATTTATATCACCAAACATCGTCGAACAAGCTCTTCCAGCAAACTTTTTGTATAGAAGAAAGACATGACAAGCTAGTCATAAACAAATAATTATTCACATATAAATTAAGTATTATAATGAGAAAACCTATGGATTAGTCATTTATTTCGTGATTTGTACTAAGTATTAAAATACCTCAGTTCTTGATATGTAATCATAATGCCTCGAGATCATGACTTCTATCAACTACTTTTGCAATCGAGCGTAAAGTGCTATTGTAATGACTAATCGGGAAACTGTATCCATTATACATCACATTAAAGACAAACATAATATTAAAAGATTTTGATATAAAACTTTGGACCACGAGTGCAAACCTTTTTTTAATTGAGATACGTATTTATTATTCAGAGTTTTTGGCACCATTCAATCAATCAAATTGTCACGCCTTTTTCCCACAGGGATAGGCAGAGACATTCCCTCACCCTCACATCTTTATACAATCTCTACGATTATGGGCACTAGGCAACTCAGCTTTCTTGAGGATGTCCCCAATTTGGTCTGTCTCGTTTAACTTATCCATCCACATCAGATTTATAAATTCCTTTCGTCAATCGACTTGCACTAATCCTTTCTATGTTCCCAAACCATTGAAGGATTCCTTTGTCAATCCTTGTCACTACATTATAACACGTATAACAAATTATAATTTTTATTTAATTTATTTTATTTATTTATTTAGGCAGCAAACAGTCATACAAAAGAAAAACTTATATAATAATATATGATAATGAATAATATTAATATCAATGGAAACGCGTACACCGATGCACGTCGTTCCTATCAGCCCAAATCGTGCATTCGCGAGGCCGTTCACACGGACTCAGAAACAGTCAATACATATCGGTTGCATTAAATCAAAACACACCGGTACCTAAGCAAAGAATACTTGCTTTTTTTTTTCAATATTACCTAAACATTTTTCAAGCGTATAAAAAAATTCATATACATAAAAAATGTCTTTCTTCCTTTTTTAAATAAGGCTCGAAATATGACCCCCCTGATGTTAGCCTGGCGTAATATACCTACATATATGTAACGTCTTTTTTTATTGCCGTATTAATTCTTAATTTTCATTTTATTTCATTTCAATAAATGTTTGTGTTTTCGAATGGCAACACGCCGACTAATTAAAATAAAGCGCGAACTTTGAGTGAAGACGACAGCTGCCACGTACTGTACTGGCAGCTACGGTTTCCCTTTTGGCGACCTCGTAAGATGCCTTTTCACACTGCGCTTGTAGGATCTAGAATACAGAACAGAAAAAGACGTGTTTGGGAAGGTTTTTCCATTTTCTAATAAAACAATAGAGGACTTAATAAACCTACAGTATTTTCTGACGAATTGTATTAAATTAACACAAACATTTTTATTTTTATTTTTTATTGCGGCAATAGCCTCTATTTTTATCAGTTAATTCGAAATTTAATTAATAAAACTGTTTTGTTGTTTTTTTTTTAATAAAAACAGAACATTATCTCTCTTTTTTTCCACAGGTATAGGCAGAGACAATGGAGTGCTATCACGATCTAGACACAACTCCCTCGCTTCCTTCACTGTCACAATTCTCTTCATACAAGCTATATGGTTAAGGAAACTAGGAAACCTAGGTTTCTTTTTTTAATGTCTTTATATTGAACAGTTTTGTCAGTCATCGTCGCTTTTGGACCTCCTCTTGCTTGCCATCAGACCAAGAGAGTCAGATGTTGCATCTTAAGTCCTAATAATAAAAAAACGTACATATACGTACTGTATTTATTTGTTAAGCTGCCGAGAAGACTACCTGTGTATATTTAACTGTATATTATGAATGATTCATTTTCATATTTAGATAAATAGGGATGCGGAAATGTTCTGCTAATTATGAGTTTAACACAGCAGCTAAAATGTTTTTATGTAAAAAACTATTAGTTTAGTTTCAAGATATTTTATCGTAAAACTAATTTGCATAGTAAAACTCTTTAGGATCTACTATTGATATTCGTACTCTTTATTATTGTAGACGGTTTGTTATAATTCACCCAAATAACTCTAAGGAACTATTCGTAAATGAATTCAATCAACGAACCTCAAGCTGGCGCCGTAAAGACGACGACTGAGGCAGACGTAAACCAAGTCTGTTTACGATAAATGGAGGTCCACGTGGAAAATGTCACGCCTCATTTTCTACGTGGATAAGCAATTAATCACAATTAAATTAACTATGTAAGTTAAAATATTTTTATAACTTTAAATTCAATTTATTGTTATAAATAATATAACAATAAAAATATGTTAAAGTAAAAAACTCTTCAAATTTCAGACACCAAAAGAGTTTATAAATCAATAAATCAAATTGTCACGCCTTATTCCCACAGGGACAGGCAGAGACAATGGAGCTCCACATGCCACAATCCTGACACAACTCCCTCGCCTCCTTCACATTCACAATTCTCTTCATACAAGCTCTATGGTGATAGGTACTAGGCAACCTAGCTTTCTTGAGGATGTCTCCGATTTGGTCGGCCAACCCCCCTTCTGGGCCTGCGTTGTTTAACAAAAGGGATTAAATTTAACAAAAATAAAGGTGACAATTTTTTTATTGTTAATCGACATCTGACGTTGACTTGCCTCATGGTAAACAAGAGGAGATCCAAAAATCCTACAAAAATATAGTTGTATTATAATACTGAAGAGAGAGCGCTCCATTGTCTCTCTCAGCCTATTGTGGAAATCAAGGAATAACAAAAATAAATTAGTTAAACAATTTTTATATTTAAAAGTTGTCACAGACTATATAATTAGTATACATAATTGTCTTCATTTTGGTGAATGTATATTAAAGATAGAAGAAATCACTTAAAATAAAAACAAAATCACAGACGTTCTTCAAAATACCCTCCAAAAATGATAGATAACGAGTGCACTTCAAATCCCGGGCTTATTTCTCCGTTAAACTCTTAACTTCTCCCCACACCGATAACATGTAGATTTTTCACAAAAAAGACAAATATACTTTATTCAGACGTAGTGGACGTATCGCTAGAGAAGATAGGGTGGTCCGACACTGATTTATACATTGCAATCTTTCACCACACTTCTCTTGAGGATACTCGTACCTCGGATGAGGGAGGTTGATAATTTAGGCACTAGTGAGGTGGACTTTAAAGATTTATGTATGGAGAGTAGTTTGCTTTCCTTAAAGTATTGAAAATGCTTGGGTATTCGCCAATGTTCGCCTTTGTTTACATTTTTTTTTATTGTGACTCGACATGACAGCACCCCGCTTGATATTAAGCCGAAGTGTGGTCCATGAATTAATGTCACTGCTACTACAATTCAATAACTGTGAGTAGCAATCACATCCACTATGCCGGCCTAGTTGGAACCGGCAACTTACAAGCTGATCCCGAAACGTGACCAAATCACTTCACGGTCTGTATGAATCGATATTTTATTATTATTTACATTTCTATATTAAGCTAGTAAAGTGGTTGCTTTTATGAAAGTAATAGGACGACCAAAATAAAAGTATCATAGGTAACATCAGCGGGGTATAGTCTGTCTAAGCCGAAATGACGCGCCCCTCTACTGCATTTGCACGCACACGAGCAAATATAAAATATGGATAAAAGACATCGAAAATGCAATTGTAATTAGTTATTCAGTTGCTGGTCAGACACAAAAGGAGGAGCACGCTGATGGAGTATAGTTAGTAGTATTTGTATTCACACATTTAAATAAACTAATAAAGTGGAGGGGCGCGTCATTTATAGTTAGACAAGCTATATCTAGTTTGCTTTCTTAAAGGTGATGTATATTTACCAATTAATCGCCTTTGTTTACATCGACGTTTACCGCACTCTCGGCTTCACAGTTTCAATCACACAAAGTGAAGTGACGTAGTCGCGTTTCGGGGTCAACTTGTAAGTTGCTGGTTTGAACTAGGCCGGCATAATTGTCTCTAATTTATGGATCACACTCTAGCTTAACATTTGGAGGGGTGCTGTCATATGTCGAGTCACAATAAAAAAATAATAAAAATATTGCTCCTTCATTCAAATTGAGTTTATGTTTCAAACTTAAGATACGGACGGCATTACCCTTTAGTCCTTTAGGCAACAGACGTGTCTTCATTGATTATTTATAACGATTCCAAGCTACTGCGGATTCTGGTCACTTGGGATCTGAGCAAGACTTCGTTTGGAAAATAACCTCATACAAATTACTTGGCCCATTTGCCTTTATTATCTATAGGAATTTAAAGTAAATTACTAATAAGGCGACCGTGGTCTAGAGGTAGTGAAATGGGGACGCAAATCAAGAATTCACGGTTCAAAACCATTCTACGGTACTTTGGTTTGCTCAGTTTCTATGATACAAGAACGTTACTTGTAATACTAACTATACAAGGTATATGACCTCACCTGATGTTATAATCTGGAGTGCGGTCCATTAATGGAGGTCATTAAGGTCACCTACTACAATAACTGTACAATTCAGTTGGAACCGGCAACTTACAAGCTGATCCCGAAACGCGACTAAATCACTTGACGGTCCGTATACTTGTAAGTGGTGGTACTACCCCGGATCGGCAGACTGAGCACCACTGCCTATTACTCTTTAATATTATACACGTACAATGATATAAACTAAAAAATATTTAATCATCAATTTCTTTTTTTATTATTTTCGTTATCTAATCTTGACTTGCCTCAGTCGCCGTCACTATGCCGGCCGTGTGTAGGTAAGACTTTTTTAAATTCAGGCTCGACATATTATATGTCGACATATGACCCATTGTTAAGATGGAATGCGGTCTATCAATGGTAACTAACTGCAACTGGTAGCAGTCGCATTCACTATGCCGGCCTAGTTGGAACCA
Organism: Tinea trinotella; assembly: GCA_905220615.1. Lineage (NCBI taxonomy): Eukaryota > Metazoa > Arthropoda > Insecta > Lepidoptera > Tineidae > Tinea > Tinea trinotella. Next base: position 5,178,937 of record HG992321.1, on the reverse strand, counting down.
ACAACATTTTGTCCCGAAACGCGACGAAGTCACTTTACGTTATGTAAACATAAAAGTAATAATAACTTACTACTCGTACCCCGGATCTGCAGACTGGGAAAATGACCACCAGCTTCTGTCCACCGCTCCTAAAATAATAATTTGTTATTTGTCTTGAAATGGTATTAAAAGTATTTGTAGATATTTAATTGAATGATTGATTAATGAGCTTGTCAATAGATGTTAAAATCGAACAATTACATTATGTTCGTTTAAAGAATTATTATTTGTGTTTGAGAGAAAAAATCTAAATGTCGAGGTGACTATGTGTATTATGTTTTCCTGGTTAAATACATGATCCATTGATAACTTCATCAATGGAAAAAAAACCTTCAAAAGAATACGTCAATACGAATTTGATTAAATGCATTCACTAATCATTATTGTTTGCAAAAAATATAATTATAGTGATGACAACATGGCCGTGGTGTAGTGGTAGCGAAATGGTCACACAAACCAGGAGTCCCCGTTTCAATCAATCAATGAAATTGTCACGCCTTTTTCCAACAGGGATTGGCAGAAACAATGAAGCCCCACTATTTTTTATTGTGACACATCTGACCTCGTCCCGCCTGGTGATAAGCAAGAGGAGGTCCATGAGTTTGTTCACAACTCCCTCGCTTTCTTCACATCCACAATTCTCAGATTCAAAACCACTTATTCCAATGTATTAATGATATCTATATTATAAGTACTTTGGCTGACCATTTTCTATAATAGAAGTACTTTTATATAGTAGCCTAGTATATAAAAAAACTAATCTAATCTGAATCTGATACCTTGATAAACGTTTTTTTACGGTTGCCTCAGTCTCCGTCACTATGCCGGCTTATTACTATTTGTTAATAGAAATAATAAAAGTATTAGCTACGTGATTTTAAAGAAAATGTTTCACTTACAAAGTAGCAATTGAAAGACAAAAATAATACCAACTATAAGAAATTAATTATTAAAAATATTCACCAATAAAACGAACTATAATAATAAAATTCTCGAGCGAATCAAATCGAATGTCTTATAATTGAATTCGAATTCGTGGGAATGTGTCGATGTATATACGATTCCGGCTTTCTTGATATTGCATCGGGTTTATCTCGGACTTGGCTGTCAATTAGTTCTTATCTTGAGGGCTTGAGTAGTAACTGCAGTTTGCACTTTCCCTTTATATTAGCGGGATTGTGAGAAACTATTGTTTCTTGCTAATCTCCGGTATATCGATACTGCGTTTTGCCATTTAGACAATTAAGTGTTTTCGCTTTCGTTGGGTCGGTAACCTATTGGGGGCCCTGGGCTCATTAGGATAATGGGGGCCCTTATATGCTTGAAAAGCACTATTTTGTTATATCAAGGTTCTAGATTTATTATTTTTAAATAGATCATATTATAATCCAAAAAATTGTGTATTGTAGTTATAGATTCGAATTTTTCGGAATTGATATGTTGACAATAATAAATATCGGTCGTTTGATGATTAGGCAGGAACTAAGAGGCTCTGTCGAACGCGGGTGGGAAAGAGAGGCCAGAGTATTTTTTTATTGAATTGCTTAATGCTAAGCTGAAGTGCGGTCCATAGATTTAAGCGACTGCTACTATAGGTAAAACTGCAGGTGGCAGTTTTAATATTTTATTGCAGTACGACAGCCAATGCTTAACTGCTGTGCGGTCCACGAATCAAGTTCAATATTATATCTTACTCATCTGAATAGTTATACTTTTACGAGTGTGCCTAAGCGCTTGTCCGAAGTATTTTATTTTACGGTTTCGTATACTGAGTAATCATGTTATACTACATGTCTGAAATTTCTACAAAAAGACTAGAAAATAATTGAAAATCGGTAAGCATGTATCAAGTTAAAGTTATGTTGATTTTCAAACACGTATATTGAACTTTTCTTTCTCATAAGCAAATAAACCGTTGGAGTAAATGTATGTTAATTTGAATTGATTGTTTTAACACATTTTTTGCTGTGAAAAACATTTAACAATTTCACAAAACGGCGACTACGTCACGCGTCTTCACGCTTCACACAAACCCTTTGATTTGTTCACAAATTCAATTATTACCGCATCGATAGACAAGGGATTTATTATTTTTTTACCCCTAAACAGAAGTCCACGTTGGTTTTATGGCTGTCTGATTTTTATTGTTAATGCTTTTATCTTTTTGTGTTTACTTAGTTATTTTGTTTTCTAGTCAAATTTTATGAGTAGTTAGATTTAAAACACAAAGAATTAACTAAGTCTTTAGTTAAGAGAAACTGATCCATGGTAAGAATAACTGGAACCTCCCAATCTCTGTGGATTATCGAGGGCACCAAAGAATTTAGGATTTTTTTGAATAATATATTTATTTAAACTAATAAAATCAACATAATTTAAAGGAAAACATATGGCATAAGTAAAAGTAAGACCAATTAATGTACAGACTGTAAATTTCAAGTGTACTTACAAACGTCAGAATTATCTTTAAAAATGACTCTTGCTCTTGGTTTGCGTAACCATTGCACTGCTGCACTACGGTCGCCTATATTAACTATAAATTAAAAACATCATCTAATAACGTCGCATTAGACCACTCGTAGTCCCAAGGAGACTGGCAACATTTCCCCCTAGTAATATTTACAATAGATATTAATATTATTTACAAGTAAAAATCTTCAACAAACCATTTAAATTGTAAACAAAGTACGGCATGGCCATCACTTGTCGCATTAGCTCCCCAACCCGTGCATACAGAATTCACAAATTCAGTTTTGAGACGACATAACCCGACATGTGGAAATGATACTTTTGACAACAAGTCCCGCATCTCATTGTGTCTATGAATGCGATGTGGATAGCGGCAAATACGAATTTACATATTATGTCTATATTGTATAGCTATTTGAACAAATCTGATCATATTTATATAAATTATCATTATTTAATGTAGCTCGACTTATGTTAAGCTAGAGTGCGGTCTAAAAATGGAGGCAGTCCTACGAGTAAATATATGCAAGCAGCAGTCGTATCCTAGTTGGAACAGGTAACTTTTCAGGGGATCCCAAAACGTGACTAAGTCACTTCATGGTCTGTGGACTCGTAATTGATGGTACTACCCAGGATCGGCAACTGTATATTTATTTAATATTTTTCTTAGTGACGGCGACTGGTTCAATGAATCGTTTTTTAGTCGTCGGCGCCTTTGGACTTTCCTAGTTTACCAACAGGTCATTCAACGTCAGAAGTGGAGTCTATTTAAAAAAAATATATAAAAAGGTCCAAGATTGCCGATGACTGAAAAAAACTGATTCAATATACGGTTGCCTTAGCCGCCGAGCTTAAAACATTTCTTATAAAAGCAAACATACTAAACAGTTCGGGTAATATTTATACGAGTTATAATAATAACAACGTGGAAAAAAACACTCAAATCCCCTTATAGTAGCTAATCTATACTTTATCTATTAAAATATTCTTAAGTACCCATTTCCCATATATTTGTATGAGACGGGTGGTGTAGTGATCATGCCGCAAGACATGTCGGTGTACTTCGGACAGAAATAGAGTTTGACGTTTGCATCCGCGGTGGCGCCTGTTCACTGTCAACTTTATAGTGGAGGGTGTACAAACAGAGACTGCAGTCAACTGAATTTAATTTATCCTTAATAAAAGTTTATTCATATATATCGACGACGAACGATTTAGCGATTGGTTTGTTGCGCGTAAAGTCCCGGGTTCGATTCCCGGTCGGAGCAAATATTTGTTTCATAGCTTTTATTTGTAATATTTAATAATTATATTAAAAATTGCAAATATTTGCTAATAAAAAAGGGGTCGATATTTGCTAGGCCGGCATAGTGAATGTGATTGCTACTCACAGTTATTGAATGTAGCAGTGACATCCATTCATGGACCACACTTCGGCTTAACAGCAAGCGGGGTGCTGTCGAAATGAACTATTCTTTATTGTGCAATATAATTAACTGAAAAACTCATACAATATAATTATAAATGTTATAAGAAAGGCGACTACAGAAGGCGATTTTCGATAAAAATATAATATTTTAAGAATCATTTATCAATGAATTAAAAATAAATTATGCTGCTAAAAATAAATATAAAATAAAATAATAAAAATAAAAATAAAATATCGCTCTTTTGGTTATTGATTTTAGATTTTTTTATTATTCCGCTGTTTCGACAGCTTTGCAGCCATCGTGGTCACGGAAAGACACAGTCGTCCTATTGGTCGATGCTGTCATTGTTTACAAAACAACCCCGTTTTATGTTTTGATTTTAACTTAATGTTCCCGATTTAAATTAAATCAGTACTATCGCATAAAATTTGTTTAATTCAATAATCAATGTTCTCGCAAAATGGAAAAAAGTACTATAAATTTATGAACTCATGTTTTACATATTGCTACTTTATTTGCTTTAAAATATGACCGCATTTCACCTAATTTAATATTGTAGTGTAGTCCATTAGTAGATGAGACGACTGGCAAAGAATAGAATCTATTGCAAGTACAAAACAACTCAACTTTATGTTAAGAATAGTACATTTTATTCCGATAGTGTCGGATACTATAACAGACTTGGTGACTTTAATTCGGTTCACTATGACGCCAAAGTAAAATGCCTCTTTATGTTGCACTGTCAAGACCCAGGATTACAAATAAAACAAATTATTCTTATAGTGTATAATTTTATTTTACAGTTTTTTTAACTCAACTTGTGTGATGGTAGGTACGCATGTTGGAAGTCCAAGCGTGCCGACGACTGAAAAAAACCGAGCTAAAGCTGCTTTTTCGCGCATCGCTTGACGGATCCAATATCATAGAATGGGAAGACTTGTGGGCATCCTAAAAAACAGACAGACAAACAGACATTTTAGCCAAAGAAACAGGCTACTTTACACTCTGCATAGTTACACTGCTCTATAAAGTGAAGGAGGGCGTCTTAAAATTGAAAATAAATTCAATATCAATTTGAGCACGAGCCAAGTGTTGTGTGGCATACCTATTTGTCGATACGTGACGTTTATGTTTCCACTCGACAATCGACATGCCACAAACCATACATTATAGATTAGCCAACATAAAAATAACATGTCTCACCAATAATGTATCGAGTTATGGAATTTTTCAATATCACTTCTGAGGTTTATTTTAGTAGTGGAAATAAATATTGTAATTTGCCATGTATTCGTTTATTTTTAATGTTTCTATACTAAGCTACTAAGAATGCTAGTATCGTAGAAAAAGGATGACCAAAGTACATTATTAACGATGAAAGACCTACCAATAGGTACCTCCTAACTAACATTTTTAACGATTTAAACACCTTAAGATTTAGGTGTATTTGTCTCTTTTATTTAAATATCTATATCAAAGTGTTTGTATCATAGAAACAAGACGACCAAATGTAGCAAAGATAAAAAAATTAAAGTTTAAAAAAAATAGTTAAGGTTTTGGTAGCTAGAAGATATTGGTACTTCATCGTCAATATATAAAAAACACATTGGTACCGAAAAGTGGTATTTCCCACAAGGATTGGCAGAGACAATAGAGCGCCACTTTCCACGATCCTGACACAACTGCCTCGCTTCCTTCACATTCACAATTCTCTTCATACAAGCTATATGGTTATGGGCACTAGGCAACCTAGCTTTCTTAAGGATGTCTCCGATTTGGTCAATAAATAAAACCTACAATAACATACATACTAAAAATAAATAAGAATAAGAATTAGAAAATTATTATAGATACAAACAAAATGAACTCGTGTGTGAAATATCAATCAAGAAACCACGAGATGGGGGTGACGCATTCAGAAATTTGTGTCGATATTTTAAAATCTATTTTTAAACGTTTAATGGAAGTGGCACATCCCACTTTGTCCATTTTTAATATTCACGGGGAAAATAGACGTACGACTCGGGCTACGAGAAATTCCTATTATCCCCTTTAACTAGCAAATTGGTTAGAAAACATTACAATTACCTAATAAATTTAAAAGAACATTCATGTTCATCTAAGTAAAACGACTCAGTTGCTTTTCGGGATCAGCTTAAAAATTACCGGTAGGAACTAGGCCGGAATAGTGGATATCAACGAATACTTGCAGTTTTTTATTGATGGACCGCACTTGAGCCTAAAATCTATATAAACAATTAGATACCTATTAAGTTTTTATTCATGTGATTGTTTTATTATTTACATTTCTATAGTAAGCTACTAAAGTGTTTATATCATAGAAACAGAACAACCAAAGTACATATATCAAAGATGCATTGGAACTGACTAGTGGTTTTGGCAAGTTTGGTTTGCGTAATGATTACGCCTGCCACTACACCACGGTCGCCTTAAAATGATATTACTTTTTATTAATGTTGTTACCTTTGTTCACTGGTTCAAATAAATACTTAATTAAAGATTAAATTAGAGAAGAAAGCGAGGTGCTGTCATAATATAAAAAAATTGTGGAACATTGTGGAAATAGTATCCCACAATGTTAGTGGGGATACGCTAAGGGTATAGTTGGATGTAAGGATGGAAAGCCAAGAAAAACAACTTCGTGGAAGGTATCGATATATTTGCGAGTGGTCCGTAAGAATAATGTCCGTAGATGTCTGCTCTACAAACTGTTTATGTTAAAGAAACTCGACGTTTCCATGTAAATCAACAGGTAAATTGATTTTTTAAATATAACAAAGCATAAATATGTCTTTCTAAGTTCTCTTATTGCTCTTGGAAATCTATGACTTCAGTGTAAACAATAAATATTATTGTAGAACCAGAAAGTGACTTTTTATTTGAAATAATAAAAAGTCTACACATGTCCAATCAAATGTAAGTACCTAACACACAAACTTTTAAACTATATTAGTGTACGAAAGAGAAAAGTAAGAGCTTCAGCTTCGGGGTTCATCTGGCTTTGGACCAGTACCATAAGTGTGCTGTTAGAACTAGTAAGCAGGAACATATTTAGTGTATTAACTTTGTCAATCAATCAAAATTAAACTGTCACCCTTTGTCCCACAGGGATAGGGAGTGACGAAGGAGCGCCACTTACCACGAACCTGACACAACTCCCTCGCTTCTCTCACATTTACAATTCTTTTCATACAAACTATGTGTTAATTAATATAGCCGTTGATGCCGAAAAAGTCTTGAATGGAGATCACATACCTAAAGGAAAACACTACAAGATGGACTTACGACCATGGTAGGAACCGATACAGGTCACTGTGGGAACCATAGAGAGAAGCATATTTCCAGCAGGAGGCGACTAATAGCTACTCGGATTTGTACCAGGATCGTCACTTTGAATTAAATTAAAGCATGCATAAATATATATATTTCTTACGGAAAGTAACAGTAAAGTAACTGATTTTTTACTAAATATGCTTTAAAATACATAGATAATATTCTATAGTTGGATGGCACAAAAGGTCAAAACTAGACTAATATATTTTATCTACCTAAATTGTTTAAAATTAAACAAAAGACTACATTCTTACAACCGGATAACTAAACTATAATAATGAACACAACTTCAAAGAAATGCCGCCCTTCAATGTTGCAAGCAATTATGTGTGGTAGTTTTACAACACCTTATTGTTTAGAAAATAATATTTATTTGGACATTTCTTTTTGTAAAACGAAACTGTAAGGTCAATAAGTACATAATATCTAAAACACGTGCTCTGCCTTTTTCTTTTTTGGCAAATTTGCAGGTAAGTTAAAAGTACAAAACCAATTGATTCCTAAATACAAATTTTAAAAATATTTTCTTAAGCTTACTTCTAATTTAATTAAAATATTTTTATATAGCTTTGTAGGCATTGCTACTGCAGGCCAAGGATTGTTCTCAAAGCAAGGCGACTGTGGTCAGCCCAGGTTGAAAACTAAAAAGTTCAGTGCGTCGTTTCTCTGCATAACAATCGACAAGTGGAATGATTTACCATTGTTCTCTCCATTCTATAGTCTTGGATTCTTAGACCGCGTTCTCACGAGGCGATTTGAGTTGATCAACTGCGAAATCGTTCGAGATTTGAACCGTCTGAACAGACTTTCAACCAAATTGAAGCAATTAATATATATAATTTTTGTTAAACGACAAATATTGATCAACTGAAATCGCCCGGTGAGAACGCGGTATTAAAGCGATGCGTAAAGAAGCGGCGGGGCGGCAACTGAGGCAGCCGTAATTACTCGGTTTTTTAGTCGTCAGCACTCTTGGATCTCTTCTTGCTTACCATCAGGCGGGTCAAGGTCAGATGTCGAGGTTCAATAAAAGAAAACTTGCCGGTACTAATATACCTACCTATATTGTATATATACCTACCATATCGCTACTCATATTTTGTACAAAGTAGTTTTATGAATTGCAATTAGAATGTGGATAGAAAATATTCACAGGTCCAACCACCAGTGTCTATTTGCTTATGTAGAAATTCTTCTATTTTCTTTTCTTATCGTGTAGCTCTTTTAACTTTCAGGGTCTCCCTTTGGCATATTACAATGCTAGGAACTTTTACTTCATAAATTAGTTGAGTAATAAAAAATAATGGAAAACGTTTTGGAGACGAAAATAGGAACGACGGAGGCCAAGTTCAATTCCCGGTAGCACACGACGCATTTCGTTGATTTTCTTCCTATGTAAAATCACATAGTATCACACACACAGTTCCTTATCATATGACTAAGACACAATAAATATCTATTATTTTATTTAGCTAAAAACGAGCAAATTTTAGGAATATGTGAAAACAGAAGCTTAAGACATTGTCTTAAATGTTTAACTAATTAAATCGCAGGAAAGGGATGTGTTTAATTAAGAAATACATTATCATTGACAAAACCCCGGTATAATAATCTTGCAATATTATCATTTCTTTGGCGAGAAATTCCTAATTATTTTTTTACCGGAATTTCCTTTATATTTAACGGAAATATTAAATCTCACTACAAAAACATTCATAATTATTATTTTACTTTTAATTATGTTTTAACTGTTTAGTATAGATTCACACCTTTGTCATACGAGATTTAATTTGCATAAAATAATAATTATAGAGTCAATGATTTTGTATACAATACTTTAATATCATTGTTTAGAACTTGTTCATGTTTGCAATTTTATTCATACTTTAACACTTTACATATTTAGGCAACCGTGGTGTAGTGGCAGTGCAATGCTTACACAAACCAATAGCCGAGTTCGAAACCACCCACCGGTACCAATGTATCTTTGATATAATATGTACTTTTATTGTCCTGTTTCTATGATACAAGTACTTTAGTAGCTTAGTATAGAAATGTAAATAAGAAATAAAATAAATAAAAAATATTTAGCTATACCCACTTCGATGGATCGCCATAGAAACAGGACAACCAAAGTATATATCAAAGATACATTGGTACCGGTGGGTGGTCTCGAACTCCTGCCCTCCGATTTGTGTAACCATTGCACTGCCACTACACCACGTTCGCCTTTATTTATCTGATGGGGATAAATAATTAATTCTCCATAATCTCCACTTCGATGGAAAGGTCAATTTTTGTGGTTAAATACTAAAATTAATAATTGAATTAAAATTAAAATTAATATTACTTTTAATCATAAAATTGGAACAATCCAGAATAATATTCGTCAACCGTTCAACAACAAACCGGGAACAGTCTTAATAAAACTAAAAGCCGCAGTCCATCATTTAAGGCGACCGTGGTGTAGTGACAGTGCAATGGTTACGCAAACCGAGAGCACGAGTTCGAGTACACAACCAAAGTACTGGACTTTGGTTGTCCTGTTTCTATGATACCAAGCACTTTAGTAGCTTAGTATAAAAATGTAAATAAAATAAAAATAATTTAAAAAAAAACAATATAACCATATGTATGGAAATGCATTATAGAAGATATAAATACAAATATATTTAGTAAGTAAGTAAATATATTTAAACGTCCTTATTATAAAGAAGAGTATCTCTGTAAAACAAATTACATTGAATAATTAAGCGCCGAATAACAAGTCTTAGCTTAACATGTAGGAGTATTTAGTAGCGGTTGGAAGTTTGAATAATCCTGGCTAAGTAAAGAAGCTCCCTGCCTTAGGGTAGACTTTAATCTCTTTGTCTCCTACAAGCTTCAAGAACAAATATTTACTCAAGGCAACTAAACTTGAAAGTGAGAATACCTAATCATCCTTACTTTTTAAATCTATTTAGTAATTCTTAAAGAACATCAAAAGGAAACGAAATTGGATGTACATTCAAAAATATATTTGGTAAACTTAATTTATTTTTAATTTTGTATTCGGGCTAAAAATATTTTTTATTTGTTCTTCTCAAAGGAGCAATAGTCGTATTTTATATGACCCTATCTGATGTCAGGCTGGCGTGTGGTCTATGAATGAGTACATTTGCTACTACAGTTAAATAATCTCAAGTGCTGGCCTAGTGGAAACCAGGTACCTTCAGCTGATCCGAAAGGCATATAAGTCACTTAAGATTTGAACGGTAAGTGGAGGTACGTAGAGTCTAATGAATCGACGAACTGGGCAAATAATCATCTAATTCTATTGTATGCCTACCTTAAAAATAAATCACAATTTAAAAAAACCTTTTTTTAAATTGTGATTCAGCAAATGACAGCACCCCGCTTGATGTTAAGCTGGAGTGTGGTCCATGAATGAATGTCACTGCTAATACAATTTAATAACTGTGAGTAGCAATCACATCCACTATGCCGGCCTATTTGTAACCGGCAACTTACGAAAAGCTAATCCCGAAACGCGACCAAATCACTTCACGGTCTGTATACTTGTAAGTGGTGGTACTACTCCGGATCGGCAGACTGGGTACCACTGCCTACCACTCTTCAAACGTGGACAAAAGCAAAACTGTATTTGAGCGAATATACAATAGAATAGAAGTAAGTGTAACATATTATTATGGATAGAAATTGCGATCGTTTACGTCAGCTTCTAGAACATGCAGGATTTAAAATGTAAATTGTTACAAAAGTACGTATGACAGGGAGTGGTGAGGAGCGACTGGAGGCGTTCGTCTTTCTCATACATTATTCAGGTATTTGTGATCAAAGACAATTGAGCCGTCAGTCTGAGCGGGGCTTTGTAACACCCTTCAACTTGCGACCGTTTTTATGACGTCAAATTTACAATGTTAACTTAGTACATTGTTGATTATTTAAAGGACATCATACATTTTGTATGGGGACTTGGGCTAAATTGTATCAACAGTTTAATATACATTTTTAAATAGTTTGATGTCAGAAGATTACAATGTAATTGGAATTTATGCTTTATTTTGCATAGTTAAGGTGTGCAAATTGATCAAACTATAATTATGACAGTTCAAAGCAGAACAAATATGGCGTTAATTGACAGACGATACAAAATCCATATCTTATTTGTCAAATAACTCAATTGCACAGCAATTAAAAGCTAAAATTGTTATTAGTTTTATCAATGCAAGTATCGAAACTACCATTTATATATTTTTTCATCATTGGACTTTACAAAAGTAGTACATAGAAGCCCAAAATGAATGATGTCCTTTCATAAGGAACGATTAAGGCGTTTAATTAATGTGTATAAATCAATTAGAGAGAGATTATAAAGAATTATTTTTTTATCCACATCAGATAAATAAAGGCGACCGTGGTGTAGTGGCAGTGCTATGGTTACACAAATCGGAGGGCAGGAGTTCGAGACCACCCAAAGGTACCAATGTATCTTTGATATATGTACTTTGGTTGTCCTGTTTCTATGATACAAGCACTTTAGTGACTTAGTATAGAAAAGTAAATAAAATAAAGTAATGGGAGGCCTAGGAGCGTGTTTTCCGATCAAATCGGAGACATCCTCAAAAAAGATAGGTTGCCTAGTGCCCATAACCTTAGAGCTTGTATGAGCAGAATCGTGGATGTGAAGGAAGCGAAAGAGTTATGTCAGGATCGTGACAAGTGGCGCTCCATTGTCTCTGCCTATCCCCGTGGGAAAAAGGCGTGACAAATTAATTGATTGATTGTTTTATTTATTGGGACTCGACATCTGACCTCGATCTGCCTGATGGTACCTAAGCTTGATAGTGGTCTATGAGTGTCGACGATTAAAAATCAACCGTCACTCAACTAATAAATATGGCATATGGCAGCACCCTGTCAGATGTATACAGACCGTGAAGTGACTTAGTCACGTTTCGGGGTCAGCTTGTAAGTTGCCATTTTCCACTAGGCCGGCATAGTGGATGTGACTGCTACTTGCAGTTGTTAAACTCACCTCTATTCATGGACTGCACTCTATTTCCATGAATTGCGGTCAATTTTTTTTGGCAGTAAGTTATACATGCACAAAGCAGTTTCAAAATACTATAATTGGACTCTTTATAGGAGACCATTTAACCCTCTTTCAGCTTTAGGGGGTATTTTGTGACACCCTGTGTAAAACGAATGTTGACCTATAAAATACGCAAAAATATGCTACAGATTTATCTATACCTAAAATAGATAATCATGTAATGAAAAGGACAACATAATTTCAAATAATTAATAATGCTGTTTGACGACTTTAATATAAATTTAGCCATCCGCACGATTGCCCCGAGGCGCCAAATGACTTACTCAAACAGTGGGGTGAAAGCACACTTTGTCAAAGGCTAATTATAATTGTAATTAATAAACTAAGTTGTGTGTATTTTAGAAGTTAGCGACGTTTTGCCTTAAGGCTATGAAAATGTCTACAATAATTGATAACTATAGTTGTTTGTTGAATTAAACAAATTGTAAGCGGCTTACTATCGCGTTTATTTTGTTTTTATTTTTATTATTCCAACGTTTCGAGAGCTTTGCAGCCATCGTGGTCACGGAGAGACTGAGGTGTTGGTCGTTCTATTGATTTTCTGCACCCGGCTTATTTCAAATTTTGCAAAAATAACTGACGGTGTCATTTGGTTTGTCAGTTTGCTGGACTTGGGACTTCAGTTTGTGTATTATGGGGTCCCAGGTGTTAGGTAATAAAAACATCGGAATAAAAAATAAAAAAAATTAACGCGATAGTAAGCCGCATAAAATTTGTTTTTATTTCAATAATCAATGTTCGCGCAAAATCTAAGAAAATACTATACAGTTGTTTGGTTCGTTATTTATATATTTCACTTTATTATAGGGTAAATTACTGCTAATTTTTAAATTATAGGAAAATGTTTAAACTTCATACAGGCTCTGTGGTTATGGGCACTAGGTAACCTAGCCTTCTTGAGGATGTCTCCGATTTGGTCGGAATACACCCTCCTGGGCCTGTCTTGTTTAACGCATCCATTCACATCAAATTTTTAAATTCCTTTAGTCAATCTACTGAATGAGAATTGTGGATGTGAAGGAAGCAAGGGAGTTGTATAAGTGGCGCTCCATTGTCTCTGCCTATCCCTGTGGGAAAAGGCGTGACAATTTTTTTTAATGTTTAAACTACTAAGATCCCTGGTTCAAAAACCAATTGTGACGTTAAATTGGGTTAGAGTTTGATTCCCGGTTGGAGCAAGAGTAGTTGGCATCACTTACTCGTACATACAACATACAGACCGCGATGTGACTTAGTCGCGTTTTGGGATCAGCTTGTAAGTTGCAACTACGCCGGTATAGTGGATGTGACTGCTACTTGTACTTGTAGCATCTGTAGATGCTACCGCACTCCAGGTTAACATCAGGCAAGATGCTGTTATATGACGATTCATAATAAAAAAATGCTTTAGTATTCATTTATACATTTAATGAATTAAACAAATTTTATGCGGCTTACTATCGCGTTTATTTTGGTTTTGATTTTACATTTTTATTAGTCCGACGTTTCGAGAGCTTTGCAGCCATCGTGGTCACGGAGAGACCAAAATCAGAACCAAAATAAACGTTCGCGTAAAATCTAAGAAAATACTTTATACATTTAGTTACGAGCAAGGATAAAACTGGGACGACCTTCCGAAGTGCCCAAAACCATAGAGAATGAAGAGAATTGTATACGATAGTGTATCAGGATCGTGGAATATGGCGCTCTTACGCCTCTGCCTATCCCAAAGGAAGGCGTGACAATTTGTTTAATTAAATTATGAAAAAAATGACAAATTATTAATAAAAGCGTGCATATCTAACTTATGTTAGTTTGTACCTATTATTAAGAATAACCGCAAAAAAATTAACAATACATTTAAAGCCTTGATGGGATCATAATAGCTTGGTAATTTTTTATAACTGCCCAAATGTCTGTTGGGAAAAATGTCTCAAATTAACATTTGGTTCGAGTCCCTATAATTAAATCGTAACAGGTCCTACGTTTAAACAATTAGTTTCATATTCTCACGATTGAAGGTGACGTCTGGCAATAGAACATAATTGCCACCCGTAAGGTATTTTTTAAACACTTAAAAGTATTAAAGATATTGTTTTAGTTTTTGAATGTCGAAATTTCATTTTGAAGCTTTTTAAATTCAATTTATAGAAAAAAGGTATCTAAGTGACTGTGAGTGAAACAGCTGTAAACCGTATGTGATTTTTCAGTTGGCGATACTCTTGAAAGTTCCCTTGCCTAACAGCAATCAAGTCGGGATCAAATTTCGCATCACAATAAATATCAATTCCAAGAATAATCTCTTTTTATTTATCAATCAAATATTTAAAATTTTATGCCTTTTTTCTAACAGAGATAGGCAGAGACAACAGAGCGTAACTTGCCATGCTCCTGACACAACACCTTCGCTTCCCTCACATCCACAATTCTCTTCATACAAGCTCTACGGTTATGGGCACTAGGCAACCCAGTTGTTTTAAAGATGTCTACGATTTTATTTATGATTTTAGAAATGTATAAGTTGTTTATTTTAAATTAAATAGACGCGAATGGAATAAAGTGCTGAAACCTCTATGAGAGTTGTTTGTTTAAAATTACATGGCTTTATTGTTAACAAGATTTTATATATACTTATTTTAAATCTCGCAAGGCGACCGTGGTGTAGTGGCAGTGCAATAGTTACACAAACTGAGAGCACGAGTTCAAAACCACCCACCGATACCAATATCTTTGATATATGTACTTTGGTTGTCCTGTTTCTATGATACAAGCACTTTAGTAGCTTAGTATAGAAATGTAAAAGAAAATGAAAAAAATTATATAAGTATATAGTTCATTTTATAGCTAGGTATTTAGTAGAATAAAGGTTATTTTAAGAGTTAACTCTCAATGTTAGAGTTATATCAAGAGTGGTAGGCAGGCAGTTAGGATCATTTACTCAGTCTGCTGATTCAAGTATAGGCACAGTACAGACTGTGAAGTAAATCGGTCGGGCTTCGGAATCAGCTTGAAAATTACCGGTTCCAACTAGACCCGCCTCCATTCATAGACCTGTACTTCAGTTTTATAAATGCTGTAAAATATCGTGTCACATCAAAATTTGTTTTAAGATTTAGGTATATTTAAGCTCAATTTGTTTAAACATAAATACAAACAAAATTACTCATTAATTATTTATTACATTTGTAATGAATCAAATTTATGTTTTATAACTATGTAATTATAAAATCCAATTAATCGGATAAACATACAGGTGGGTGCATAATAAAAGTCACAAATAAATTAACTCATAGAGTTTATTGCAGCAGAACAATAAATGAAGCTGATCATATTAACGTTTAATCTCAACATCGATTACTTACAAATAGTTACTATACACAATAACATACATCGGCCCATTTTAAATTATAATTATTATACAAATCAGTATTGCACTTCACTGTACTGACACAAACAACAGTGTCCATTGCCAAGCGTAACCTAAACAATATAACTTACACTTCGTGGGATTTTTACTATAATAATAATTTTCTAAATATCACAAAAAATACAAAACAAAATACGAAATATTCCGCAATATAATAATAACATTAACAATTAATATACAAGTCTCTGTGTGACATGGCGCCTGTCGACGCTGAGGTATCACCAGGGGGAGCGAGGGTGCGCTCGGAACAAGCGAGCTCGTCACGACACCGGCACATGGTGTTGATATAATTGTTCCTGGCGTTCGCAGAGTGATGTCATCCTCTTGAAGGACTCGGAGGTCTCACGAAAAAGCATCTTAGCATCGTCTCTGGGGCGACCGTGCGCGGCGTCCAGCCTCCCCGGAGAGATCACCGGCGGGCTCGAGGCCGACAATGGGGACGTGGACTCGCGGGCCAAGTGTGCTCCGGCCGGCGCCCCGTACAATCCCCCGGGCAGCGGTGCGCCGTTAGCCATCAGAAAAGGGGGCGGGAAAAACCCCCTGTCGCCTAATTGTGGAAATAAACCAGATTGTAAAGCATTTAAATTGCGACTATAAAATTTCATAGTTTCTGCCATATAACTTGGTAAACGTGCTGGGTCTTCGTTACTTCCGCGGCCAATTGTTTCTAAAGTAGATGCTAAGCCTTTGATATCAGCATAAAGTTTACCCAATAAATCGGCGTTGAGTTCGAAGCCAGATCTTTGAGCATCTCTTAATGCTTGCTCAGGTGAACCAGTCGAGAGTAGACGCCGATGCAGATCTATATTTGAGCTGTGTCTGTCCCGGCTCCGTCTCGAAGGAAATGCTGCGTCGCAACCATTAACATCACAGGGATGTAATAATTTTAAATGATCACTTCTATAGTGCATGCGCAGGGTAAAGTGGTTTTGAAATACCTTCCCGCAAGCTGTGCATCGATCAGGATTTTCGTCATCAATTGGTATGTCGAGATCACTAATATCGGCTCTATCTTCTGTGCGATCCCCGTTTATAGAAGGGGAGTGTCCGCGAACCAATCTTTCTTCCATTGCATGTGCTAGATCGCTACCACTATCGCTGGGTGTATATAAATCTGAACGCAAACGTAGCCCCTCACGAACAACACTAGGTGAACTAGATTCGTCATCTGACTCGCTTTCTGCTTTCAGTCGTCTCACTGGTGATTCAGAATCGATTCCGTTTTCACCGTTTTTTGATTCCCAATCATCCTTTTGTTTTTTCAAAGATATCGGTTCGTCTTCGTTGTTTTTACTATTAGTAGATGGTGAGTTTTTAAATAATTCTCCTTGATACTCTTCATCTGATACGTTATATTCATTGGCTTGTGAACATCTTGTAGGGTTGCCACTTTTTCTCTTCCTTTTATTTGGTATTAGCGATGACAATTTATCTTCACACGGATTAGGATTTTCACTGGATATTGCATTTGACACCTTAGATGTGTTTTTAGAAATGTCCTCTTTTCGTTTATTTACACTAAGATCTTCCGGCTCATCATCATATTTCAAACGATCGCCTATTGTCGGCGATACACTACGTTCAGAAGACTTTTCATTAATATCTTCATCAGAGTTCATATCGTATATATTATTTTCACTTCCATTGGTTATTTCGTCGTCAAGAAGCCGGTGTCTCTCAGAGGTGGGATATTTAGGAGCGAGATCTAGAGCAGACCGTGACATTTCTTCAGTCGGCGACATCTTTCTATACATTTTTTCAATTTCACTAAAATTACGTAGTTCATCTAGTGGAACACGAGGCGGCAGCGGTCCTGACGTCGGCTGAGACGCTGAGAGCGGCGGTGGCAGACGAGCAGCTAACTCAGGCGGCAACAATGTAGGCGGTGGCAGAGGCAGTCGAGCTAGCGCTGGCAGCAATGGGAACGGCTGTGCTGACCGACCGTCATGGGCAGAAATTTTGCGTCTAACATGAGGCGAATGTAACTTAGGATTTGGATTAGCACTATGCCTGTTTCTCGATCTTCTCGAACTGAACATCATCGTGCAACCTTCTACTGTACATTTGTGCATCTCGCGAAGATGAACTGCCGAAAAATGAATTTTGAGAGCACCTTTGTCACAGAATGTTTTCAGGCACACATTACACTGCACACGTTTTTTACCAGTTGCGGGATTAACGAACTGAACTCCGAGGCCCAGCGGCCAGGGTGCCGCAGGAGCGTCGCGTCGATCCATACTGGAATACCCCATGTCCGGAGATCGCCGCTCATCACCCTGTTGCTCGTCATCCCGTCCGCTGAAACTTGCACCGAGTTTCCGAAAGTCGAACTGCGGCGTATGTTGCGTAGCTCGTGGCATCATGAAGTAGTCTAATCCAGCAGGCAGGCCAGGCACTCTGCCGGTAAATTCTTTACCGTCCATTTTAACGATTCAAAGTTCGAACATAATAAAACGTATCGCGATGTTATAGGTCAGGGCGTGCGTGCGCAGAACGCGAGCAGCGCACGTCGCGGTTGGTGTGCGACTGAGGACGTGCGACACAGGTGACCGCGGCGGGCGGCGCGCGACATCGGCGCGGGCGGGGGTCGCTGGGAGGAGCCCGCTCTGGGCGGAGCGGATCGATGCTCGCGGTGGGGACACGCGACACCCGCGCCCGCCACCGCGCGAGCCTCTTCAAGCCGCACCACTGTAAACACTGAACACCGCTGCAAAGTAGCTCTTACATTTGTTACGCTATAGTTTCAGTACTATATGCTGTAGATGCTATTACACATTTATGACGTGTATGTGAAAAAAATGTACTTGTTTTACATAAATCATAAATCTATAAGTATTTCTAAGTCTAACATGAAAAATATATACGAAAAAAAAATGTAATACATAAAATAATAAATAGTTAAAACTTTGAAATGATAGTGCAAACCAAGAGCCCCCAGTTAAAAACCACATGCCGGTATCTTTGATGTGTGTATTTTGGTCGTCATGTTTGTATCATAACAACCATATTTGGTAGCTTACTATACTATTAAAAAAAAATTACAATTATAGGTAATATCACACATGCCTAAAAACATTGCTAGCATCAACATGAATACATATGGCGCCATCTATTGGTGGGGTTTGTAAACACATCGCGGTCAGATGTTACAAGAACTAAACATTATGTGAAAAATCTAATACGAAAATAAATCAAACACTAATGAATAACTGCTGAATAATTAGTGTAGATATAAATATAAAAATATGTTCTAACAACTCTATCTTTCTTTGTATTTGAATAAAAGCGTGATATTATTTAGTTCATAGACACAGTAAGTCGCACTTGTACAGAGTGTCGTGTGCAAGTGTATCCAAAAATATTTTTAATCCAAACAGACCGCCTCCTGAAAATAAATAATGTCGAACGCACGTTACTTGTTAAGTCGGTGCTACATTGTATATTTTATAATAATATTATTTTTTTATATGTACTTCTTTTTACTGTGACGACCTGTCATCTGACTTTGACTTGTCTGATGCTAAGCAAGGGAAGTCGAGGAGTGCCAGCGACTAAAAATCATCTCAGTTCATAGAGTCATGTCGGCCAAAGGTGCTTCTTCATGCATCGCTTCAAGGATCCGAAGTTAAAGAATGGGAAGAACAAATGGGCTGGTAAAGCATTTTACTTGTCGTTTGATCAACAAAGAAATGCTTCGAACGACCAAACTGAAGTCGTCGTTGCTTTTAGTTCGACTGCCGATGCGGTCGACGGAATGCGGATGCCTCCTCCGACCTGTTCGGGTCCACTGGCTTTGTGTGAGGAGAATTGTGTATGTGAGGAAAGCGGGAAATTTGTGCCAGGATCGAGGAAAGTGGCGCTCTAGTACGTAGTGCATGGTAAGTATTTTTACCACTACACCACGGTTGCCTAAATTTATAATTTTATTATATAAATATTATTAATATATATATAAATTTAAGGCGACCGTGGTGTAGTGGCATTGCCATGGTTACACAAACAGAGAGCACGAGTTCTAGAACACCTACCGGTACTAATGTATTGATATAAGTACTATGTCCTGTTCCTATGATACAAGCACTTTAGTAGCTTAGTATAAAAATGGAAAAAAATATAAGTACATATTGAATGTAAAACAGGTTTAAAAAACAACGATGACCAGATCCGAAATTAGTATAGGTACTTACGACACAAAGAGAGTTTGTTTATATTAGTATGGTTAGCACGAGCGGTTCTGCTGATTGGATACTCTAACAGTTTCCTTAGATTCACAGCTTATAAGGTGATATGAGACATTAAACATACATCTAATAGTGACTTATCAAGACTTTTTTATTAGGGCTCGACATATGACAGCAACCCATCTAATTAAAAGCTGAATTGTTTAAGAAAAACAATTTAAGGCGACAGTGGTGCAGTGGCAGTGCAATGGTCATGCAACCCGAAAGCACGCGTTTGAAACCACTTACCAATGTATCTTTCATATATACTTTGGTCGTCTTGTTTCTATGATACAAGCACTTTGGTAACTTAGTTTAGAAATAAAAATAAATAAAAAATTAGTAGCTAATTCTATAAGAAATGTTTGAGAAAGTCGTTAGAGGTCAAAAAAATGTCTACTCATTGAATTGAACAAATTTTATGCGGCTTACTATTGCGTTTATTTTGGTTTTGATTTTACATTTTTTTACGTTTCGAGAGCTTTGCAGCCATCGTGGTCACGGAGAGACATTTGTTTAATTCAATTATCAATGTTCGCGCAAAAACTAAGAAAATACTATTTCTACTCATTACATCGCGTGCAATATTTACCTATATTCAGTATTTACGTCATATACATACGTGTACATATTTATATGTATATTAGCATATATCTAGTGCGTGCTGTGTATCATAGTATTAACACTTTCGATGTCGTCACGGACAACTGGCGATGGGTGGCGTGATAAGTGCATGTCCGGTCTAAAAGCGGAAGTGATTCGGTAATTAATTTTTCGTGTTAAGGAAACTAGCATCTTGATTTGTTTTCATATTGATTGTGTATTTCCAGCGTATATTTTTTTAAATTGTGACTCGACATATGACAGTACTCCGCGGTCCATGAATAAATGTCACTTCCACATTTATCACTTCACTAGCAATCACATCCACCATGCCGGCCTAGTTGGAACCGGCAACTTACAAGCTGATCCCGAAACGTGACCAAATCACTTCACGGTCTGTATACTTATAAGTGGTGGTACTACCCCGGATCGGCAGACTGAGTACCACTGCCTACTGCCACTCGTTTATAATATAAACTCGTTTTTATGCGGTTCTAATATAGTAAGTACACGCCGATTTTAACTAGGCCAGCATAGTGGATGCAATCGCAGTCGCCTCTACAGTTATTAAGTTCCGTGGTTTCAGGCACTGCTGACCCCTGCTCTTAAATTGTTTATTGTTTCTTTCACCAATTTTTGCACCTTAAAATAGGTATATTTTAAGGTGCAAAAATTTCCATTCAAATTTTTGCACCTTCAAATTCTTTCCAATAACATATGGATCCAGCCTTATTTAAGATTAAATCAGTTCTGATTTTAAATCTAAAAGTCAACCGGCCGTTGTTACAGACTTGCAAAATTCAAGTACAAAGTATAGAAATAAACTTATCTGCCGTATGCCCAACTATAGCATCTACGATAACGTGATAATGAAACAAAAGAACGTTTCCTTCGACATGCGATTTAAATTAAGAACAACGGATCATTAACAAAATCTGTTAATCACCTAAACCTTAAAACTATTGTTATCTCTTTTTCAGGATTCCATTTGTTATAAGTTAGAAAAAGATAGAATTATTATTAGAAGCGTGATTGGTTTAAATTTATTTAAATTATATTAAATCGGATGTGAGTTATTAGATCTTTATATTAACCACGCAATGACCTATTTACGTATCATGCGATTAAATCAGTAATACATTTTAAAGTTTCGTATTTTGTAAAGCTTTGAGCGACACATAAATAAGGGAACCGTGGTGTAGTGGCAATGCAATGGTTGCAACCGAGTGCACGGGTTCGAAACCACTCACCGGTTTCAATGTATCTTTGATATGTACTTTGGTTGTCCTGTTTCTATAATACAAGGACTTTAGTAGCTTAGTATAGAAATGTATAATAAACAAATAATAAAATAATAGAAATAATTTTTCCTTGTTTTTTTTTTGGTTGTGCCAATGTTCTTCAATTAACAGACAGTAAAACAGCTGGACCAGTATTATTGCTATAAAGATCGCTTTCTTCACATCCATAAATGTCCTTATAAAAGCTCTTTTATTAAGAGCACTTTGGACATTGATAGCTGAATGTATAGTATGAAGAGAATTGTGAATGTGAATGAAGCGAGGGAGTTGTGTCAGGATCGTGGCAAATGGCGCTCCATTGTCTCTGCCTATCCCTGTGGAAAGAAAACGTGACAATTTAATTAATTGATTGAGGTAGAGTATCAAGTAAATGATCCTAAACCATCATGATACCAGACGACTGGTTGTTTAAATAGTTGTAGTGGTAGATAAACAAAAGCGAACAGTTTGCGAAATCGAAACCAATCAAACTGTCACGTTTTTTCCCACAGGGGTAGACAGAGACAACTGAGCGCACATCCACAATTCTCTTCATATTACATATACATTTTAAATTAAAGACTGCCTACCATCGGTCTGCCTACCAATCTTTTAATATATCTTATGTCTACATTTTATTAAATAAATGGTTATTAAAATTTAATAATTTAAGAGTACGAGTCGTATTAAAAAGTCGGAAAAGTCCACACTAACTTCAGATTGCAAAAACATCGCGATAGACCCAAACGGAGATAGCGAGATGAGATGAACTCCTACAATAGTTTGTAGCGCGAAACCGCAAAGTGTCGTTAGTCATGAAAAAGAAGAGGTTCGCCCGGCAGTGGGGCAATTAAATTAAGTATATTTTTATGTACTTAATTTAATTGGCCAAGTTTCTGTATCATAGATACAGGACAACCAAAGTACATATATCAAAGATACATTGGTACCGGCAAGTGGTTTTGAACCCGTGCATTCGGTTTACGTAACCACATAAGTGTAATTAAATTAAAGGTATTAGATATCTCTCGGATCTGGGTTTTCCTGTAATTTCGGAGTGAACGATGCATATAGGCCGAGGCGGATGCTGTAAATATAGCAATCACATTTGGACGTCTTCAGCCGTTCGCACCACTCGAGGTTGCCAATTCCTCAGGCGAGGACACATGGGTGTGTGTTGAGGAAACCACCGTTTTCGTATGTAGCTTTAGTATAGAAGAGCGGGAAAATTATCTGCTAATAGAAACGAAGAATTTAATAGTTATTTATTATATCAAATCTGTCTCATATTAAACTAAAAAGCGAGGCATGAAATACTAATATCAGTCGTTATAGAACAAGTGGAGGCAGACACAGTTTTTTAAGTCGCCGGCGCTCTTGGATCTCCATTAGCTTAACATCAGGCAAATCGAGATCAGATGTCTCGTGTTAAGAAACTTATAAAGACGAAGATCAATTTTGCTATTAGATCTTAAGGTAGAGTGGAAGTCACCAACCACTATTACGAGCGAGGACGACTTCTGCCACAAGTCGCATCCTCTACAAGCAGGAGTTAGTACCTGTAAAATTCATACTGGTTCCGCGGTATAAATGCGGCCTAGTCACTTTGCGGTCTGTACATCTTAGGCCACATAGGACTCCCACTAAGAATACCATTCCAAACGACAAGATGCCATTTTCATCCACCAGTATTTTGTTGTTCATAATGGGGTTTCCATGAACCCCAAGCTTGGCAGGCACCTTGGGGATCGCAGTATACTCACCGCACGTTAAGAGGACGCTGCTACCCATGCTCTGGTGAGCACTCACTCTTACCCGTCCGCTCGTGCACCCGCTACGCTACCCTATAGCCAAATGTTAACATAGTGGTGGCAGCGGCCCGCTTGGGCAGTGGAGCGCTAAGCAGCCCCGGTTTCGCAATGACCCACTAATTCGAAGAGCGCACGCGATCTCAGAGGAAGCGGTCACGGTTCCAAACGGCAGCAGTATTGCACCATTTGAAACACTTTGAAGACAAATATTCAATACATACTAAGACTTGCTCTTACATTACATTTAAAGCGACCGTGGTGTAGTAGTAGTGCAATGGTTACGCAAACCGAGAGCACGGGTTTAAAACCACTTGCCGGTACCAATGTATCTTTGATATATTATGTAATTTGGTTTTCCAGTTTCAATGATACAAGCACTTTAAAAGCTTTGTATAGAAATGTAAATAAAAAATACATAAATATATACCTATATGCGGTCATTAAGGAGAGTATGTGGAGTGACCATAGCGGATAGAATAAGGAATAGCATAGTACGCGATAGATGTGGTTTGAAAGAAGATGTAGTGACAAGGATTGATAAAGGAATGCTTCGATGATTTGGGCACATGGAAAAGATCAGTGAAAGTAGATTGACGAAAGGAATTTATAAATCTGATGAAGATAGATGCATTAAACAAGGCAGGCCCAGACGGGTGTTTTCTGACTAAATCACCCTTAAGAAAGCTGGGTTGCCTAGTGCCCATAATAGTAGAGCTTGTATGAATGAAATTATGGATGTGAGGGAAGCGAGGAAGTTGTATCAGGCGCAAGTGGCGCTCTATTGTTTCTGCCTTGTGAGAAGAGGCGTGATAATTTGATTGATTGATTGTTGCAACTTAAAAAAAACGACACATTTTACGCTTTCTCGTCATAGCGGTTAAGGATCCAAGTAAAGCCATTCACTTGCCAATTGTTCGATAAAGAAATGATGACATTTATCTTAATTAACGCTTTAACAAGGTCGGTTCTCTCAGTCGTTGTAACTTTTGGACCTCCTCTTGCTTATCATCAGGCGAGTCCAAGTCGGATGTCGTGTCACAATAAAAAAATCTACATTTCTGCGGAAATAAGCATAAAGATAAAGAATTCCTGTTGACTTTTTTATTTTTATTTTTATCGTGACTCGACATCTGACCTCGATCCGCGTGATGGTAAGTAGGAGGGGATCCAAGGGCACCGACGACTGTAAAATCTTTACGGTTGTCTCAGTCGCCGTCACTATGCCGGCCCCAGGTGGTTCTTCACGTATCGCTTACATGCACCTTTTCACATTAAGTAAGCATTGATTCACCAGCCCTTATTTATTTTAGACAAAAGAAACGTTTGTCTCTCTCTTTGTAACGCGTGTTACGTGCACTCTTTGTTGATGCGCCTGCAATTAGAGTCTTTGTAAGCCGCCACTGTTTGGCAAAATCATAGTCTAAATTCCAATAGACATCACAAGAGCCCTCAAGAACGATGGAAAATAAAAAATGAAATGAATGAAAAAAAGAAGGAAAAAAAGAAAAAAAATGTCTTGTTTGTCCTTTGGTTGTCCTGTTTCTATAATACAAGCACTTAAGTAGCTTAGTATAGAAATGTAAATAAATAAATAAAAATGAATTAAACAAATTTTATGCGGCTTACTATCGCGTTTATTTTGTTTTTTTCTCTCTGTGACCACGATGGCTGCAAAGCTCTCGAAACGTCGGAATAATAAAAAATTGTAAAATCAAAACCAAAATAAACGCGATAGTAAGCTGCATAAAATTTGTTTAATTCATTAATCAATGTTCGCGCAAAATCTAAGAAAATACTAAATAAATAAAAATATAAAAGATCGATGTGAATTTGGAAGCATTATGGTGTGTTGGTCCGTCCATCCTTCCGTGGACAATTTATTCCTCATACTTCTGTTGGTTGATACTTGAGAGGTATTGTTGAAATTGAGATTAGACGTTATGAATGAGATTAAAACGGTGGGCCAAGCGGTTCGAAAGATATTCAGAAGAGCGTTTCTCGTAAACCTACGTTATTCCTTATTGTGTCGCTCTTTGTTAAGCTACAGTCCAGTACATAAAAAGAGGCGACTACAAATACAGTTAAAAAACTGCAAGTAGCTGTCGTATTCATTATACGAAAATACACGAAAACTGATTAATTTTTAACGCTATGATATAAAGCTCGTATGTCTATCTGTTGGAAAAGAATACTTGGTTACTGCTAAATAACTGTAATAAGCATCCACTATGCCGGCCTAGTTGGAACAGGCAACTTAAAAGCTTATCCCGAAATGCGACTAAGTCACTTCACACTCTGTGTACTTGTACTCGTAAGTGGTGGGCACTACTCTGGATCGGAAGACGGGGCAGGTACCACTGCCTACCACGTCTTTGAAGTATCCAAACTTTTTCCTGCATCTTAACTTACAAACCTACTTATAAGGATGGTTTAGATTATTGTATTGTATTAATTATTTAGCATGTATATATAAAAGAATGTAGACAAATTAAAAAAATTAACCGTAGACATACGCCGTTCAAGAAAACAACCTATTAAAGGTACACTTGTACCTAATGAAGCGAGGTCTACTTGTTTGTAGTCCTTAAGTAAATGCAAAGTTTCTAATCGAATTCATTAGATAGCTATGTCGAAAGTTTGACCTCCTCACCTCATACTGCAAACATAAGTTAATTGTTATGTTTTGTTAATTTTCAAGTAACTAATACATTTTCTAGGTTAGGCCGGAATAGTGGATGCGACTGACATGCTTTGGGCTTTTTTTTTATTGCGACACGACATTTGACCACGACCCGCCTGATGATAAACAAGAGGAGGTACAAGAGTGATCTCCTCCTTAGACCTGACCTTAGAAATCTAAAATAAACATATTTAAAGTAGAAATCGTCCTATTTTAGATACAGGTTGCTACGGCAGATAAAGAAAAGTCTCTAACAGTTTTTTTTAATTATGGATCGACATATGACAGCAACCTGTCTGATGTCAAGCTATGGAGATGTGCAGTCCATAAACGGAGGTGAATGCTATACAGTTATAACGGCATCCACTTCACTATGCCGGCCTAGTAAAAACTATGCCTTGTTTCTGTTTCTGATATATAACTAGCATTAGATTTATTACATTTTCGATGAATAAAATTATTTAATTATTATAAAAGTCAAGTTCAACATACTCTTTATTGTGTCTTGCCAAAATAATACTAACTTTTACACTATGTTAATTTTTATAGTTTTTTTTACATTTCACAAGTTTTTAATAATTTACATAAATGTTTTATTTTTAAACGGTACAACTCTTTATGACAAAGTGCTTTGTATTTCAATTTTTTTATTATGCCTATATGATAGACGGAGACATCCTTAAGAAAGCTAGGTTGCCTAGTGCCCATAACCATAGGGCCTGTATGAGGAGAATGGTGGATGTGAAGGAAGCAAGGGAGTTGTGTAAGGATCGTGGTAAGTGGCGCTCCATTGTCTCTGCCTATCCCTGTGGGAAAGAGGCGTGACAATTTGATTGATTGATTGATAGTGGTACTTTGAGCACTATTTTTTTCTTCTTTCAACCTCGACTTGATGGTAAGCAAGAGAACTGACCACAGAAAAACCAACTAAGTTTACACTGATGTCAGGCTGGAATGCGGTCCATGAATGGAGGTGAGTAACTGTAAGTAACGATCGCACCTACTATGCTGGCCTAGTTAAAACCGGCAACTTACAAGGTAATCCCATACTAAGTGATGTTTCGGTCCTTGTAAGGTACTACCCCTGACCGGCAAACTGGGCACCACTGCCTACCACTCTTTGACAACCAGACAACCACTCCTGGAGCCAATTTTCCGCTGTTCTGTTATACAATACAACAAATATTTGTAATATTCAATCTAATTATTAAATAATAAAAGCTATGAAACCGTAAATCTTTGCTCCGGCTGGGAATAGAACCCGGTACTTTACTGGTGTGCTAACCACAAATGTCGTCAACATCTTTTAGATGCGATAATAAGAAACAACAAATTAATAAAATCATAAAACTGTTGTACACTTTAAAAGCATCTAAAATCGTAGGAGAAAGCCATTATAGTTTTATGGGGGGAATGAAAAAGTGTCCTCGATGAAGGGCATCGTATCTATCGGCTCGTTACAAATGTTTTAATGGCAACCATTATGCAAACACATTAAGGCATTAAGGGGCCTTACTAATCCCCTGCGAAGGATTTACAATTTCACTTTTTTTCCACCCCGCTTTTCTTACTAATGAGTTTGGTTAAGGATACTTCAGATTATACTCATGCCTCTATTACGTTTAAAGGACCCAAATGTAATTAAAAGGATGGTGGGCAGTTGTGCCTAGTCTGCCGATCCCACTTACAAGTATATAGACCATGAATGACGTAGTCGCGTTACTGATTTTAGGCTGGAGTGGTGGATGTGACCAGGGCCGTCTTTACCCGGGGGTTCAAGGGGTGCGGTGCACCCGGGCGCAGAGTCCTAGGGGGCGCATGCCGACCGCCATAAATTTCGATAGGTACCTACTACACTGTGACCACGCGAGCGGAGCCTTGACTTTCGCACCCCGGCGCTGAATATGCTTAAGACGGCCCTGGATGTGACTGCTACTAATAGTTATATAACTGTAGTAGCTGTCGCCTCCATTGATGTACCGCACTCCAGCCTTATACCAGACGGGGTGCTGTCATATGTCGAGCCATTATAAAAACGAATCCAATAAATGTATTTGTGATTATAAACCTTATATTATGTTACGAGTATGTATGTACTATCGTCTGCACTTGCTAAATGTGCTTGCATCGTGACGTAACACGACAGGATGACGTCATATTGACGTATCACTATGACGTCACGAAAATAATGGCTGTACATCTTATTTAAGAACGTTGAAGGCGTAGTGTAGTGGTTGTGGAATGGCCTCGCAAACGAAGAGTCTTCGGTTTAAAACAACTTGCCGGGCGGTACTAATGTATCTTTGATACATGTACTTGGGTTTTCCTGTTTCTATGATACAAGCATGTTTAGTAGCTTAGTTTAAAAAAATAAACAATTAATGGCGGACAAATGAAACGATACAAACGCGTAATAGAGGTAATGCTTGTATAAGAAAAAGCTACTTTGTTGACTTAATATCAGGGAAAAAATGTTAAATTTTAATAATATGGCGTAAGAGGGATTCTTAGTACGTAGCTTGGAGGCATTGATTTTTTAGAAAAGGGTTGATGGCCTTTGACTTTTCAACTTAACTGAAATTTCATTAAATATATTTGCTTTAATCTGCGGATAATTTTTTTTTAATTTTAAGTAGGGACATTTATATATAAATTTATAAAAGAGTGGAATTCAGAGATTTGGTAGTCATATGTCCGGGTAGTACCATCATTTTAAAGTGTACAGACCGTGAAGTGACTTGGTCGCGTATCCACAATAACTTGAAAGTTCTAAGCCGGCATAGAGGACGCCACTTCTAGTTGCAACTGTAGAAATTAGTAGCAGTCGCTTTAATTTACGAAACACACGGTATAATATATCAATTGAAATTAAAGAAATAATCTATTTATACCTCACTTACATCTTAGGGCGACCGTGGTATAGTGGCAGTGCAATGGTTACGCAAACCGAGAGCACGGGTTCAAAACCACTTGCCGGTACCAATGTATCTTTGATATATGTACTTTGGTTGTCATGTTTCTATGATACAAGCACTTAAGTAGCTTAGTATAGAAATGTAAAAAGATCTAGTTTTTCCACTTACCCCATTTTAATAAGCGTATATAGAAATAGATAGACAGGCATCTGATACCAAAGAAGTTTGTTAAACTGTTGTTTATCTAAATAAACCGAAGCCCGTGTGATTTGTTATTGGGGGCAAACGGTCACCACCCGCTATCTACGCGAAAGGGGAGCGAAACATTTTCACCACAAAAAAATAATAACATGGACTTAACGCGGCTTTTTATGACGAAACCTTACATAAATAATGATAAAGGGAAATTAAATCAAAGTCTTATTAGAATATTAAAAGTTCGGAAGGCGTCCTTTTTAATGTCTTTCGTTGTATTAGCGCTAAGGGATACATATTTCATTCCATTTTGTAAATGGAAGGACGTAGTAAGTCGAAGTATTAAATTAATATTAGTAGTATCTTTTCATTTTAGATGTCGCGCTTAAATTCTATTGTTATTTATGACTTTTTTGAGATAATATTATTTTCTTAGATTTTGCGCAAACATTGATTAATGAATTTATACGGCTTACTATCGCGTTTATTTTGGTTTTGATTTTACAAATTTATTTTATTATTGCGACGTTTCGAGAGCTTTGCAGCCATGATAGTAAATTTCAGAACATTCATAGCCGGGCGTGGGCGTGGCAGGGTCCTAATATTCAACGTCAACGTGAGTCAACGTTATCACGTGAGTCGTAAGTCCTCGCGTTCCTATTTATTATATTACTAGCTATGCACCGCGGCTTTACCCTCATTTAAGAACTGTGTCTAGTAACAAAAACTGCTGATAGTAAGAAACAATTTAAGTTGAATCACCATAGTTGTATCTCGTATAGGTTTGCGCGTTCAAACAAACAAACACTTGGCTTTATTTATATATAGTACAGGTTTTATTTTACACGACTACATCAACCTAGTAAATATAACAGTACTCTTGGACCTTCCCTTACTTATCATTAAAGTCGAGGTCAAATATCGTGTCCCAATAAACAAATAAAAAAACGTGTGTGTTAGTTTTACTTTTATTTTGTTCATTGTATATGAATATCATTATTATATCATCAACATCATCACTCCCGTAATACCCGCACAGTTCGGAGGAAGCATCCGCACGGAATCGGCAGTTAAACTAAAAAGTTTGGAGCGTCATTTCTTTGTAGAACAATCGACAAATGAAAATCTTTACCAGCCCATGTGTTTTCTCCATCCAATAGCCTTGGATCCTTTAAGCGATGCGCGAAGAAGCACCTTTGGCCGGCATAGTGACCGCGACTAGGCAGCCGTGAAGACTCGGTTTTCGCAGTCGTCGGCACTTCTGGACCTCCTCTGGCTTACCATCAGGTAGGTCGAGGTCAGATGTCGAGATACAATAAAAAAAACAACAATAATAATAATAAGTATACAGATAAAACTATTCACAAAATCATATGATTTCGACACAAATCGTAACGCTTTGGAGTTAACGCTTGTATTGATTTCATTCGTCTTAAAATTTGCATACCGAGGGCCTCATATAAAAATCAATTCTTAAGGCGAATACTCCAAAAATGAGTATATACTTAGTTGGATAATGTGCAATATTTTGTAGCGAAATATAGAACGGATGTTGTGGAATATCGCAGATTTACTATACAAGTAAAATCTCGTGAATCATCGCTACGATTTGTAAATATTAGTTCGGCTATGACATTGCTATAGTGTTTGTATTCATTGATGTTAATTTATTATTTTATTTATTTTATTATTTAATGTGTAACATAATAAACCTAAATTAAATTTAAATATGACACAAAAGGCGACACTTACTCCTAAATAGAAACCTCTTTCAGGCAACCAAAATATCTTTGGATGAAAAAGGAATCGATATATCGATAATATATGAAGGGTAGGTACTAGTTACTACTGCTGTCCTACATCTTCTGAAAAAAAAACCTACCATATAAATATTAATGGGTGTGTATATTTATTTAATATATTTTTTCATTTAAGTATATTTTACATTTTTATATGTAATTAACTATAGCTTTAAACCTGCTCTTACCTGCGTGAATTCTTTACTTCAGTTGATACAATATTATGTATTGTATCAAATTTCACAGTACCTACCTACATTGGCGAGCCATTAGGCATTGTCTTATAGCTAACCATAGCTAGGTGCGAGCGGACATCTAGAAAGAAAACATCTATGTTGTGTCAGGTTTATCGAATTGGCGCTCCATCGCCTTTGCTTATCCCAGTAGTAATAAAGGCGTGACAATTTAATTGAAAGAAATCTATAAGTCGCAACTTACTAGTACTTTTGATGACAGGCGTGGACGAACGGTTAGCGATTGGTTTGTTGCGCGTAAACAGGTTCGATTCCCAGTCGGAGAAAATATTTATTTCATAGCTTTTATTTGTGATTTTAAATATTTAATTGCAAATATTTGTTAATAAAAAAGAGATGGATATTTGCTTCGGGTTTGGTTATCTAAGAGTGGTAGGCAGTGTACCCAGTCTGGGTTAGTCGGGGTTAGTACCACCACTTACAAGTATACAGACTTACAACCGGATCAGCTTGTTAGTTGCCGGTTCCAACTAGGCCGGCATAGTGGATGTGATTGGTACCTACAGTTATTGAATTGTAGTAGCAGTGGCATCCACTTATGGACCACACTCCTGCTTAATATCAAGCGGGGTGCAGTCATATGTCGAGTCACAATAAAAAAAAGTCAACTGAATTCCATACGTAAATTACCGAGCGACTGTTTATGTAGGTGTCTCCATTTCGGCAGTAAACATAAGGATATATATAAAGGTGAAGAGGTTACGTGTTCATATGTAAAATCGGACTGTGGTGGTGCCTTGAGAGCCATGTGTCTTCTGCTGACCGACGCCCCTAGAATATACCTTGGAATTGTATAGAAAAGATAAATAATCTTGATAGTGTAACTGTTCGAGACAATTTTAATATGTTTAAATAGGTCAGGAAGCTATTGTTTTGAATATGTGCCGAACTTTTCCAAGTTCGCAGTAAAGTTCATTAAAAAAGCATTGTCATTTTTACACATTCATTTTTTTCTTTATATTATATTATTGTCAAAATAAAACAGTCTTCTTTGCTATTTTAACATCACGTCATTGACCATGTAGCGTCGAAAATACATTTGAATGTATGTAACGTTAAATAAATTGTATGTAACACCTTACGGCTTTTGTTGTGATACAATATTTAAAACAATTTAAAAATCGAAGTAAGACTTTCTATTTTTCATTTCCATATTCATTTTTAAATCAGTCATTTCACACTTCAATTTAACTTGAGTTATATGTGCTAATAAAATATGCATAAAATCAATAAAATAGTCACTATTTTTTAAGAACTATTATTTATAATTTATATTTATTTCTCCTGCGACTATTTCGTCTGTATGCAAATAATTTAGCTGAATAACAAAATATTTATAAGCTATTTACAACATTAAACGAATCTACGGTTCGCTCCATTGTCCCTGCCTATCCACGTGGGAAAAAGGCGTGACATTTTAATTGATTTGATTGATCGATTGGAATGCCACCCATGTCCATAGTTACCAAAATTATGCCTCATTCGACTTGTCTCAATTCAAATTTTTTCGTGTATCAATAATTGATCCAACTTTTTACTGAGCTGAATAGTTTCGAAAGATATAACGGCAATCAGATAGGAGAACATGGCTTTTAAAAAAATGACGCCGACTCAAAATAAATGGATTCAAAGTATCAAAACAATTGAATCGCTGCTCCACCGCGGCCGTGGCCGACCATTAGGGAAATCTGCAGTCGCTACATTCGAGTGTTGTTTAATTTATACTAGTGAATATTCTTAAACTATCGGTTTTGTGGCCGCCTCGGTCAAAGGTTCGGGCATTGGGATTTAATGTCCAATACTAAACACTATTTCGGACATATTTATGTTTGGACCCTATTAGGAAGACATTCGAAAACTCGAATAAAATAAAAACCATATTTTTTTCGATTATTTTTAAATTGTTTCTCGACTCATAGCAGCAAACCAAACTAATATTACAACCCAACCAAAGTTAAGATGGAGTGCGTCCCATAAATGAAAATATTGTTCTTACTGAAACATTACATATATTTAAATACCTATTTATAAGTACTAATATATAATTTACAATTACAATCTATTGATCCGAGGTAGTATCACTTTCAAGGGACTTATTAGCTTTTTCGGATCAGCTTGAAAGTTGTCAGCTCCAACTACGCCTGTAACCTGCAGCTATTTGAATAAAGGCTGCTCTGTTCTTGGTCCGCACTCTCTTGGTCACAACCTAACATTAGACAGGGTGCTAACATATGTCGAGTCACAATAAAAAAACTTGTCACACTTTAAAAAAAACAAATTAATCTATAATTATTGGGAGCTTTCGTCCTAATGAAGCCATAGAGCCGAAAACATAACATTAAATTACTCTTAAGTCTATTTCGGAGGGAGTCGCCGCTGATAGGAAGAAATCATATTGCAAAATTTATAAGATATCTCTGATGCCGGTTCAGATAAAATACTCTGCCAAAATAACAACAATTTATTACATTTAGTTTTAATTCCTTCACCAGAGCTTCCCTCTCCTTCTGGCTCTTAAAGCCATCTCTTAGAACACCACACGTGTCACAATTTAGAGATTCAATTACATTAATCAAATGGAAAAACTATTACATTAACCAAATATTTTTAAATCTTTAATTTTAACATTATGCCCCATACTAACATATACTCGTATAAGTGCACTAATAAATCTTAACAAACGATTCATTATTGAACTCATTTTCACACCGAAGTAATAACTCATAAGGGAGATGGCATAAAAAGCCAATTTAACCCGAAAAATGTGGCAAAGAGGCCCCAAATTCCTACGTGATCGTGAACAGAAGTAATATCAATTTACGTATCATACATATATTCATGGAGCGTCGCGTCAGGTCATATAATTTATATGTGAAGATGGAAAACAATCGTATATATTCACGAACGATTTGGCCGAAGTAAAAAGCTTAGGATATTTACGGCGTTCACTGCGGTGGGTGGCTAGAGGAGCGGGTTATTATGCATGCCAGTTCTATGTGACTCTTGGGGCTACTTGCTTATGCCTGAGCCCTCTTTTTCAACTGCCAAGGAATAAGTTTTCAAAGATGCTAGGAAAAGTGTAAAAAGTCTATGAAAAATATATAATTTCGATATTATTGCTGTTTTTAAAAATGTTTCTTTTATAAAGATAATCGTTTATTTTTTATAAAACAGTTAAAAATTATTTTGAATTATGTTTTTATATAAGATTATGTTTTTTTTTTCTTTCATTATAGTATTTTATACATTAATTTCAAGTCGAAAGAACCCAATATTTTTAGACTATTTTTAAACGTGATCAGATCTTTTTAAATTCTTTCTATAATTAAATTATCGATGCTAAACCTCTTACAGCCGTTTTTAGTAGGGAAAAAAAAAACAAAAGTGTATTTATTCTAATTAGTAGTAGGTACAACCA
Source organism: Tinea trinotella (assembly GCA_905220615.1). NCBI lineage: Eukaryota > Metazoa > Arthropoda > Insecta > Lepidoptera > Tineidae > Tinea > Tinea trinotella. Next base: position 5,143,948 of record HG992321.1, on the reverse strand, counting down.
CGTTTTATAACACTTACTTAATAAATTTAATTTAATCTATTTTAAAAACATGGCTATTAACATGTTTGATTATGCTGAACCTGCAGTTTTTAAAAAGTTGATTTTAGTTTTTTTTTTTCACTAAGCAATGTAGACAGTCGAACAGACGACGACGAAGGCAAACGTAAACTGTCAGTTTTACAGTCGTCGGCGCTCTTTTACTTACTCTTACTTACAATCAGGCAAGTCGATGTCTAATGTCGAGTCTCAATGATAAAAAAATATTTATTTTTTCACTTAAAACAAATTTAATTATTGACAAATAATTAATCAATTAATCAAATTATTACGCCTTTTTCCCACAGGGATAAGCAGAGACAATGGAGCCACATTTTCCGCGACATCACTTCCTCGCTTCTGTCACATCCACAATTCTCTTCATACGAGCTCTACGGTTATGGGCACTAGGCAACCCAGCCCTATACGAGTACAAACAAAATATTAATAAAAACAAATAGACTTGCACTCCTATACGAGTGAGTGAACACGTAATATTTTCGCGACATAGATTTTTGTCTGGCGTTATTGCGTGTGAGATGTTGTGAATTATGTGTGACGTCACCGGTCGCTGGGGAGACCGCAAACCCAAAGGAACTCAAGGAAATTAAAACATACGGGAAAAGTTTCGTATACTCTTGAAAATTTTACCAACAAAACCGCGCTATATCAATCATACTTTGCAAACAATTTATGTTATAAAATATTTTGTATACTTTTTGTTAAACGATGCTTACTTTATTTTCCTTTTCTTTTTATTGTGACTCGACATATGACAGCACTTCGCTTGATGTTAGGCCGGAGTGTAGTCCATGAATGGATCTCACTGCTACTACAATTTAATAACTGTGAGTAGCAATCACAACCACTATGCCGGTCTAGTTGGAATCGGCAACTTACAACCTACTTCTTTCTGTATTAAGTATTTAATAAAATGCTGGATTATTTTTACTTATACCTATGTGGTGATACAACTATTAGTACCACCATTTTCTAATGTACAGACCGCGCAGTGACTAAGTCGCGTTTCGGGATCAATATAAGAGTAGGCAATATAATGCGATTAAAATAAGAATAGGACGGGATCGGCGCCATTCTGTGACGTCTAACTCTCCAAGCAACTTTACTTTAGTATGGTGTCTTTTTTCTTTACGGACCGTCAAGAAAAAGACACCTTAGAATCAGTCAAGTGAAGTTAGTCAACGGCCCGTCCTATTCTTATTCTAATAGCATAAGTACCAACTATGAGTGCTACCTGCAGTTTTTGAATTGTAGTAGCAGTGGCTAGCATAAGCATACTGTGTCAATTTAAATACTATACAGGGAAACATTATTAATAACTAATATTTTCATTAGGCCGGCATAGTGGCGACGACTGAGTCAGCCGTGAACTAAGACGGTTTTTTCAGCTTTTAAGCCTCGATTATGCTTATTAAGCAGGTCGAGGTCAGATGTCGAGTTACAATAAAAAAAACTATTAAGTATAAAACTATAAGTAAACTATTTAGAAAGGAGGGTAAGTAAGTGAGTTGGGACAGAATCGTGGAAAGTGCCGCTGATTTGTCTCTGCCTATCCCCGTTAGAATAAGAGATGATAATTAAATTGAATATATTTAGATATAATATGTTTTTTTACTACTTATCATTAATAATAATAAACGTAGGTACTAATAAATTACTCCAAACATGTGTCAATAGTTGAGTAAAAATATCTGTTAAGTGCCTCGAGCGAGGACGGCAATCAATAGACAAACATTGGCGTTTAGGGGCACCCTTCCTCCTTCAACCCTTAAACAGGAAGGGGTCGAAGCAAAGGGTTTCACTGATTAATAATAATAACATATCTAGAAGGCAATTTTCTCATTAACAGAAAGCGAATCTTCTCGTTTGAATTACAATAAATTGATAATATTTTCGATACCATTTTTTTTTCATGTTATGGGCAACACTGGTACCGCATTGGATATCACTAGTCCGTTACGCGTAAAGTCCCGGATTCAATTCCCGTTCTGAGCAAAGATTTATTTCATAGCTTGTATTCATAACAATAATAATTTTTCATAATATTATTTATTAATAAGATTGTGTATTACATATATTTGTTAATAAATAAAATAAAATAGAAAGAGGAAGGATTTAAATTTAATAAAAAAACAAGCATGACGACAAAAAGGAAGTCAAGCTTAGTATCAAAAACAGCTCAGTAAGTGCTGTAGCTTTAGCCGCTTTACTGATTGACTTCTTTGAAACAGTCACGGTCGACAAGGCATTTTTATGTTCAATAATTAAAGAAATAACAACAGAAAGTCAAGAATAAACATAAATAAGAAATACATAATAAAGAATAACAATACTTGAAATAATACTTACTTACTATAATTGTTTAATATAATAATACTTGAACTTAGGCCGGCATAGTGGCGGTCTTAGGCCGGCATAGTGGCGGCGGCTGGGGCAGCCGGGAACTGACTCGGTTATTCCAGTCGTCGTCACACTTGGACCTCCTCTTGCTTATCATCAGGCGAGTCGAGGTCAGATGTCGTGTCACAATAAATAAAAAAAATTACGATATCATTAGAACATTACAAGTAGACATTATTTTCCATTTTAGGTATGTGATTATACTCGTATGTATGCCCATAACCGTAGAGCTTGTATAAAGAGAATTGTGCATGTGCGGAAAGCGAGGAAGTTGTATCAGGATCGTGGCTAGTGGCGCTCTATTGTCTCTGCCTATCTCTGTGGGGAAAAGGTGTAACAATTTGATTGATTGATTGTCTAGGATGCTCTTTGAATTAAAACATGTAGGTAAACACAAGTAACACTAATAATGATTCCAGGTAATTTAACAGTCCAGTTTAAAAATTAATAGGTCCCCAAGTTTCCCGAGTCCATTTCCTACTTCACGCATTATACAGTTCATCCGTAAACATTTCTAAACAAGTTAACAAACCCATTTTAATTAATAAGGATGTATGTTTACTCAGAATAGGAATATATCCTATGGTTTACTCGCTAAATTGTTGTGCGTCTTTTATTTAATTTAAGGGTAAATCAGAGCTAAACACTCAGAGTATAGATAATTATATAGAACAAGTAGTATAAATGGTCAAAAGTTTCCACCGATAAATAGTTAGTTATATAGTTTTTTGAAATATATAGTATCCTCGTTCTATGTTTCTGTTTTTTAATCTGTTTGTCTACTTTTTCTTTTGTTTGTCTTTTATTTTATTGTTTGTCTGTTTTCTATTTTTTTATTATTGTGACACGACATTTGACCTCGACCCGCCTAATAATAAGCCAGAGGAGGTCCAAGAGTGACAACGACTGGAAAAACTGAGTTAGTTCCCGGCTGTCACAGTCGCCGTCATTATGCCGGCCTAAGGTACTTCTTCACGCATCGCTTTTACATATATTTTTTACTTCTATGTTTTGTATGTCTGTATCTATGTTTCTCTGTTCTATGTATAGTAAATAACCAATAAAAAACAAATGAAGAATTTTGAATTAAATAGTTTTCACAGAAAGCACATTTATTTAGCGTGCGTTTGTATGAAGAAATAAGGCTCAGTTAAGGGATAGAGAAAGTTAGTTAGGGATTGAATAATACATGTGATACATTCGTTGAGGGCGCAGGACAATATGGATGCTGTTTACTTAATAGACTTGAAGAATCTTCCTATTAACAACAAACCTACTTAAATACTACTTATTTAGACTCTTTTTTACTATACATATTTTAAAGAGTGGTAGTACCACCACTTACAAGTATACAGACCGTGAAAAAATTTGGTCGCGTTTCGGGATCAGCTTGTAAGCTGCCGGTTCCAACTAGGCAGGCATAGTGGATGTGACTGCTACTCTCAGCGATTGAATTGTAGTAACAGTGACATGTAGTAGCATTCATGGACTACACTGCAGCTTAACCTCAAGCGGGGTGCTAATGACAGCACTGACATATAAATGTCGAGTCACAATAAAAATTCAAAATTTTATTTTACCACTATTACAAAGGCCGGGCCTATTGCCCCTGCTTGCCTAGCTAGCTTTAGTGGTAGTTGAAGGGCCTCGCAAACCAGGAGATCCTGGTTCAAAACTTTGCAGTACCAATGTATCATTTATATACTTTGATTGCCCATTTTATATAAGAAAAGCATGTTCTATAGTAGAAATGGTAAAAAATAAATACATTACTAATATTTTTTATTTTTAGTATGAAAAAAGGTCATGTTAAAGTTCAATAAGTGTGTAACTAAAATCGACAATGTGTCGATAAAATATTATTGAATCGGGTCAATGGATTCAACCCTTCAGGCCTTCGTTGGAACTTATAAGACCAGAAGAATGTTTTGTCAGATTACATCAATGTAAGTCACCATTAAATCTTTTATAATATTTTTCAGAACCTTACTCTTCTCTACAATACACCTCACATGAGACGGCAAAGCGGTATCATGTAACGTGTTTTTTAGACCAATATATGTTTCTCTTTTTTTCCAAACAGACAGTAAAAGTAACAACAGGTTGAGATACCAGTAAGACCTATTATTACTGGTATCTCAAACCAAAAGACTAGATTGTGTATCGCGATACAAAAATCAACGTGTGCATGGATTTTGAAACTAATACAAGTCTCTGAGAAAGATCTCAGATACCGTATCTGATACAAATTTCAGCGCGAAAGGATGCCCTAAGTTAATTCTAAAACAAATTTTGTTTTTTAATATAAAAAAAATATTGTTTGACATATGACAGCACCAGACTTAATGTTAAGCTGGAGTGTGGTCCATGATTGGATGTCACTGCTACTACAGTTCAATAACTGTAAGCAGCAATCACATCCGGCCTAGATGGAACCGTCAACTTACAAGCTGATCCCGAAACGCGACCAAATCACTTCACGGTGTGTATACTTGTAAATGGTGGTACTACCCCGGATCGGCAGATGGGTACCATTGCCTACCACTCTTTGACAGTTAAGTATAATATTATAATTTAAAATCTAACTTTCTTCCTGGTAACAGAAACTCGTAAAAGTTTATAAGCTTAATCAATACAGGAACACCTACCCTATTTTAACTCTTTACAAATTAGCTAAGAAAAATTAATTGAACAACGAACAGGCTCTCTAAGTCCCAGCCAGTGATCCCTTGTGCACCATTATTAAGGGCTCCGAAGAAAAGAGTCAAATAAAGGAGCATTCTTGATTAGTATAGAAAATTCGACCCGAAAGTGGTTGACCTGTCAAATAGCTTAATCTAATTGGAATTTTATTGCTCAAATTAATTTGAAGTTTCAATGTGAAGTGTGGTCCATGAATGGATGTCACTGCTACTACAATTTAATAACTGTGAGTAGCAATCACATCCACTACGCCGGCCTAGTTGGAACCGGCAACTTATAAGCTGATACCGAATCGTGACCAAATCACTGTATACTTGTAAGTGGTGGTACTACCTCGGTTCGGCAGACTGAGTACCACTGCCTACCACTCTTTGATAACTAGACGCGAAGCAAATATCCACCAATTTTTTTTTTTAATTAACCAATATTTGCAATATTTAATGTAATTGTTAAATATTACAAATCAAAGCTATGAAACAAATATTTGCTCTGACCGGTAATCGAAACCGGTCGGAGGACGCAACAAACCAATTGCTAACCGTTCGTCCACGCTGCAGACTGCGGATTGCGACTGCAGGCCGCACTATTGGTTTGTATGAATCTGTATGAGATTGACTCATTGCACGGCGACACTGCAGTCAGCGGCCGCGCCATACAGATTTACACAAACCAGTAGTGCGGTATGTAGTTTGCGGTCACCATTACAATCACACATTTAGTCATCATCTCACATTTCTATTGTTTTGTTGCCATATAAACAATAGAAAGAATTAGAGTAGGTATAGAGATAGGGATTTTAAATAAGAGGGGTCTAGTGTGTAAGGTCTAAGAGGGATAAAACTTTACTATTAGACAACACAAAGTAATTAAATGTTGTGAACAAAAATATGCAAATGACCTCTTCGCTCCGTGAAATTAACTTTTTCATCATGAATTACGTTTTTGATGGTGTCTTCATTCACGACTCAAGGGAGTCTTATCCCGATTTTTATAACTCTTTAAAAAGGTGGCGGTAATTATTTTTAATATCTTCTTTTTACCTTAAGACGAAAGGGGTGAAATAGTTAAAAAAAAGACTGATGAATTATTTTGAATTTTTTTATTAAATTCTTATGGGCATATAAAATAATAGCAAGGGCCTCGAACGCAATGGTAAGCCTGATGGTAAGCAAGAACAGGTCCAAGAGTGCCGACGACTGCAAAAACCGAGTCTTCACGGCTGGCCCAGTCGCCGTCACTATGCAGGCCAAAGGTGCTTGTTCACGCATCGCTTAAAGAATCCAAGGCTATAGGATAGAGAGAACACATGATCTGGTTGGTAAAGAATACCACTTGTCGATTGTAGACAGTTTCTACAATCGATTGTAGAAAGAAACAATCGACAAGTAGACAAGTGTTGTCACTACCCCCAATAAAAAAACACATGCTCTAACTACTCGTAGATACAGCTCAATATCAATTCTGACTAATAAAATGTACTCGAATTTATTTACACAAAGAGACAGGGAAGATCGTTTTTACATTATCCATACATACATACAAGTATCAGTTAATAAATCTCATTATAATTAAAGCGTTCGCTTTCTAACTACCAAACAATACTGAATGTTGATCATAAAGCATATAAAGTAAGACATAATAAATTCATATCCGAGCGATTCAATGGATCATTTTGCAGTTGTAGACGCCATTCGTTCAATCGTTCACACGGTGTTGACTCACCGACGTCATTGTTCGCGAACATTCGGGCGGATCACTTGCAGTTCGCCGAATAACATCTCAATCTTGGTGTGCGCGTAGGCGTTTTATGAAAGGTGAATTAAAGGGCTGTTCTATAATGGACACAACAATTTTAACTTTTTAGCGGTGCATTATTCCGCATGTTAGAAAAGTAAAGAAGTACTCCCAGCTGTACGCGTGTTGCGTACAGGGCTCAACTTAGCCGGGTAACGTCTCTTCGTTAGAACCCATATATATTGATTACTTTGTCCGTAAATCGTATGCGAGATATTGGACACATGCAACGCCATCTAGCGGTAGCATGTAGTGGTCGCTACAACTTTATATATATTTTTTTATAATGACTACTCTGACTTCTATTTACCCCATAATAAGTACGGGGAGGTCAAAGAATACCGACGACTAACAAAAACTGTCTTCTTTTACGGCCAGTCCCAGTCGCCGTCGCTTGAAAAGTCTAAGGTTATAGAAGAAGAAGAACACATGGGCTGGCAATACATAACATTCAATAAAAGTGGAAACTTGTAATACCCAAAACCAATCAGCGGGCGTACCACCATTTCTTATAGCGTTTTGGCATACAGTCATCATCACTTTGGGGGCGATCTAGCTCTTTTTTTTTATTTCTAAAATAAGCAACTAAATGTGCTTGTATCTTAGAAACAAGACAATCAAATTATACATTAATACCGACAAGTGGTTTTAAAACAGAGTCTTTTGGTTTGCATAACCCTTTATCTATCAAAACACCACGGTCGCCTGTTAAGTTAGTACACAATAGTTTCATTATCATCATCATTTTGAGCCAGAAGACTGTTAAACATTGGCTTCCCCCTGAGAACTCCATTCCGAACGACAAGATGCCAGTTGCATCCACCGTTTACTTGTGACTTTCACTTGGGACTTGGGTACTATTACACTTATCGAGCTATTTACTATATACTTATACTTTATATACAAATAAACACTTATTTATTTAAAAGACTGATAAAGTTCAAAATATATTTATTCATAAAAATATGCGTCCATTATAGAAAATCCGGATAATTACTAAGTAGACGAGCCAAGCTGATTCCGTACTGAGATTCCATACATTGGAACAATCCACACGTTCGCTCAATTCATTCATTCATTTATGTGAATATTAGTATAGACGCCTGCGCAATCAAAGGTTAAATTATTAATAATTGTGGGAACTATTTTAAAGTTCAAAGCTATTAATTTTACTCATAGAATAAAAAATTAAAAACAAATTATAAATAAAAAATCCCACCTAATAAAACCCCCTCAATAATCGCTCGATTGTGGTCCTTAATGAAAGTAAGGGGAAAACGATGAAAGAGCGCCTAAAAAACGACTGATTTTATGGTGGCCTGAGTCACCTTTACAATGCCGGCTAGATAAGCTTTTTTTATGCTTCACTTTTAAAAACCAAACGCTCCAACCGGGATTCGGTCTCGGAATTATATTGAGCCTTTCAAGTACCGCAGTTCACGGAACTTTAAAACTATAAATCCTTATAACTTATATACATTCAGTACGATAGTACATAATACATATAACTCAATGATAACTCAAAGAAAAATAATCGTCCCTATATTCTAATACCCATCAACTGGCCGGCATAGTGGCGGCGGCTGGGGCAGCCGGAATCTGACTCGGTTATTCCAGTCGTCGTCACTCTTGGACCTCCTCTTGCTTATCATCAGGCTGGTCGAGGTCAAATGTCGTGTCACAATAAAGATATAAAAAAAAGTGCGTAGAAAATAAGAGAGTCTTAAACAAGAGTAAAAAAAACAAAGTTTTCTAGATCCATATAACTTGCTCCCCATAATAAACTCCAGAGCTTATTATTCCTATAATCATACGCCTACATGTAAACTTTATTGTCATACAAACTAGACATCACCTAATATTTTAATACAATAAAATCATAAAATTTGACACAGGGAATTACCCTAATCATAATGTACGTTTGAATGCCGTCAAAGGGCGAACAAATTCCATATAACATTGGTGTGAATTCTCTACAACGAACGTGAACGACAAATTCGCTAAATTATTATTATTCTTTTAATTTGGCTTGACAACACCCCGCCTAATGTTAAGCTAAAGAACGGTCTATAAACATACTTGCAGTTGTTCAACTGCTACTGCACTTAAAAAGCAGCCGGCCTAGTTAGTACCGGCAACTTACAAACTGATTCTGGAACGCAACTATAAGTCATTTCACTTCGCACATTAAAAACTCAAGTGTGTGTGTGTGTTATTTTAAATCCTCTGTCAGAATTACTATGACCGTTTATTAAAAAATAAATATATATATTGTTTTATTATTGTATTGTAACAGCCAATATCCCAATAAACAGTTGATAAAATTTATCCTTAATATGGTATTCGTTCATAACGTTGATATTCTATAAACAGCGTTAATATTTGGTTGTTACACTGTAGAAGTCGATATGTTATAAAACGGTCGTTAATCGCTTATCGTTATATCTGTACGGAATGGAATATCTGACAACAAGGCATGTTTGTCCTCCGCGGCGCAACACCATCATTACCATCCATTGTCTTCTCATGTTATGTCCATTACTAATCTAGTCCTTGCTCCATTCAAAACTCCGACATAGTCCTTAAAAATATACATAAAATATAGTAAAACGAGGCTGTAATGTATTATGCATTTGTTTAATTTTAACCATTTCTATAGGTCAAAATTATCTACTACTAAGAGTGCTTTTACCATAAAACAGGATGACCTAAGTATCAATCAATCAATCAAATTGTCACGCCTTTTTTCCACAGGGATAGGCAGAGAAAATGGAGCGCCACTTGCCACGATCCTGACACAACGCCCTCGCTTCCTTTACATTTACAATTCTCTTCATACAAGCTCTATCGTTATGGGCACTAGGCAACCTAGCTTTCTTGAGGATGTTTCCGATTTGGTCATAAGTATATATATATATATATATATAATATATCAAGCTCCTACTACTAGGACTATATAGCTTAGGGCTTTTGAATAAAAAAATATTTTCCGTTAAGAGGTTCTTATTTTTGTAAATTTTCGGCATTTACACTTGTTTTTGATTTTGACAGTAATAGGGGAAATGCGGTAATTTCAAAGGAAAATTTAGATTTATCAATACCTATACAGGTAATAATAATATATGTGGTCTAATGATCTGCATGATAACTGGATATTGAACAGTGCACAGTTAATATTCTTCATCATCTGATAAAACACATCTAATGCTTGAATTCTACGAAAACAAAATTCAGTGGATATAGTATAAAGAATCAAAGTCCACATACAAATCTCAAACAAAAACTGCTCATTAAGCAAACACAACTTATGAAACAGAATCTATACAAAAACCACAAGATATAGAACACGGAATTTCCGTACATGTATCCCCTAAAGTAACCACTATTGAGATGCTTCAAAAACGTTGAAGCTCCCAGACACAGACGACACATTCTTAGACACCTATTAAATAGCCATTTCAATTAAACAAAAAATATATATTTCGTTTATTTAAAATATACATGTAGACCGGCACAATTAGTATCTAAATAAAGTATTTCCTAATTATTTTACTGATAATATTGTGAATTAAACAAATTTTATACGGCTTACTGTCGCGTTTATTTGTAAATCAAAACCAAAATAAACGCGATAGTCAGCCGCATAAAATTTGTTTAATTCTTTAATCAATTTTCGCGCAAAATTTAAGAAAATACAATGATAATATTGTTTATATTATAATAAATACTAATATTATGTTTATTTTTTTTATTATTTAAGTTACGATAATAATAGCGACCGTGGTGTAGTGGCAGTGCAATGGTTACACAAACTGGAGAGCACGAGATCGAGACCACCCACCGGTACCAATGTATCTTTGATATATGTACTTTGGTTGTCCTGTTTCTATAATACAAGCACTTTAGTAGCTTAGTATAGAAATGTAAATAATTTTAAAAAAATACAGAGCATAGGCAAAAGGCGCCGGCTAAGAAAAGAGTTCCAATAGATAGACGTGTTTTATATCAAAAGAACTATGTAATACAAGCTCTGTGATTTGGATTTGATTGGTAGCTTCCATATGACTGCTGATGTTTTTAAATGTGGCTCGATCTACCTAATTTAATTGCTAAAGTGCGGTCTATGAATGAAGGTGACTACTACTAATACAGTAGTCATTCTACTGTATTAGCAGTCGCATCTACTTTGCTGGCCTAGTTGGAACCGGTAACTTATAAGCTGATCCTGAAACGCGGCTAGGTCACTTCACGGTCTGTAAGTGTAGTACTACCCCGATCGGCAGACTAGGAACCACAGCCTACCACTTCTAAATGATACATATAAAAGATACATTTAAATGATACATAAAAAAGACATTACATTAGAAAAACATTGTATCCAAACTGATATCATAGGGGTTTCTTTGTCGTAAGACTTCACATCCCTATAGACTATGTTTTTTACATGTTACCTCAGATGACATGACAAAAAGCCCAGTGCAATGTCTATTAGTTTCTAACCTATGCCTGTAGCTAATTGAGACCTGTCTGTGCTGCAAACGTTATAATAAAAAGGGATACTAAAGGAAACTCGGTGCTGCAGCACTCAGACTGTATTCAGAAAAGCCTGTTTACATTTTATTTAATAAATGTATCGCCTCCGACGTAGATAAAGCATGAATAGACGCTTTCACCTTTAGCAAAAGAAAACTCTATTCACTTATTATGTTTTTGTGTAAAAGCCTCGTTCGTCTCTCTAATATTGAATACAATGTTAGAAATGAATTTGGGGTGGTGGATCTTATTTATTTACAGTACCTACAATACTTCGTTATATATTTAAGGCAGCCGTGGTTTAGTGGTAATGCAACAACCTCGCCAACTAAAAGCGCTTGGCATTACCAATGATTTTCTAATACATGTACTCGTATACATATTTAACTAGAATCGATTTATATATAATATCAATCAATCAATCAAATTGTCACGCCCTTTTTCCACAGGGATAGGCAGGGACAATGGAGCGCCACTTGCCACGACATCGACGACATCCTCAAGAAAGCTAGGTTGCCTAGTGCCCATAACCATAGAGCTTGTATGAAGAGAATTGTGAATGTGAAGGAAGCGAGGGAGTTGTGTCAGGATTTATATATACTTAAAGAAGGAGTAAATATTTTAATTAACATTAATCAAATTGTCACGCCTTTTCCCACAGGAATAGGCAGAGACAATGGAGCGAGAGTAAATATTTAATATCTACCTACATAAAAATTTATATCTGACAAATTAGTGTACCCATTTTTTTATAAATAAAGGAAATATAAAGAAATGGCGCATTGGTTAACACACCAATTCGTTACGCGTAAAAGTCTCAGGTTCCATTCCCGGTCGGAAAAAAGATTTATTTTATAACTTTTATATGTTATAATTAGATTGAATATAACTTGTTTTTAAAAAAGATGCGGATAATTGTTTCGAACCTGTTGGTCAAAGAGTGGTAGGCAGTGGTGTGACAAATATACAGACCGTGAAGTGACTTAGTCGCGTTTCGGGTCACCTTGTAAGTTGCTGGTTCCAACTAAGCCGGCATAGTGGATGTGACTGCTACTTAAGGTTATTTAACTGTAGTATCAGTCACCGTCGACCCACAATATTAAAGTATCTCTTTCTATAGCTACCAAAATGAAAACAGAAATAGCTCAAATATTTCAAAACTTTCACAAGCTAAATTTCCTTCAAAGCGTATTGCTTCAGGACATAACGTTCATATATATTTTCATCCACATTTCAACACAAAGAAAATATAAAGTCAACGAATACAAAGATAGCACGTACTCGGAAAGAAAACCTTCCACCCCCTACCGTTCATCCCTCCCAGACCCTCATCCCATTCTAAGTTCAAAATTTAAAAGCGAGCGAGCACAGTGACAAAGAGAGTTGTCCTGCTCACGACACGCCCATTGGCGACAAAGCCTTCGACCACGCCTCTCGTGACAATTTCCACCAATCACAAGTTGGGAAATAAAGTTTTTTACTGCAAACACTAACATGGGATTATGTAAGCTTTCCATCCCCCCTTTTTATCCCAGGACATTGGGTGGTGGGTATGTTAGGTACAATTGGGGTGGCTTTTGTAGATGAGGTCGTGAAGATAAAGGTTTTCTGCGTGAGTAATATCCCTTAATACCTTTGTCTGTTTACATAAACGAAGGTTCTATGAAGTCTTACTCGTATGTACGTTTCTGTCTTCGCTTGATAACTCAAAGCTTATCAGTCATATAACTCGTAACATAATTTTCATTTGTTTAATTATTAATCAGTTTCTAAATTATAAGAAAGATTTAAAAACTATTATATTGTCTAATCTAAATCCGTATCAGACTTTTTTCATCTGTGCCTTGACAATAATATCAAAAGACAGGATTCCGCCTAATGTTAAAAGCTGGAATGCGTTCCATGAATGAAACAGCTGCAAGTAGCAGTCGGATGCGAGCCAGCCGAGTTGAAACTGGCGCTCTATTGTCTCTGCCTGATTGATTGATATATTAAAAATTGACCTCTAAGTCACGAAATATGACTACTGAAATATCGTTTACTGAACGATATTATATTATATTAAAAAACCAGAACAATATGAGAACAAATGGGAATTAGGCTGTGCCTAACTATTATTAATAAAATAAAATGATTTTAAATTAAAAAAAAAACAGAATATCCTTAACGGCAGTAATGAAAAAGCTACTACGACTAAAACTACGACCCGGGTCACTCGCTCATTCACGCATTCATTAACGATACAAGATTGTAAAAGTATACAATAATAATTATAGACATAACTAAGTAAATAAAATATCACTCTCATATGGATAGACAGCGAAAAAAAGCTATATAATATACAAGTATAATGGAGACACGAGTACAGTGGTTTCAAGTTTACCAGTTTCTTTTAATTGAATTAAACAAATTTTATGCGGCTTACTATCGCGTTTATTTTGGTTTTGACTTTACATTTTTTAATTATTCCGACGTTTCGAGAGCTTTGCAGCCATCGTGGCCACGGAGAAAATAAACGCGATAGTAAGCCGCATAAAATTTGTTTAATTCAATAATCAATGTTGGCGCAAAATTTAAGAAAACGTTTTTTTAAATTTAAGTCTTTTAATCTAAAGTATACCGTTTTCGAGTACTTTTACATTAAATTCTTCAAGTCAACGAGGTTTCTTATGTTTAAAAAATCGTGTAAAGCTCAATAATATTGGATAGAAAGAAATATCGTGGACACGCAATTTAGCTACACAGCACCCATGAGTTTGCATCAAAAATTTTCTATGCTTTATTTTGGTGCAGTTCTTTTAACTGCATCTATATGTCGAATATTGTCAGGCTAACACATGCAATAACTGGTGTGCACCCATGAATCTAATTTTCATTACTAATTCGTAGAGTAATAAAATACAATATAATGAAGATAAGCATTAAAATATTTTTTTATTGTGACTCGACATATGACAGCACCCCGCTGATATGATGTTTAGCTGGAGTGTGGTGAATCACATCCACTATGCCGGTCTAGTTGGAACCGGAAACTTACAAGCTGATCCCGAAACGCAACCAAATCACTTCACGGTCTGTGCAATTGTAAGTGGTGATACTACCCCGGATCGGCAGACTGGGTACCACTGCCTCCCACTCTTTGATAACCAGACCCGAAGTAAATATCCGCTTTTTTTTTATAAACAAATATTTTCAATATTTAATATAATTATTAAATATTACAAAAAAAAGCTAAGAAACAAATATTTGCTCCGACCGGAAATCGAACCCAGGACTTTACGCGCAACAAACCTATCGCTAACCGTTCGGCCACGCCTGTCGTGGAAATATATGCAAAATATTTCCAAGAAAATACTCATTGAAGTAGAAAATTCCCTGTTAACAATCTTCATTAAAGTGAAGAGTTCTTTGCCTAACAAAAACAAAAGGAGAACGTTACAACTGACACTAATATTTTGTGAGTAACATAAAAGCGAGCAACAACATTTAATCCTGTTTTCTTATTCATAACAAAACATCTTGTAAATCATTCAGCATTTCACCGTCTCGCAGATTGCTACAAAATTAATATTCCTTGTTTCGTCTCTTCTGCAATTACACTGTAGCCAGTATCACTGCGAGCCGATTGGTTTGTAGATTAGGAATATATAGGAAACAGATAAGACTATTCTTTTAACATTTTGCGAAACTCTGTAAATAAGTTTACAAGTACCGTGCAGCGACCGTGAATTCGCGTTTAGGAATTAATTTGGCAAATTGTAAGTTGCCGGTTTCAAGTAGACTGGTATAGAGGATGAGACTGCTATTTGCAGTTGTGTAACTGTAGTAGCAGTTAACATCAGGCGAGGTGTTGTCGTATAAAAAAATACTTAGTCCGCCCTAATTACCAAATTTTTATTATTTAACCAACAATATGTAGATTAGAAGAGGTTTAAATTATGATTAATAGTTTATTCATCATTATAAGAATTTTCATCTGTAGGTTCTATTTGGTATAAGTAAATAATTAAAAAAAGAAAAGTTATTATAAAAGTGTAAATCTCTGGTTTTTTTTTAAGAATGTCCCAAAGTTTTTTATCCATATATTATTCTACTACTCATCCCTGATTTATGAACATCTTTAGTCAATCTCCTTTCATCAAACCTTTCAAACCTTTCTTTTTCTTTTCAACCTTTTCTTTTTTTACGACCGCCAGTATTTTTTACTCTATCGACAATCGTTATCTCAGCTACAATCCTAAAATTTATTATCAATCGCTATATAATATTTAAATATGTATTATTGTTCATAATTTGTGTGTCTTATCTGTTACTAAAAGTAAATGTTAGTCTTTGTCACGAATTCAAAAAGAGCCTAATTTGACTCGCGACAACCCCGCGATTAAATTTTAATATTTGAAAAGAGAATTTGTTCGAGACTGTTTTTCTTCGAGTATTCCGTTCCCAACGCTGACTTTACAAATTGGGGTAAACTGTCGCATCAACATTGCTACTTGTTTATTTATTTATTGGTTACACTTTTATTTGAATGGTTCTTTTCATTGTTGAATTGCTTATTAATGAGATTAGGATTCTTCAAATTTGACTTATTTATGCTTAATAACATATAGTAGGTATATAAATTGTTTTTATTTTACTGAAGTGGTAGAGTAAGCGGAGTTCTATCTCTAGGAAGCTGTTCTAGGATCACTGGATTTTTTTATAATAATTGAATTGGAATGCCTAATATGTTTTCTTCGCTCTGAAATAACACCTCTGATAAAAACTGAGACAGCTGTAAACCGAGTCAGTTTATCCAGTCGCCGGCGCTTTTGAATCCCCCCTTGCTTTTTATCAAACAAGTCGAGGTGACAATAAAAAAAATCTTTGTACAATAAACTATTTGGTGTTCTTATTTAAGACAATATGAGCATACATTTTATAATAATAATATTTTGATAATAATTTACATAAATAAAAATTTAAGTATAACGTATATATTTATTACGTTTGTATGTAATTAAAACACTTTTCTATTTCATTAAAGTTTACTAAGAAAATGTCTTGGTAATGTTCGAAAACGTCTTAATGCTCGAATGATATTTTGCCAATTACTGATCTCGGACTCTTGCCAAAGAGTTGTTTACTGGCGAGGGTTGATTTTAGGGGCAGAAGGGTGGCTGGAGGGTGTTTGTAATAAAGAATACCAATCCAACGATACTCGAGAGACTAACCGGACCGGTGTACACCATGAATCTATGAGAATACCTTTTAGTATAGAACATAATATTTATTTACGTTTATTTTTAATTAAAAAGTATTCTTTTTATTTATTTTATTTATTTTGTTATAAATACAAATTAGTTATAAATTAAAAACACTTTATTGTAGATACTTTTATTGTTACAAAAAATACTTGACAAAATCTGTTTTCAGGATTATTGTGCGACTAAACCGCGTTCTATCGACCGAAACAACAGTTGAACTTAAAGCTGTAGTGCGTGTTTTTTTATCGAACAAGCACATACCAGCACAATAGCACGTGTTCTCATATCCTAAAACTTTAGATTCTCCAAGCGAAGAGTGAAAATTGTGGCCGATAAAATGGCGATTGAGGCAGTCATAAACTGGGTCGTTTTTTTTTAATTGTCGGCTTCTTGGACCTCCACTTCCTTCCCATCAGGTAAATCAAGGTCAGATTTTGTGTCTCAATAAAAAAAACTTGTGGTAAAAATATTTCACGAAAAATACATCATAAATCTGAATTGCACTAAATTGATTCTAACATACACTTTTTGGTAAAAAGAAGTCTCTTTTTTGTACATTGTTTTGCACGCATCGTCTTTTTAAATTCGGCATGCGTTTCTACACCACGCCCGTGCAGACAAAATAAAACATTGCTCGCGGCGTAAAACAGGTAGCCAGTAGCCACTGATCCCTGCAATCGTTTAATTTAGACCTCTCAGCTTACTTAGTGAAAGAGGAATATGAAGTCCTGATATTTTAAGGAAGATATTTTTTTACCGACAAAATTAGAAAAATCTTTTAAAATTATTAGAAAAGTCTTAGCCTCTTGGGTTAGAAACAGCCAGACAACATTTTTATTGCACATAACAGAACACATAGAAAGAGAAAAAATTAAAACATAATGTACCTGTATTCATTATTTTTTCCTGAAAACTGTAGAGCTTATTTTTTTAATATTATAAAAAAATCGAGTTACAATAAAAAAAAATACAAGAGCTAAAAAAGTTCATCACCGACCAAAAACAGGAATCAGGCATATAACTGTATTTTTTGTATTTAATTTTTATTTTGGGCAATTATTGCATAAACTGACAATGCCATACCCATTGTAAACCAAGCTTTTATCTATTTATACCTACAAATATTGTATTTGCCAATACCAATAGACGGAATATCTTTATCAATTAATAAGATTAATAGGTAATCAAAACAAAACATCACCGTGGTGTAGTGGCAGAAACCACCCACCGGTACCAATGTATCTTTGATATATGTACTTTGGTTGTCCTGTTTCTATGATACAAGCATTTTAGTAGCATAGTATAGAAATGTAAATAAAATAAAAAATATGTAAAAAAAAATGATTAGGTAGCAGTATTATAAAAGTATTAAGACTATACAATCGTGTTACAACGTCAAAAATAATGCCAACAACACAATAACGATTGAATATTGAAAAATGGCGATTATTTTAATAGGACATCCGGTCTTCTGGCAACCAAATGGCCACATCTTGAGCGACCGAGAACCCTTAATGGCACTTATGAAGAAATTGTTCGACACGAAAGCCTTTTTTCCTTCTAATTTTTTCCCTTCGTAGCATTAGAATAATAATACTGGTGGCGATTTTTAAGTCGCAAATTAAGATGCAAACGGATCATTATAGCTCGTTTCATAATTAAAGTGTGTAGTCGAATTTACATATTGAATCGCAGCCGACGAAACAAAGGTCCAAAGAATCAATACCTCTTATTGAAAAAAGAATGAACATTATGAGAAAACACAGAACCTGTAAAAGTGAAAATGCGAGTGGTTTTATTTTACTTACTCTTAGAAAACTTATTTATTTCTCGATTTGAATTAGTACTCTTATATTTAAAAAAAAATAAACTAAACCTAATGTATATAAAATATAAATATAACAAAATATATCGCTTGGACCCTTCAAGCGAGGCGTGAAGAAGCACTCCTCTGGCCGGCAGTCGTAGACACACACTCTTGGACCATCCCTTAGTCAAGGCAAGTCGATGTCGAAACAAAATATAATAAATACATTGGTAAAATAAACCACTTAGACAACTAGACCATAATCGCCCCAATCTAAGATGTTTACGTAGACATTCTTAAGAAGATGTTAACGAGAATTTATGTCACCTAGGATCTCTTCAAACGTGGACATGGTTTGATATTTGTTTCAAAGCTTTTATTTGTAATATTTAATAACATTAAATATTGCAAATATTTGTTAATAAAAAAAAGAGATGGATATTTGCTTCAGGTCTGGTTATCAAAGAGTGGTAGGCAGTGGTACCCAGTCTGCCGATCCGGGGCAGTACCACCACTTACAAGTATACAGACCGGGAGTGATTTGGTCACGTTTCGGGATCAGCTTGTAAGTTGCCGGTTTCATCTAGGCCGCAATAATGGATGTGTTTGCTACTCACAGTTATTGAATTGTAGTAGCAGTGACATTCATTCATGGACCACACTTCGGCTTAACATCAACATATGACATATAACAGCAGTCATATGTCGAGTCACAAAAAAAACATTTAAATAAAATATAATATCTTAGGATACAATATTACATTCGTAACTAGTACACCTTGACTATCTCAAGAGAATTTCCAAATCCCAATACAGGCTGCAGTGAGCCCTTTCCGAGGGGACTTGAGCCCCTTTCTAAGGGTCACGTAAGTGTCACACGTCATTTGGATTGTCACATTTTATCACAAGCAGTAGGGGGATTTCACAATCGAAATATTGACCCTTGATGTGGCATTTGGAGGAAGTGGCCATTATTTTTTTCCTTCCCATAAAGGTTATGGTAATGCCACTTAGATGGGGTTATGGGTTGTCTGGAAGCAATGTTCAACAGATGTTATCGAATTAGATGAAGCGTGTTTGCACTTTTTATGGGCCATGTTGCGATGTGCGAACTTTTTGTGATCAACAACGTCTGGAGACAATTGTGTTTGAGTTTTTGAATAATGGAATTTGTGTTTATTGGTTTCGAATTCATGGTTATCTGTTTTCAGGTTCAGTGACTTTTGACTGCATGTAGGGGAAACCTACACTACATGCAATACAGAAACACTTTTAAAATATTACAAATTTTATTTCACATAATTTCACAATTTACTTTGCTCACGTTTCGCCAATATCAAGAGAAACAATGAAATTATTTTGTGTGAAGTAATGAAACCTAAAGTTAGTAAAATGTAAAATTTTATTGAATTTTGAATATGAGCTTAATTTATTTGTTTTTATATCTGACTATTATTTGCCAAGTTACTCGTATTAAACATGTATCATATATGCTAAGCTACAATTCTCAAAACTGACTAACCAAAGTATACATACAATACATGTACTTTGGTATTAATATTAAAGTAGATTTGAACTAAAGAGCTCTTTGAAGAGCGAGAATATTTTAATACCACTAGACCACAGTCTGCAAACGCATTTTTCAACCAACGTATTTAAATCCACATTTTTTTTATACAAACTCTTCGGTTATGGGCACTAAGCCACCCAGCTTTCTGATGAGAAAGCTAAGGAGATTTGTGGATGTGAGGAAAGCGAGGGAGTTGTGTCAGGATCGTGGCAAGTGGCGCCTATCCCTTTGGGGAAAAGGCGTGACATTTTTTTCGTATTTATATCATAGTTACATAATATACTAGTGTGAGTTTTAAAGTATGTATCTATATTGTGAAATAGTCTTATTTAAATAAAGTTAAAATGGAAAGATGGAAGATGGGCCGGGTGCTGGTATGGGATGCAACCTGTTCAGACACGCTGGCACCTTCCCATCTACATGGAACCAACAGCAGAGCTGGTGCGGCTTGTGAAGCGGCTGAAAAAGCTAAAGCTTGCAAATACAGGGGTCTAGGCTCCGAGTATGATTTTGTCCCATTCGGTGTCGAGACCCTTGGTCCGTGGGGTCCTAGCGCTTTAAGGCTTTTTAAGGAAATATCAAAAAGGTTAGTCGACATCACAGGAGACCGAAGAGTTGGCAGCTACCTCGGACAAAGAATTAGTCTAGCTATTCAAAGGGGGAACGCTGCCAGTATCTTCGGAACCTTGCCTAAAGGGACTCCTTTTAATAATGTATTTTAGTTAATTTTTTTATTTTATTAATAAAGTTAATATTTTTTATTATTGTACAAGGAATAATACCTCTTGTTATTGTGTTGCGATTCCGAGATTATTGGTAGGCAGGGGTGCCCAGTCTGCTGATTCGGGGTAGTACCACCACTTACGAGTACAGCGACCGTGAAGGAACTTAGTCGCGTTTTAAGATCAGCTTTTAAGTTGTCGGTTGCAACTAGGCCGACATAGTGGATGTGACTGCTACTTACAAATATTGAATTGTACTAGCATTCCGCACTGCTGCTTAATATCCGGAGGGGTGCTGTCATATGTCGAATCACAATAAATATAATATTTCTATCGGCTAATTTATATCAAAATATAATAGAAATATAACATAAAATGGAACAAACAACGAATGGAAGTAGCAAAAATCCTTGTAAGTTGTCGAAGTTTTGGCTACATAAGTAAGTTTCAACAGTTAGACGTAGTAAGTTATTCTCTTGCATAATGGATGTGCCCTGATAGATTTCTTTTAAGTGATTGATAGAGCCTGGACCGAAGATCCATTAAAATATATCTTAAGTCATCGTATGACTGATCGCTTAGTATTGTTGTGTTAATGTCTGGGGAATATGTTGTGACGTTCTAAATGCGAATTTTAGATTATATTCTGTTATGTTCGGTTTCTTATAACTGATATGTGGGCTTCTTAACTATGATGGATAAATAGGGTGCATTTAGTTTTTAATATCAATCTGGATATTATTGTAGTATCTTAGTAACGTATAGTAAATGCGGCTGCTCAGGGCCGGATTTAGGAAAAGCCAGGGGACCTCACAATAGAGATAGAAAAACGATCCATTTTTTTTGCATATATTAAAAATACTAGAAGTCATAAAAGAAAATTCTCTAAATGATAAAGGCCATACCGCAAGTAGCGTACGAAACATGTATAGAGGACTGGGTGAAGCGGTGGAGATGTTGTATTACTTTGCAGGCGATAAATTAAATTTAGATGAATATTTTGTATTTTTTGTTTTATTGAAAAAATACCGATATTTAGTACACAGAATGTATACCAACACTTTTGCACAAACATAATACTATTCATTTGGAATATTAAAAACAATATAATCCATATTTGTTAACTTCAATCCGTAAAACATCACTATATTAAAAAACCCTGATTGCAAGTTTCCATTTACTATTAATTTTGATTTGATAGAGCATCTCTGTGGCAGGATGGAGCAATTATTACTTTTATTTCTAAAATAATTAGGTACCATCGATCCTTCGTTGCCCCAGGATCTGTGACCCAAGTCTAGCCCTGCGACAGCTACTTTCAGTTATTTAACTCCGGCAGTCTGTACAAAGATATTTTCCTTTTCCCTAAGTTCCCTAAGTTCACTAATGCATAACAATGTTGTTATGCATTAGTGAATTGATCCAGTAACTTTCATAGTTGCAGTATCACGCCCCCTATCGTTGACGGATAATTCATCATTTAGAAAATCATATCGTTTTCCATTTCCGTTCTTAACATTATCTTTATTATTTCGTAGATACATAACTTTTCCACCTATAATACATTATTATTGGGAATATTGTGATATAAATATTGTTTTAGGTCTACAAATTCCACCTGTATTTCTAAAACTAAAAACAGACCGTGAAGTGAAACTGGTAACTTTCAAGGTGATTCCGAAACGCGACTAAGTCTCTTAACTTGAAAATGGTGGTACTGCAGACTGGGCAAATGACCACCAACTATCTAAAATACTCCATTGCAAATTTAATCAGTCCAAGCAAAATAGTAAAAGCCGTTGCGAGTCAAGAACTCGTAAAAACAATTTTACGAAACAATACAATCGCTAAAACAGATTCCGAAAGCCAATTTCCCAAATAGCTTTGCAATGAAGAAACCCCTTCTTAATCCAATCACAACCCGCCGACCTTGTCAACGTTTTGTTTCCTCATTCACGAAGCCACATGCAAAAAGAGAAACACCAATAAAATGATCCCAAAAACGAATACACAAAGAAAATAATCCATTTAGTCGCGTGGCCCCGCACGAAAACAAAGTTTAGGGGGGGATTCAACGCAGATCAAAAAAGCCACGTACATCGAACCAAATTCTTTTTATTTCACCCGGTCAAAGTGAGGGGTTCAGAATTTAAAATGTACTTAAATTCAATTCCTATTTCCGTTTTCAATGTTTTTCTTTTTAATTTCCATTCGTGTTTCCATGCGCTTGTTTTTCGTCCATTCATAGTTAACGTGAGTGATCTTTTGTGAGGGCTCTCTGTGAAATTGGAGAGGGATGCCTTTTTGAACTTTTTGTGTTATCGAAATCCCCTTTGGTCACTCTGTGTCGCTATTCATGTTATGACATATGTACTAGTTTCTATTTTTTGTTGCACACACTCGTACACACGTACATTTACAACTACTTTTTTAGGATCATACTAAACCACTCTTATGAGCATGGCTTTATCACGTGTTTAACTAACCATTGTTGGTGATATTTTAAATTGAAAAGGATCAGTTTTCATACCAAGTTTTTTGATTGTGACTTGACTTGCCTGATGGTAACCATGGGGAGGTCCAATAGTCCAATAAACCAACGATATAAAAATCGCATCAGTTCACGGTTGCCTCAGTCACCGTTACTATACTGGCCAAAGTCAATAACTAAAGTAAAAATGTAGTAAAAGAAAACGAATAAAATATTTAGCGGAAACTTTAAAAAATGTATGTGGCTCTCCCCTCGTTTTCTTGTAAAATGTGTTCTTAACGCGAACCCGTGACACACATTCTAATAGTTTGATTGGGGGAGCCCTCTTAAACTGAGCTTAATCTCTTGGAAACCATTCCTTAAAGAATTCCCTTCGCCCTCAGCAGGAGGAAATACACGGGAAATTTTTCAATTGGATTTTTGTTAGGGTCCATCGAGGACGTGTCACTGTACGCTAGATTACCCACCGATTGGTGAAGATTGATTGGGAATTCGTGTGGTGGTCACTGATAAAATAAAACATGCTGCTAAACTACAGATTAAAAACAATATGGATGTTATTTTTATTGTTTACGTATTTTACAGATGTTTATTTTATTTTAATCGACCCAACAATACATTCGTCTCCTTTTTTTATTGAGGCTTGACATATGATAGCACCCCGCCTGATTTTAGGCTAACCGCACTGATTAGTGCGGTTTACGAATGGATGCAAATGAACAGCTATTTATCTGCAAGTATAGATCCCGGCAGATGGAAAACGCGCTGATTTTTGAGTTGCGCAGCATAAGGATCGGCTGATTAAAAGGCCGCTTGACGTTGCGGTTGGAGCGCATTTATTCTGTCGTACTTATAAAAAACGAAAAGTAAGTAGGTAACAATACAAGTTACTCGGTAGCTTGAATGGCAGCGCTCTTTTAATCTGCCGGCATCTTTTTTGTCGGAACTGATTATTTTCAAACCGATCCCGAAACGCGACTGAACCACTTCAAGGTCTGTATTATAATATGTAGGCAACATTTCTACACAATGATGTAGAGTTTCTTGTGGTTTCTTCTGGACGGGGCCTTTACAAAGCCGAATTTACAATTTTTTTTGTTTCTATTCATTTGAAATTAATTTTTAAATCAAAGATTAGTATTATTTAAATATCGCTCTTTTTTCTACCTTACTAAGCTAGTAAACGTGCTTGTATCATAGAAACAGGACAACCAAATAACATTATCAAAGATACAAATTGTTTTGAACCGGCGCCGGGGGCTTACTGGTTTGCTTGGGCATATTACCACTTATTGTTAGTAGTGACCACGATCACATTTATCGTTATCGTACATATTTAATATGACAAATAAACAATAATGAATAAATTAAGATAAAAACAACACAATTTAATACGTTCATCGCCCTCCCTACATCTAAAATTAAAATTTAAACTTCCTATAAAATATGCATAAATTTATTAAACTACGACACGACAAAACAAATTACGTCAACGCTTACGATGTCTATATAAAAATGTTATAGGCGCAACTTCATAAGAAAATATATTTCATTATCACAACAGGGGGCAAATACCTCACCGTTGTTCTTTCAACAATATTCACAATATTAGGGCGGTCCTCCCTTTCTAATAAATTATAAATTATTACGAATATACACATATTGTACAGAAAAACAGATTTAATTTTAAAATATTTTTCCTAAATATTATCTGTTAAATATAATATTTATTTATTCTCAAAGAATTGTATTTAAAAATATATAATTGTGGTATTTAAAAAAAACTATTTAATTACCTGATGCCCAGAAAGACGAAATCTAAGAGCGGCGGCGACTGGAAATAAATATTCAGTTTACGGTAGCCTCAGTCGTCGTCACTATGGTCAGTCATAATTTTACACGCTACTCTTAGGTTACAAGGCATGGGGAGAACACAAGTTTTAGAATTTTAAATAAATCAAGTTCGTTGTTTTAATTTTAAGGTAAGTAATTTCAAGAATTTTATTTTATTTCAACACTATTCTAATCATGGTGAATAATAAACAATAATGTAAGTATTTTTTATTTTTATTGTGACACGACATCTGACCTCGACCCGCCTGATGATAAGTAAGAGAAGGTCCAAGAGTGACGTCGACTGAAAAAACCGAGTTTATTCCCGGCTACCTCAGCCGCCGTCATTCTTCACGCATCGCTTGAAGGATCCAAGGTATATATATATATACGTATAATACGAGTATCCGGGAAAGATACCTTAGCACTAAAAACATCATCCATAAGGTAGACTTTTTTTAATTTAAAGAAATATTTTGAGAACTGTGAAAATTTTACTGTGAGGAACTGGGAAAAGTATAAACTTTTTCTCCAAGCTCATCTAACTCCTGTGTCACTTCATCATATTTGTAGGACATGCTGTATATGATATTCCAAGAAGTCATAGTAAAATGTTGAATACAGTATTCGAACTTTCACCCCTGACAAACGTTTGTTTGGCATCTGCAAAATGTCATGGTCGGGAAAACAAAACCGACAGAATGTTTTCGCGAAAAACTTTTATAGCTCATATTTCCACCGTTGCCATGAATAATATCACATCTGCAAATTTTCAACTTTACAAAAAAGTTTAATAAGTTTATACCTGCAATAGACGTTTACTTTAAAGCAGTTGTAGATGCACTAGGATCGCGACGTCACGAATAATTAATCAATCAAACTGTCACACAAAGGGATTTTTTATTTATTGTGACATCTGACCTCAACTTACCTGATGGTAAGCAAGGGGAAGTCCAAGAGTGCTAACAACTGCAACAAACAACTCAGTTCACGGTTGCCTCAGTCGCCGTGACTACCGGCTAAATATGCCGGGCCGGGATATCATAGTGACGTAGAGCATTGGCCAATACCATAGGCCGTATCGTCCGTACTTTTTCTCGAATACGTTAAGTTGTATTCACTACCGGGGATAGTAGCTAATAGAATTTGACTAAAATCCAGTTGTCTATTTTTATCTTACATTTAGTATTTATTTATAAATTTCAATGCACTAAACGTGCTTGTATCAAATAAACTAGGTGACCAAAATACATACATCATAGTATATAGAAATACATTGGTACAGGCAGGTGTGAATTTGAACCGGGAATTTATGGTTTGCGATGATATTTGTGTATTGTAAATAACATCATTTCTGGTTTTCATGATACCTCTAGACCACGATCTTATTAGTAAGAAGTCAATTGTATCCTAATACTATGTTTCAACCTTTTTTAAAAGCAAAAATTACGAGTAGCGCTAAATGTAAATTTATGCTTTATAACGTTATTTAATTAAGGTGTCAATTTCTCTCGTTTCATATTTCGTTGGATTATTTGAGAAGCTTGTTCTTTTGTTTTCAAAGTTTTTTTTAATTCAAGTAATTTTTATTGTGCATGAGTTTAAATTGTTTTTGTTTTTTATTTATTTTAAAAATTGCATGATCGGTCAGGTAACAACTGTCTACTTACAATAAACACATTAAACATATTTTATTAGTAACCATAGAGATATAGATATAATAACATATAAGATGTATACTATGTTATTATACATCTTATATGTTATTATATATATATCTATGTAAGTAACAAATAAAATTTGAAATTAGATTGACGACAGGATTTGGATATTTGGGCGGGCCGTTTTTCCTACCAAATCGGAGACATTCTCAAGAAAATAGGTTGCCTAGAGCCCATAACCGTATATTCCAAGAGCTAGCGACGAAAATCGACAAGAGTTTAGTAATGGCTCATAATTCAATATGATTTAGTATTGAGGGTGTACATGAGTCAGCACCCACTCGCAAGGTCAGATAGTGGAACAGCTGGCGGCAGCACGCTTTGATGTATGTAAAATTTCAACATGCTCTACAAGTGTTTAGTAATGAATGAAAATTGGCAAACAACTAGTTTATAGTATAAAAAAGGGAAGAAAGTGGTCAGACCGCATTATTGTGGAACGCTGCGAGTCAGCACTCCACATAAGTTGTCGCCAGAATGATATCGGTGCAAGAGTTTAGTAATGGCTGGAAATTGCCATACTGCTTTATTATTATATATAATTTAATAGAAAAATAGTCAGATCTCAAATTAATGGAACAGGGGTAGTCAGCAGCCGCTTAAAGTGCGGATATCGAATACGCGCGTTTTTTCGTGTGTGTGTGTGTGTGTGTGTGTGTGTGTGTGTGTGTGTGTGTGTGTGTGTGTGTGTGTGTGTGTGTGTGTGTGTGCGTGTGTGAGTGTGTTCCTTCCTCAAGAAAGCTAGGTTGTCTAGTTAGTGCCCATAACCACAGAGCCTGTATGAAGAGAATTGTTGATGAGAAGGAAGCAAGGGAGTTGTGTAAGGATCGTGGTAAGTGGCGCTCCATTATCTTTGCCTATCCCTGTAGAAAAAAGGCGTGACAATTTGATTGATTGATGAGTAATTAATCTGTATAATTTAAGTTTCATCAATGTCTTCTTATGACATTATTACGTAAAACTATCGTCCGTAAACCGACTTTACATATAACCAATTTTTTAACAATAGATATAATACACCATCGTATATACAAGTATACAGACCGTGGAATATTACAAACGAAATTATATTTACAGTTGTATAATTTCACTATAAGTTAATATTAAAATAAAAATGTAAGTTTTAATTCTTATTATTGTAAAATTAGGGTAAGAGGGGGCACAGTGGAACGAAAAACGCATTTAGATTTTTAAAAAAATCAACTTTTATTCAATCATAATGGGGCTATTACTTACATATTAAGCAGTCTTTGCTCTATCAATTCCCAACCAAAAATATTGAAAAAAGTTCCTATTATAATATTTATTGGAATTTTTTCAAGATCAGAATTTTGTTCCGCTGTGCCCCAGGTCTGGGGTTGAGTGGAACGCCCCTAGGGGCACAGTAGAACATACGAAATAAATCTAAAAATAATAAATAAAATAATTGAAATTATTAATTTTATGGATGCGTTGTGGAATGTACAATAGGTTGGCCTGTCTTTTAGTTTATATTTCCCTTATTCGTGGGAATATTTTGAGACCTATGTAATTTTTGGACACAACTGCCATATCTGGTTCTAGAGAAAAGTGAAATCCGTCAAACTTGCCACTTTTTTTCAGGTAGCTGATATCATATTCGTCCTTCTCAGTGTCACAGTCAGTTAGAATTTGTCTAATAAAGTATTTAAGCATGTTCCTATGTACCCCGTTCCACTGTGCCCCGTTCCACTGTGCCCCTCTTCTCATTCATAAAAACAAAAATCGTTATATTTATTAGGTTACCCTTGTAGGTTATGTTTTGCTCGTTAATATATCACCAATTACATACCTAAATAAACAGGATAAAATGTTACTTACCAGTAGCTATGGTTTTCGCGTAAATCGGAAAACACTACATCAATTTTTTAATGAAATTAATGTCAAAAAACCAATTTTCCAAACTATTTAACACACGACCCATACAACTTCACTTTGACAACTGAATTAATATGGCCGCTTGTGCACTTGATTATGCTGTCAAATAAAATCTATGGAATGTTAGAAATTGACAGAGTTATTACGGATGTTTCACTCTGCCCCGCGTTCCACTGTGCCCCCCCTTACCCTACATAAAAACCAACCATTTTAATTATTATTTAACTATTATTTTTTATAAAATAAATTTTGAGCCAAGGTGAAATTTCAGGGCGTACTGCACGACATTCTATACATCTAGCCTGTGGACTTCATATTGGTACAAATCATTGAGCGCTCTGCGCGTTCAGTATAACAACGCATACAGGGTGCTGTTGGGGTTGCCACGCTTCTGCAGTGCGTCAGGCATGTTGGCGGATGCGCATGTTGATGGGTTCAATGCCATACTCCGTAAACGATGTGCGGCCGCGCTGTTCAGAGTGCGGGACAGCACCAACAGCATCTTGGCCATGGTTGCTGGCAGATGGGACAGTCGCTTTGTCAAGCACTGGACCAAGATGCATCTTAGTATATAGGTCACTAACATAGTCTAAGAAAATTGTTTACTAACAGATATGGATTTTTTGTCTGAAATAAAAGTTTCTTGTTTTTTTTATTTTTTTTATTTAAATTTAATGATTAACTATATCACCTTTATATATTGAAATATAGGCATATATCCGTACGCGCTCCGAACATCCGCGCGTATTCGATATCCGCACTTTAAGCGGCTGCTGACTACCCCTGTTCCATTAATTTGAGATCTGACTATTTTTCTATTAAATTATATATAATAATAAAGCAGTATGGCAATTTCCAGCCATTACTAAACTCTTGCACCGATATCATTCTGGCGACAACTTATGTGGAGTGCTGACTCGCAGCGTTCCACAATAATGCGGTCTGACCACTTTCTTCCCTTTTTTTATACTATAAACTATTTGTTTGCCAATTTTCATTCATTACTAAACACTTGTAGAGCATGTTGAAATTTTACATACATCAAAGCGTGCTGCCGCCAGCTGTTCCACTATCTGACCTTGCGAGTGGGTGCTGACTCATGTACACCCTCAATACTAAATCATATTGAATTATGAGCCATTACTAAACTCTTGTCGATTTTCGTCGCCAGCTCTTGGAATAGTAGAGCTTGTATGAAAAGAATTGTGGATGTGAGGGAAGCGTCCTCGTTATGTTAGGATTGAGGCAAGTGGCGCTGTGTGAAAATTGTGAGCCAATTTCATTTTCGATTGAAAATTTCCTGAAGTAGCGTACTAACAGATTTTTTTTTTAAATAAATGATTTTGGAACTATTTGATGTTCAGCCATTTTATTCAAAACTACTTAATATGTTTGTATCATAGAAATAGGATGACCAAAGTACATAATATGTTAAAGATACATTTTTACCGGCAAGTGGTTTTGTTGGTTTGCGAGGCCTTTCCACAACCAGTACACCACGGCCCCTTTTTCATCCGTAGCACTGTATTACAGAAGATCATCGACCTATTTTTATTTATTAAGACCACTACTTGACTGACGATAAGCAAAAAGAGCGCCGGCCAAGTAACTATGTCGGCCAAAAAGGCTTTATCTTCGCTTAAAAGGATAACCGTTCCACTTGTCGAATACTCTATAAAGAAACGACACGCCGAATCTTTAAGTTCTACTGGCGATTTGATCCACAGGAAGCGGATACTTATCCCGACGTGTGGAGAGTACCACGGAAGTAAAATTTCGATGTAGGTAGATGTTCATAACCTGTAAACAAAAAAAAAACTTTACTACAAACTTACACTTTTAAAAGCGTACATACAATAACAATAAGTATTTTTGTATTCTAAAAAGAACTCCTCGTGTGTCATCACGCAAGCCACTGTGAAAACAAACTGTCAATGAAATATGACATGCAAGCAGCTGATCAAAATAAACTGAATGTTTGGTTTATGTGACCACGTCTTAACTACATCCTTGTTCACTCGCATTTAATCCTAAATTATGTGCTCATTTTTAATTTTACATTGTACTTAACAATATAAAGAGTTTGTATTTCTTTAACACTTTAAACTCGAATAATGTTTTATTACTTTTTTTATTTTATTACTTAGAAAACAAAGAGGAGAAAATTAATGTTTTATAACTTTTTTGGGATTAGCGCGAAAATTATTATACATTTATACGATTTATTTGACGTTTATTTTAATTATCTTAATTGTACTTTTCTTAGTTTATAGAGTTTTCAATTTTTTAATATCTTCACAGATATAACCGACTATGACTTCTGGTCTGGCATTTTGTTGGACATTTTGAAACACACCAATGGTATATTAATAGAAAACAATTAAATAAATATTCAATAAAATTCACAGTTCCGTGACCGGAGAATATAGAAATTAATTTTTTTTTAATTACTGAATAACAAATAAACTTTTATAAAAATACAAGAAAACAATAAGAAAATCTACACATAATGTATCAAATCTCTTCTTTTCATTTTCTTTCAACAATACATTGAGAATGGTGGCGCTATGCGACATCCGGTAGACATCGCGACCGTCATTTCCTCTTCCGCAAGAAAAACAAACGGAGCGTGGCTCACACATTGTACGAACTAAATCGACCAACTAATGTATAAAGCATCCGGATGTTACAGTAACAACACTGCATTTACTTTTACAACCAATTGTTATATAGGTTATTTCAAAAAAATATTGAAAACGTTTTAAGCATAAAAGATAATTTAGGGATTTAGAATATCTATAATATTAAATAATCATCATCAGAAGACGTCCAAAACTGAACACTGCGAACCCTTAGAACGTCATTCTGAAAGACAAGATGCCAGTTGCAGCCACCGTTCATTTGTGACTTTCCCAATGTCGTCAGTCCACCTAGTGGGAAGCCTACCTACGCTGCGTCTTCCAGTTCGTGGTCTCCACACTAGAACCTTTCTTTCCCATCGGTTGATGGTTCTTCGAGCGATGTGGCCATCCCATTGACACTTCACCTTACAAATCTTTACAAATTACAAAAAGCTTTGTCGGTAACTCTGGTTCTTTGGCGAATATCCGAAGAGCATAGCTCTCTCCACTGCCCGCTGAGCGACTCTGAGCTTTAAAAAGTGGCCAACATTAAAGGACCACGTCTCAGTGCCATATGTCTCCCTGGCAACACACACTGGTTGAAGACCCTTGTCTTTAAATAATAATAAATAAAAGATTGGGAGAGATGGGAGTCACGAAAGAGAGAGTCGTAAAGCTTTTGAAGAGGTCTGAATAAAATAAAAGTTAAAATTGGCTGTTATGGTGACGGCAGCTGAGACAACCGCAAATTAAAACTTTTTTTCTTAAGTCGTCGGCATTCTTAGGCATATTTTTACCATCAG
This sequence comes from Tinea trinotella, assembly GCA_905220615.1. Lineage (NCBI taxonomy): Eukaryota > Metazoa > Arthropoda > Insecta > Lepidoptera > Tineidae > Tinea > Tinea trinotella. The sequence continues at coordinate 5,111,751 of HG992321.1, read as the reverse complement.
ACATCACAAGACGAGGTCATAGGTCGTTGCTTCTAAATGAAAAATATCATAAATGAAATATTAAGCCGCCAATATTCTTAGAAATATCTCTGACCAGCAAAGTGATGGCGACCGTGAACTGACTCGGTTTTTTTCTGTCGTCGGCACTCTTGGACGTCTAAGAGTCAAGTAACATAACAAAAAAGAGAAAATACGCATCATTGATGAATTGAAAATTATTCATTAACTATAACCCCAACAACATTCGCAATAGAACACTAGACTCTACCAAAACGAAACTACTCGTAAATAAACAAAATAAAATACCACCATTTTGTTAACGAATAACATGTTTCTTTTCTCACCGACTGATGTCCCCCAAAGCGTAGCAGAAGTTCGTTTACGAGTCTCACTAATGAAGAACGCGTTAACCAGTAGTACCTAGTTGATGACACGGGGGACATATAGACGGACACCCGAGTAATTACGTGCAATAGTTTGCACGCACGAGACGAGAGAATGATGGGCTACACTCGTAAATTCCACCCTGGGGTTCTGTCATCAAATAAGTTTTTGTAATGAAACTTCCCACACGACCGGAGATGATTTTTCTTAATTTTTTTTATTCATAACATACATGCTATATTTATACTAAGCTACTAAAGTATCGTAGAAAAAGGACAACCAAAGTACATATATAAAAAATACATTGTTATTGGCAAGTGGTTTTGAACCCATGTTCTCGGTTCGCGTAACCATTGCACTATCACTACACCACGGTCGCCTTTGTGGATCGACATATGACATCTACTCGGCTTTATTCATGTACCGCTGGTGCCACGAATAAAGTATAGTTATATCTGTAAGTAGCAGTCGTGTCCATTGGGCGAATTGCTGTCATATATCTAGCCACAATGAAAAGAAAATTAACTTGACATTTGACATTCTTCTACCCCAAAATCTATAATAAGTAGACGTTTTTTTTACTGTGTTTAACCACCCACCGTCTGATGCTTTCGAAAATAACCTCTGTGAGCCTACCACCTTTCATTTATCAGCCAGAAGACGTCTACTGCTAAACATAGGCCTCCCTCTCAAACTTATTTGTGATTCTTACTATGTCGTCAGTCCGCCTAGTAGGACAACGTCTTCCTGTTTGAGATCTCCGTTTAAGAATCCCTTTCACCTCTCAATCAAAAGAAATTGACACACCTTAATTTCCACAAAGATAGAGAACACTCTCCCCGATCCCGGCTCTATGTTAAAATATTCCTTACTTACTATAATAAATTAGTTAAAAATCTCTCACCTAAATTATAACATTATGGCGAAAAAGGCGGAAAATATAATTATTCAAATGCCGCAAAAATTCCACGAAAGTAAATTATGGTTTTAAAAATGGCTTTTTATACTTTTTATCGCTTCAATCGTCCACTGAAGATGTCGGGTTACTGATGGATATTATTTTTGGTAATTCTATGTTTATCGACTTAAATTTTGGCACCAATCAGCCACCTAAAACCCGACAAAGTATGTTGGTGTAAGAGTCGAATTCCCAGTTAAGAGCGGGCTAAGCTGTATCATATGTAAAGCGTCATTTACGATCATTATTTTAACATACCAATCATGTATTCTCATACAAAATACGACGTCTTTTGAGCCTTTAAAAAGCCAAAATTATATAGATTATCGAATTCTGTAAAATCATCTAATATCAATCTACATAGGTAATGTAGAATCATCACATTATACTGGAGTTTTACTAATATTTTAACGAGGCTGACCCGAATTTTGGGCTTGTTCTCTACTTTTCTTTTTTAAATGTTTTATCATAAAATGGGTCGATGATTTTCGTTCAATTACTGAATATGTATGAATTGAATTAAATTCAAAGAGTGGTAGGCAGTGGTACCCAGTCTGCCGATCCGAGGTAGTACCACCACTTACAAGTATACAGACTGTGAAGTGATTTGGTCACGTTTCGGGATCAGCTTGTAAGTTGCCGGTTCCAACTAGGCCAACATAGTGGATGTGATTGTAGTAGCAGTGACATTCATTCATGGACCACACTTCGGCTTAACATCAAGCGGGGTGCTGTCATATGTCGAGTCACAATAAAAAATAAAAAAAGCCAGAGTTGTGTCAGGATCGTGGCAAGTGGCGCTTCATTGTCTCTGCCTATCTCTATGGGAAAAGGGCGTGACAATTTGATTTAAAAATAAACAAAAACAATCACACTTTATAGTCTTAAATTAAATATGTAATAAATTAATTCTTGTGAATGTTAATTTATTCTAAGGCGCATTGTTGTGAGTCAGTAATCATTTTTCATGCAATTCATTAGAGAGCGATTTTGTAACGTGTTGGCAATGGAGGACATCAATAACTTGGACAACGGTCACAAAACATCTGCATAATTACTTAACTTAGGGTTGTCACATATAACAAATCATTCATTTAATTCTAATCTAAGAAATACTTATAAAATAATACTATATGTATAATTAAATATTTGTACGGCCAATTTAAAGAAATAATATTTTTAAGCAGGTATATTAACTAATATTTAACTGATTTTTAATCTAGATTTTATAATCATCATCATCAGCAGCAAGAACGCGTCCACTGCTAAACATTGGCCTCCCCCTCAGAACGCCATTTCGAACGACAATATGTCAGTTGCATCCACATTTTATAATATTTATTTGTATTTAATTGATCTAGATTTTTAAATGTAGAAAAAGAAATTAAATAAAATTAATCTTGTATCAAGATAAACTATTAAAAATAATTCAAAAGTTCTTCGTAATAAAATAAGGGTCGGTGTCACCCCTGCAGTTGTAAACCGTAACAAGAGTGTCCGGCAGTAAATTATTTGTTTAAATTTAGAACGGGATCGGCTAAACGTTTCGGCCATCAATAAGTAATGCGGATTCCAATTACAAGAGTCCACTGCCTCCGAGGGTTTCTACCAATTCAACTATATACAACAAAAGCAATTCAGTCACAACTCATCTCTGTTATTCGTAAACTTTGATTACACCAGCGGCACACTATGATAGACGTTTTGACGTTTGAACCGTTAATGAAGTTTCGTATAAGTTAATAATTACGTTTATAGAAGCAAATTTCTGTTCTTTATTGTCACAAACGTCAAAACGGCCATAAATTCGACTGTGGTGTAGTGGCAGTGCAATGGCTATGCAAAGCCGACGAGTAGCACGAGTTCGAAACCACTCACCGGTACCAATATATCTTTGATATATGTACTTTGGTTGTCCTGTTTCTATGATACATGTACTTTAGTAGCTTAGTATAGAAATGTATATAATAAAAAATAAAGATTAAATAGCGTGCCGCATAATAATATTGTGCTGGTAACTAATTGCTTTATTTATTTGGGCAAATCCTCCTGATTTAAGGCCGGGGTCCTTGATTGAAAGCAACTACTACTACAGTTAAATAACTACAAGTAGCAGTCGTATCCACTTGCTGGCCTAAAAACCACCAACTTAAAAGCTGATCTCAAAACGCGACTAAGACACAAAACTATTTGTAAATTTGAATATTGATACTACCCCGGATCGACAGACTGCAGACACTTCTTTTTAAGTTTATGTAAAAGGTTTAAAAGTTTTTGGTTATCAATCGATCAAATTGTCACCCCCTTTTCCCACGGGGATAGGCAGAGACAATGGAGCGCCACTTGCCACGATCCTGACACAACTCCCTCGCTTCGCTCAAATCCATAATTCTCCCTATATAAGCTCTACGGTTATGAGCACTAGGCAACCTAGCTTTCTTGAGGATGTCTCCGATTTGATCGAAAAACACCCTCCTGGGCCTGCCTTGTTTAACGCATCCATCTACATCAGATTTATAAACTGCTTTCGTCAATACATAACAAAGCTTCTGTGATATTTTTGAGATGTGACCTAATAGGAATAAACCTGTGTTGTGGCCTGTACTGACCAGTGACAAATGATAATGAGTTTGTCACTCTGTCCGAAATAAACCCGACCTTAAATCGGAAACAATACTGTTTAAAGTTAACTTTTGTCTTAACCAGTTAACCAGTCTTTTGTTTTAGCAGCCCTCGGGATTTATTCATGGAATTGTTTTCGAGAACACTTTCCTTGTCATTGTATTTTACATATTCAATTACAATATGCGATAAGATATGTGATATTGTCGAAAAAGAGCATTAATTGACAACAGGCGTGGACTAACGGTTTGGCGATTGGTTTGTTGCGCCTAAAGTCACGGGTTCGATCCCCGGTCGGAGCAAATATTTGTTTCATAGCTTTTATTTGTAATATTTAATAACATTAAATATTACAAATTGTAATATTTAATAATATTAAATATTACAAATATTTGTTAATAAAAAAAAAGAGATAGATATTTGCTTCGGGTCTGGTAATCAAATAGTGTTAGGCAGTGGTACCCAGTCTGCCGATCCGGGGTAGTACCACCACTTACAAGTATACAGACCGTGAAGTGATTTAGTCGCGTTTCGGGATCAGCTTATAAGTTGCCAGTTCCATCTAGGCCGGCTTAGTGGATGTGATTGCTACTTACAGTTATTGAATTGTGGTAGCAGTGGCATCCATTCATGGACCACACTACCTTTGTCTGCTCAGGACTGAGGTCCAGGTTAGATGTTGAGTCACAATTAGAAAAATCTTTTCACAACAAAGTACAGTTATTTTAGAAATCTTTCAAAGAAAGATGAAATCAAAACATAAACATAACTTGCACAAGATTACCTAAGACAACACTGAAAGTTGCGAATCTCAGTGGACGTCCTCTTCTCTGACCAAGATAATTAATGTGAAGACGTCGTTACGTGTTTTGTGGCGTTTCCTCCTGCCCACCCCTTTTCTTTGCCACCCTAGCCATCCCTCCCGAATGACCCTTGTGTCCGTGATGAAGAAAGTATCATTATCTCCTGTTGAGACCATTTCGCTTAAAACTAAAATAATTTATTTGCTAAGTTTGTATTATTTGAAGCTGAGAGTTGCGTCAGGATCGTGGCAAGTGGCGCTCTATTATCTCTGCCTATCCTTGTGGGAAAAAGGCATGACAATTTAATTCTATCACGGTTATACATTTAAGTGTGTGGCTGCCTTAGTCTTCGTATTAAATTAATTAACCAATATCGCACTGAAATAGGCGGAGACAATGGTGCGTTCCACTTTCTATGATATCTTGATCTCTGGCTTCCTTTACATCTTTTTTTTTCATACAAACTTTATGGGCACTGTGATAAGTAGAAAAATGTAAATGTATAAAATAATAACTTAGAAAGAAAAAAATCTACAATCTCTATGGCATTGGAAAGGCCCCGTCGAGAAAAGCCACAAGAAATTGGGCCGAGGAATAATAATTTTATAATTGTTTACAACTTCAAACGCCTGAATATTCTTATCCACTATCATATGATCACGATAAAAAATCGATAGGATGGAATTATCAAGTCGGGATTTATAATGAAAGTTCATTTTAGTAGAATTGTGTGAGGTTTTATAAGTAATTTGACGAAAGGAATTTATAAATCTAACGTGTTTTCGCGCCAAATCGGAAACATCCTCAAAGCTGGGCACTAGCCCATAACCGTAGAGCATGTTTATGAAGAGTTGAGATGTGAGGAAAGAGAGGAAGTTGTGTCAGAATCGTGGCAAGTGACAGAAAAAGACTTATAATTATTAAAACCAGACGTGATTAATTAAAACAAATATAATAAACTCTAATTATTAAATCGTTACCTACATTAAAACATAATTAAAGTTAAAGTATTTCTTGGACATTGTAAGTGCGTTAATGTTAAATTAGGTAATTCATCTAAGGGCCAAAGAGGGCGCTAAGGACTCTATAAATTAGCCGGGGGACAAAACAGGATAATAAACAAGGAACACGTAAATAGGTACAAGGAATAATAGGGAATAGTTAGTGACGGAATATTTCCAACTCCAGTCCACCCTTCTTGAGTAATTGTAACGCTTTGTCTTAGCAAAGCTTTCGCTTAGTTTTGGCATTCATTTTCAGAAATTATTCATTGTTTGCTTGGGTTTTTATTAAATGTAGAAACCGAAGTTTGTATTATAAAATCTACTACTAAAGAGATACTTATATAGATAAAGATATATACTTAGATAGATAAAGAGATACTTAGAGGTCACTTATTAAATTGTCATTTGTGTATTTACCCCAAAATGACAGCACCTCGCAATGATATTAAGCTGGATTGCAGTTTATGAATGGAGGCGACTGCTACTACAATAAAATTACTGCAACTAGAAGTCGCATTCACAATACCAACCTCGTTTAACTTTTAATCCGCTTTCGATTGAGTCACATCACGGTCTGGGGCCACATTCTGTTTCTCTTACGTTAAGTTGTCAAAAATAAAGGATTCCTTTATATGACGTAACATGAGATTTTATTTTTAAGAATTCGTAAGTTATTTATGAAATGAAATGTCAATATAAGGGAAACCTTTATTTAGTATAAAGATTCTGCTATTTTTGACAATCTTACGTAATAAAATAACACTTGCTTCTGAGGTCCCGTTAAATAACAAAAATATCAATATTTTGTGATAACTGCAATATGGAATGTAAGTTTATTTATGTTTGTGTTGTCTTCTAAATAGTATTTGTACACTTGAAAGTGGTGAGGTACTATGCTGGTTCGCCAGCCTGGGCAAATGACCAAACTGTCAGCTACGACTCATAAATTTATAAAGAGATGAGTATCATAAATGATAAAGTTATTTTTACATTCTACATTTCTATACTAAGCTACTAAAACGATTGTATCATAGAAACAGTACATAATATATCAAAGATACATTGGTACCGGTGAGTGGTTTTGAACCCGTGCTCTCAAGTTGCGTGACCATTGCACTACCACTACACCACGGTTGCTTATAACCAATAACCTTAGAACATTTAATCAAACTGAATGTGCTAAGCCAATATCATTAATGATCTCTCTAAAAAAACTAAGCCTTTGTTGATGATAAAATGAAGTCAAAGATCAAAGGCATATAACCTATAATTTTCTACAAACAATACTCTTCTATTTTCACCCCTAAACTTAAAAGAACTAAAAAATAATTCAACAAAAAGCTTTCCTTACATAAGTAGCGGGTAATTTTCTAAATAAAATACATACTCCCCAAACCGCAATGCATAAAACTTTCCCCCTGTTCACTTTTAATCCATTTTCACTCATTTTGGCGAGTATCCCCTTTCAGAATCAATATTGTTAGGCCAATAATCGTAAACTTGACGCCCTATTGTGGGATTCGTAAGTAAATTTGCTAAAAAATGTTAACAACCTGCGCCCTCTGAATAGAACCTCGGCCGTACTGTTTATTTAGTGGGTTTTAGTTATGAACCGATCTACGGAATCACTTTCTGTTATTTCACTTCGATATCGTAATAGCTTTTGAATATTTTACTCTACGCAAAATGAATTATCTAAGGGATGTTTTTATGTCACATTTGTTTTATATTTTATCGCTTAGATTTTATTAACTATATTTGTTAATAATAAGATATATAGGTAATATACCTTACCTAGGACACATTTATATAAAATATATATTATACATAGCGGATAGAATAAGGAATAGCACACTGCGTGATAGATGTGGTTTGAAAAAAGATGTAGTGACAAGGATTGACAAAGAAATGCTTCGATGGTTTGGGCACATGGAAAGGATGAGTGAAAGTAGATTGACGAAAGGAATTTATAAATCTGATGTGGATGGATGCGTTAAACTAGGCAGGCCCAGGAGAGTGTTTTCCGACCAAATCGGAGACATCTTCAAGAAAGCTAGGTTGCCTAGTGCCCATAACCACAGAGCCTGTATGAAGAGAATTATGGATGTAAAGGAAGCAAGGGAGCTGTGTAAGGATCGTGATAAGTGGCGCTCCATTGTCACTGCCTATCCCTGTAGGAAAGAGGCGTGGCAATTTGATTTGATTTGATTGATATATAATATAATTTACATATAATATAATATCTACATAGGTATTACCGAATACTTAACGAATATTAAGCTAGGTTACAAAATAAATAAAAATATACTATAAGTTTTAAGTTTACTATAATTTTTTTAAATATTTATTGGAATATTTCAATGCTAGTAATTTATACCAAGTTTTTGACGTGCTTGTATTATTGAATTAAATAAAAATAGCAGTAGTAATTTATGTTTAATTATAAAACTACAGTATTAACTATGCGTATTTACGAGGCAAACTGCAATGATAACACAAAATAAAACATTGAAAGTTAATATACCCACTGCGATATGTTATTTCACACTCAATATAAACTCAAAAAGACATCGTAAGCTCATTAATCTATAGTAAACTAATCTCAAAAATCGTAAATCGTAATTTGATAACAAAATGTTCTACAAAACATACCACTACAAATTGTTATCAACTTTACTATCCATTGCGTCTTCTTATTTAAAACATATAATTAAATTTTAAAAATACAACGTAATGTACGTTATGTTGAGATAAAATATATAGGCTTTATAAATTGTAATTGCTTTTGCTGAAGAATATTGAACCTTATGTCTAATTGAAAGATAAGCAACATTTAATGAAATTTTATTCGGAATTAGTTAAACCCAGTTTCCCACTGGGTGAACTGACGACATAGTGAAAGTCGTGAATAACCAGTAGATACAACTGGCATCTTGTCATTTAAAATGGCGTTCTAAGGGGGAGGCCTATGTCTATGTTCAGCAGTGGACGCCTTCTGGCTTATGATGATGATGATTCCAGCTTAACATCTGGAAGGATGCTGTCATATGCCGCATTAAGATCTTTTCCAAAATTATAAAACCTAAAAGTTGTAATTACAAATTTGTAATTGTAAGTAAGTATTTACCATATCTATTTTATTATTTAAAAGTACGAGTAACAAACAAATTGACAACTATTTATCATAAAGCATACATTAGGTACATTATCTTTTAACAAAACTTATCGAGGGTCATATAATTTACGTAGGCACGTTCGAGATACTTTGGTGTTTGTCACCAATGTCCGAGATGGCGGAGGTTGTGTTTCGCTATCAGCGTCTGAGTGGGCATTCTTGTAGGACAATCGCGGTGACTGCTTTAGTGCGTTCCAACCGATTTATGAATGTCGCCCTAGGTGGACCTGCGCTTCGTCTTAGATTTATATTACTTATAGGGTGACCATGGATTTAATTTAACAATCCTACAAAGGACATCATTCATTTTGTATGGGTACTTGGGCCTAAAAGTTTAATATGCATTTTAAACTAGTTTAATGTACGAAGAAAACAATGCAATTGGAATATATCTAATGATAGTAAAAAAAATTTCGGGCGTTTTGAGAGCTTTGCAGCTATCGTGGTCTCTCAATAATTAACAAAAATAAACGCGATCGTAAGCCGCTTAATATTTGTTTAATTCAATAATCTATGTTCGCGCAAAATCTAAGAAAATTAAAGTTATATTTTTAAATAATAGCTGGTCATCTGATTCCAACAATGTGTTTGGAGACCTCTCTTCAGTGAGTGTTCGTTTTCATCAATAAAGTGTGTCTAGTAGACATGTTTTGTAACTATTATTCACTTGTAATAGCAGTATGTATACAATTACTTACATTAAGAGCTGTAATTTTACACTTTGCTTAAATTAAAAACGTCATAATGGTATAATTAAAGGTTTCCTGGGTGCAACCTTTAGGAGAGGCGTGAAACAAAGGCCTCTAATGGGGCGTTCTCACGGGGCGATTTTAGTTGATCAACTGCGAAATCGTTCGTGGTTTGAACCGTCTGAACAGACTTTCAATCAAGTTGAAGCAATAAATATCTATTCAACAAAAGTTAAAGACCTTCCGACTTTTGTTGATTCATTTGACAGCTGACAGCGAATCGACTCGTCTGAACTTATACGTTCAACTTGCATTAAATAATCAGTCAGTCAATCAGCGCGATTGAGTACCTATGTACTGTATATTGCATTCCTCTATCACCAGTATTTTGTTTGTTTGTAAAATAAAATGTGAATTGTGGCGTCCATATCCACGAGAAAAATGCTAAAATGGACAGATGGTATAATAACACGTGTAATATTGAGTCGATTATTATTGAATCGTGAAAACGCTATCGTCAATATTTGCTTTCGAATTTTTGTTAAACGACAATTATTGATTAACTAAAATCGACCTGTGGGAACGCGGTATAACCGTCATACGTCATACTCGTAGTGACAGCGACTAGGGCGAACATAGCCTGAGACAGTTGTGACGCTACGTGGTTAGGGACGTGGTAAATGAAACGCACACGTTGAAATTGTAAAGAACTGTTTTATTTGACATAAATAGAATATAAAAACAAAAGAATAAATGTTTTTTGAAAATGACAATGTTTTTTTTATAATTAATGAATTAAAACAATTTTTGTGCGAACTACAAAAAGGTCGGCACACGGTTTTATCAGTCGGCGGTGCTCTTAGACCTTCCTTTGCTTATCATTAAGCACATGCTAGATAAGCAAGTCCTAGTAGCGTGACTTAGAAAAAACTAAATATATTAATACCTAATTTATCAATTATTATTTTTACTCTAGAAATACAAAAAGGTAGGTACCGAAAAACTAAACTTTTATAGTTTGTTTTTACAACACATGAAAAAATCTTAAATTAAAAAATTAAAAATTATTTACCTTTATTATCTTGGTTACCCAATTGTGTTTCCTTTGTATTATTATTACTTATATTTATGTAAGTACATACTGTTAATATTCCTTTACAGGCGACAAGATTCCATGATCGGCATAACAGCTGCGACCGCGACTTGAAGACATTAATCTGCAGCACTTGTCACCTTTTTTCATTGATCGCATTCTAGCAGCGCTATTAAGGATATGTCCTTATATAAAAAAAACACTCGAATTACACTTTGGCCGGCATAGTGACGCAGATCAGTCTCCGTAAACTGAATCGGTCTTTAACTTCCTCTTGCCTAACATCAGAAAAGCAGAGTTGTCACGCCTAAATAAAAGAAAATCACCTAAATAATAAAGTTTCTAAAAAAGACGCAACTGAATAAAAAGCTTAAATAACCGAATGCAAGTATGTCGTAAAAGTTTGGTAGCAATCATAATCATGTTTTACGTTTTCACATCAATGTTTCAGGTAAGGTTCATGAAATAGAGGATGATTTCATGATATGAGCAACTTGAATCACTGAAATGTCCCGCTGAAATACAGGGGCGGGTGTATTCTTGTATTTTTTACTTTTTTAAATTAATATAAGGATATGATGTTTGATCGCGTAGTAGATATACGCACATTTAGTATAGACAGTATTAGCCTGTAGTATTTTAAAGAATTTTTAAATAAAAATATTTAATTTAATATTTTATATTAACATAGAGCTTGTATGAAGAGGATTGAGAATATGAAGGAAGCGATGGAGGTGTGTCAGGATCGTGGCAAGTGGCGGTTCATTGTCTTTGCCTATCCCTGTGACAAAAAGGCGTGTCAATATGATTAATTGATTGATTTTATATTTAATTATTTTATTACACAGATTTAAATTACAAAAACAATAAAAAAAGCCGAATTTCATAGTATATCTCCTCCTTTTAAGAAGTCGGTTAAAAATTTAGAGTGATAGAGTTGGTGGTTATTAGCGCAGTTCGCAGATCTGAGGTAGTACATACCACCACCACTATCAAATGTGCATAACATAAAGTGACTAAGTCTCGTTTCGAGATCAACTTTCCGAAACGAGATTCCGGTTCAACTAAGCTCATGAAGAATAATAGCTGTACATGAGACGGACCAGAAAAATAATTCAAATATTTTTTTATAGGGGCTACTTTCTCTATGAAACGCGAAACATACTTAAAATATTTAAAAACAAAAAATATATTTAAGCCGGCAACCTGTATAGAGTCATCGATAGAATCGCGTACGCCCCAAGAGGGCCATAGCATCGCTACCGAAATCATTCCACCGCTAAAATATCAATAAAATACAAACGGGCACTTGGCTCGGTGGAGATCCCATCACATGGGACTCGTTCCAATGCGCCACAGAAATACAAATGGGCCCAAAGTGTGGCTTTGGCCTTTTGATAGGACACTCTGTTTTTTTCTAATGGCCAATTGAAGTGAGTTACATTGTGGTAGTTGAAAAGTGGTTTATGTGTTTTAGATTTGGCTTTATGTTTTATTTAGTTTACTCGACTCGACATCTGACCTCGACTTGCTCTTAATGATAAGCAAGGTGAAGCTCATGAACGATGACGATAGTGAAAAACGATTCAAGTTACGGTTGCATCAGTCGTTGTCACTATGCCAGCCTAAGATTTCCCTTTTCACGCTTTTTTTTCGCTTGAAAATTAAAAGATAAAGATTATTTAATAAGTTATTTATCAAACCGGGACAATCCTAAAAGGGATCTGTTATGGAACCATAAAGGTTATATGAAAAGGATTGTTTATGTAGAGGAAGCCAGAGAGCTGTATCATGATCGCTAAGCTGGCCTGAACAGCACTCCGCCTGATGTTTAGCTGGAGTGAGGTCCAGGAGTTTATGGAGTCATTTAATTTAATGATTTACCTCACCTTTACCTTAGTAATTTATATAATTTTAATTTTACTTAATTTAATTTTACTTATTTAATGAAACAAATATATACAAGTATAAATGTCAGTGGTTAGTACTGAATAATTAAATGAAAATAACAGTTACCAAAGTAATCTAAAAATATTCGAGAAACTTAATGCTTGTGAAACTTTAACTATATGTATTGTATTATACATAGCTATAGAAGTAGGCACATAGTGGTCTTGAGGGAGTATTTATCGAAGGTAATTAAAAAGAAAACAGACAAAGCCTCACAGCTGACCCGGACGTGTCCGGAACACTAACTTCATCATAGTGATGGGAAGATTTATATCGATTAAAAATATTTATTTATTCATCTTGCTGTACTATGGTGGAAACCAACCTGTGGAACAATAGAAGCTAGTAAAAATGTGAGTAGTATACATAAATACAAACTAAAAAGTATAAAGGGTCTAATAACTTAGATGCTTATATGAATAGCTTGTATGAAGAGAATTGTGGATGTAAGGGAACCGAGGGAATGTTGGCAGGATCGTAGCAAGTGAAACGTCATTGTCTCTGCCTATTCATAGGAAAAAGGCGTTACGATTGATCAAATAATTAATTGATTTGACATCTGACTTTTACTTGCCTGATGCGAAGACGATATCAGCAAGGGGATCAAGTTTTTTAATCTGTCAAACTAGGGTAGTACAATTTCAAGCGTAAATACTGTGAAGGCGTTTCGGTATCAGTTTGTAATTTGCCGGTTCCAACTAAGCCAGCATAGTGGATGCGACTGCAACTTGCAGTTTTTTTACCTGTAGTAGCAGTCGCCTGTTTGCATGATGTTGACATATGTCAACCCACAAAAAAAACAATAGAAATATAGGCAATTATTTCTTACAATATAAAAAAAAATAAGACAACACTAAATGTCTTGAGAAAATACTTTTATCAGAAGCACAGCCGATAGGACTTCTGACCGCGTTGATCAAATTTATTGCCACCCTTCGGTCACCCAACCCTATATCATTCTGCCCTTACCATAGAATACATACTTATATATAGAGGTATTTCAACAAAGAAAAAACAGCTAAACTACAATATGCATTTTTATATCTATATCCTAAATTAGGAGAATCTAGTCTATAATAAAGTCATTAGTTTTAATTATAACTACTTAATTTTAAAGATTTATTATTCGATTCTAAAATATTATCTACTAATCTTACATTGTAGAGACCGTGAAATGATTAAGTCGCAAACGATAGATGCAAAAAGATTTACCAACTAGCTAGAGGAAAGCAGAAGAATAAAACGGGAACAACCCAGATCATCCCTTGTGGACAACCTCTGCCTATCCCTGTGGGAATTGAAGGGTGGCAACATAATTAAGAATATAAATATAAATTCAATAAAGTGACATTAAATCTCATATCTCCAAAAATGCGTGTAATAAAAGCTAAAAACTGAAGTAAAGTCTGTAAGTTAGGAAGGAAATATTTGAGTCATAACTCAGTAACTTTCCCGCCATAACTTAACTAAGTATTCCTTGAAACTTACGCCGGAATCACACAACAAATTTTGAATAACTAAAATATTACAGTGAACCAATTCACTTTTGTAAACAACTCCTTCATTTAAAGTTCTAACTAGGCCGGCATTGTGCCACTGCTACTTGCAGTTATGTAAATATACTAACAGTCACCTTAATACATGAACGGTACTCCAACTTAACATTAAGGCCCTGATTTTCATAATCCTCGACAGCTTGTTCAACTAGGTGCAAATTAAGCCGGGATAGTGGATGTGACTGCTACTACTGCTACTCCAGCTTAACATCAGGCAGAGTAAATGTCGAGTGACAATAAAAACAAATAAAATTTGTATATTTTTATTTATTGTTTAGGTAGTATTATGTATATCAAATTCATCAATATATTTCATGATCTGTATATTTTTTATGTTTTTGTATATCTGATTGTTTTTTGTTGTACATTTCTATACTAAGCTACTAAAGTATCATAGAAACATGACAACCTAGGTACATATATCAAAGATACATTGGTACTGGTGAGTGGTTGTGGCGTAGTGGCGACCGTGGTGTAGTGGCAGTGCAATGGTTAGGCAAACCGAGAGCACGGATTCAAAACCACTCGCCGGTACCAGTGTATCTTTAATATATAAAATGTACTTTGGTTGTTCTGTTTCTATGATACAAGCACTTTAGTAGCTTAGTATAGAAATGTAAATAAAAAATATAAAAAAAAGATAAATACTGACAGTTGTAAGTTAAGTATAATATCGTTATAAAAGTCTCTTAAGACGCCATTTAAACTTATAACAAATGTCAAGCATGCATTTTCCATAATAAAATGTATCTATAATAATACAAAATTGATACGTTACAAAGATTGTTGGCTTGTACACTCGGACACGAATTTATGAGATGGACACTCATCGACACGATGTGTTTACCGGGAAGAATACAAAAAGTACACTGAGCCTGCAGATACAAAGCAACTCAGAACAGTAATATAATACCAAATGATCACAATAATGTATGTATGGTGCAAAATATTAAAGTGCAGTCGTTCAGACACGATTTGTGCTCTATTTGCGTTTACCTTGTGACTTGACATCTGACCTCGACCCTCGACTTGCCTAATGGTAAACAAGGGCAGATCCAAGAGTGACAACGACTGAAAAACTGGCGGTTGCCTCAGTCGCTGTCACTATGCCAGCAAGTCCATTTAAGTGTACGAAACACACATATTGATGAACCTTGTCAAAGAAACAAAAAGTGACTCAATGCTTCGCAGAGATAATTGTTTTGCTGATGGTATTGGTTGACAGTACAGTGCAACGTCATCATTAAGTAAAGTAGTAGTCGGCTCCATTCATGGACCGAACTCCAGCCTAATATCAAGCGGGGTGCTGTCATGTCTAGCCAAAATAAATAAAAATAATTATTATTTAATAAGTACTAATTTTTACCGTTAAAATATTTTTATAATTATTATATTGATAATTACTATTTATAATTTAATTATTTGGAATTTTAAATTAATCAATCAAATCACAAGTAATTCAGCACTTAATGTCACAACATTATAGCAATATATAAATTAATTTACCAAATCACTTAACTAGGAAAATAAATAAATAAGTAGCTGCTGTAAAGAGGCATTGTCAACTGCAAAAGTTCAAATTTTTATTCTAAAAGAAATGGCCAATGTAGTAGAGTATCATTTCTGTTGTCCAGTAAGGCGTCATCGTCCCACGGTGTTGCTATTTTATAGTCGTGTCATATCGGTTAATGGTCGAAGCTCGTCTTTGTAGAGAGCCGCGACACGCCCGCGGGCAACTGCCGCTTGCCATACGCTCTTTGCCCAAATTATTCGTAATTCTAAAACGGGATATATCTACGCATTTTTATAACTACTATATATTTAAATTCATCAGAAATACGAATACATCTCAGGTAATTTTATTCATGTCTAGACTTAAATTACATTCGTAGATTTTTATACATTCTATTATACATCTGATTAATTCGACTGGCAGGTAGACTGTTGACTGTCATTTGTCATTGCCATTTAAGGCAACCGTGGTGTAGTGGCAGTGCAATGGTTACACAAACCGAGAGCACGAGTTCAGAACCACCCACCGGTACCAATGTATCTTTGATATATGTACTTTGGTTGTCCTGTTTCTTTGATACAAGCACTTTAGTAGCTTAGCATAGTAATGTAAATACAATAGATAAAAAATAAATAAAATGTTCAGTCTGCCGATCTGGGGTCCTACAGTGTACATACCTTGTTTGAATTGACTGAATACCGAGTTATTTCACGGCTACCTCAGTCGTTGTCACTATGATTTAAAAGCCTTTCGTAATCACCTTAAAAGTTTCCAGTTCCAACTAAGCAGGCATAGTGCATACGACTGCTGCATGCAGTTATTTAAGTATAGGAACATACTTAATAACTAATGTGCCATTCGCGAACTGCACTCCTGTTAGTGATTTATTTCTATTGATGCATTATTGGCACAGTCTACTATTGAGTGGACTCCACATTGCAGAAGACATCGCGGCAGGCCCAAACGAATATAGTGAGGTTAGATTTACTCCTACAATAGATCGAGGCGAGAGACCGCAAGGAATAGAGTCATAGAGAGCCATAGGCCATAGGCAAGTATTTAACAGCAGTGGAATACTTAAATGGACTAATACATTTTTTTACACTGGTTTACTAAGCTACTAAACGTGCTTGTATCACAGAAACAAACAACCAAAGTTCATATATCAAAGACACATTGGTACCAGATTTGAACTGGAAGCTTTTAATTTGCGAGGCCATCCTACGACCACTACACCACGGTCACTTTAAATAAAGTTAAATATATTCGAAAATATCCTTAAAGGTTTTATAGTCACAGTAGTATTATCGGCGAGTGCGCAGGCGCAGCGGGTGTATTTCACACGATTATCTTGATGACATCGTACTGCGCTTCGACACGTGACACGGTGAATGATACTTGAGGTAGAGCATACTTATTTTGGGAGCAATGATTTGTAGATCTCTGCCATCTACAGCCCCTAGACTCTTTATGACTTACTAGATACCATTTTTATTATTATTCTTTTATGCCTTTATTTACGGATGAAATGGAAAAACTTGGAAAAGTGGCAGTGCAATGGTCATCCTAACCGAGAGCACGAGTTTAATACCACTTACCGGTACCAATGTATCTTTGACATATGTACTATATTTAGTCGTCCTGTTTCTATGATACAAGCACTTTAGTAGCTTAGTATAGAAAATTTAAGCCACCAAAGTGCTTGTATTATCCCGGATCCGCAAACTGGGCAATTGATTACCAACTGATCTGCCTACTACTCATAAACATCTAGTTGCATCTTTACAAATTCCCCCCCCCCCCCCCTTCTTTTTTGAAACTAATATGTAATCGTAATTAAATACTATAAATAAATGCTATAAAACAAGTCAATCTGAAACCGGGAATCGAACCCAGGACGTCACGCTTAGCGGACTGGTGTGATGTGTACCAAATCATTACGCGTGTTATTAGGTAGGATAATTCAAGTATTTTTCCAGATAAAAACTTTCTACTTAAATCGTCTTTCCGTCCTGTAACCTTGGATCCTTCAAGCGATGCGTGAAGAAGCACCTTTGGCCGGCATAGTGACGGCGACTGGGGTAGCCGTAAACGGAGTTGCCACTTTCAACAAGGCTAGCAGAGTGGATAAGACTGCTGCTAGTAACTGTACTGTAAATGTAAATATCGGTAACTGTAAATACCGAATATTTATATGTCGCCTCCATCCATGGACCGCAATCCAGCTTAACACAAGACGGGGTCCTGTCATATTATGCCGAAGCCCTATGTTAAGCCTCAAGGCAGAGATAACGGAGCGCTACTTTCCAAAATCCTGACACAACTCTCTCGCTTCCTTCACATCCACAATATAACTTTCTAAAAATTAATTTCTATAAGAAAACCTATACGTGATATACATAACCTTATTTAGAAAATACCTCCAACACACAATTCAGTGAATCTCTACACAAAAATTTTGTCAAAACATTCCTTAGTTTTG
Source organism: Tinea trinotella (assembly GCA_905220615.1). NCBI lineage: Eukaryota > Metazoa > Arthropoda > Insecta > Lepidoptera > Tineidae > Tinea > Tinea trinotella. The sequence continues at coordinate 5,093,522 of HG992321.1, read as the reverse complement.
TTTTAATGAAAAAAGTTTCGACTTATTACGAATAAACCGTATGAGGAGGCACCGTTCGCAGAAGTCTCTCGGACACGTCAATAACTCCCTTTGTCCGCGAACAATATCTTAAATACTTTTATTAAAATGTCACATAAACATAAATTAGGATCTTTGTCATATAATATATGGCGATTCCTCACGCGTTCTTGCAAAGGTTAACTCCATTTTCACCGGACGAATCGGTACTTGTTTCTAGTCAATTAAAATTCAACCCTATTTTAGAATGGGTTATATATATAAAATGTTTAATAGTTTCATGCAGTTAGTATACCTATATTTTCTTTTCGTTTATCGTTAATTATTGTAAAAAACACAAATTTAAAAAAAAACTGTCTGCTGATCTGAGGTGGTACTACCGCGCGTTTCGGAATCAGTTTGAATGCAGACTTGTTTGTTTATGTTTACAAATAAAAAATAATAGAATTCTTTATTGCACACAATTAACTACAAAAGTTTACAAGAAAAGTTAACTTAATACTTAAGGCATTTCCTATCAGTTTGGTAAAATTCCTGTGATTTTTTCAGTGCAGGAAGAGAAAGAATAAATTCATAATTTTGAATAATAAAATAGTCATTATATATTAAAAAATCTATACATACACACTACATTATACATAATACTAATCAAATCTTCGATCGCGAATAGAACCCGGATTAACGAATCAATGCACGACGTGGGTTATGGACGAGTTAAGTTTTCTTATAGTTTATATTCGGACGAGTTTATTAGATGAATGTGTAAATAAATAATTCTTAGAAAGAAAGAGGCTCTTTAACGTTGTTGCGTATATTAGCATAAATATTTGTTGGCCGCCATTCGCAAATCATTGCTTAACGAGCAATAATTTTTGGGTATTTTATAATATATTATTAATAATTTTAGTGTTCAAGTTTTGTTAGTTTCGCTGTCTTATTTTATGTGTACTCAAACTGATTTCAAAGTAGATTCAAAGGTAATCATTAAATATTAAACTGTTATTTTGTATATAAGGAAGCGAGGGAGTTGTCTCAGGATTGTGGCAAGTGGTGCTCCATTGTCTCTGCCTATCCCCGCGGGTAACTGGCGTGACAATTTGATTGATTTGATTTTTTATATTTGTCGGATTCAGACATTTAAATAAATATATAATATGTTAGCTGATATTTTATTTATGCATAAACGTCAAGCTTATTTTAAATTATTATGACTCGACATATGACAGCACCCCGCCTGTGTCAAGTTGGAGGCGACTACTACTAAAGTTAAATAACTGCAAGTATCGGCAACTTTTAACAAACCTGATCTAAATAGAGTTGATTCACGGTCTGTACACTTTCAAAGTAATGGTTTTACTTTGAAAGTGAGTCGTCAGACTAGGCAAATGACCAATAAGACAGGGGAGTTTTCCAACCAAAGAAGAGACACCCTTAAGAAAGCTGGGTTGCCTAGTGCCCATAACCGTAGAGCTTGTATGAAGAGAATTGTGGATGTGAGGGAACCGAGGGAGTTGTGTCAGGATCGTGATGTGGGAAAAAGGAGTGAAAATTTGATTGATCAAATTCTCACTCCATCAACATTTAAACTAAACGGTTGTATGTCGGGTCACAATGAAAATAAATTAACGTTACGGGCGTAGTTTTTTATTCGCGGAAAAACTCGCGGGGACAAATAGGTTAATATATAATAAATTAACCATAGCGTAAACCGATTCGCATATTAATTGAATACATAATTAATTGAATACCAGCCGACACGGGACTTTTAGTGATAAATATTAATAGTAGGGACACGCAAAGGAGCGACCCATATCATAACAAATATTCAACTACTTTAATGAATATCAAATGAAATGGTTATGACATTATGCAAAGTGAAAATTATCAATTTCCTGCTATCCCGGGACAACGCGGGACGCCCTATTTGTTGAGGACACGGGACCTTTGACTTTGCAACTTATTAGGGTTGCTGCTTTAAAAATATAATTATACGGCGTTCACACGAGGCGAATGTAGTTGATCAACTGCGAAATCGTTTGAGATTTGAACCGTCTGAACAGACTTTCATCAAGTTGAAGCAATAAATATCGGTTCAGCAAAAGTTAAAGATCTTTCAACTTTTATTGTCAAGTCATCCAATCAGCGTGATTGAGTATGTATTGTATTCCCCTGTCACCAGTTTTTTGTTTGTTCGTAAAATAAAATGTAAATTATGGTGTCCACAATCACGAAAAAGCTGCTAAAATGGACAGATAGTGTAATAACACGTGTAATATTGAGTCGATTATTATTGAACCGTGAGAACGCTTTAGCATATATTTTTTGTTGAAAGATAAATTTTGAACAACTAAATTCGCCTCATGAGAACGCTGTATTAAACAAAGTAGAATTTTAACTATAGGCGTGGCCAATTAGTTAGCACACCAGTTTGTTACGCGTAAAGTCCCGGGTTTGATTCCCGGTCGGAGCAAATATTTGTTAAATAATTGTAATATCAGTCGAAAAAAATAAATTGTCACGCCCTTTGCCCACAGGGATAGGCAGAGACAAAGGAGCGGCACTTGCCACGATTGACACAACTCGCTCGCTTTCCTCACATCCACAATTCTCTTTAAACAAGCTCTTTTAAATCGTCTTAATTTATAGGTACCTGTTTAAACATATTTATATGTCAACCCTAAACGCAACCCCTTTCTATGTATCCCACTTGTCATATGCAGGGAGTATAAAACATGACTAGAGGCACTCGAACAAATTGTTATTGACATGGTTATAGTCGTATCTCCTCTATAATATGTCGCCCTGGTACTTGAGCCAAGCAATGATCGTTAAATAAATTGATTCTACAACACTTTTGGGGTTGTTTTAGACAATATTACCTAATTTAAGGGTTAATGTTTCTAACTATGGAAAATACGGTTTAGAAAGTTAAAGTTTCCTTTAGTTTCAAAAAGTGGTAGATAGTGGTGCTCAGTCTGCCGATCGGTGGTTGTACTTACTACTTACAAATGTAAGGACCGTGAAGTGACGTAGCCGCGTTTCGGAATCAGCGGGCTGACCGCGTACCTCAACGACAGTGAGAATGGGCTTCGTTTTGACAATTTAACTCCATTAATGAGCATCAAAATTAAAATTGCGACCGCGCAACACACTGAGAATCGTACTTCATTTTCATTAAGAAGTCAAGCTTATTGAAACTCATTGTCCGAATGAATAAAAGTTGTTTTTGATTGAAGTTGTTTTTAAAAGTTGTTTTGACAGAAGTTGAATTACAGCAACCGCGTAACTTTTTGACAAATGGAAATGAATTTCATTTTCAATCTATTGAAGTTGCGTGGTCGGCCTCCTGCTTGTAAGTTACCGGTTCCAACTAGTCCGGCATAGTGGATGCGACTGCTACTTGCAGTTGTTTTTACTGTAGTAGCATTAAAAAATGTTAAAATGTTTTAAACTCACTATTAAGATTCAGATTTGTTATATTAGATATGTTAGAAGCGAAACCGCAAGATGGGTCCTTCTTAGTTAATTTACAAACATTGGGTACGACCAAATTGTTCCGCTACCGTAATGAATTTAGCCCCAAGACACGAGTCATCCCTTAGCAGGAACTATTTGCTAAAATTATATATAATGTTCTAGAACTGCCCTTGAGGCAACCAATGTCGCTACATCGTATACCCTTTCCTATAGTGTGACAATGTGTTTTCTTTATATTTCCGGACAGCAATTTTATTAACGTGTAACTTGAGAACCCCATGCAATTTCTCTTTTAACACAGAAAATGCTACGAAGAAGAACGTAAGTTGACGGTCTAATCTAGCCTCTCATAGTGGATGCGGTTGTAGGTAGGTATTTAACTGTAGTAGAAGTCGCCTGCATTCATTAACCGCCCTTCAGCTTAACATTACATATAACGCAGTCATATGTCGAGCCCCAAAATAAAAACAGAAGATCTAGAAGATTGTTTCTTGATAAAATCGGAGACATTAAGAAACATATCAGTGTCCACATAACTGATTTTTTAAAATTCCTTCACATCCACAAATCTGTTCATATAAACAAATTCGTAGATGCGAATTGGTTTTCATAGTCGTCGGCGCTCTTGGACGTCATCAACGCTATCAGGATAGGAGATCCAAATCAGATGTCGCGTCTTATATAAAAAAACTTATCCGCAATATAAAGCAAAACATGCAACTCCTAATAAAGGGATGCGACTCTATAAATAATTCAACTCATCACAAAATTTAGCTGGTACACCCCCAACGTGATTGACCGAAGCCTTTAATAACCGGACGGTAAATATTGACATTCATACCAACAGATTATTTTTCACTGATTACTTCTTTTTTTAAATTTATTTATTTTAACCGTAGAGATTGTATGATAGGAATTGTGGATGTGAGGGATGATAGGGAGTTGTGTTAGAACTATGGCAAGTGGTCCTTCATTGTCTCTGACTATTCCTGTAGGAAAAAGGCGTGATAATTTGTTTTATTAATAAATTGCGTTACAAACTGGTATGCCTCAGTGGATGAATGCCGATAATAAAATATGCCAGTGTTTCAACATTAGATGAGGATAAAGACGATGATGGTTTTAGTAAAGCTACGGTGAAACTGTTCTAATACCACCGACAGAGAATTTTGATTCAGTGTTTGGCTATACTTGCGTACACTAATACAAAATCCATCATTATTAAACATTTAGAAAACACAATACTTACAAACACTTACAACGACAGGCGTGGACGAACGGTTTTGCGATTGGTTTGTTGTCCGACCGGGGTTCGACCCACAACGTACAAGTATACAGACCGTGAAGTGATTTGGTCACGTTTCGGGATCAGCTTGTAAGTTGCCGGTTCCATCTAGGCCGGAATAGTGGATGTGATTGCTACTCACAGTTATTGAATTGTAGTATAAGTGACATTCATTCATGGACCACACTTCGGCTTAACATCAAGCGGGGTGCTGTCATATGTCAAGTCACAATAAAAATAATAAGAATAATTTAAAACAGCACGCTCTGCAATACCGTTGCCTTTTTTGTGTAAAAAATTATCATACTTCTTTCGTTTATTTGTATATATCATACTAAAATGTAAGGCAACTTGCAAAATCAGCTGGCGAATATAATTTTCAATTTAATAACCAATTTAGTTAAGGGATTTATCTATACTTCCTGAAGAGGTCCGACGCCCTCTCAGCGATGAGTTCTCACCCTAGACAAGACATTTAATTACTACATAATTTATTGCCGCCCCATTAATCTAACGCCGCGGCTGGATTGCTATTAAAAAACAGAAAAAACACCAAATCTATCCCCTTGATTACAAGCTGTCACGTCGTAGGATTTTTTCTAAGCCCTCATTCTAATTAGTCACGTTGGTTTTGTACAAAACCATGCTGGAGGAGCACCATCTATTTTCTTAAATGCTCTGTGTAATTGGCCCCCACCTCGAGATGTTGCCAGCCACGAAATTTATTGCTTAATTACCTTCAGAAAACGCGTCGTCGTTTAAGGCTCTCGACAGATGTTTTTTATTCGGCGAAGGAGTGAGCGGTGCGAAAAACAAAACTGCTTAAGAATGACATTAATTAATTCTTAATGAAATTCATCTTCACCCTCCAGTGTTTTAATTTAAATGCTTAGAGTTGCACGAGTGCTCGATTTATTGCTGTTGCAATTTGTCGTGTCCTTGTGCTATTTAAAATATTTAAACTCCTTTTTGTAATTATATTTTATTAGTGGCCATTTGCAAACATTTCATTATCATCTATTTATATGATAAACATTGCTATACTAGGTAAGATTTATACGTTAACTTAATAACAAAATTATATTAATATCTGCTTCTGTAATGGTCGTCAATGGATGTCTGGAACAACGGTTCATCATATCTCAGATATCCCTCCTCGGGTCTTACTAAATCTGGATAATTATTTAAAATAGAATTAGTGTAACGTGCATTATCATTATATTGATGGCTGTTTAGATTGTTTCTATTCCTATTTACTTGATTATTGTTTGTCTCTCTTGCTTTGTCATCTTTCTTGGGTAGTACTGGTGCTGCTGTTACTTTGTCTTCTACCTTCTTATCTTTATGAAGAGTTCCTGCTCCAGCCAAATCTCGATAGTTCCGTTCTTCTTTCCTTAGTGGTAAATAGGGGTATGGGTATCTGCTCTTAAATCTGGGATCGTATCTTCCATTTCGTGAGTAAACATCATCCTCATAGCGCCTATAAGGGTCTACATTGTATCTGTACCTTAAATCTACACTTGGTGGAGTACGTACAACTTCAGGAAGATGAGCATAATAAATTATTCTTTTAGGTTTCCTCAAAGAACTATCATATGCGTCGTCGTATCTATCTATCCTGGGGCCGTAGCGAGGTCCGTAATCGTAGACTCTTCTGCGATCATACGGATCTCGTCTGTAGATATCTTCAAGTGGTGCTCTATCATCATAAAAATATCTTCTAGATTCTTCTGGATAGTAAATAGCTTGTCTAGGATAAACTGGTTTGTAGCCTTTGTTTCTTACATCATCACCAGGTCGGACGAATTCGGTGCGAATATTATCATCGTTTCTAGTTTGTCTCTGAATTGATTCCTTATCATTTCTTGTTTCGGCTGTTTCTAAAGCTTTATTTTGAGTTATGAAGTTGACACGTGGCATTCTAGAATTTAAGAGTTCCCCTGAAGGTTGGGGTGGAGTTAAAATTGCATCTCTAATGTCTTCATCATCACGATTTGGGTATGGCAGCTTAATCCAATTTTCATTTGACGCCCTAGCACCTCTGCCTGTAGGTTTATCAGTCACACTTTCTGTTGTTTGATGTAAAGGCATAACTTCTGTGAAAGTAACTTTTGTAGTTGGACTCTCATCTGGTGGTAAAGGTTGAGGAAGCCAGGGTGTAGGTTGATTAAAATTGGTCTCCTTATTGTTGTCTTGGCGTATGTTGTAATATCTTTCTTCTTCAATAACATCTCTTCTGCCTCTTAGTGGATCTGTGTCACTTACTTTAGCTTGGGTTTCATCCTGAAAAGTTTAATTCACACTTATTTAAGTATAGACTTATGGCGTATTTGCCGGCATACTACTTTTTTGTAATTTAACCGTAAACTGAATCGTTTTTTTAGTCGTAGTCGCTCTTTAATCTTCTTTTACTTATCATGGAGGTATGTCAAAGTTTTAATATGCTTTATAAGTGAAAAATATGTTAGTTCGCCTGTTGATTGTATTGTTAAATGTTGGATTAAAATGTAAATTAAATGAATTACTTACATTATTAGTAATATCCACTTTTGCGATATCCAACGTTGTTGACAGCTGAATAATGAAAAGCCCCAAAAACAGCGAAGGAGCTAATATTAACTTCATTGCGCAGTTTGTAGGTATCAGCTGAAAAACAAAGTATATTTCTTTACTATTCTCGTCATCTCGTCTATTTTTTTTTTTATTGTGACAAGACGTCTAACCTCAACTTGTCTGCTGGTAAGTAAGCAAGGGTATTACCATTAGCGCCGAACGATCCAAAAAATCGATTAGATTTACAGATCTACTGTCTTTGTCATTATTTCGGTGTTGGTAACAGCAGGAGCTTAATTTTACAGTTAGAGCTTTACAACATTTTTTTGCACATAGAGAGCTATAAATAAATACTATTTCTCTACTATTGAGGCTCTACATATGAAAGCACTTCGCTTGATGTTAAGATGGAGTGCGGTCCAGGAATGGGGGCGACTGTTAGTACAGCCAAATAACTAGAAATAGCAGATGCATCTACTTTGTTCGCCTAGTTAGAACTGGCAACTTACAAGCTAATTCCGAAACGCAACTAAGTTACGTCACTGTCTGTACACTTGTAAGTGGTGGTACCTACTACACCGGATCGGCAAAATAATAATCATCATCATCATCAGTCAGAAGACGTCCATCCAGAAAGACGTTGCATCCACCGGTTATTTGTGACTTTTATGATATCGTCAGTCTACTTAGTGGGAGGCCTACCTACGCTTCGTCTTCCGGGTCTCCACTCAAGAACTTTTCTTCCCATCGGTTGTCGGTTCTTCGAGCGATATAATACAATTTAATAAACAATTATTTAACATTTAGTTATCCAAGACATTAAAACAAAACAATTACGAACAAAACGAGAACTAACAGTCGGAAGTAACGAATGACGAAATCAGCGGAAGCTACTCCAAATGGGTGGCCACCCGTGAATATCTACGTACAAAATTTTGTACAAAACTTTAGACAAATGGCCTCGGGATATATTTTAAAATTCGAGGTCCTAATCACTAAGCATTGTTCCCAAATTGTCCACCGTGCAATGTTTAAAATAAATTATGCGATGGTTATTTAACAATTTCAATGACATTTTCTAATATTTGCCTACTTTAGTGTAATTTAGTGAAAATATTGCATTAGATACCCATTCATATTACTGCTAGTTATAGCTCATTTAAATCGATTAGGGAGATGCAAAGAGTAATAGGCAGGACAGGGTAGTGACAGGGCAGGACGACCTAAGTTTATATTATATTTTGTGTGTCCTCTATCGCCTATATCACGGAGAATGTTTCGAGGTTCCTGCCTCGTCTTTTCACACCCGTAATACCTGCACAGGTCGGGGAAGCATCCGCATTTTGTTGACCGAATCGGCAGTCAAACTAAAAGGTTCGATGCGTCGATTCTTTGTAGAACAATCGACAAGTAGATTGCTTTACAATGCCGTGTTCTTTGGAAGATGGAAGATGGATCTTGGATCTTTCAAGCGATTCGTGAAGAAGCACCTTTACGTGATGATATAGTGACAGCGACTGGGGCAGCCGTAAAATGACTCGGTTTTTTTTAGTCATCGGCACTCTTGGACCTCCTCTTGCTTAGCATCAGATAGGTCGAGGACAGATGTTGAGTCACAATAAAAAAAATGTTATATATATCAAAGAAACATTGTTAGTTGTTTTAAACTGGAGTTCTATACAAGATCTAAACATCAAATCAAAAAAATCAAATTGTCACGCCTTTTTCCCACAGGAATAGAGCGCCACTTGACACGATCCTGACACAACTTCCTCGCTTCCTTCACATTTACAGACATCCTCAAGAAAGCTGGGTTGCGTAGTGCCCATAACCATAGAGCTTGTATGAAGAGAATTGTCAATGGAGCGCCACTTGCCACTATCCTGACACAACTCCCTCGCTTTCTTCACATTTACAGACATCCTCAAGAAAGCTGGGTTGCGTAGTGCCCATAACCACAGAGCTTGTATGAAGAGAATTGTGAATGTGAAGGAAGATCTAAACATTTACGAATACAAAAGAAAATACGATAATAGATCACCGAATTTCCCACCAAAACTGCATTGGGCGCGGTGAAAAGGCGTCAAACCGTGCGACAATACAAAATAGACGAACTTTACGCTCCATATGTTTAACAAAATAGTAGTTCAACGATTTATAATCGATCACAGTTAACTGTTTGGGTGAACTCGTGAACTAGTTAATTCTATTCAGGTTTTATATCCATTCAATTTTGGTATTTTCTGTGGATATGCGAAATTTTTGCGGCTTAATAGCGTATATTTTGTTTATTTCAATCATACAAATTGTCACGCCCGTTTCCCACGGGGATAGGTAGAGACAATGGAGCTTGTAAAAGGAGAATTGTGGATGTGAAGGAAGCGAGGGAGTTGTGTCAGGATCGTAATTATTTTAATCAATGATTTTAAGTATATTGAGATAAAAACGTGTTGTAAATGGAAGTAAGACGGAATGATTGTTATTAAGAGCGAAAAAGAGACAAATATGTGTTGCTCTGCATCGCGACACTGAGTTTTTTTAATTATATTGTGACATGTCATCTGCTTGCCTGATGACATGTCTGATGATAACCTTGACCCGCCTGATGATAAGCAAGAGGAGGTTCAAGAGACTTGACGCCTAAGAAAACCGAGTTAGTTCACGGCTGCCTTTACTATGCCGGCCAAAGGTGCTTCTTCACGCATAGCTTGAAGGATCCAAGGATGGAGAGAACACATGGGCTGGCAAAGCATTCCACTTGTCAATTGTTCTACAAACAATTATGCACCGAAAGTGCCTCGTTTGGAGCACATATAAAATATTTACGTCTTTTCCTAAAATATAATTGATTTTAATTCCACGTTTTGGAAGCTTTGCAGTCAACCAGCAAAAATCTTCTCTTTACCTTTGGCCGAGACAGTAACGGCGACTGAGGCGACGTCAGATGTCATGACATAATAAAAACAAATATTGAAGGATTTGTATTTGTATCGCTTTTTGATAGTTATCAAAGGCAAGCATGGCGTCTTTAACCAATCCGCACACCAGTTTGTTACGCGTAAAGTCCCAGGTTGGATTCCCGGTCGTAGCAAATATTTGTTTCATAGCTTTTGTTTGTAATATTTATTGTAAATATTTGTTAATAAAAAGAGGATTTTTGCTTTGGGTCCGGTTATCAGAGTGGTAGGCAGTGGTACCCAGTCTGCCGATCCGGTGTAGTACCACCACTTACAAGGATCAGTTTGTTAGTAGCTGGTTCCAACTAGGCCGGCATAGTGGATGTGAATGCTACTTATAGTTATTGAAGTGTAGTAGCAGTGACCTCCATTCATGGACCGCACTTCAATTTAACATCAAGCCGGGTGCTGTCATATGTCGAGTCACAATAAAAACAACTCTGAAAGTCTCACTTACCCAAACATAACAAAATTAGAATACACCAAATTACTTTCCAAAATTCACTCCACCGTCCACTATGTACTTCCAGCCGTGTCACTGGTCAAACAATGAATATCTCGCCCAGCGATCGTCATGCCCAGGTACACATTTTCATAGAGGACATAATTGGAAATTGTTTCCATTGTAACACGACCCGGTTTAGAATAAGGGGAAACAGGTAACAAGTATTAGGTAAAATGAGCTATAGTCTAACTGATAATAAATGAACTATAAATATAAATAATTTATTTATATAAACTATAAATAAATGACGCGCCCCTCCACTTTATTAGTTTATTTAAATGTGTGAATACAAATATTACTAACTATACTATTATACTTCATCAGCGTGCTCCTCCTTTTGTGTTTAACCAGCAACTGAATAACCAATTACAATTGCATTTTCGATGGGTTTTATTTTGGTTATTGATTTTACAAGTCTTCCTGACCACGATGGCTGCAAAGCTCTTGAAACGTCGGAATAATAATAAAATCTAAAATGAATAATCAAAATATACGTGACAGTAAGCCGCATAAATTTTGTTTAACTCATTAATCAATGTTCGCGCAAAATCTTTATTTTTTATTTTTTATTGTGACTCGACATATGACAGCACCCCGCTTGATGTTAAGCCGAAGTGTGGTCCATGAATGAATGTCACTGCTACTAAAATTCAATAACTGTGAGTAACAATCACATCCACTATGCCGGCCTAGTTGAAACCGGCAACTTACAAGCTGATCCCGAAACGTGATCAAATAAAATCTGTATACTTGTAAGTGGTGGTACTACCCCGGATCGGCAGACTCGGTACCACTGCCTACCACTCTTTAGATTCTAAGAAAATACAACTATACCTATGTTGCTCTGCATCGCGACACCCGAGTTCAGGTTTTCTTCTTAGCATAGCTTTAACTTGCCTCGTTCAAAGTGCGAATAACATATCTACGTGTTTTCTTAAAATATCATTGATGTGAAACACCTTTGATGCGCTTTGTGGGTGTGCCTTGACGGAAAACGGCATGACGCTCTCTTATGCCGTCATGACCACTATGCGAGACAAATAATTTCTACCTTGAAAGATACCTACTAATATTTCTATAGCATTATAAAACTCCAATGATAAAGTCGTGTCGTGACTGATAATGCGAACATATCTAACGGTAACATAATTCTGTGGTATATTGTTTTGATTGATGTAGACAAAAGGCACATGCATGCGTATCACCTGTCCGCAAATTCTGTGCCCACAGCCACCGCAGTTCATTGACTTAATTATGGTCATTATGAATTCATACGCTCGCCGTGTGATTTTTATATAATAAGCCATTTTATTCACGTCCAAGTGACTGACAGCCCGCTGCCTGATGTCAAACTGGAGTGCGATCCATGGAGGCGACTGCTGTCATATATAAACCTACTAACAACAGTCGAAGACGCAGCGTAGGAAGGCCTCCCACTATGTGGATTAAAGACATGCAACTGGCATTTTGTCGTTCGAAATGGCGTTTAAAGGGAAGGTTCAGGCGTCCTTCTGGCTGTTGATGATAATGAACAACAGTCGCATTCACTATGTTCGCCTGATTTATAGCAACTTACAAGCTGGTCACCTCACGGTCTGTATACTTGAAAATGGTGGTACAACCGCGGACAGGCAAATTATCACCAAATGTATGCCTTCTACTCTTAAGGCAATTAAATCAATCCTTACTAATGTTTTGTTATATCGTATGCCAAAATAAAATTTTAATAATTTGGTAGCCGTGAACTGAGTCAGATGTTTCAGTCGTCGGCGCTCTTGGACCTCCCCTTGCTTACCACAAGACAAGGCGAAGTCAGGTATCGAGCCACAATAAAAAAAGATAGTTTTAAGAGTGGCAGACAGTTAATGTTTTTTGCCCCAGTCAGACCCAACGCAATAAATACCACCACAATATACAGACCGATAAGTAACTCAGCCGTGTTTCAGGATCAGTTTGATAATTGCCATTTCCAACTAGGCCGGTATAGTGGATGCAACTGCTACTTGCCGATTTTAACTTTAATAGTATTCGCCTCCATTCGTGGCCCGCACTCCAGCATAACACCGCTGTTAAGTTAGAGTTAAGCCACAAATAAAATAGTTTATAACTTAATAAACAACACCATGTATAAATAAAACACAAAAATTAGTACATAATATAAATTTTAATACTATTTTATTCGTTTTTAGTAAACAAGCAACGTAGGCGCTTCATAATATTTATGATAAAAATACATAAATTGCATTGTGCAATGTTATAATAATTAAAAAATAATTAAGGCAATTGTTAAAAGCACTAAATCATAATGAAAACTAAATTAAATAGAATAATATTTTAGTAAAACGATGGTTAAATTGACCGGCAATAAATTGTGAACCTTATTGGTTAAAAAATAAAAAAATAAAAGGTCATTTTACTAAATTATTATTCTAATAACGTTCGAGAAATCTATTATTTTTTTACGTTCATGTGTATAGGAGAATAAAGAAGGTCTCTGATCAAAACAATGATTCATGAAAAAAAAAACGATGATCCTCACTGATCATAAAGATTGAGCTGTAATGGATTATGAATTATGGATTATGGATGTGAGAGAAACGAGAGAATTGTGTAAGAATCATGGAAAGTAACGCTCCAACGTCTTTGCCTATCTGTGATTTGATGCTTGACGATTAGATTCACATACAAAAAACTTTTTTTTTTAAACTGTTTTACAAAGTTTATAAATTTTTAAACAATCCTTAGTACCTATTTTATTTGTCGAATAATTTGTTCAAAAATAAAGCTCATTTAGACCTTAAGGTCTTGGATTCCTTCACACCCCTGGTATTCTGTTTACAAAAGTTACCGATCACGATGCCGACCCAGTTCTCTCTTAATTATTACGACAGTCGCCCTCTGTGGACGGATGAAACCAGATTTGAAGTCACCCTAGAGGGCGCCATAGAGGGCGTCATAAAGGGCTTATCTATAAAGAATAATGTATAAATCTCTCGAACGTATTTATCTTAATAATTTTATTCTTGTCCCATCATAGCCTGTGCTGGTGGCATGGGTTCCTTGTCACCCTTCTTCTTACTACCAGAGACAATGTCATCGATTCTCAGCAGTAGGATTGCGGTCTCCACAGCTGTTTTGTACACCTGCAATTTAAAATATAACATTAATATATAAATTACAGACAATTGTGGTGTAGTGGTAGTGCAATGGTCTCGCAAACCGTAACCCGGTTCTAAAACCACTTGCCGGTACCAATGTATCTTTGATTGAAGTACTTTCGTCGCCTAGTTTCTATGATACAATCACGTTTACTATAGAAAAACAAACAATACGGTATACGTACGCATACCCGTAACTATAAAACAAAGTTGTATTATTACCCAAATACTTTATCAAAGATAAATTATTAATGGCATATTACAAAAAACAATAATTATTGCGCCCTAGTTTGACAGTTTGGCGTTCGAAACTCAAATAAGCTAACATGCGTTTCACTCATTGTTTCGTGTAAGCTGATTTTTTTGCTGCACTTGTAGTGTTAATTAAAATGCAAGCGAAATAGTAGAAATCGCTTTATTAACCTAGTGATAATAGTAATTTTTCATTAATTTTGGCATATTCCAGATAGGTAATGAAAATTGTATTAGGGTACGATGTCAGACTACCTCCTGCTTGCCATATCGCTCCGGTGATGCGGAATGCTGGGCCGTCATCAGTCAATAACTTCCTTAAAGGGGGTTCTTGTTGGTTGATGGCTAAAGTCTGACATTTTGCGCTGCTCCACGTATCCCTCTTCTTTCAGAGGGCACTGTGAAACAGCGAGTTGATATGGTCATATGATTTTGCCTCCATTCATGGACCGCACTCTAGCTTAACATCAGGCGGGGTGTCGAGCCTTATTAAAAAACAAATAATCATATTTACCTGCAACTTAACACTAAGTGGTTCCCAGATACCCTTGGCGGCCATGTCAACGATCTCACCAGTCTCCCCATCAATGCCAATGGTGCATGGACCGGGTGGGCCAGAGTGCTTGGCACGCAATGCGGTCAACGTGCGTATAGTGTTGGCGCCACAATTCTGGGCCAAAGTGCGTGGAATAATTTCTATAATTAAATATTGTTATTAATTGTTGTTAATAATAGTATCTTGATCTAGCTAGCGAGGTTGTCGACATGTGGGAGGTGGGTGCAGCAATCATTGTGCCAATAGTCGCGACTTAATAGCCAAAAGCCTCAATGAACACCTTAAGAGGCTCTCGTTCGGTAGTTGGATGAAGCGTTTGATTTAGATAGCGGTACTCCTGGACACGGCACATATTGTTAGGAGGTTCCTTTCTCAGGAGCCCTGACCACCGGTGGCTTGGACCCTGTTCCCGATGCCGGTGGACAACTATTTTTTACATTATTTTATTTTTAAATATATGAAATAAGATTAAAGAAAAATAAATATAATAATAATATAATAAGGAATAGCACATTGCGCGAAAGATGTAGTTTGAAAGAAAATGTAGTAACAAAGATTGACAAAGGAATGCTTTGATGGTTTGGGCACATGGAAAGGATGAATGAAAGTAGGTTGACGAAAGGAATTTATAAATCTGATGTGAATGGATGCGTTAAACCAAGCAGAAATCGAAGGATGTTTGTCGACCAAATCGGAGACGTCCTCAAGAAAGTTGGGTTGCCCAGTGCCCGTTACGGGCTTGTATAAATAGAATTGTGAATGTGACATCTCTGTGGGATAGATGAGTAACAATTTGATTAAATGTTGTTATTTTGACGCCAGGCGTAGCGCATTGGTAAGCACACCAGTTTGTTATGCATAATGTCCCAAGTTAGTATTCCGGTTGGAGCAAAGTTTTGTTTCATAGATTTTATTTATAATATAATTTATTGTGACTCAACATATGACAGCACCCCGCTTGATGTTAAGCTGGAATGTGGTCCATGACTGGACGCCACTGCTACTACAATTCCATAACTGTGAGTAGCAAACACATCCACAAGGCCGGCCTAGTTGGGACCGGCAACTTACAAGCTGATCCCGAAACGCGACCAAATCACTTCACAGTCTGTATACTTGTATACCCCGGATCGGCAGACTGGGTACCACTGCCTACTACTTTTTTGAGTTATAAGTGTATAAAGCTAATACATACCTAATGCCTGCGCGACTGCACGATAAGGTGTGTTATGTGCGGAATTAGCACTAAGAGCACGCGACACACACATCTCAACAGAACCACCGCCAGCAACAAGGCGAGGATTCAACACCTGCAAACAAATACAAACAAATTGTCACACCTTCGGACGTAAATGATGGGTTGAAGAACAGCTTTGACATACGACAGTACTTCGCCTGGTGATAAGGAGGAGTGTGGTCTTTGAATGCCTCCATTGACCGCACACGAGCCACAATAATAAAAGAAACAGTTGGTGTTCCTTTGCCTAGTCCACCAATCCTGAGTCAGTTTGGCATCCATAGTCCATAGTGAATGCGACTGAAGCTTGCAGACACTCGTCTGTGGCATCAATCGCATCCATTCATGGATCGCACCCAAGCTTTACATCAGTCAGTGCGCAGTCGCCACAACGCACTCAAGCTTTACAACAGACAGAATGCAGTCGACACAACGCACTCAAGGTTTATATCAGGTAGAGTGCAATCTTTACAACACACTTAAGCTTTACATCAAGCTGTGTGCAATCTCAACACACTTAAGCTTTACATCAAGCAGTGTGCAGTCTTTACAACGCGCTCAAGCTTTACATCAGGCAGAATGCAGTCTTTAAAACACACTAAGCTTTTCATCAGGCAGAATGCAGTCTTTACAACGCACTAAGCTTTTCATCAGGCAGAATGCAGTCTTTACAACGCACTAAGCTTTTCATCAGGCAGAATGCAGTCTTTACAACGCACTAAGCTTTACATCAGGTAGAATGCAGTCTTTAAAACACACTAAGCTTTTCATCAGGCAGAATGCAGTCTTTACAACGCACTAAGCTTTTCATCAGGCAGAATGCAGTCTTTACAACGCACTAAGCTTTTCATCAGGCAGAATAAAGTCTTTACAACGCACTAAGCTTTACATCAGGTAGAATGCAGTCTTTAAAACACACTAAGCTTTTCATCAGGCAGAATGCAGTCTTTACAACGCACTAAGCTTTTCATCAGGCAGAATGCAGTCTTTACAACGCACTAAGCTTTTCATCAGGCAGAATGCAGTCTTTACAACGCACTAAGCTTTACATCAGGTAGAATGCAGTCTTTACAACGCACTAAGCTTTTCATCAGGCAGAATGCAGTCTTTACAACGCACTAAGCTTTACATCAGGTAAAATGCAGTCTTTACAACGCACAGTCTTTACAACGCACTAAGCTTTTCATCAGGCAGAATGCAGTCTTTACAACACACTCAAGCTTTACATCAGGTAGAGTGCAGTCGTCACAATGATAATTTTAAAAAAGCGTTTGGGTATGTTTTTGAAGCGCACAGGTTCTTCTTTATGCTAGCAAACTTCTTTAAGTGTTGTCACTTACCAAATTACGTGCAACATGTAGAGCATCCTGCAGATTCCTCTCAATCTCATTCAATACATCCTTGGAAGCACCACGAAGGAGGATTGTGCATGCCTAGAAAATAGTAAGATTAACTTTTTAAACCTCTCGTTTTTACAAACAATTTTTTACAAACAAATATATTCAAATCTCTTTTTCATAAATTCATAAAATTTATGATTATATTTTCTCGTCTTGTGTGATAGAGACGGTCTATACCAAAAACCATAATTCGAGAGACAAGTTTGACAAGTCAGTGTCAGATAAAGGGTTACCAGGATTAGACAAAATTCAATAGTGATGTAGCTGAGTTTTATTACCCAGAATAGTCTGGGTCTAATAGTCTGGGTCCAATATGAGGTTAATAGCACAGGCAATATTAACTTTGCAGCGCCTCAATATTAATCATTTTGGTTGGTATCGTTATTTTAATAAATTAACAAACATTGGATAGAACACAAATTGGCAAACTAACCTTAGGATTCTTGCACTCAGTGATAAAAGTGAAGTATTCATCACCAATTTTCTTCACTTCAAATTTGCCAGCGCCTGTGCCAACGTCACTCTCCTTCAGCTCCTCAGTGCGGTTAACAATGGTAGCACCACACGCGCGAGCGATGCGGTTATTATCAGTTTTACGTAATCTAAAATAATTACAAAACACAATAATTAATAAATAAGGCGACTGTGGTGTAGTGGTCACGCTAACCGAGAGTCCTCGGTTCAAAACCACTTGCCGGTACCAAAATGTACCTTTAAGATATGTACTATGGTGTGTATTGTTGGCCGATGGGGGAGGAAGGTTCTAGAGTGGAGACCACGAACCGGCAGACGCGGCGTTGGTAGGCCTCCCACTAGGCCTACCTACACTTGTCGTTCGGAATGGCATTGTAAGGGAGAGGCCTATGTTCAGCAGTGGAAGTCTGATAATGATGATGATGACTTCAGCTTAACATCAGAGGGGGTGCTGTCATATGTTGAGTCACAATAATAAAATATACAAGCACTTTAGTGGGTTAGAATATAAATTTAATTAAATAAAAAACAAATAGTCAGGTACAGCTAGTTTCAAACTGTATAGCGTCCCTGAAGTTAGCTGTGATCGCGATAAGCTCTCTTTCATCTTCTTCGAGCATTTTATTTATACGCATCGACTTGTTTTAAAGTTAGTTAACTTTAGAGCCACATTTAGTTGAATATAGTAGTGGGTACTATACTCAGTAAGCAATAAAAGGCATGGTCAGTACAGTGGACCCCCGGTAATCCAGCCCCCGGCTAATACAGCACCCCTGTAATCCGACATGGTCCTGATGCATGATTAAATGAGTTATAACATATATGTATATAACATAAAGAATCCTATCATCGAATCTGTAATTTGTCAGATTACAAGGTACTCTTTTGAAAAATCTTCCAGACTATAGGGGGTCTTAGGCAGTACTCTATAATCTGACAAATTCGATGATCCGACACTGCCCTGCAATACGTTTGTCGGATTACCGGGGGTCAACTGTAATTGGATGGGTGACCGCTAGTGGAAGTAACATATCTCGATCCCACTGAACGACTGCTGCCTGCAACATCTTTTTTTATTCGTTTTATTGTGTGTTAGTCGACATCTGACCTCGATTTGTCTGATGGTAAAATCCAAAAGTGCAGACGACTAAAAACTTATGCCTATGCTGGCCTTATATCAGCGGCACGCTATGATGGCCGTTTTGTCGTTTTAATCGTAATTTAACTGTTACCCTTCCTTGTGACTAACTCAATGTTTATGTTGTCCACACATTCCTGTTTGACACACTTGACAATGGCAGAATTGTATTGTGGATTCGGAATACGACTTATAGAGCCATTTGACCAAAAATTGATAGAAGCAAATTGCTGTTCTTAATAGTGACGATAAAGAACAACATATGCTTTTTTTTATTGTGACTCGACATATGACAGCACCCCGCTTGATGTTAAGCTGAAGAAGTGTGGTCCATGAATGAATGTCACTGCTACAACAATTCAATAACTGTGAGTAGCAATCACATCCACTATGCCGGCCTAGATGGAACCGGCAACTTCCCGAAACGTGACCAAATCACTTCACGGTCTGTATACTTGTAAGTGGTGGATACTTTTTTTTTTTTTGGTAACGCGAGGGAAAATCCTTAACGGACGCCCGCCACCCGAGGAGGGAGGGGTGGCGGGGAGTGTCGGGCTTGCACCGACTAAAAACCCTCGCGGTGTTCCTCCGTTCGTCTGGCGGAGCACGGAGTTCACTTTCGCAGTCCCGCGTAACTCCGCCGACGCTGGCCCGTTCTCCCACCGAACGGGCCCCTCTTTTTGCAGGAGAGTCGATGTCACTCTCCTGCGCACTCTAGTCTCAGTTGTGAGGCACGCGTGGGAACACAGCGCGCGCTGCCTCTGACCCCGTCTCTAAGGTGTGTTTGGCGGCAGTCCCCTCCTGGACTGCCGCCGACGGGGTTAGGTGGGGAAGTGGTGGATACTACCACGGATCTGCAGACTGGGTACAACTGCCTACCACTCTTTGATAACCAGACCCAAAGCAAATATCCATCTCTTTTTTTTATTAACAAATATTTGTAATATTTAATATTATTAAATATTACAAATAAAATGTAAATATAAATGTAATATTTAATATTATTAAATATTACAAATAAAAGCTATGAAACAAATATTTGCTCCGACGGGGGATCGAACCCGGGACTTTACGCGCAACAAACCAATCGCTAAACCGTTCGTCTACGCCTGTCGTCAAATTAAATTATTAATTTATACGAAACTTCATGCCGTAGACCTTAATGAACTTGCTATAAGAAAGAACCTATATGCCAACTGCATAACCAACACAAATGCTGTAGGTTATGATGGTATCAGCACTAAAGTTTTAAAGTATAGTAAAATTGAAATAAGTGCAGTTTTGACTTACCTCGTCAACCAATCTATGGAACAGGGATGTTTTCCAGCTAGACTTAAAAAATCTATAGTAAGACCTATCCAAAAATCCGGTAATAAGTTGGATGTGGGGCAATACCGTCCTATAACCTTGATACCAACTTGTTCAAAAATCTTTGAAAAAGCAATACAACAAAGAATCACTAGTTTTATCACAAAACATAATATACTAAGCGAAGAACAGTTTGGATTTCAAAAAAACAAATCAACATCGCTAGCAGCGTTTCATCTAATAAAAAATATTACCAGCTGTATTGATGCAAAGATGTTAACTACTGTACTATTACTAGATATGTCGAAAGCCTTTGACTTTGTCCAACATAATGTACTCTTAACCAAATTAGAAAGTGTTGGTATTAGAGGACCAGCTCTTAACTGGATAGAATCGTATCTTACTAACAGATTACAGTGCACAGAGATAACAAGAATAAACTCGTTTCATATCTCTAATACATTCAGATCAGAATACAGAGTAAATCGATATGGTGTACCTCAAGGGAGTGTTCTCGGTCCACTACTCTTTTTAATGTACATTAATAATCTGCCCAAAATTACCGAACATAAATGTACACTTTTTGCGGATGATATTTCTATATTGGTGACATCGAATAAATTTTCTTCTATTAATGACCATGAATCTGACATAATTAATACAATGACAACTATTATTGACTGGCTAAGTGACATAAATTTACAAATTAACATTAATAAAACTAATATAATAAATTTTAATAATAAAATCCAAACTCTCAGTACACAGTACAAAGGCAACACTATTCAAACAACAAATTGTTCAAAATTTCTAGGACTAAACCTAGACAAAAAACTAAATTGGAATGAACATGTAGAAAGTGTATGTGGAAAAATATATAGATTTGCCTTTACTTTAAACAAATTACGCAAAACTACAACCCAAGAAACAACGATTGCGGCATACCGTGGCTATGTAGAATCTGTGTTAAGGTATGGTTTGATAATATGGGGTAATGGAAATAATATCAATAGGTCACTTTTGGCTCAAAAAAGATGCATTCGTGCAATTTGTGGTGTTCCTCCATATGTCTCGTGTAAGCCGTTATTCAAAAGATTAAAACTGCTTCCCCTACCGTGCATATATATCTTTGAAATTGCTAAATTTGTAAAATCTTACCCTGACTTATTTAAAACAATGAAGGATGTATTCCCCAGAAATACGCGAAATCGTGACATGTTGGTCTTAAATCACTGCCCAAAAACGGCAATTTTCACAAAAAATGTGTACGCCATGTCTATTATGGTATATAATGCAATTCCCAAGGAAATAAGAGATTCTCCTACGAGAACTTTTAAAATTGAGTTATACAAATTGTTATTAAAACACATGTTCTATTCTATAAATGAATTTATGGAACACAATAAATGTATTAAAAAATTCAAATAAATTTTATAACATTAATTCTCTTGACATTGTATTAAAAAATAAGTTTGACATAATTATTATACTGTAATTAGAACATACAATTTAAATAAATGATTAACAATATATATAAGTATTTGCATGCTAATAACATTAGCTGATAAGGCAGACACAAATATTGTAATTTCCATCTTGTACACCCTTTACAAAGCAAATAAAGAATTATTATTATTATTATTATTATTATAACTCACCTACGAATTGCTGTAATGCCAGCCTTGAGTAAATAATGTTGTGCAAGATCTGACACCCCCTTCTCCGTGAACACCAGGTCAGGCTTCAACGCAATTATATCAGCACATTGTCTCTGCACAAACTCCTCTTCAAGTTGCAACAGTTTTGTGAAGTCCTATAATAAAATATTTAGTATAACAACAATCTCAATCACCTAATTAGATGTGGAGGGCTAATTAAAAGTGTCTCTACATCATTGATTCCCAAAGTGGTCCAGATGGACCCGCAGGAGGCCACATAAAACCCCGACGGGGGTCTAAACGTTAGCGTGACAAAAAAAAATGGGGGTTCACAATTTGTAAGGGGGTTCCACGATATTTTTTTTTATTTTTTTTATTGTGACACGACATATGACAGCACCCTGCTTAATGTTAAGCTGGAGTGTGGTCCATAAATGGATGTCACTGCTACTACAATTTAGTAACTGTGAGTAGCAATCACATACACTACGTCGGCCTGGTTGGAACTGGCAACTTACAAGCTGATCCTGAAACGCGACTAAGTCACTTCACGGTGTGTATACTTTTAAGTGGTGGTACTACCCCAGATCGGCAGACTGGGTACCACTGCCTACCTCTCTTTAAATTTATCTGGTTTTGATAGTGAAGAACTAAAATGTTGGCTTGACTTCACCTATCAATGTAGGCAGATTAATATTTTAAGAAGCTTAGCGAGTGTTACCTTTAAAAAACTTGCATATTCCATATTTAGTATGTGTCAAGACATTGTAATGGATATGACTGCGGGGGGTCCACCGGAAAGAGCAAAATTTTGAAAGTGGTCTATGAGAAAAAAGTTTGGTAACCTCAGCTCAACATGAACAAATCAGTAACGAGGAGATTTGTAGAAGAACTAAAGTTACTGACCCACTGGATAAGCAAGCTGAACAGCACCCACTTGATGTTAAGCTGGAGTGCGGTCCATGAATGGAGGTGACTGCTACTACAGTTCAATAACTGTAAGTATTAGTCACATGCAATATGTCAGCCTAGTTGAAACCGGCAACTTACAAGCTGATCCCGAAACGCGACCAAGTCACTTTACGGTCTGTATACTTGTAAGTGGTGGTACTATCCCAGGCCTACCACTCTTAAAATTATTATTGTATTAGGTAAAAAAACTTTACCTCTTCGCCAAAAATTTCAATATTCGTTTGGCTCTCTCCCTTTTTGTATTCCAATGAACAGTCCAAGAGTACAATGCGTGGATTCTCAATGTACCTCCGCATTTTAGGATGAGTCACATCTTTGTTCACCATTACACCATTCAAAACCTTCGACTCTTCAATTGTACCACCAGGGATCTTCTCCACTTTCGCGTAACTAAAACATAAAATATGTTTTACTGAACTAATAAGAGTCATAGCGAAGCTGAATCCCTACAATTTTTCAACAAATCGTGTAGTTAACTCATGGAACAAATTGCCAGAAGAAGTTGTCAATGCAACCACAGTTACACAATTTAAAATTAAGCTTGATAAATACCTAACAACTGAATAGTGCACAAGTGAAAATATTGACGCATCAGCGAGAGCTGCTAGTCTATTAATGAATAATAATATACTCCATATCGCTTGAAGTACCAACAACCAATGGGAAAAAAAGGTTCTAGAGTGGAGACAACAAACCGGAAGACGCAGCATAGGTAGGCCTTCCACTAGGTAGACAACATAGTGAAAGTCACGAGTAAATGGTGGATGCAACTGGCTTCTTGTCGTTCAGAATGGTGTTCTAAGGGGGAGGCCTATGTTTAGCAGTGGACGGCTTCTGGCTGATGATGATGACATACATTTCTTGCTTAAATACTTACTTTTACTTTTTTGTAATTTTTATAGTGACACCATATTTGTCCTCGACTCGCCTGATGGTAAGCAAGGGGAGGTCCAAGAGTGACGACTGAAAAAACCAACTGATTCACGGTTGCCTCAGTCACCGTCAATATGCCGGCTAAAGATAACCTATATAAAAAAAAGTAAAACTACATACTTTTTAATATCAACTTCAATTCTTCCATTGTCATTGATAGTAACAGTGTTGACTGCATCTAATGCAATATCAACGGCCAGGTCAGCCCACCGTCCAATGTATTTTGTTCCCACACATGATCTGATCTGGAATTTAATACATCTAATTAGATATTATTTATAAGTATCTCTACCCATCCCCCATTTGCCATCTAAAGGATATCATTCATTTTGTATGGGGACTTGGGCTTAATTGTATTAACAGTTGCATATACATTTTGAAATATAGTTTAATGTACGAAGATTACAATGTAATTGGAAAATATCTTTTATTATGCATAGTTTAGGTCTGCAAAATAATTAAACTATAATTATGACAGAGCAAAGCTATGGCGTGTCTCCGTGATTGACAGACGACACTAAAACCAAATCTTATTTTCTAAATAACTCAATTGCAAAGCAATTAAAAGTAAAATTGTTATTCATTTTATTAATGCAAGTATCGAAACTACCATTTATATATTTTTTCATCATTGGACATCACAAAAGTAGTACAAAGTAGGCCAAAATGAATGATATCCTTTGGAAACAATTAATGTTCTTAACAATATTTTATTAAAAGCATTGCTAACTATAGCTCTGTAAGGTATTTTTTACGCTCTAAAGCGCTCAAAACGAGACAAATTAAAACTATGCTAATAACTGAACTCAGTTTCGCAATGCATAGCAACATAAATTTGTCTGTTTTTCGTTTTTCGCTCCCACAAACTATCATTCCACATAAGCCGGCGACTGACTGACATGAAGTTGTGAACTGACTCAGTTTTTTCAGTCGTTGGCACTCTTGAACCTCCATCATTCTTACTTTCAGGCAGATTGACTTCAGATGTCACAATAAAAAAGGCAAATGAAGGTCTCATGTTGTGTCACAATAATAATAAATACATACCACATCCTTAAGTTTTTCCCTGTCATTCAAATCAATTGGTGTGGAGATTTTATCTTGCAGCAATTTAATTGCATCTTCAAGTGCTTGACGGTATTCCCGGATGATGACTGTTGGGTGAATGTTTTGAGAGAGGAATGGTTCTGCTACAGCTAACATCTCACCAGCGAGGACAATAACTGATGTTGTTCCATCACCAACCTGAAATAATGATGGTTTTTATTCATATTGGCCCTTTAATACCTTCCACATTTGCATAAATAAATTACTATTTCTTCAGACTTATCTAAGATTTATCAATTTACAAACTAGAAATAACACACCTTTAACTATTTTTAATAACCACAAAATATTATTTTTACCTTTTATTCAGCTTATATAATATTTTAATTATAATCTTCATCATAACCACATCTTTTTTTATATTATTACCAAACTTGGATCATACTTAATTCAAAACAAAAGTAACTATTCTAACCTCCTCATCCTGTGTTCTTGCTATTTCGATCATGATTTTGGCGGCTGGATGCTGCACAGTAATCTCACGAAGGATAGCGTTTCCATCATTAGTCATCACAATACCTCCCATGGGGTCCATCAACATTTTTAACATAGCCTGAGGTCCAAGGCATGTTCGTATTACATCGGCTATGGTCTAAAATAAACACAAACATTTAACTGTATGAATGACAACAGCTTAAATATAATGTAAATTTTAATTTGCTACTATTTTCATTCAGTTTTACCTTTCCAGCACTAATGTTTTCCACTTGAACCTTCCGGCCGGAGTCACGTTTTGTATTTTGACCTGAAATAAAGTTTCTTCATCAATGCCGGGCATGTAGAAGCATCAAATGTTGCAAAAATGTACTCACTTAACACTAAAATAGGTTGTGCTCCTTGCATCTTGATATTTTATTTAAAGTATTTATCCAAGAAAATAAAATTATTGTTCGAGAACGGAAAGAAATATCAAGTCAAAAATCGCGTGGTGACTAGTGTTACTAATAAAAAATTTAAAAAACTTTTATTTTAAAGATTCCTTTTAAAACATATATTTATATTAATTTAATTATTAATGAAATAAATAATGATAATGAATTTATATAAATTCCTTTTTGAAAAAAATATTTATGATACTCGTTATTTGCTATCGGCAACATTGTTGTTATGTTATTACATTTCGTTTTACTCAATGCAAGCAAAATGATAAACTTTGTAAAATTAAATCACAAAATCCATTTTCTTCAGTTCATATAAAAAAAAGTTTATTTAGTACCTTACAAATAAATTGTCTTTTAATTATTAGGTACTGATTATAAGGTAAAATAATAATAAATAATTGCGGCAGCTGTCGAGCTGATTCCGTAACTCGATTGAGTCACTTCATGGTCAGTACACTTGAAAGTGGTGGTGCGACCTCGTATTAGGGACTGGGCAAAATATTACCAACAGTCTTCCTACTACTCTTAACAAAATAATTAATTTATGTTTTACAAGTATTCGATGCCGCCAAAACTCCTTTTTTGTAATTTACATTTTTATTGTGACTTGACATCTGATCTCTACTTGCCTTATGGAAAATAAGGGGAGGTTAAGAGTGTGGCGACTATAAAACCATTAGTCAAATTAGCTTGGAGACGTTTTTGCGTTTCCATTAATAACACACGTTATACCGCGTTCTCACCGGGCGATTTCAGTTGATCAATATTTGTCGTTTAACAAAAATTATATATATTAATTGCTTTAATTTGGTTGAAGGTCTGTTCAGACGGTTCAAATCCCGAACGATTTCGCAGTTGATCAACTCAAATCGCCTCGTGAGAACGCGGTCTTACGAAAACACGTCATGTCCTTAGGTTTTAATTGAAAGCAAACGGAAGAAAACCGGAAACTTTTAATGTACAAGTATACAGACCGTGAAGTGATTTGGTCACGTTTCGGGATCAGCTTGTAAGTTGCCGGTTCCATCTAGGCCGGCATAGTGGATGTGATTGCTACTCACAGTCATTGTAGTAGCAGTGACATACATTCATGGACCACACTTTGGCTTAACATCAAGCGGGGTGCTGTCATATGTCGAGTCACAATAAAAAATAAAAATAAAATGTAAAAGCACGAAATTCGGTACTTACGAATTAACTATTTGATAAAAATTGAACAGAATATTGTACACAAAACCGACCAATCGTTTTCATCGACTAAACATCATACGTCACAAACCCACTCGAAATCTTGGTCAGATGGAAGCACTTCAGGTTTAAAGCGACTTATTATATCGAAGTGCAATCGGGAAAAATATTTAAATAAATAAAAATTTATAAAAGTTGTTTATTTATTTATTTGCTGACTGTACACAGGGCCGTCTTTACCCGGGGGTTCAAGGGGTGCAGTGCACCCGGGCGCAGAGTCCTAGGGGGCGCATGCCGACCGCCATAAATTTCGATAGGTACCTACTACACCGAGACCACGCGAGGGGAGCCTTAACTTTCGCACCCCGGCGCTGAATATGCTTAAGACGGCCCTGACTAAACACTACAAACGAAAAAAGTAACCAAGCTAAAACTAAACATAATGATAGGAGATCGTAACATCTTTATCTACCGCCACGACATAATGGAAACGCGCTCTTAGGCGTGTGTACTACACACACTACTACAAATGCAAAAACGTATCCAAGCTAATTTGACTGTACTCCGTCCACGATTGCCTTAATCTTCGTCACGCCGCTCTAAAATGTTTTTACTTAATTGAGCGGAATAAATAAAACCAAGAACTGTGGTTGAATTTTTTTATAAATACAATAAATTTAATAACACATTTAATTGACTAGAATATATTGCAGGTATAATGATTTTACATACATTTTATTAATATTTTAAATAAGTTAAAATTAAATAGGATAGCACATAAGAAAATAGAAAGGAATTAATAGTATTAATATTTTTTAAATTAGAATCATAAGTTACTTAAATTACATGTCTACATACAAGTTTTTTCTACAGATTATATATGTTTCGCAACAATTCAAAAAATAACAATTAATTAGCTAAAACTATACTACGCTAGCGCTTTACTGAGGAAATTCCTGGGATAGTGAAGCGGTGCGACACACCTCTGTCTTCGTTCACATGTCACCTTTTCCGCACTGCTCCACTACGGCAGGAACCTTCTCAGTTAAGCGCTGTGCCTGTAACTTACAAAAAACGCGATTAGGTACAGCAGAAAGGACATCATTCATTTTGGGCTTCTATGTAGGTACTACTTTTGTAATTCCCAATGATGAAAATTTATATAAATAGTAGTTTCGATACTTGTATTGATAAAACTAATTACAATTTTGCTCTTGATTGGTGTGCAATTGAGTTATTTGGAAAATAAGACATGGATTTTGTATCGTCTCTCAATCACGTAGACACGTCGTATTCTGCTTTGAACTGTCATAATTATAGTCAATTTGCACACCTCAACTATGCAAAATAAAGGATATTATCCAATTACATTGTATTATTCGTACATTAAACTACGAGTATTTTAAAATGTATATGCAACTGTTAATATTATACAATTAGGCCAAAGAAAGCCCCATTTAAAATGGATGATGTCCTTTATAACTTTACATTAAATATGTAAACTAGTCTGTAATATCCTCATCCACATCAGGAGATTCTTCTTTGGTTTCCTCTTTATCATTTTTCAATACCTGACCATCATCATGTCTCGTCTTTACATTATAATACATCTGCTTTAAATTACGCATAATGTATGAAGTCCCATTAATCTTGCCGTCGATATTAATTTTATTAGGTATCGAATTATCGAAGTATTTCGCTGGTGCATCCACACATATCGGCGCCGATCGAACAGGGACAGAAAACGCTGACAAATGCCGTTGTCTCTGGCCTATATCACGGTTTAACCCTTTCCCGATAATTTGTTCAGTTGTACCCATGTCTGGAGTCATGTTTGTATCCATACCTTCAGCCAGAGCACGTTTTCTATCATAAATATGCCCAGATACACGCAAATCAATGAAAAAATTCAAAGGATCCACGCCGAATTGGGGATTGTAAATCGGTGGATACCACATGGGTGGTGGAGGCGGTAATATCAGATTAGATGGTGGAATGCCCGTATCAACCGGTCTACCAAGACACGGTGAAGGCTTAGCCAATCCTTCCTCAGTACCCACATCAACAAAAGATGAAGATCTCCCTGGTGGATCGGGACTGACACATGCTTTTGGTAATTCCGGTTTAGGCGAAATACCCCTCGGTGACATCTCTCCAAGACGACGAGTATGCTTGTCTACAGTCAATTCAAGAGGAACTTCAGGTCGTGTTATTTCTGGGTCTTTTTTATCTTCTTCAACCTTGCCTGGCCATTCATTCCTACGCTGCCAGGGATCGGTGCAGTTCTCGTTCTCTGAGAAATATTTGTGTGTTCTTCTCTTAAATCTTCTGTGGTAATGTGATGGTCGGCAGCCGTGTCGTGCGTTCACGAATGAACGTAGCATTTCGCTGAAGAAGAATGCATGAGGTTGGAGTGGTAATGCGCTGTAGAGGTACGGCGGCGTTGCTGCTAACAATCGGGATACAAGTTCGGCATTCCGTAGTTCGTGTGTGCGTGTCTTTCCCGTTGATTCTGTGGGGTCCTTCTCCTCTTGCACGGAGCTCATTTTTCTGTAACAATTTAAAAAATCATTAGTCGATCATCAAAGAGGTGGATGTTTGCTCCGGGCCTGGCTATCAAAGAGTGGTAAACAGACGATCCAGAATAGTTCCACCACTTAGAAGTATGCAGACTGTGAGAAACATAGTCGCGTTTCAGGATCAGCTTGTAAGTTGTCAGTTCCAACTATTGGATTGTGGACGTGGCTGCTACTTACAGTTATTGATTTGTAGTAGCAGTCACTTCCATTATTGGACTGCACGCGAGCTTAACATCAGGCGGGGTGCTTTATTTTTAATATGTATATAATAGTATGGCAAACTGAACGTTTTATGTAGATCTTTTTAAAAACTCCAAAATAGATTATTACTTTGATGTAAGAGATTAGCTAGCGATATAAGCACCTGGAAATAGTTTTTTCGTTTTTACTTATAATAAAAAACCTTTTTTATCGGTTTTTTATTATAGCAAAAACTTGACAGGTAATGTAGCGTGGTTCTCGAGGTACAAAGTGACAAACATGCAGAAAGAAGTCGTATATTATCTATAAGTATTTTAGAAAATGTATTAGAATGTTAGAATCGTGGCAAGTGGCGCTCCGTTGTCTCTGATAATTTGATTTATTGATCGATTGATTGATAGAAACTGTATTCTCTACCTAACCAAACTAATTCATAAAGCATATAGAATTCAAATTGAAAATGATAAAATCTATTAAACCGTGATTGTGAAGTAAATATCGTATCTAAAATATAGTAGTATAGCAATCGCATTGTTCTCAGCCGGAAGGCGAGAGATATCACTTGTTCGTCTGCACTTGGGCGGGCGGCTTAGGGCGGCGGGAATCAAATACTGATATCACCACGACTTTTGTTTAATATGTCCTATACTTATATATAATTTTCTACGAGTATATCATGTATAAATATAATGAATTAAACAAATTTTATGCGGCTTACTATCGCGTTTATTTTGGTTTTTTTACATTTTTTTATTATTCCGTCGATTCGACAGCTTTACAGCCATCGTGTCACGGACAGACTCAAAAAATAAACGCGATAGTAAGCCGCATAAAATTTGTTTAATTCAATCAATGTTTGCGCAAAATCTAACTAAATACTATGTACAAATATAGTCAATAATTGATAATAATATTTATTTATTTAATATTGAAATATAATGTAATATTAAGGCGACCGTGGTGTAGTGGCAGTGCAAATGGTTACACAAACCGAGAGCGCGAGTTCGAAACCACCCACCGGCGGTACCAATGAATCTTTGATATATGTACTTTGGTTGTCCTGTTTCTATGATACAAGCAAGTGTATCATACAAACAGGCTACTGCTACTAAGGTCAGTAGCTTAGTATAGAAATGTAAAAAAAACTTAGCTCGTTAAGGGTTCGATCCCCGGTCTCAATTAACGTATTTTTTATTTAATTTTCATTACCTAAATATACATTTTTCTTTTTTTTATTTGGGCTCGACATATGACAGCACCCTGCCTGATGTTAAGCTGGAGTGCGGTCCATGGATGGAGTCGACTGCTACTACAAATAAATGACTCGCTACACATTCACTATGCGGGCACTTTTTTATTCACAAATGTTTGTAATATTAATCTAATCTTTGCCGGAAATCGAACCAGGAACTTACGCGTAACGGACTGGTGTGTTAAATGTGTCATCAAACACAAATATATTTTATTTACGCGATTTTACGTAAAATTAAATTTATATTAAGGAAAGATAACATGACAAGCTGCGAAAAAATGACGAGTAAATAGTCATACGTAAAATACAATTTTAGTATCCATAGAATAGGGATGCTATGGATATAAAATTTCGGATATGGATACAGATATAGGAAAAATATTATACCGTTTTGGATACGGTTACGTATATAATTTTTTTTCGGATTCGGTTAGTTTCGGATAATTTCGGTAACGGATATTCGATTTTTAAGGAATTTAAAGAGTAAAATACAAATAGGTAATTATTTGGTATTACAATCAGTAATATAATTATGTTAGTCATTATTCGGTCAGGGAGAAACAAAAGCCTGGCAAATTACCCGAAACTTTTATAAACCAAAATCGGAGACATCCTCAAGAAAGCTAGGTTGCCTAGTGCCCATAACCACAGAGCTTGTATGAAGAGAATTGTGAATGTGAAGGAAGCGAGGGAGTTGTGTCTGGATCGTGGCAAGTGGCGGTCCATTGTCTCTGCCTATCCCTGAAAAAAGCGTGACAATTTGATTGATTGATTTATAACGGAATCGGTTTTTATTTCGGATATCCGATAGTTTCGGTTACGGTTCCGGAGCTAAATAACATCCCTGCCATAGAATATAGGAGAGGAGTAAAATGGGGGGATCTTTTGGAGCACTCATCTCAATGTTTGCACATCGTCGCGTATGTAAGATTTGCATTCCTGTCGCTTCACACTACGTAGCATCTGTCTCTCTATTAAGTATCTCACAACTGACGTAACTACAGATAGAAAAAACATAATGGAGGCCTTAAAGTGCCCTTACACGTGCAATTATAAAAGCATAAATATTTGTTTCATAGCTTTTATTTGTAATATTTAATAATATTAAATAATGCAAATATTTGTTAATAAAAAAAAGAAATGGATATTTGCTTCGGGTCTGGTAATCAAAGAGTGGTAGGCACTGCCAATCCGGGGTAGTACCACCACTTACAAGTATACAGACCGTGAAGTGATTTGTTCACGTTTCGGGAACCGCTTGTAAGTTGCCGGTTCCATCTAGGCCGGCATAAGGGATGTGATTGCTACTCACAGTTATTAAATTGTAGTAGCAGTAACATTCATTCATGGACCACACTTCGGCTTAACATCAAGCGGGGTGCTGTCATATGTCGAGTCACAATAAAAAAAAGCAATAATTGCTCGGCAGCACGAATGGATCAATCTAAAGCAATTAGTGGAACAATATGGAGCAATTTCAATAAAATGCGGACAATTGTTTCTCGAGGCGACCGTGGTGTAGTGGCAGGGCAATGGTTACGCAAACTGAGAGCACGAGTTCGAGACCACCCACCGGTACCAATGTATCTTTGATATATGTACTTTAGTTGTCCTGTTTCTATGATACAAGCACTTTAATAGATTGGTATAGAAATGTAAAAAAAATTAAATCATAATAAATGTAAATTTCCGAAGTAAAATATACTCAAGTACAATAATTATACGATCGAAAATTCAATATTAACGACGATTCAAAATTACAGCCCGTCAGGTACGTTCGTGGTAGAATCAAAATCTGTTTGAATAGAGGCTACACGCGTCTGAATTTATTGTGAATGTATGGAGGGGTGTTCTCCCGTCCTCTCCCTCACGAAGGCCCATTGTCAGTTAAATCCGATGTATCGCTTTCACTTCAGAACTTGTTGAGTGATATTATTTAATTCTATGAATAACTTAAGTATCTATTCATCTCGTACGTTCATTTATATAGGTGTACTCACGCAGATATGATATAATCGTATATATAAATATATATATGTCACCGTATAATTGTGAATACCCATAGTCGAGGTTATAATCTTTTGTAAACTGTCTATAATTTGTGAAGTCTACCATATTGTTTACAATATAACTTATTGATTTCACCGACAAACCCAAATGGGACCTCGATCGCATGTCTGATGCATTATGGGCACATCGCGGCAGGCCCAAACGGTGTAGATAACGAGATAGACTCCTACAATAGTTCGTGGCGAGAGATCGCCAAATGTCGCGAGTCATGGAAAAAAAGAGGGACACCTTTGCCAAGCAGTGGGACAAACAAATATAATTATAATAAATAATTTCCAATAGTTTATAATATAGGTATATAAATATATAGTTAGATATTATTATAAGTAGTATGATCAAGTTCACAATTTATCACTTTTATTACTTTTGACGACAGGCGGACGAACGTTGGACGGAACGGTTAGCGATTGGATTCTTGCGCCTATAGTTCTGGGTTCGATTCCCGGTTAGAGTAAATGTTTGTTTCATAGCCTTTATTTGTAATATTTAATTATATTAAATATTACAAATATTTGTTAATAAAAAAAGGGTTGATATTTGCTTTTGGTCTGGTTATCAAAGAGTGGTAGGCAGTGGTTCCCAGTCTGCCGATCTGGGGTAGTACCACCACTTACAAGTACACAGACCGTGAAGTTATATTTGGTCACGTTTCAGGATCAGCTTGTAAGTTGCCGGTTCCAACTAGGCCGGCATAGTGGATGTGACTGCTACTCACAGATTGTAGTAGCAGTGACATTCATTCATGGACCACACATTAACATCAAGTTGGGTGCTATTATTTTGGTAGACCTTCCTGTATACCAGTATACTACTTTAAGAGATTTGTGGTATATCTTAAACATACGTTTCTCCCCCCAACGTAATTAATTAAATTACTCCACATTAACAAGCTACCTCGTATGTAAATTGAACTTAACTGTCTTCTAATTAAATAAACATACATCTCAGAGCCTACCTTACCTATTTAAAACTAAGGCGACCGTGGTGTAGTGGCAGTGCAATGGTTACACAAACCGAGAGCACGAGTTCGAGACCACCCACCGGTACCAATGTATCTTTGACTTTGGTTGTCCTGTTTCTATGATACAAGCACAAAAATTTAATTTAAAAATAACGTTTATAAAAAGCACACTTAATTTGGTTCATAAAATCACAGCTTTTAATAAAAACTAAAGAAAATTTGGGATGTTTTAGCACAATAGAAAAGTATATTTCTTCAGTATCAATGATTTAATTATTACTGTTTACGCTCGGTACGAAAAAGCAATAGAGTTGTCCACTGGCTGTCTCCACGGCGACACGGAGTACTTGCGACTGGAGCGTACTGACTGCGAAGCAAGGGAGTTATGTCAGGATCGTGGCAAGTGGCCTATCCCTGTGAGAGAAAGGCGCGACAATTTGATTGATTGATTGTAGATGCTCATATAAGGAGCTATTTGTATGAATGCTTTTAACGACACGCGTGGCGTGTTGCTCAGCACATCAGTCCGTTACTCGTAAAATCCCGAGTTCGATTCCCGGTGGGAGCAAATATTTGTTTCATAGCTATTATTTGTAATATTTAATAATTAGATTAAATACCTTACAAATATTTGTTTAAATAAATTGCAGTAAAAATGTGGAGGTTGTTGGACGTCCTAAATATTTTCTTGGATATGGACAGTGTTATCACAAAAAAAAACGAGCTGTCTAAAACAGGCATTAAACATGGTTTCAACGACATTTTGTGGGACTACAAAATGTCGTTTGAATGTATACAAGTATTTAAAAACTAGTTTTAATCATTTTTGGAGACCAGAAATATTTTACTTAGTTTTAAATATTCTTGTATGAATTTATAGCAAAAAAAATCAAGTAATATTAAGTTTATATATCGTTAAGATAAGCATTTAGATTCGTACTGCAAGCTATGCACAATGACGTCACCGCAGTACATTTACAAAGAAAGCATTAGTACTATGTTATTAGAATAAGAATAGGACGGCCTGTTGATTAACTTCACTTGACTCATTCAAAGGTCCGCAAACGATCCGCAAAATAAATGCGTCACAAATGCGCCGATCTCGTCCTATTCTTATTTTAACTGCAACTGGTCCAACAAAAATTGGGTTAGGTTTGTTTTAACTCTAAATGAAGAGTATTTAATATTGTCTTCGTAGAACCAAAGCATTTTTACGTTCTAAATCAGACAGGCAATCTTTCCCCTCAAAGCACCCTCCGCCGATTGATGTTTGATATTATTTGAATAGGTGAATTGTGAATTTATCAAAATTATAATCAATGTTGAAAAAGAAAACACAAAAAGATAGGTACACATTTTTTAATGGATTTTATGCAGAATACTCAGGTTTTTATTTATTAATGAAAATTGATTTTCGTTTTCACGCGTACACATTTGTTAACTGCGACCGGGGTTCAAACCTCCCTCGTCGCTTAAGTCGCGACTCTTATAATTTTTATTCCATCCTGTTTTCATTTTATTCATTATTTACGAAATTGCAATTTCATAAATGAAGTGATTTTCGTAAATTCGATAAAGCCACTAAAACCTTCAAACTTATTTTAATTTATAGTTTGTAATTGTGGATGTTAGGGAAGCGAGATTGTGTCAGGATCGTCGCAAGTGGCGCTACATTGTCTTTGCCTATGCATGTGAGGATATAGTGTTACAATTTGATTGAGTGATTGATTTATTTTGTATTCCAGCATAATTTCCACCATAAAAATTGGTTGAGATTTTTTTACATTTACAGTACAATTTTTTTTTTTTTTTTATTGTGACTCGACATATGACAGCACCCCGCTTGATGTTAAGCCAAAGTGTGGTCCATGAATGAATGTCACTGCTACTACAATTCAATAACTGTGAGTAGCAATCACATCCACTATGCCGGCCTAGATGGAACCGGCAACTTACAAGCTGATCCCGAAACGTGACCAAATCACTTCACGGTCTGTATACTTGTAAGTGGTGGTACTACCCCGGATCGGCAGACTGGGTACCACTGCCTACCACTCTTATACATATTCTTAATGTATATTTTATTTTATAACATTTTCTACCTGAGCATTAGCGCAAGTTAAATTGCTTATAGATAAGCGGAGATTTTCATGACAAATTCGTTAAAGCGTGAGGCGGCACCTAACGTTAATTTCCATATTAAAACACTCACAAAGGAAGCACATTTCAAAAACCTCGTCATTGAGGGAGGAAATTTACATGAAGCTACAAAATTGCCTCACAAATTAGAATGGGTATGTATACATTTCACATTTTTACGTTAATTACAAATAAAATTGCAAGTATTTTTAGTTTGCAAGTATAATATTCCTTTGTATTACCTCATATCTAATTTATATTATATTTTTATTTAATATCAATCAAGTTTTCACGCCTTTTCCCCACATGAAATAAGTGACACTATAAGAGACTACTAAAAAACTGATACTTTATTATATATTTTATGCGCTGTCATACAGTTATTCCTATTGCAATAAAGTTTGTCAATATTTTTGGATATAGGACATTTTTGGACCCGATAGGCTATTGTTTTACCAGAACAAATTTATTTATCTGAGGAATAAGATATAAAATCAAAAGAAATACATACACAACATGCGTGTTTTTATTAACCTACTTCGCAAAAAGGAGGAGGTATGCAATTCGTCCGTATGTTTATTGACGTCTAACCTCGACTCACCTAATGGTAAGAGTGTTGGCGACTGAAAGAACCGACTAAATTTACGGCTGCATCAGTCGCCTTAAAAGATCCAATGTTATAGGAGAGGGATAACACCTAACAATTACCTAGCTGTTACCTAATAATGTGTTATATTATAGTATTATTCATGTCTTAGATATCAAATATTAAATCAAACTGGCTCATGTTAAGACCTAATTTATAAGACTTTATACGAGGAATATGAGCGGTGATTTTAAAAAATTAAATAAATAAATATAATATTTATCTTTTTATTTAATATTTTCTTGCAGGATAAACATAGAAAGAAAATATTTCTCACATCATGTGACCAACAAACAATATTGTGGAGATATCGCTGGGGTATGATAATCGCGTCAAAACGCACGTAAAGTGGCGCAAGGGGAGGCGTGGAGGAAGGAGGGATTTAAGCTGCGTGAATGACGGCTTTAAAAAGTCGCCGTCACTATGTTGGCCAAAAATAACTAGTAAAAGGTATAAGGTTTATATTTAGAACGGGTAGAGCAGATATAAGTTATAACTTATTTAAAATAAAGTTAAAAAGTCATTTTGAATTTTTAATTAAAACCGGTACATAAAAAATACGTAAAAATGTTGATGGAGAAAATGAGAATAAATCAATATGAACGCACGAGATTTTTTTCTAATCCACGTCCGATCGCTGACTATGGAAAGCTCATCGATGCATACAACGCTTTAGAGCCGAGCTACCCTCACTGCAATACGAAAAAAAGCACCGTAACGAACAGTCAGTGCAGATTTGATGCAAAATTGAAATATCCGCTTTTAATTCATTCTCTCTTTATTTTACCATGTTTACTGACATGTTTTGGTCATATTTTAACATAGATTTTCTATCTCGTTCATAATTAATTTAATTTTTTAGAGATACATTTAATCTAATTCAAATACAGGAACACGAATCGTAGACGGTTTCAAAAAACTTGCAAAAAGTAAAGAAACAAGACCTAAATACCAATTCGTGTTATTTTCGCGTTTGATTTTTGCCTTAAACAGTCGGTCCTGTCTGCTTTAAGCTACACGTGTATGACCAGCCTTACAGTGGACAGTTTGGACAGTAAATTGCTTTAATTTTGCTTTTAATTTCTTAATCCCTATAATTTCACTGATAGAGATCAGCGAAATATATAATAGCCTCCCCTGATCGAATTTGCTTTGTTTTGCAAGAAAAATAATTGTCACACGGACGGCAGCAAATATCAGGAAAGTCCATCAGGTTTTTTAGACTGTTCTAACCAATGATGTTTTAAAAAAAGACTGTAAGGTTGGCTTTTAGGTATCATTGGTTCTAACCATGAATTTTAATTGTTAAAAGTTTAAACCATATCTACTTGTAGTCTGTCTAAGCCGAAATGACGCGCCCCTCCACCGCATTTGCGCACACGAGAAAACATAAAATATGAATGCAACACACCGAAAATGCAATTGTATTTGGTCATTCAGTTGCTGGTTAGACACAAAAGAAGGAGCACGCTGATAAAGTATAATAGTATAGTTAGTAATATTTGCATTCACACATTTAAATAAACTAATAACGTGGAGGGGCGTGTTATATATACAAGCTATATTGTATAATAATAGCAATTTAATATTATACAGTAAGTAGTTCTTCATACACGAATGATGAATAACTATAGACAAGCTATACATCACATATAACGCGCCCCTCCACTTTATTAGTTTATTTAAATGTGTGAATACAAATATTACTAACTTAGTTTATTAACGTGCTCCTCCTTTTGTGTCTAACCAGCAACTGAATGATCAATTACAATTGCATATTCGGTGTGTTGCATTCATATTTTATGTTTTCTCGTGTACGCAATTGCGGTGGAGGAGCGCGTTATTTCGGCTTAGACAGACTATACTTGAAATGATATTTAATATATCAATTAATGTAGAACTTCTGACAATATGATGTTGTTAGTATAATAATAATAAGTCCTTTGTAGTTTACGCGTGCGAATATTAATTATTGTACGTCTCATAACACTTCATACTTTAATTACAAATAAACAGATGTAAAGCCTGAAGATAGAATTACATTTACGTATGTGGATTTAATCATTATAACGTATCTCTTAATTAAACGCGTATTAGGCATCTATTAATTATGTATAGGATTCTTTAAATAAAAGTCGACATCCGACATCGACTTACCTGATGGTACGCAACGAGACGATATTATTTATACTCGTATGATCTTCTGAAAAACCCGCCGACTGAAAAAACCGTTTCAGGTCACGGTTGCCTCAGTCGCTGTCGCTATGCCAATATTCCTCGTATCCCTTAATATTTTATGTTGTAAAGTATCCAAATTATAAAAATATATTTAACCTTTATTTGGAACAAAATAAGAATATATCATAAAATGTAATATTGTACATAAGTAGTGCCATTTACTCAGAGACTGTGTCTACTCAGAGATACAACAAAGCCTTATCATAACATTTTGAAGCACAATAGAAACGAAATAGGCAAATCTTGAATGTACAAAGCTTTGTGCAGACTATTATACTTGAATATAAAAACTTACATTATAAAGAAAATGATGAGTTGTGATTTAACAACTTATGATGTTGATTTAACATCATATATGCCTTATTTATCAAATAATCAATAAAATTGTTACGCCTTTTTTCCACAGAGATAGGACACTTTTATTTATTTATTTATTTTAATAACTACCTAGTAGTAATGTTTATTGTTGTTAAATGTGAGGAAAGCGAGGAAGTTGTGTCATGATCGTGGCAAGTGGCGCTCTATCTCTGTGGGAAAAAGGCATGACTGTTTAATTGATTGATTGAGTATT
Source organism: Tinea trinotella (assembly GCA_905220615.1). Classification (NCBI taxonomy): domain Eukaryota; kingdom Metazoa; phylum Arthropoda; class Insecta; order Lepidoptera; family Tineidae; genus Tinea; species Tinea trinotella. The sequence goes on along the minus strand of HG992321.1, from coordinate 5,053,808 downwards.
TTGAATAAATTACCACGAAGAATGTTCCGAAGAGCTTTTTAACCTTGTTCCTACCTCGTAATACCCGCACAGATCGGGGAAAGCATCCGCATCCTATCGACCAAATCGGCAGTCGAACTAAAAAGTTCGGTGCGTGTTTTCTTTGTAGAACAATTGACAAGTAAATTGCTTTGCCACCCCATGTGTTCTCTCCATCCTATGACCTTGGATCCTTCAAGCGATGCGTGAAGAAGCACCTTGGGCCGGCATTACGACGGCGACTGCGGCAGCCGGGAACTGACTCTATTTTTCCAGTCGTCGTCACTCTTGGACCTACTTTTGCTTATCATCAGACGGGTCGAGGTCAAATGTCGTGTAACAATAAATAAATAAAAATAATATAATAAAAGACGACCGTGGTGTAGTGGCAGTGCAATGGTTACGCAAACCAAAGAGCACGAGTTCGAGACCACCCACCGGTACCAATGTACCTTTGATATATGTACTTTCGTTGTCCTGTTTCTATGATACTTTAGTTTTTTTTTTATTGTGACACGACATTTGACATCGACCCGCCTGATGATAAGCAAGAGGAGATCCAAAAGTGCCGACGACTGAAACAACCGAGTTAGTACACGGCTGTCTCAGCCGCCGACACTATGCCGGCCAAAGGTGCTTCTTCACGCATCGCTTGAAGGATCCAAGGTTATAGGAGGGAGAGAACAAATGGGCTGGCGAAGCATTGCACTTGTCGATTGTTCTACAAAGAAAAGATGCACCGAGCTTTTTAGTTCGACTACCGATTCTGTCGACAAAATGTGAATGCTTCCCCCGACCAGTGCGGGTGTTACGGGTGTGAAAAGACGAGATAGGAACAAGGTTAATAGATAGTAGCATAGTATATATAAATAATTATATAAATAGTATATATATATATATATAAATCCGTATAGCAATTACTGATAATATCATAACCCAAATGTAAATAGCAAACATTGGCACGTCACATCAGTTTATTCAAACAGCATTTGCTCGCAAAGTGTATTTGCATGTATCAGTCAATCGGCATGATACGAGCCGAGAGCGATGCCAACTTGAAATACGATATGTGTACAAATAAATGTACAAAAAATTGGAATTCTTGTATATTTCATTTCAATGTTGTTCTGTTATATATTTGTTTGTATATAAAATATTAACTTCTCTTGTCTAGTATTAGAGTGTTGTAGTGAACGGTGTGCCGTCCATAGTATAATGATCAACTAAATTATTTCGGAAAAGTCACGGAGGGCTGTACTTGTTAGGAACAAGTACTACATTATGAACAGCGATAAATGTATGAAAGTGAATGTTGGGTGTGGCAGAAGAAGCATTAAAGTATGTGGATTAAGTTATATATTGTCTTTCTTATACATATATTATTTTTCGTGATAATACAAAACAGGAAAAAATTGAAAATAGAAAATATATTTAAAAAAAACTAAAAAACACATATGTTAACGAAAAAGTAAATAAAAGCAAAAGGAGGTCAAAGAATGCCGACGACTATTAAACGGGTCAGTTCACGGTTGCCTTAAACGCCGTTACTATGCCGGCCAAAAAAAATTTATTAAAATTGTTGTATTTTTATCGGTTTTACGTTTCATCGGTTTTAAGTTTTCAAATTATTCAGACCTCTAGAAGTGGGTGAAAATGAATTTGCAAGATTCCGTTACAATCTGTACAAATCAATTTAAAAGCGTGTTAAGACGAGGAATCTTTGCGTTATGAAGAAAACTTGTTTTAGGCGAAATAAGGTTGAGATTTGCACATCACTTTTGAGCGTGCGATGTTTTTCGTACGAAAAATTTACCTTTTATAACAACATTTTGGTAATTTTCACAAAAACCGTGTACTATATAAAATATCTAGCCGATTAAGTGTCTAATTTAGTAATTGACTATTCATATTTACAAAAAATATCTAATGATTATCGCTGAAAAAACCGAGAACTTGGAAATCAAAAACTATTTTTGTGATAAAGTTGCGTAATTTTTCTTAAACAATATAAATTATTTGTAAATTCTGTTCGTTTAGTGTTTTTTGAGCATTTCTTCTTAACACATATATATTTTTTGAATTGACAACAAGAAGTATAGTCATTTGATCGTCAAAAGTACCTCAAAATAGGATATCGTCGAAGATCCTTACCCTAAAAATCACAGTTTATCATATTATAGCTAAAAACTTTCAAATAAGACATACTCCAGACTATGAGTTACAAAAGGGGTCTGTCTATATTTGGCGACGGCTTTCCGAAATCTCTAGTACAAACAGCGGCGGGAGAAATTGAGTCTTATGTTTGCTTTACAAAGGGAGAATACACTCGTTACTATATTTGTGATTAATATATCTTAATATTAATCACATTACTTATAAAGGAAGCGAGGGAGTTGTGTCAGGATCGTGGCAGTTGGCGCTCTATTGTCTCTGCCTATCCCTGTGGGAAAGAGGCGTGACAATTTGATTGATTGATTGATATATTAAGTATTAAGACAGGCGTGGTGTATTGGTTAGCACACCAGTTTGTTACGCGTAAAGTTAAAAGTTCCGGGTTCCATTCCCGGTCGAAGCAAATATTTTGCTAATAAAAAAAGAGGAGGATATTTGCTGCGGGTCTGGTTATCAGAGTGGTATAGGCAGTGGCACCCAGTCTGCTGATTTGGGGTGGTACCACCTCTTACAAGTATACAGACCGTGAGCTGACTTAGTCGCGTTTCGGGTTCAGCTTGTAAGTTGCCGGTTCCAACTAGGCCGGCAAAGTGTAAGTGTCTGCTATTTACACTAGTAGCCAGTCACTTCCTCTTATGGATAACACTCTAGTAAGTACTTTGTTACCTAACATCATTTTTATTATAATAAATCCGATAAAATAAAATCAAAATTCAATATTTTTGACGTTATTTGAACGAGACAAAATAAAAAAAGCATTATGTTATTTTACAAACGCGCTCTTTTCTATAAAAAAAACTACAAAAAAAAAGAAAATAAAACCAAGTATTGTATCAAACAGTCATTTTCCAGTGTGATGCTTCAACAAAAGCGAAACGGGACGAGGAACGATGCCAACCCTCAAACCCGACCACTTTTTACTACCTATTAAATCGCGGTTTCAAATATCAATGCTCCAACTAGGTTGACTTTTACGTGTACATTTCATTAGTAAGGAAATGGAACTACGTTTTAAATGTTAAGAATCTTGCTTTGATTGCATTGGAGGGTGGTCTGGTTATATGAAATGGGATTGAAAGGTATCATTGTTTGTCCGCCGGATGGCGAGTCTGTTGTCTCTATGGCTATAGAAAAAGTTTCATTTTACTGCACAAATCAATGTACCTACATATAGTCTCTATATATATGTCTCAATTGTAGGCGACCGTGGTAGAGTGGTAGTGAAATGGTCACACAAACCGAGAGCACAGGTTTAAAACCTCTTTTTTTACTGTGACTCGAAATATCACAGCACCCCGCCTGATGTTAGGCTGGGGTGCGGTCCATGAATCGAAGTGACTGCTACTACAGTCAATTAACTGTAAGTAGCAGTTACATCCACTATGCCGGCCTAGTTGAAACCGGTAACTTACAAGTTGATCTTGAAACGCAACTAAATCACTTCACGGTCTGTATACTTGGTACTACTCCTGATCGGCAGACTGGACACAACTGCCTACTGCTGGGTTACTTAACTGTATACCGCACTCCAGTTTAATATCAAGTCGAACCACAATAATAAAAAAAACCTACCTACACGTATATCTTAAACTACAATATGATAAAGCATTTATAATAATGACTGACAGTAGGAAGTCGCTTTGTGCCTGATAACTGCAAAATGTCCTACTACCATAGAACAACGACTATACAGACAGGGCATATAATTTTAATTTTTATATAAATGTGAAGGAAACGAGGCAATTGTGTCAGAATCGTGGCAAGTGGCCCTTCATTGTCTCTGCCTATCCCTGTGGAAAAAAGGCGTGACAATTTGAATGATTGATAAATATATGTAAAAAAACATAGACACTCTTTGTCTTTAAAAATACAGTCCTTTCGGACTAGATTAAAGGAGCATGTTTTTATTCAGGGTCATATGATTTGTTTTTTTTATTATGATTCACATTTCTATTCTAAGCTAAAGTGCTTATATAACAGAAACAGGACAACCAAAGTACATAATATAATATCAAAGATTTTTTTGTTGTGGTTTTGCACTCGTGCTCTCGGTTTGCGTAACCATTGTACTACCACTACACCACGGCCGCCTTAAATAAAGGTATTAATATTATCGCTTATCTCGTAATCTGTAAGTAATAGTTGATATATTAGATAATTTTACATCTCTGAAGCCAAATACAGTCCTTTATCTATACTAATATTAAAAAAAGGAAAGATTTGTAAGTTTGTTTGTAATGAATAGGCTCAGAAACTACTGAGCCGATTTTAAAAATTCTTTCACCATTAGAAAGCTACATTCTTCGTGAGTAACATAGGCTATATTGGATTTTCAAAAAGTTTAGGGTTCCGTACGAAATCTCGAATAATGTAACCCAAGGTGTAAAAAAAGTACTTATAAAATTCCTTACAGAGCGTACGCTGAAAAAACTATTGACGATATATACGATAGTACTCGTAAAATTCTATATATTAATAGTACTCATGATTACCTACCAAAAATTCTGCCGTGGTATATGCCTAAAATGGTTTGATAATTAAGGCTGATTATGTATGTGTATATACACTATATACAACAACATACGTTTAATGGTAGGTACAAAGATTATTTATACATGAATAAGAGAAAAACTGATTATTTAACCAATAAGCGTGCGTTGTATTTTGACCCGGGCAACGCCGGGCTACGCAGCTAGTAAGTTATAATTTTAACAGCTCCTAATTTTTTTTAATTTCTTTTTATTGTGACTCGACATATGACAGCACCCCGCTTGATGTTAATCAAAGTGTGGTCCATGAATGAATGTCACTGCTAATACAATTTAATAACTGTGAGTAGCAATCACATCCACTATGCCGGCCCAGATGGAACCGGCAATTTACAAGCTGATCCCAAAACGTGACCAAATCACTTCACGGTCTGTATACTTGTAAGTGGTGCTACTACCCCGGATCGGCAGACTGGGTACCACTGCCTACCACTCTTTAAATAAATAATAAAGAATGCTATACTTAACTATTAGTTTACACAATTTTAGTACCCACTATTTTCTTTTTTTTTTCTTCTTTTTTTTTATTGTGACTCGACATATGACAGCACCTCGCTTGATGTTAAGCCAAAGTGTGGTCCATGAATGAATGTCACTGCTACTACAATCCAATAACTGTGAGTAGCAATCACATCCACTATGCCGGCCTATGTTCTGTGTTCCCAACCTACCTCATTAAATCTATGCATCTACTTCACTATTGTTGGAGATGGCATCATTCAAACATGTGCCAAATGTAAGGGTAACCTTTTTATAAACATAAAAGTCCTAACTCACAATATAATAAAAAGTAATTTCATCCTTAACTCAATAGTTTAAGTCAGATTATTCTTTGGAGTTGTGATTGATGTTAGAGAATAAAGTTGTTCTCTTTTGCATTTGGAGAGTCGTGATGGCTTTGATGGATGCAGATTATGGTGTTTTAAATTGACGCAGAGGGGTTACATGATATTTAAATGTAAAATGACTGAATCATAGTATCAAGGTTCAAGTTTTAGATCTCATACTCTTAAGAATGGTGCTCAGTGTGCCGATCCGGGGTAGTACCACCACTTACAAATATACAGACCGTCAAGGGACTTTTCTTTTATTGTGACTCGACATATGACAGCACCTCGCCTGATGTTAAGCTGGAGTGTGGTCCATGAATGGATGCCACTGCTACTTTTTCAATTCAATAACTGTGAGTAGCAATTACATCCACTATGCTGGCCTAGTTGGAACCGGCAACTTACAAGCTGATCCCGAAACGAGACCAAATCACTTCACGGTCTTTATACTTGTAAGTGGTGATACCAACCCGAATCGGGTACCACTGCCTACCACTCTTTGATAACCAGACCCGAAGCAAATATTTACCTCATTTTTTTATTAACAAATGTTTGCAATATCGAACCCGGGACTTTACGCGCAACAAACTAATCGCCAACCGATCGTCTTTTGCATTTCGGAATCAGTTTGACGCCTGGAGTTAAGCTGGAACGCAGTCCTATCTGAATGCGACTGCTAGTATAGATAAATACAAGTAGCAGTTGCATCCACCATGCCGGCCTAGTTAAAACCGAGATAATTCCTACTGATCCCAAAACGAGACTAAGTCACTTCACAGTTTGTGGACTTAAGACGCGACTAGGAGCAAATATCTGCCTCTTACAAATATTTGTATTATACAGTCTAATTACAAATCAATACAAGCATATATTTCGACCAGAAATCGAACCCGGAAAATTACAAGTGGCGAGATTTTTTTTACCAATGCCAAGCCCATTACGTGTCGTAAATCTCGTAAATTATCAATATCACGAAAAACCTAATGTTAAATCAATGGAAAATACCTTCGAAACCACCCCGGTCGTATCTATACAAATCTTAATCCACCCCCAACCCTTTCATCCCCCCGTCTATCCATTGTGCAAAGCTAATAATGTGATTGTTAAGTCGGTCGCAGACGTCTTCAGAAATTAATGCGAAGTGAATTGCGGTTCCCTCTTAAGACAATATGTAGGTAGATATATGAACGCTTAGTTTTGCCTGCTTATGATTTAAGACGAGGTAGTGATAAATTACTGTGATAAATTGATCCTGGATTAAATGTTGATGTTTTAAATGTGGTAGACAGATAGTTGTCCGGTCTACTATATGTACCACTACTTTCAAGTGTACGGACCGTGAAGTTTTTTTTTATATTGTGACTCAACTTATGACTTTGCCTGATGTTAAGTTGAAGTGCGGTCCATCATTAAAGGTAACTGCTACTACAGTTAAATAACTTTAAGTAGCAGTCACATCCATTATGCCGGCCCAGTTGGAACCGGCAACTTACAAGTTAATCCCAAAACGTGACTAAGTCATTTCAAGGTCTGTATACCTGTAAGTAGTGGTACTACCACGGATCGGCAGGCTGGGCACCACTGCCTACCACTCTTTGGCCATCAGAGACGGAACAAATATCTGCCTCACTTTTTATTAATAAATATTTGTAAATTTAATTAAATTAAGTATTACAAATGACACAAATATTTGCTCCGGAATCGAACCCGGGACTTTCCGCGTAACGGACTAGTGTGCTAACTACTATGCCACGCCTGTCGTCAGTGACAAACAAAGTACGTAATCAAAGATACATTGGTACCGGCGGGTGGTCTTAAACTCGTGCTCTCGTTTTTGTGTAGCCATTGCACTGCCACTACACCACGGGCGTAGTTAAATTAAAATTAAAACAAATTGTCACGCCTTATTCCCATAGGATAGGCAGAGCCATTTAAGTGCCAATTGCTACGATGCATACACCCTTACATCTCAATTCTCTTCATAGAAGCTCTAAATAAATAAACAAATAAAAATGTAATAAAATTTCTAAATTAATATGAAAATCAATTTCAAGACGATACTTTTACAAGAAAAATAAACGTGAATCCTTACAGCCCTTTTGAAGGTATCCCACCCTCGCAATAATTGGGCCACCCCTTCCGACGGATGGATTTATTGCGCGGGACATAAATATTAAAAACTTGAGCACATAAATCTCGGTTTTATTAATAAAACAGCTTTCACGAGTAAGTTTACATAAAGCATATGAGATAGACAATCTTTAAGAGTGGAACTCAAGATGGCGGTATTAATATTCCTACGAATTTTGTATCCACGTTTAATGCGAGTGCTTCTTTTTGTAAATTAAAATTACGTTACGTTTATTTTGATTAGATTTAAATTAATACTCATACTCATAGTTTTTTTTTTAATTGTGACTCGACATATGACAGCACCCTGCCTGATGTTAAGCTGAGGTGCGGTCCATGAATGGAGTACAACAGTTAACTAACTGTGAGTAGCAGTCACACCCACTATGCCGGCCTGGTTAACACCGCAAACTTCCAAACTGATCCCGAAACTGGTCACCAAGAGGAAGTCCAAAAGTGACGACGACTGAAAAAACCGAGTCAGTTCACGGCTGCTTTAGTTACCGTCACTATGCCGGCCAAAGGTGCTTTACATATCGCTTGAGGGATCCAAGGTTACAGGAACTGGCAAAGCATTCCATGTTTTGATTGTTCTGCAAAGAAAAGGCGACTGCCGATTCGGTCGACAGAATGCGGGTGCTTACACCAGTAATACCCGGTGAGAAACGACGAGGTAGGTATAAAAAAAAATATAAACTTAGAGCACAATAACAAGACCTAAATCTTTCAATAATAATTTTATTCAGAATATTTTTAACTTCTACATTTAACATGGCGTCGCGAGTTGTATGAAACACAATGCCTTCTCGTAACCATCACATTACAGCATAACAGCATCGAGCACAAAGGCTGCACGTCGCTTTGTAAAGTAACTTCCTTCTATACAGCTCATTATCTTTCCTCCTAGCACTCAGATAAGAGTAGAACTAGGTTTTGAACACATCTCAGACGGTGACGGACACAAGTATATGTAGGTATACTTTTTTTATTTGGTTGTGAAACGATGTTATGTTGAAAGGACATTATTTCTTTTATATAGGGATCATTTCTCTACCACTATACCACGGTCGCCTAAGGTAAGCATGTAGATAAGTGATAATATCATTTTTTTTTATTGTGACTCGGCATATGACAGCACCCCGCTTGATGTTAAGCCAAAAAATGGTCCATGAATGAATGTCACTGCTAATACAATTCAATAATTGTGAGTAACAATCACATCCACTATGCCGGCCTAGATGGAACCGGCAACTTGCAAGCTGATCCCGAAACATGACCAAATCACTTCACGGTCTGTATACTTGTAAGTGGTGGTACTACCCCGGATCGGCAGACTGGGTACCACTGCCTACCACTCTTTGATAACCAGACCCGAAGCAATTATCCATCTCTTTTTTTTATTAACAAATATTTGCAATATTTAACATTATTAAATATTGCAAATAAAAGCTATGAAACAAATATTTGCTCCGACCGGGGATCGAACCTGCGACTTTACGCGCAACAAACCAGTCGCTAAACCGTTCGTCCACGCCTGTCGTCAACTAATGTTGATCATAATAAAATCCAGATTTAATTCGCAGATTTCAATAACCAAGCAAACATTAATCACCAAGGGATTATTAAAATGGAATACAAATTCCCGCCGCGGGGAGATGCTAATAAAAATGAAACCCGACTCGACGTCAAACAAAAATCCAATCCCACAATCGCCGTCTCATTACAAAAGAAACCATTAGTACCGAAAACTTCCCGGGTGGCCGCCGATCTCCATGGAAATATCTCGTAGGCGACTTTTGATTAATTAGCGCTATTCTTTTCCCGCGTAGACACGACAGGAAACACCGCCATTAATTCGCGAGAAACAATATGGCGGCACGTCCGTCTCCGTTACTTTATTGGCACATATCCGGTTGCTTCGTTGCAATTTAATGATGTCTCAAGAAGTCTGCGTTTCCAGTCGTAAAATAATATAGATATTATTGTATCACAACTTGTTATTTATTATTGTTTTGATCTACTTGAAAGCACATCTGACATTTAAAAAAGTGCGAATAATATTTCTTCCTGATACATCACCGACACCGGCTAAAAAATTTTATTGATCACGTTTTTTATTCTTAAGAAATTTCATTGATAAATAATTAATATTATTGTAATACGATTGAGAGAGTGATGTTGCGATAGTTTGGGCACATTGAAAGAATGGATGAAAGTGAATTGACAAAAGAGATTTATAAATCGGAGGCAAGTGGAGACGACCCAGAATATTGTTTCTTAATTACAATATTTTAATTATACATTTCTATACTAAGCACTGCCACTACACCACGGTCGACAAATGCAAGAGAGTTGTGTCAGAATCGTAGAAAGTGGCGCACCCTCTGCCTATCCATTTAGAAATAAACATACTCTTCTTAATCCTTATTACTAGATCTTTTAAACTACATTAATATAATATAACCTGCTATTTCTAATTAATTACTCTTTGAAACGTCTCAAGTAGCTATCTTTATCTTAGAATCAGACATCAATCAGGTAAAGGGGAGATTGGGAAATGTAAGACGCAAAACTCTTACAAAGTGGTTTCAAAGCCAATTAATGCTTGTCAAGTTTCCCCCGACTTTGGTTTTATTCGTGTCTAATTGTTTTTAAAGCAGTCCCCAGTTTAATTTGTCGTTTGTTACAGTCGAGTCTTCTCTCTTTGTGAAATAGGGAGGTTTGTTTTTCTATTTAAATTTTGTTAGTGAAAAATTTAAGTAAGGAATTGAGCTGTTTATTATTTTTAAAAAAACTATTGTAGGAGATGTACCATCTGGTTGGTATCAGATAGACATCTGATACCAACAAAAATAGCATAACCAATTTTCGGCCCGGATGCAGTCAGCAAAACGGTCAAAAATTGTCAAAAAAAAATTATGAGTGGTTAACAGTGGTACCCAGTATGCCGATCCGGGGTAGTACCATCACTTACAAGTATACGGACCGGGAAGTGATTTGGTCGCGTTTCGGGATCAGCTTGTAAGTTGCCGGTTCCAACTAGGCCGACATAGTGGATGTGGCTGCTACTCACAGTTATTGAATTGTAGTGGCAGTGACATCCATTCATGGACCACACTCCAGCCTAACATCAATCGGGATGCTGTCATGTGTCGAGTCACAATAAAAAAATATATACGCAAACCAGTTTTGTGCACTATTTATTATGAACACATGGGTCGCAAACAGCATAGAGCAATGGGGTGGGTGCTGTCACAAAGACATGTCACGCACGCGGATCATATTACACTTGCCATGATGGTACGTTTGACAGGAGTGGAGTTAACCAACTGCATTTCAATTGTCATTGCGCATCAGATGTAAAAGATTACAACGTAACGGATATTTGAATGTTATAAAATTCGTAGATGGGGGGCTTCATTAAACGAAAGAATTAATCTATTAGTCTATACTAATATTATAAAGAGGAAAGATTTGTAAGTTTGTTTGTAATGAATAGGTTCAGAAACTACTGAGACGATTTTAAAAATTCTTTCACCATTAGAAAGCTACATTCTTCGTGAGTAACATAGGCTATATTGGATTTTCAAAAAGTTTAGGGTTCCGTACGAAATCTCGAATAATGTAACCCAAGGTGTAAAAATATTACTCATAAAATTCCTTACATCGCGTACGCTGCGAAAACTATTGACGATATATAAAATAGTGTTCTATATATTTATAGTACTCATGATTACTCACAAAAAAGTTTGCATGGTATATGCCTAAAATGGTTTGATAATTAAGGCTGATTATATATGTGTATATACAACAATATACGTTTAAAGTAGGTACAAAGATTATGTATACATACATAAGAGAAAAACTGATTATTAAAGCATGCGATGTATTTTGACCCGGGCAACGCCGGATTACGCAGCTAGTTTAGTAATAAAATTACTTTATAAGTAGCATGAATTAATGCGACAGTGGTGTAATAGAAGTAAAATGGCCACTAAAACTGAGAACTCAGAGTCCCCGGTTCCAAACCACTTGCCGCTATTAATGTATCTTTGATATTACGTACTTTGGTCGTTCTGTTTCTACGATACAAGCATTTTAAGTAGCTCTGTATAGAAATATTAAAAAAGAGAGAAAATTTTATTAATTGATAATCTTTTTTTTATTATGACTCGACATATGACTGCACAGCGCCGGAGGTTGAGCTGGAGTGCGGTCCATGATTGGAAGCGACTGCTTATAATGGGTTCTACATATAATGGGAATAGTTTTATGCTGTTTCCGTTTAATTGGTGTCTCACAGACGAAAAATATTTTATAAAATTTTACTCAATTACAACTTGTATTACGCCACGTATTCCACAATAACAGACAGATATAATAGAGCGCCACATTCCACGACCCTGATACAACTACGAACTCTCTCGATTCCTTCACATCCATAATTCTCCTCATGCAAGCTGGTGGTGAACACAAGTGGTTATGAACACTGCAAATCCAAGCGGTGTCGACGTTTTCTTTTTCCATTTAGGTACCTTATGCTTTTCGTGAATATTCTTTTATCAATCGATCAATCAATCGAATTGTCACTCCTTTTTTTCACAGGGATAAGCAGAGACAATAAAGCGCCACTTGCCACGATCCTGACACAACTCCCTCGCTTCCTTCACATTCACAATTCTCTTCATACAAGCTCTATGGTTATGGTTATTTTGTCTACTATTTATGTTCGTAAACATAGCAGTTGACAAAATACCACATAATAAGCGAAATTACATACCACGAATGACAATCGCGAAAATGAAATTGGTGTCAAACCTCAAGGGGTGGATTGGAAATGTCAACGAGGCACGACACGACATCCGTGACAATTAGTTTTGGTACTACGACAACGACACGATACATAACGTTTATATAAATAGGGTTTTTATTTGCTTATATATTTATTTATTTTATTAATTATGAAACTACATTAACTACTAGCTGCGTAACCCGGCGTTGCCCGTGTCAACATACATCGCACGCTTAATGGTTAAATAATCAGTTTTTCTCTTATGTAATATACATCTTTTTTTATTGTGACTTGACATATGACAGCACCCCGCTTGATGTTAAGCCGAAGTGTGGTCCATGAATGAATGTCACTGCTAATACAATTCAATAACTGTGAGTAGCAGTCACATCCACAATGCCGGCCTAGATGGAACCGACATCTTACAAGCTGATCCCGAAACGTGACCAAATCTCTTCACGGTCTGCATACTTGTTAGTGGTGGTATGTATACTCGTACATAATCTTTGTACCTACCATTAAACATATGTTGTTGTATATAGTGTATATACACATACATAATCAGCCTTAATTATCTAACCATTTTAGGCATATACTATGGCAGACTTTTTGTATAAGTGATCATGAGTACTATTAATATGTTTATAAAACACTATTTTATATATGGTCAATAGTTTTCGCACCCTACGCGATGTAAGGAATTTCATGAGTATTTTCTTTACACCTTGGGTTACATTATTTGAGATTTCGTACGGAACCCTAAACTTTTTGAAAATCCAATATAGCCTATGTTACTCACCAAGAATGTAGCTTTCTAATGGTGAAAGAATTTTTAAAATCGGTCCAGTATTCTAAACCTTTTTTTTACAAACAAACTTACAAATCTTTCCTTTTTATAATATTACCACCAACTGTAACTGTACACATTATTGTAATTGTACGTCACCTGTTTTGTAGTAATTCGAATTATGTTTTGTGCAAAATATAATTTTGTCTCTTTAGCTCGTTACGCGTAAAGTCCCGAGTTCGATTCCCGGTCGGAGCGGTTGTTTCATAGCTTTTTAATTATAATTGAATATTACAAATATTTATTGATAAAATAAAGAGGCAGATATTTGCTACGAGTCTAGTTGTGTAAGAATGTGATAGGCAGTGGTGCATACAGACGCGTTTCTAAATCAGCTTGTAAGTTTCCGGGCTCAACTTGACCGGCATAGTGATTGTGACTGGCACTAACAGTTATTTAACTGTAGAGTCAGTCACCTCCATTTCTAAACGCGATCTAGCCTAACATCAGGCGCGGTCATATGTCGAACCACAATAAAAAATAAGTAAGTAATTTTGTATTTGTTAATTATCGTTGCAACGCGTGAGTAAAATTGTACGCTGACATGTTGAATAGAGTCAAGGGGTGAACAGTGACGAGTGGAGGCGGGGTCGACGAATTATTACCCACTTACTTAATGATGGGGTGAATTTTATTAATTTCGTTCGGTCACACAATAGATTTTTGGAGTGTAAAAAACTACATACAATATAATGCAATTCCCATGTGACTGCGGTTATTGATTTTGATTGTATAGTTCATAGATGAATTAAACAAATTTTATGCGGTTTACTATCGCGTTTACTATCGAGTCTCTCCGTGACCACGATGGCTGAAAAGCTCTCGAAACGTCGGGTAATAAAAAAATTCAAATAAAAACCAAAATAAACGAAGGTAAGCCGCATAAAATTTGTTTATTTCATTAATCAATGTTCGCGCAAAAGCTAAGAAAATACTATGCAGTTCATAGATTTTTTAATATGATATCACAACGTAAGTTGGAATCGCTCGAATAATTAACCGATGGGTTGAGGTTCTTAAGTGGAGACCACGAACCGGAAGATGCAGGGTAGGCCTCTCTCACTAGGTGGACTGACGACATAGTGAAAGTCACAAATAACCCGTGAACGCAGTTGGCAACTTGTAGTTCGAAATGGCGTTTACTGCTGAACACAGGCCTCGTGTTCAGCAGTAAACGTATTCTGGCTGATGATGATTATGTTAAGTCGAAATATGTACATGTATAAGATTTCGGAATTTTCTTGAGACACGACATATGCCCACTGCTGCCTGACGGTAAGTAAGGAAAAGTCCAAGAGCGCCGATATTTTGTAATGCCTCGCTTAAAGGATCAACGTTATATGGCTGGTAAAAATTCCAATTTTATAGTGTTATAAAAGTGTATCATCATCAACCAAAAGACGTCCACTGATGAACATAGGTCTTAGAACGCCATTCTGAACAACAAAATACCAGTTGCATCCACCGTTTATTTGTGACTTTCAATATGTCGTCAGTCCACCTAGTGGGAGGCCTACCTAGGCTACGCTGCGTTTGCTAGTTCGTAGTCTCCGCTATGGAACCTATGAAAGTTTTTAGCTACTTTGAGAATATATTAAACAAAACCCGAACGAATATTGCAGCCCTCAAGAAAGTCTAACGATATTCAGATGTTGAAAATTAAAAAAAGAAAATATAATTTAGAGCACTTAGAAATATTAGTGAAGGGAAGAAAATTAAAAAGTAATAAAAACACAAATGAGGTGTTTTCAATCATCTCACTGACGTTGGGGTGTTTGAGGTGGCGAAAGTGGGGTGTGGTGTGACGTCACATGAGATTAAAAAGTTTACCATGACGCCCCCACTCTCTCACGGAAATTAGCATTTTACTCCTGATCTATATTTGCATATTCTCGTGGTCCTTTCATTTTTATCTTTGCCGAGGGTGCGGATTTAATTTGATATTGTTACGCGTGTCTACGAAGGTAGAGACTATCAATTTATGTAGGTAGCTGCTGACGAAAGGACATCATTCATTTTGGGCTTCTATGTACTACTTTTGTAATGTCCGACGATAAAAAAAATATATAAATGGTAGTTTCGATACTTGTATTGATAAAACTAATAACAATTTTGCTTTTAATTGCTGTGCAATTGTTATTTGAAAAATAAGATATGAATTTGGTCATCTGTCAATCAACGCCACATTTGTTCTGCTTTGAACTGTAATAATTATAGTTTGATTATAGTTGATTTTACGCGGGTGAAACCGCGGTCACAACTAGTTTAATATTATGTAAACATTAAAACTGTTCTTGGCTCCACGAATGTTAGGTTGGTTTATATTTAGGACAGCTACTATTATTTTTAGTCCTTTATAAAATTCTCAGAGTGAAGAGGACTAACTTACCTCGACCTGCTTGATGGTAAGCATGATGGAGATTCAAAAGTATAGACGACTAAAAAACCGAGTCAATTTACGGCTGCCACAGTCGCCGTAACTGCCAGCCTAAAAATAGGTTCGAGGCGGCCTACAATAGAAGGTGCTTCCTTACTTTGTCGCGGATGTCATGGACAGTTAAAGTATTTAGTTTAAGGAATGTATCGAGAAGTTTGTTATTTATTCAGACGCGACATCTGAACTCTATTTGCCTGATGGTTAGCAATGAGATATAGTCATGCACTCTGTTTCTATGATACAAGCACTCTTTGTATACTTACAAGTTAGCTTAGTATAACAATTCTTTATTAATATTGTTCTCTTTAGATTATTTATTAAAGAAAATCAAACACAAAGACAGTTAATGGCCATTTAAGTGCACTCCGTATTTCTTTTTCTACTAAACAATTCCTTTTAAAAAGGCCTCGATGTTCGCTCAAGTTTTCAAATTAATGCAGACGAGTCTCTGCAGTGAATATTTGACTAAACATTTTTCCCCGCTTTTTAGGGATTAAGTTTTTATAAAATATAATTTTGAAGCGAGCATTTTAATTTTTCTTTATTCTTTTTTAAATGTACCTAAAGCTACCTACCTAGATAACATTGTGATCAAAAAGTAGTGAGACTTTTTAATTTAAATTGACGTGCTTACCCAAAATTAAAGTAGTTATATTAATTTTTATAAATTAATGCAAACTTTTTAAAGTATGTTATAGTTTTAGCAAACCGTGGTGTAGTGATAGTGCAGTGCAATCAATGGTCACACAAACATACAATCCTCGGTTCAAAACTACTTGTCGGTACCAATGAATCTTTAATGTACTGTGGTCGTCTTGTTTCTATGATACAAGCACATTTAGTAACTTATTTTAGAAATGTAAATAATTTTTTTAAAATGTTATTATAATCAATTAGTTAAAATGTCACGCCATTTTACTACAGAGATAGGCAGAGGCAATGGAACGCCACTTGCCACGATCCTGACACATTTTATTTTATATTTATATTATAGGTGTGCAAAACAAATTGCAATCTATGATTCAGTATGAAAAAAATATTGTCAACTTCAAACTCGATTGTAACTCAAAAATTATGCACAACAAATTATGCAAAAATTAAGCGAATAATAATTAATAATTACAAAGTTTAAATTACATAAAAAAATATATTACAAATCATTAACTGCTAATTAAATATCTATTGTGTTTTTTTTTATTTTTTTTATTGTGACACACCATCTGACCCCGACTCGCCTGATGATAAGCAAGAGGAGGTCCAAGAGTGACGACGACTGGAATAACCGAGTCAGTTCCCGGCTGCCCCTATCATTTAATTATATTAGGCATTATGATGAAGGCCATTGTCATTTTAATATTAAAATTATTTTGATAATGATTGTTCATTATTGTCAATTTGTAGTGTTTTAAATACCACGTATTATTAAAATAAAATTAAAAAAATTGCCTGGCATAGTGACGGCGACAGAGGCAACCGTGAACTCCTCTTGCTTATCATCAGGCGGGTCGAGGTCAGATGTCGTGTCACAATAAAAAATAAAAAAAACGTACCAAGCCCAGTGTGACCACATTAAAATGCTATTGAAATTGAGTGGAGCGAAACAAAGCCGTGCACAGTCGGTTGGCAACACCACAGCTGTCACTTAATAATTTAATTGTGCATTTCCCCCCCTTTTCACGGCTCTTTCCACAGAGTTGAACGCTACACACATCGTACTATACACAAAATACACCTGACAAACATAAAATAATATATTTGCAACTTTATTTCAATAGTTATAAACATCAATTTTGAATGTACGTTGATGTGTAAATTCATTTGCATTCAAGAGGTACTGGTAACTCGAGCTAAATGGAGATTTACATATTTTTTATTTTCGTTTTAGAAAGCGTATTCATGTTTTGTGGGTCCGTCTCTTTGTTGCGGAATTTTTATTTCGCTTGGGACTGTTGAATCCTTGATTTTTTTTCTACACGTATTTGGGATTTAACTCGTAAAACAACGTGTTGTAACGAAAGGATTAACAAAAAGTAAAAAGAAGATCTGTTGAACAATTCTAACCAAACTAATACATATGTGGTCGGCAAACGTCCTCCTGGGCCTGCCTCGTTTAACGCATTCATTCACTTGAGATTTTTTTCGTCAATCTACTTTCACTCATCCTTTCCATGTGCCCAAACCATCGAAGCATTCCTTTATCAATCCTTGTCACTACATCCTCTTTCAAACCACATCTATCGCGCGCTGTGCTATTCCTTATTCTATCCGCTATCGTCACTCCACATTCACTCCTTAACGACCGCATTTCTACAGCATTAATTCTACTCTCATGCTTCTTCTGCCACACCCAACATTCACTATCATACATTAATGTAGGTACAAGCACTGCTGAACAGCCATCCTGACCAAATCGGAGACATCCTCAAGAAAGCCAGGTTGCCTAGTGCCCATAACCTCAGAGCCTGTATGAAGAGAATTGTGGATGTGAAGGAAGCGAGGAAGTTATGTAAGGATCGTGGTAAGTGGCGCTCCATTGTCTCTGCCTATCCCTGTGGGAAAAAGGCGTGACAATTTGATTGATTGATTGTAGTAAGTAATAACATAAATATGCTAAATCGTCCTCCTCCTCTTCTAATAAAAGTAACAAATAATGAGTTTCTGACATTCTTCATCACGCAAAGTTTTATAACGACTGCACGGCTATGTAACTGGCCGCGTATTTAGTCTGCTGACTGCAGCTGATGTCTGCTGTCTGCAGATGCCATCGGAATCGCACCTTCATTCGCCTATGTGCTCTCCGCAATCTATAGCATTGGGTCGTTCAAGCGAAGCGTGAGAAAGCGCTTCTTAACTGCATAGTGACGGCGACTGAGGCAGCCAAGCCGTAAACTTGCTTACCATCAAGCAAGTCAAGGTCAGATAATAAAAATTAAATTAACTAAAAATTATTGTTAACTAGGGAAGCATACGCAATCTGTCGACCGAATCAGCAGTCGAACTAAAATAACTGGTTCGGTGCGTCGGTTCTTTGTAAAACAATCGACAAGTGCTTTAACATCGACAAGTGGTGGTCGGCAGTGTACCCCGTCTGCCGATCCGGGGTAGTACCACCACTTACAAGTATACAGACCGTGAAGTGATTTGGTCACGTTTCGGGATCAGCTTGTAAGTTGCCAGTTCCATCTAGGCCGGCATAGTGGATGTGATTGCTACTCACAGTTATTGAATTGTAGCAGCAGTGACATTCATTCATGGACCACACTTTGGCTTAACATCAAGCGGGGTGCTGTCATATGTCGAGTCACAATAAAAAAAAAGTGCTTTGCAATCGTATGCTTTAACAGCCCATGTGTTCTGCTTATCCTATAACTATGGATTCTTCAAGCGATTCATTGCAGGCATAGTGGTGACGACTGAGTCGGCCGTAACCTCTATCAGTCGTTTTTCAGTCGTCGGCACTTTTTAACCTCATCATGCTTACTATCAGGCAAGTCTTAAGGCGAGGTCAAGTTTCGAGTCTTAATAAAAAAGCTAGTCTCTTCGAGTTTGGCGAAAACTTACAAAAATATGAATATTAGATGACAAATTAATAAAATCAATTACTTATCTTAAGCCATCATTTTACATTTTATCATTATCATTTTACTATTTAGTATTAAACTAGTATTAAAGCGTCGTTAATGAGTTTATTATTATATTGTTTTGTTTTTGACTAAACTTTAAGGAATAGCACAGTGCGCGATAAATGTGGTTTGAAAGAAGATGCCGTGACAAGGATGAGTGAAACTAGATTGGCAAAAGTAATTTATAAATCTGATCTAGATGGATGCGAATGACAATATCCGCCTCTTTTTTTTATTAACAAATATTTACAATATTTAATATAATTAGTAAAAATCGACTGCAACCGGGAATCGAACCCGCGACTTTACGCGCAACATCGTTGCACAATCGGCCATGCCTGTCGTCAAATCTTGATATATTTCTATGGTTCTTTCATTTAGTAGTGGTCTATTAAAATTTTAATAAATTAGAATGAGATACACATTTTCTATATTCTGTAATAATATAGTAATCGAAGGTCACACCTGTTACCTCACAGAGATGGGCAGTAAAAATGGATAAATAATTATGTAATAGTAAAAAAAGACCATGAAGTGTTTTTTCTTAAGGACTTCTATGGACAGAATTGTAGATGTGAAAAAGCAAGAGAGTTGTGTCATGATCGTGAAAAATGACTACCCATTATCTCTGCCTGTACCTGTACGAAAATCCTTGTTTTTCATATAGAAAAGTCATTTTTTTACATTTCTATTCTAAGTTACTAAAATACTTGTATCATAGAAACAGGACGACCAAAGTACATATATCAAAGATACATTAGTACCGGTGAGTGGTTTTGAACCCGTGCTCTTGGTGCAATTATTTTAGAAAATATAATAATAATTTTTAAAAAATCACTTACTACATAAGATGAACGCCAACACGCACAGTAAGCCTAACTGAAAATTCTAACGGAACAAATTAACTTTTCGTGAAATTAACTTCGACAAGTGACACGTCTACGCCGTAGTAACTGCAATTGTCAACTACGATCAGAGCTTTGAAAGCCAACCGCCCTCCGAGTGTAGGCGGAGCTTTAAGCTGGGCGTGCCGAAAGCGGCAAATCAGCTAAATTTCTTTTCTTAGCTTAGCCACAAGACGAGTGGTCAAAGCCTCTAAGTGGCTGTAAAGATCTTGTTTCAATTTATTTTATTTTCAACTATAAATACAAATGGTGGCTTTTTGCATTAAACTTTCGAAACGTGCTTTAAGCAGCTTCTAAAAAGACAGCTTCTCTTTACAGCAATCAATTAAAAAGAAGCGCCGCTTACCACGATCCTGACACAACTTTCTCGCTTCCCTCACATCCACAATTATCTTCATACAAGCTCATTCAAGTAGTTATTCTTATTATAAGTTTTTAAAACAATTGAAACGACACATAGCTCGAAGAAGCAAGAACCGATGAGGAGGAAAGGTTCTTGAGTGGAGACTACGAACCAGAAGACTCAGCATAGGTAGGCCTTCCACTAAAGGTCACAAATAACCGGTAGATGCAACTGGCATCTTGTCTTTCGGAATGGCTCTTCTAAGCGCTTCTAAGCTCCTCTGCTGCCCGGCCTATATTCAGCAGAGGACGTCTGATAATGACGATGAATGGTTTTGACTACTCGAGTGACGAAGTGGTAGCGAAGCCTCAGATTATTCGTAAGCCTCAAAGAAGCCTTAAAGCCTGAACAGAAATATTCGATTCATGAAACATGGATTCATTAGATATTATTTTAACATAAATTCAATACAATATTTGATTTTTGTCAGGAGATATAATATATAGTATATAATATGGTACTTAGTATAGTATATAATATAATATAGTAATTTGGGGGCGTTACGAGATCAGTTTGTTAGTTTTAAGATGTCATAGGGAATTTTTTTTATTTTTTTATTTTATAAACTCTATTGCACAAAAATAAGGTACAGTCAGCATCAGATATATCTGAGCACGCAAAGTGATCAAAAGTATCTATACATTCAGACTGATCATAAATATCTACACACATTAGTTGTCATAATAATGTGAGCATTCAATGCGTCAAAAATATCTATACAATCAGTTAGTCAAAAATATCTACACACTCACTTGTCAAAAATATGTCAACAGACAATTGAGTAAATTTGTTTTAAAATATTACATATTTTATGAGTGTGTAGATATTTTTGACTATTTGCGTGTGTAGATATTTTTGACGCATTGAATGCTCACATCATTATGACAACTAATGTGTGTAGATATTTATGATCAGTCTGAATGTATAGATACTTTTGATCACTTTGCGTGCTCAGATATATCTGATGCTGACTGTACATAGGCGAGCTTAATGCCTTAGGCATTACCTACCAGCTAACCTTTGTTGTGTAGTGCTGTGATTGGCTGGGTGCAAACCATTATGGTAGCATTTGCTTAAACTCGTTGTCATGGACCGCACTCCATCTAGTTTGCCTGTAATATTTTAGGAACCATTTAAGTGTCATGTCAAAATTAAATAAAATATTCATAATGCAATAATGAATTATTCTTAATGACAGTTCTGTCGCATTGGTAAGCACGCTAGTTTGTTACGTGTTAAGTCCCGGATTCGATTCCCGGTCGGAACAAAGATTTGTTTTATAACTTTTATTTGTAATAATTAATTAGATTTAATATTACAAGTATTTGTAACTAAGCGCTCAATGCCCCGTCAGGTCGGCCGATTTTTATTCTAATCTTATTTTTATTACTAATTTAATACAGTATTTATTCACGTTTTTTTTTATTATATTAACAAAGCTTGATTATATTTTATTACATATTCTCTTTTGAATTGGGCTTATTTTGGCCAGCATAGTGACGAAGCAATGAAGCAACCATGACTCGGCGGAACACGCGCGGTGCACGATTGACGGGAGCGGCATCAGCGGTCAATACAATTCATAATATCAGTTTAATAACGTCGCTTGTGTCGTTTGTTTTCTACTGCTACTAATCGCGTTGTTAAAAAACTACACATAGGTATTGGTATTGACACCGGTAGAAAAAAAGAACGCTGACTTTTGAGCAGTATAAAGATCAGCGAATGCAGTGAAAGCAAATCCGCCTATCTATACGCTCGTGCACATCTGCCAAAACTAGAACTTATTTAAGACGATGAGACGATAAAAGGAACATAAACATAATAATAACAGCTCAGGTGAATTATGGAATGCTGAAACGAGAATCTTGGAAGTTTTATAAAAGGAAAAATTGGATTAAAGGACTGATGTAATTAACGTTTACAAAGACGGTTTGTTGAAAGTTTAAACTAATTCTTAGTGAGATTATTAGTTTTAAATATCCCCATAAGAGAGAAACATGAGATGACCTAACAGGCTGGTGTACGAACTATCATTTACATATCAGATGGTACAATATAATGATAGATTTTGAATGCATTATCTGCAACGAGAAATGGACGCATTATGAGAGCACCTCCGAAAATAGATTTAAGAAGAAATTTATTTTATTTTGATATACAACTTTATTTATTTCTTTTCTTTGCTGGGAGGATGTTGAGAAATAAAAACAAATTGTACATTTTGGCATGTCAGTAAAAATATATTGCTTAAAAACCTATATTGTATTATTTATAAAGAGAAACAAATATATTAATTTTCTCAATTCACAACAACTTAAGTTAAGCTAATCTGTAACATGGCATTCATTTACTTTCAGGCGGTACGAAGTTCGCCGGGTCAGCTAGTAATTAATAATATTTCAAATTTTATACACATTCGTATCATGAAAAGTAAGTAACAAGTTACAACTTGATTGATATAAAAATAGCTTCGGGCGACCTAATTTGTTTACGACTGGGGCCGTTTTTTATAGTACGATTATATTCTGTTTATTTTGTCTTAATATTATGAATTCAAAAAGATTTTTTTATTGTGTAATGTTTCATATTATAACATACTAGCTGTGCCCGCGACTGCGTCCGCGTGGAATAGTCATTTTGGGAATCATATTAATTTTTTGTTTACCTACCTGCTCAGCTTTATTATAAATTACCTATAGCTGTTACCCGCGACTTATTTTAGACGATTAAATTACGTTTTAATTACGATTAATTAAAACACTATAGAGAAAACTACTACAAAATGAAATTGTATAAAAAAGGATTTTGCACGATGATATTATATCGTAAAAACAAATTAACGCTGCATTCAACCGATCAGTAGGGAGCCGACCGCATAGTATGCTTGTCTGTCTATAAATGACGCGCCCCTCCACTTTATTAGTTTATTTAAATGTGTAAATGCAAATATTACTAACTATACTATTAAACTTCATCACGTTCGTTCCTCCTTTCTAACCAGCAACTGAATAACTAATTACTGCATTTTCGGTGTGTTTTATCCATATTTTATATTTGCTCGTATGCGTAAATGCAGTGGAGGGGCGCGTCATTTCGGCTTAGACAGACTATACCTCGTAGAGCTACACCACCCTCCGCCTCGCCCGCAAGCACCGCCTCTCCTCGCCCGCCGGTTAGCGCTCATCATGCGACGCGTGTGAATTTTGTTTCGGAGTTATTTTAAAATTGTATTATCTTATAAGATGTTTATTGAAATTAGGTGATGTCAATGACAATTTTGTTCACAGTTAAATACTCTTAATTAATAACACATTTATTTCGATAAAGAATAATATTATTATGTTGATACAACTCTGACAAATAATTTGTAATAATGCATTAATTTAGACCAAATTTGACTATCATAAAAACGGTTATTGTGAGTTAATCTTAAAAGATAGACATATACGGTCGCGGACATTTTTTTAGTTAATTTAAAGAGGAATAATTCTTTCATGCATATTTTTTGGGTATCTCGAACGGTTTTCGCAGCGCACGCAACGGAAACCCTCAAAGACGAATAATATTCCCCGTTTTTTCCACATTTGCAACTGTTTCTTCGCTCCTATAAGTCGCAACGTAATGTTTTATAGCCTAAAGCCTTCCTCGATAATTGATCTATCCAACACAAAAAGAATTTTTCAATTCGAACCAGTAGTTCCTGAGATTAGCGCGTTTAAACAAACAAACAAACAAACAAACAAACTCTTCCGCTTTATTATATTAGTATAGATAATATACTGTAAGGGAACGAGCTAAATGAACGCGCTAGGAATGCAGTTGTGACGTCATGGTCACGTGTCTATTATGAATAGTGAAGTAAAATGCAAAATGTCGATAACGATAAACACACACTTTCATTATGACGCATAGATTTAGTTATTGAAAATATTTAATGTGTATTTAATTGAAGTATAAACAATAGACAGCAACAATTTTTAATAAATTATATATTAATTAAATTTTGAGAATAGTGACTGCTTTTTTGTTCTTTTTCACACATTTTAATCACGTTTCTAATAATGATTTTAGCCTGACTACGAATGACGAATCTCTTTTATTCAATTAACTCACTAATGTTTCAATAATCAAACATATAAAATATGGAACGTTTTTATCGATTTTAAATAACATCGCCGAGCTATGAGCGTCACTAATAGCGGCCACTAAAATCCGGGTGGGGGTTGTTTCACGCCCCACAGCACCTCAGCCGCCGAATCCATTTAACTCGTTCCCCATCTATACATATTTGTTATTTCTAACCTGTATTAACTGATATTATTCTACAATTTAAAAAATATATATCGACTTTATTAAACAATATAAAATAGCCAAGTGTTTTTGTGTGCGACTATCCATGCGCAAATATATCCCTTCTACCAGGCGCTTGTAACTCTTTTTATAAGCGTCGGACTGCTTTATTGCGAGCGCTCTTTTTTCTGCCGGGATCTATAGAGTGGCGTCGCCTCGCTCTCACCAGCTCAATACCACAGCCTAAATATCACAGACTCTACTTTACTGATGAGAGAGACGGCAGATCGTAATAAGTGGTGAAGATTGAAGAAGTTCACCACTTGGAAAGAGTGATAGGCATTGGTACCTAGTCTGCCTATCCGAGGTTACTACCACCAATCAATCCATCAATCAAATTGTCACGCCTTTTTCCCACTGGGATAGGCAGAGACAATGGAGCGCCACTTGCCACGATCCTGACACAACTCCCTCGCTTCCTTCACATTCACAATTCTCGTCATACAAGCTCTAAGGTCATGGGCACTAAGCAACCTAGCTTTCTTGAGTGATTTAGTCGCTTCGGAATCAGCTTGTAAGTTGCCGGTTCCAACTAGGCCGGCATAGTGGAGTGACTGCTACTTACAGTCATTGAATTGTAGTAGCAGTGACATCTATTTATGGACCACACATCATAACATCAAGCGGGGTGCTGTCATATGTCGAGTCACACTAAAAAAATCTTAGGTATGTCCAGTATAATTTTACTTCTAGATTGCACCAAATATTTTTTTCTTTATTGTGTCTCGATATATGACAGCACCCTTTCTAATGTTAATCTGGAATGTGGTCCATGAATCGAGGAGACTTCTACTACAGTTAAGTAATAGCAAATAGCAGTCGTATCTACCTTGTCTAACTAATTCAAACTAGCAACTTTTAAACTAATCTTGAAACGTGACTGGGTCAATTTAAGGTTTGTTTTGTACGTTTGAAAGTGGCACTACTTGCAATCCCGAAGACTGGGCAAATGAACAAAAACTTTTTTTTTTATTATTGTGACCTCGACCCGCCTGATGATAAGCAAGAGGAGGTCCAAAAGTGACGACGATTGAAAAATCCAAATTAGTTCCAGGCTGCCTCAGTCGCCGTCATTATGCCGGCCTATTTCTCCTCCTATTCCTTTGGAAATGGAGGAGTATTTAATCTCCTTAAGGTGTGATTCCGGCAGCGACTGTAGACTACACAACTTGTTTGTATGAGATTCCGTGCAAGGCGACACTATAATTGCCGCTTTAATATAGTTTCCAAACATCATATTTATAATCTTTGAATTAGCAAACGTTGATCGTCGCAATAGTGTCGTCTTGCACGGAATTAATCTTATACAAAGAAGTAGTGCAGTCTGTAGTCTGCAGCCGCCGGCGGAATCACACCTTAAATTCACAAAATATTAAATGTACATCGCTTGTTTTGTTTCAA
Organism: Tinea trinotella; assembly: GCA_905220615.1. Taxonomy (NCBI): domain Eukaryota; kingdom Metazoa; phylum Arthropoda; class Insecta; order Lepidoptera; family Tineidae; genus Tinea; species Tinea trinotella. Next base: position 5,027,348 of record HG992321.1, on the reverse strand, counting down.
AATAGTAAAATAGTTTAGAAGTAAATGTGGACCAATGTACGCTTAAAAAGTAGAATCTAAACGGATACTATTTTTGTTTATTACTGATAATACTAGATGGCGCTGTACAAATTTTAATTTCTGATGGTTTTTAGCTAAATTGTTTGTAATTGCTAGGTACAATTTATTTCTGTACCTATAATACTTTTAAAAATACTTTTCGCCCTACCTATCCAAATTTTGCATATAATTCATACAAATAAAAAAAAACAGATTTACTAAGTTATCTTATTTATTAAAAAAATTTTCCTAAGGCCAAAGAATTTTCACAAATAAATAATTTTGGCGACCGTGGTGTAGTGGCAGTGCAATGGTTACACAAATCGGAGAACACGAGTTCGAGACCACCCACCGGTACCAATGTATCTTTGATATATGTACTTTGGTTGTCCTGTTTCTATGATACAAGCACTTTATTAGCTTAGTATAGAAATGTGAAAATTACATTTTATACTTTTATAAAAGAATATTTTTTATTGTGAGTCGACATAACGACATCACCCCGCCTGATTTAAAGCTGGAGTGCGGTCCATAAATGGGGTGGCTGCTACTACACATCCAATCCGGCCTAGTTGGAACTGACAAGTTGATCCTGAAACGCGACGTCACTTCACGGTTTGTATAAGTGATGGTATTACACCGGACGTGCAGATTGGGCACCACTGCCTACCCCTCTTTGGCAACCAGACCCGAAGCTAATATTTATTAACAATTTATATTTACAATATAATTAACTGTTACAAATAATAGCTATGAAACAAATATTTCGACCGAGAATAGAACCGGCGTAACAGACTGGTGTGCCAAACAATACGCCACGCCTGTCGTCAAAATATAAATATATTTACAAAAATTATATGCCACATATAAATTACAATTTTGAATAATAAGTGCATTCAAATAACGTAAGAACAGTCCTTGTATCATAGAAACAGGACGACCAAAGTACATATTATCAAATATAAGTACTTACATTGGTATTGGTTTTGAACCGGGGGTTCTTAGTTTGCCTGACCATTGCACTACCAATACACCATGGTCGGCCTATAAACCAGAAGTTTGTGACTGCTTCTCGATCAAATCGGATACATTGTTTAAAATGCATGGTTTGATTTGAATGAGAATAGTTGTTAGATGTTTCTACCACTAGTGAAAGTTGGGTCAGGATCGTGAAGAGTGGCGTTCTATTATGTTTGCCTATCCCTGTGGAAATTGAGGTGCGACAGATTGCTTTATTGATTTACATTTACATTGGATTGTAAAATTATTTAATATAATGAATTAGCCAAATTTTAGGCGGCTTACTATCGCGTTTATTTTTTACTTTTTTTTATTATGTGCAGCCATCATCGTCGGAATAATAAAAAATTGTAAAATCTAAACCAAAATAAACGCGATATTAAGCCGCATAAAATTTGTTTAATTCCTTAATCAATGTTCGCGCAAAATCTAAGAAAATACTATTATTTAAAACAATTAGAAATAATTCATATAAATAAATCATGTTATTATATAAAAATATTGCATAGCCGCATTGCATATAAAGTAAGAAATCGATGAAAGAGCCATCTATATTTTAACACGCATAACTCTAGGCGTGTTTTATAGCACATACCGCTATAATTATTATTACGCCCTTCTGTCATTTGAGTGCGCGGACAAAATTAGAACCAATGTAGAGCGCAACGATCAATATTTCGAGTAGATGGCGTCGTAGATAATAGTCAATACCAATCTTCTTTAATAATTTTAAATAATTTAATGTAATTTAAATATATGGTAAAATACTATAACATTATTTTATTGTTAAATATATAGGCATGATTAGTTTTCACATTTTATTTTTACGTATTTAAATATATTATATTAAAAGTAACTACATTGACTAGTACCGCCACCGCCACTACGTCAAGCGTCGTTCGCGTTTGCCTGCCATCTTGCGTCCGACAATTCAATCTCGGCAAATTTTAGTGAAGTTTGTAACCATTTGCAGTGTTTGTTGATCAAATTCAGTGTATGGAGTTTTCTGAGGTAACTACTGTAAACTATAGATAACAATTTTGGCGGAAATTTTGACTTTGTAAGAAATAGTTCATTAAAATAAATGCCAATATATAAACTCACCACATACGAGGATCTCTGTTATTATTTTCCTTTTTTATTGCAGTCTATTTTATCGTTGCAAATTAATCATATTATTATGCTTAATAATATAATGGTAATTAATATAATCTCCAGTACTTTGTATTGGTATTTTGTTACAGCCTGGTTATGAGGATCGCTTAGAAGATGTCGGACCTAAGGCAAGTGAAAGTTGACAATTGGAGCAAATATTTTATGCAACGATTGAAACTTTTCTTCAATCGTACAGATTTCTGCGATTTGACTCTTCAATTCCAAGATAATGCACAGCTTAAAGTGCATAGATTAGTTTTAAACACATGCACCGAATATTTTGAATTACTCGAAAGGACATGCGAAATGTACGATGATTGTCTCATTATGCCAGATGATTTGCAGACTGATGTTATGGTGCCCATCATTAACTTCATGTACACCGGTCAACTTGAGTACAAAATTGAGATGTTGGACAAGTTGTATAATACATCACGAACAATGAACATTGCAGTGCTGACCAATCTTCTAGATTCACATAGACATAATAAAAATTTGGAAGGAGTTGTGACCATTACCCTACCGTACCTTGGAAAAAGATCACACTCAGATGCTTTTGATAAACCCTATACTCCTAAAAAGGCTCACGTTAGCAATACTGGTAAATATGCTCGGAGTTCTTATTCATCCCATACACCAAAAGTATATTCAGCAAAGAAGCAATCAGTTTTTGAGAAGCGGCCAACACGATATGAAGTTCCACCAGAACTTGAATCGGATAATATTTTTGAAAATTCATTTGCTAATATTTCGTATGATACAAAACCCTTGATGGTGCACCCTGCCACTAAACAATATGACCGTAAGAAAAACTTCAACCTTTTTTCTGAAGTATCCGGTTCTAGGTCATTTGATTCTATCCTCAATGGTCCTTCTACTTCATCATATGATCTTGCCGAATGCAGACGTCTTGAAAGTAATGCCAGCTCCTATGATGATGAAGAATCCATGGAGCCCAGGGTGCATTCAGGTCAATTAACACAAGCAGATTCAAATCATCTCTTTGATCAGATGATTGAAGGTCCTAAAGTTACAATTGCATCAAAGGATTCTCCGGGCACTGGAAAACTGGACCATGCTAAGATTATCAGTGAAGTTTTAAAGAAATATCCACACCTTGTTAAAGGAAACAAAAATATCCGGCTTAAAATTATACCTCCATCGAAAGCATCTTCATTAGGTAAATCAGTAAAAAAGAAATTGAATATTGAAAAGAAACCAGTCATACCAGCATCAAAAGAAGAAGAGATTCCTGAGGCAGATTATACCTATGAATCAGATGTGTTAGATTCGAAGGAAGCTGCAAAACTTATTGCTCTTGGTGCAGATAATACCCGGGGACCATGGATATGTTTGATCTGTGGTACACCTGGTAAAGCCTTATATTTTACATCATATTTCAAGTTCAGGAGGCATTTGGTCGAGGTACATAATGAAAAACCCATTATAAATATGTGTGAGTATTGTGGGCTCAAATCTGGCAAAAGAAATTATCTCCTACATCACTTGTACACTCAGCATGGAGTACAGCCACCTCCAACACATAATTTCCCTAAATGTAAGCAATGTAATTATGTGGCCCTTACTGAGGCTTTCCTTGTGAAACATAAATTATCACATTCAGATGGAAAACAGTACAAATGTAATATTTGTTATATAAACTTCAAAAACACTTCTGCACTATTAAACCATATACAAAAGAGTGGACATAAGATTTGTCCTGATCGCAAGGCACAATCATACCAGTGCATGTATTGTTTGAAAAACTTTATACGAGAGAATAATCTTTATGCACATCTAAAGACATGTCACAAGGAAGAAGTTAGGAATGATGGTGTTATTGATTGTTCAGATGAAGATGAATCACCTAATCCAGTATTCAGAAAACCTGTAGTAAAACGTGAAATTATAATGGATGAGAGTGAAACTTCACTTCATGAGAATGAAATTCGTGGTCCAACTAGAAACACTCATAAATCACGTTTAAATACCCAAAAACTATTAAGTCAAGAACTGAAACAAAAATTCGAAATAAAAATGAACAGCCCTATTCACGATGAAGCTGATTTTATTACGCAGGACTTATTAAAACAATACAGCAGTAATTTAAACAATGATCGATTACAACGTGAAGTCAGAAGTAGCAGTGAAGACATTGAAATGTCTGAAATTGGTGAGGATGCCTCACCTGCACAACTAAGCATTGTTGAACAGCCGCCTAAGGTTGAAACAGTAGAAACTCAAGCAACAACAATGGAAACTGCAAATATTAATCAACCAATTCAGATTGTTGTGTCAAATGAAGAAGAATATAAAGCATTCATGGCATCAAATCAAATTATATTTGATCAAAATAATCCTAGAAAGACCTTGGCTGTTTTAAGTGCTCCACACAACAATGTTGGTACTACTATAGATTTAAATAACGCTCAACAAAGTGAAATGGTAATATTACAAAATGAGTACCCCTTAAATACTTCGGAAACACAGTTGGCTACTAATGATCCTAACATTTTAGTAGTATACAGCCATTCTGTTGATCAAAATAAACAGTACATTGTAGATACTGAATATGCACAGCAACACATAATAACTACCCAGGATATGGGAGCACAATTCGCACAAACATCTGCTGTTCTTACACAAAACTATGAAAGTATTACCACATCAACTCCGATTGTCACTGGACAAATTCTCGTACAAGAATCTAATGTACCTTGGCCAGATGTTGTGCAAAATAATGTAATTGGACAGGTAGGTGAAGTTCAGGAACAGTATATAGCTTCTGATGAACAATCTCAAACACCAGAAGTTTCTGGACCTGCGGGAGAAAGTGTAATAGCACATATTCCTAATACAAAAATTCTTTCAAGTATGGAGATTGATCCAAGAGCAAAAATTCTTCCAAATACAGAGATTCTTCAGAACGCCGAGATGCACTCAAATGAGAAAATTCTCCAGAACACTGAAGTTCACCTAAATGCTAAGATTTACTCAGATGCAGAAATTCACCCAAGTGCAGAAGTTCATCCAAGCACAGAAATGCATCAAAATGCAGCAATTCATCCAAGCACAGAAATTCATCCAAGCACAGAAATTCATCCAAGTGCAGAAATTTATCCAAGTGCAGAAACTAATCCAAGCACAGACATTGATTCAAGTGCAGAAATTCATCCGCGCACAGATATTAATCCAAGTACAGAAATTTATCCTAGCTCAGAAATTCAACCTAGTGCAGAAAATCATTCTAGCGCAGAAATTCATTCTAGCGCAGAAATTCAACCTATTACAGAAATTCATCCAAACACAGACATTCATCAAAACGCAGACATTAGCACTAACATAGAGATTCACCCGAACACAAATATACAAACGAAAACAGATATATACTCAGACGCAGAGATTCGTCAGAGTGCAGTTATATACCCAAGTCAAGAGACTCCTCAAGAGAAAATGAAAGAAACTATTGAAACCCAGGTAGCCATTTCAAATGCTTCAATTGAAAATAGTGATAATGTTGTAGTAATAGTGCCGAATGAGTTTCCAATTCAAAATTACATTGCTGAGAAAGAAGTTAGCAGTACTGAAGTGATAATGCAATCAGTTGCTGAGGAATTGCCAAATAATATTACTACGTGTGTTGAAATTGATAATGTTGAGGAAAATTCTTTAAACGAAACTGAAACCACAGATTTAGAAAGTGTGCCAGACGAAGAGAAATGTTCTGACAGTGTGGAAAACGTAGTCAATAAATATACACAAAGAAACGATGACAATTTATCAATGGTATGGTCTGAGAATGAAGATGAAGCAATACTTATTACAAATAAAAATGATATCAAAGAAAATCTCGCAGTCGATGATGACACTGAGAATGAAATGGAAGAAACAATTGAAAACATTGAAAAGGAAATCGAAAAAGGGATGAAGGAGAAATATAAATCAGTTAAAGATAAAAAAAATAATCAGAAAATCACTAAAGTTAATGAAATTGCAGAAACAGTAGGAAACAAATCACTTGATAAGAGTTCAAAAGGTTCTAAGAAAGATAAGCCTCCCAAAGTAGTCAATTCTGAAATAAAAAAGAAATTATCTTCACTGCTGATAGATTGGGAAGATAATGAGCCATCTACAAGTCAAGACGAGGACGAAATGGAACATGACGATGAAGAAAATGACATTGAAAATAGCATTGATAATGTAGAAGAAACAAGCGTTATTGGAAAATCTAAACCAGATATCAGAAAACTTGTAAGCGACTGGGATGATGAAGACACGTGATTTATGTAAGTATACATGTACTTACATTTTAATATTTCATTTAAGCATTTTGATTTTGTTCATGAAGACTGGTAGTGGTTCCATCTAGGCGGGCATAATGGATTGCAGTTAATAAATCGTAGTAGCAGTCGCCTCCATTATTGAACCGCACTCCTTAACATCAGGCGAGGTTCTGTCATATTTTAAAAAGGTTTCTTTTTTCGATTGTTAAATAAACATCTCTAATGTTAATTAAGAGATATCAATCAACTCATCGAGCCTTTTTCCACAGGAATAGGCAAAGACAATGGAGCGCCACTTGACACAACTCCCTCGCTTCCCTCACATACACAATTCTCTTCATACAAGCTCTACGGTTATGGCCACTAGGCAACTTAGCTTTCTTGAGGATGTCTTCGATTTGGGCGATCAGATTTTACTCCAATCTACTTTCACTCAGATATGATATTTTAAATTATAGTCGCACGAAGAAACTGTCTTCTGTCATACAGATTGTCCTATATCACGGTAGCCAGCGATGTGCAACTAGGCCGGTATAGTGGATGTGACTACTACTTTCAGTTGTTTAACTGTAGTAGCAGTCGCCTCCTTTCATGAACCGCACTTCATCTTAACATCAGGCATATGACAGCACCCTGTCATATGTCGAGTCACAATGAAAAAAACTTCAGTAGTCGTTTTACAGGCCCGTATCTCTTAATTACATGACAGCGAAGTCAATTGTCCACGAACTTTCAGCGTAACTTTTACGTAATATTTACTCCGTCAAAAACGCGCTGAAATTGCACAATGAATTTGACATTCTAGCAGTGGTAACCAATCAGCCTAGATAACCAACTGACGTTTTTTTTGTGTTCGACCTAATAATAATGTTTTAATTTTAACTAACAAATATTTATCGTATATCTATACAAAAACTGTAAATGTGTATTTAGACATTTATCAAAATCAAGTATCTCGAAATAATAATAAATAACAGAATGTGTTCTAATGACAAGCCACTGCATTGTCTTTCTTTCTTCTTGTTTATGGCTTTAGTATTTAACTTGCCAGTGTCAAAGTAAAAATATATGGTTTAATGTTAAAACATTGTCAAGTAAAGATGAAGATGGACCACGCGAGTGATTCATCAAATGATGACGATGATAGTGAGGTTGATGATGATCGTTTTAGTAAAGTGGCGGAAAGCTTTTACTAAAACTTCGGAAGGAGTCTTGGAGGGAACACGAAGAAACACGTTTCATAGCTATAGCTATGAATAACTATTCCACCATTATTACACATTAATATTTATGAAAACACAAGCTTTTCAAATAATTCAAAATTGCGCGTCCTGTCAGTTGCAGTTGCCCGCCAAAACTCCACTGCATTGTCAAAACATATGACAGTTGTTTAACCAATTAACGTTACCTACGATAATGCCAAGTATCAGTGCAATTACAATGCGTTTATGGCGCCGTGACAATCACGTCAAACTCAAGCCAAAGAAGCTTTTCCACGTCATTTCGCTGTCAAGATATTAAAAGAATCGGACCCCTATAGTTTTTAAAATTATATAAAGAAAAATATTTTTTTAAATCAATCTGATTGTCACGCCTCTTTCTCACGGGGATAGGCAGAGACAATGGAGCACCACTTGCCACGATCCTGACATAACTCCCTCGCTTTCTTCACATCCAAAATAGATTATTATTGTTATTTTACTATAACATTAGAATAATCCAATAAAAATTAAACTTTTCACGATCCTTACAAAACTATAAAAATCAAATTTTATAAATTCCAAAACCTTTTTTTTATATATGTTTATAATTTTTTAGGATTTCCGAAGATAATGGATGAAAATTGGCGCAATTATTTTATGACAACTTATTTATTAAGTTAGAAATAGAAGTAGCATATTATTATGTACTATTCCCGACAGGTGCTTATGCGCTTTTATCGTGACGTCACACGACGGGATGAGGTCATATTGACGTATAGCTTGTCTAACTATAAATTACGCGCCCCTCCACTTTATTAGTTTATTTAAATGTGTGAATACAAATATTTCTAACTACACTATTATTCTTTATCAGCGTGCTCCTCCTTTTGTGTTCAACTGAACAACCAATTACAATTGCATTTCCGGTGTGTTGTATTCATATTTTATGTGGAGGGGCGCGTTATTTCGGCTTAGACAGACTATAACAACGTACTAACATTGCCCAATCCAATCAGCAAAACAATTCCTTGGATACGTTTTATTACTTGACAAGGTTCTAGCGCATTAGCAACCGCCGGGGATAATAGGATTTTATTATTTTACCTTTGTAGGTATTTTTAATATCACATATGACATAAGCTTACTTTTATATTTTATTCTATACTATGTTCTATTTATTTTATAATCTTAGTAATCAGGATTTTATGACTAGTATTAAGATATTTCTGTAAAGTCAAGGACAAAAAAGATGAGTTAGTAAATCAAGTAATGAAGATTAAAGATTATTTAGAGCATATATATTGGCTCTAAACAAATTAAACGGCTAGTTTTAGACGTTACTGCGTCTCTGAAGTTTAGTCACAATAATAAGCTCTCTCACCTACTTCGAGCCCCACTATATTTCAATGTGTTGCTTGTGTCTAACTTCAGAGACGGCTAGTTAAGCTTAATTTAAATTATACTAGCAGGTAATTTTTGAACCAAGATCAATTAATTTGCGAGACCACTAGACACGGTCGCTAATATTAGAATAAAGTATTTCTTGCGCAGATTTCCTATTTATTATGCATATAAGTATTATATGTTTAAATTAAATTGTATATATCAGCAAATCAATTGAATAATTTTTACCTTATTTATGTAATAAAAAGTAATTAATTTTTTTGTTGTTTTATTTAACGGTAAACAAATGAGGGTCTAAGTGACGTCGGAAAAAAGGACTGTTCACGGTTACTTCAGTCGTCTGCCAAAAAAATGGTCTGTTATTATTTTCATTATCTTTTCAACTAGACCGATATTGTGGACGTGACTGCTACTTAGTTATTTAACTGTAGTAGCAGTCTCTCCAGCTTAACGTCAGGCGGGGTGCTGTTATATGTCGAGTCACAATAAAATACTATAGTTTTGTCCTCTCACTATAAAAATGAACAAACATTTCACGCAACATAACGATTACTAGAAGGTGGCAAAGTAAGGCTATAGTGGCAGTGTAATGGTTACGCAAACCGAGAGCACGGGTTCAAAACCACTCGCCGGTACCAATGTATGTTTGATACATAGAAATATATGTTACACATAACATACTCTATGATTTGATATAATTATGTACTTTAGTAGTCCTTATTCTGTGTGTATCACTTTAAAAGCTTGGTATAGAAATGTTAATTTTTTTATTGTGACACGACATTTGACATCGACCTGCCTAATGATAAGCAAGAGGAGATCTAAAAGTGCCGACGACTGAAACAACCGAGTTAGTACGCGGCTGTCTCACTATGCCGGCCAAAGGTGCTTCTTCACGCATCGCTTGAAGGATCCAAGGTTATAGGAGGGAGAGAACACATGGGCTGGCAAAGCATTCCACTTGTCGATTGTTCTACAGAGAAAAGATGCACCAAACTTTTTAGTTCGACTACCGATTCTGTCGACAAAATGTGAATGCTTCCCCCGACCAGTGCGGGTGTGAAAAGACGAGATAGGAACAAGGTTAAAGAGCTCCTCGGAACATTCCCCGTGGTATAGGCGATAGAGGACGCAAAGAGCCGCCATGTCTCTGCGTAATTCGCGTAACCTCTACATCTCCTATGATCCGGACAGCTCGGCGCTGCAATGAATCCAGGGCATTGAGAAGATACTTGGCAGAGCCGTCCCAAAGATGCGAACAGTACTCCGCGCAAGAGCGAATTTGAGCCTTGTATAAAAGCAGGCGAAGCTCTGGCGCGAAGAACTGCCGCACCTTGATATATAATATAAAAAAAGAGAGCAATGTCTTTCAGGAAGATGCGGAAAGTACTATTTCTTATAACACGTAAATCTATTTCGCTAATCTGCGAAATAGATCTAATAATGCCCAAACCAGCGCGATATAAGTACCTTTCTCAATCTAGATGCATCTCGCACAGGGCCGGATTTGGGGAGTGGCTACTAGGACTGTTTGATTTGCATTAAAACTACGCGTTAGTCCGTTGATTACAACTTTATTTCACTTTCTATATATATAATAATACCCACCATGAAATATTTTTTTAATAAACAGTTTCTATGTTTACAGGCTAATATATGCACAATAATTTTAACAGTGAAATTAACTATAAATTTATTTATACATATAATTATTAATTATATCTACGATAATAAATTGTCTAATTTCTACATCTCTGCAGGGTATGAATCAACATTTTTAGCAGTATTTTTACAATGTTACTTATAAAATACATAGACTTTGTACTTTATAGAATTAAGCATAAAGTTGAAAATATAATGTATCCCTCTTTTTCCCTACATTCTGGGAGTTATAACACTTTCATATGAAACTCCCGATTTTTTGTTGTCAATACAATATATATATATATATAACTTAAGTAAACTACAAAAACAATTAAATATTTTATTGTCGAAATGAAAACTTATTGACTAACCTATAAAATTTGAGTTTTGTGCTATCGTTTTTATACATTTTTTACTGTGGCTCTACGTTTTTTGACAGCACCCCTGATGTTGCAGTGCGGTCCAAGAATCGGGGCGGCTGCTACAACTACAAACAGCATCCGCATCCACTTTGCCGCCTACTTGGAATCGGCTTCTTTTAGGCTGATTCCGAAATAAGGGACTCACTTTTTGGTACCCAGTTCGGTTAGATGTTTGATTTAAAGGCTAATACTTCGACAATAGGGACTTTATTATTTTAATACTGCTAAAGACGATCATAATTAAAACCCTTCTAAACACTATAAACAACAAAAATAGAGCTTATAAGAATCTGTTAGATTCTAACACAAAAAAAATTAAGTACAGTTTACATATTAATATCATTTTATTTGTGCTCTGTTAACTTATCCTTTGAAAAAAAGACCCATTTACATAATTACCCCAATAGGCTTGTCCACAACAAGCGATAAAATTTATCTGCCGGGGTACGCGGCATCCCGGCAGATAAAATGAGCGCTGGTATTGGCATTTCCGTTCTACGAATGTGTATAAAATTTGAAATATTATCAATTATGTGCACGCACTTAATAGATGCAGAAAGTCTCTCCGCAGTTACCCAGCGCTTTTATTATTATGCTATATGCCTAAGTCAGCGGTCATTTTTATGCCGCGATCTATATTGGCTTGCGGGAGGCGACTCGGTTAGGTGCGATTCCAATGGCCGACTGCAGTCCGGTCGCAGACTGCAGTGTCGCCTTGCACGAAATCAATCTCATACAGATTCATACAAACCAGTAATCCGGTCTGCAGTCTGCGGTCGCCATCGGAATCGCACCTTTAAGCCTCGCGCGTCTAATAAAGATTATCAATCAAAATCATATTGCCCTTAGCGTTGGCCATTCCCTGATTTGGAGATGCACAGATAAGAATATAACCAGTAGAGCCTTTATGATCAATTTTATGAAATAATTTCAGTTCTTATGATCCAATTTGAAATTTAAATAAGAATTTATATTTCTTTGACTAAATCCTGCTATGTAAATACTACTGGAAAAAACAGTTTCCACATAAAATGTTTTTTTTGTGTCTTCAAAGCCTCTATCTATCCTAATTGATTATTATACAATATACAACATCCTTGCATTCAAATAAAATACATATTTTTTACATTTTTAATAATAATAAGACAACTAGTGGAAGTAAGCTAATAAATTAGCTTCAGAACATATTTATTTTTCTATAAATATTTAAGGCGATTGTGGTGTAGGGGCAATGCAATGGTTACACAAACCGAGAGCATAAGTTCGAAACCACACACCAGTACCAATGTATCTTTAATATATGTGCTTTGGTTGCCCTCTTTCTGTGATACAAGCACTTTAGTAGCTTAGTATAAAATGTAAAACAACAATAATATTTTGTGGCCTGATATATAACATACACCCTACCTGATTTTAAGCTGGAGTACAGTTATGCAGGCAGATGTCATTACTGACATTCGGAACCTTCAAGCTGATCCCGAAACATGCCTGAATCACTTCAGTTTGTCCACTTGAAATGGTACTACCCTGTTACTACTACTCTTAAATTTAGAGTGATGGGTGGTTAAGTTTCATTGGGTTTTAACAATTTATGGATGCATCTCATCATATGCATCATTTGCCTATCATTTGCTATTCATATTTTTCATAGAAACAGGGCGACCAGTTTATATACCCAAATTTAGTACAAGCAAGTAGGTACCAATATATGTACCAGGAGTTCTTGGTTTGAGAGACTTTTTATCTACCTCTAGACCATGGTTATATATGTAGTATTTATGTTGCACAGTATGCTCTCCTCTGTTAATTTTTAGCAACCCACAATTTAATATTAAGCAGATCGATCTATCAAGGTCAATCGAACAAAACTAGATACAGCGGCTAAATAAGCAGCTTATAGCAAAGGCTACAGATTGATCAGATGGAATAAATAAAAATATTTATATCAAGTAGAGTGTGGTCAATATATTTGTTTATAAAAACCACTAAATCTTACATTTCATAAACTAATTGTATAATGAAACTTTGTAATCTGATTAGACAATGGAGTTAAAATAATCTACAGACTGGTCATACAATTATTTAGATTCAAGCCTTTATGATATTCAAACCTAAAACATAGGAATGTAAAAGTTTTTTTATTGCATTTAAGCTAGAATAACTATTCAAGAAGACCAAAGAAGATTCAACAAACATTAATAACATTTGAATAGGCACCTAACATGACTTTTATCTCGGCATACTTAAATAAAATAAAACTTGCATTTAGCAAACAATTTAACCTATTTACAAAATAAATTACATTATGTACATATTAAATAATGTATACATTAATCATTTGATATAGATATAACAACATATTTCACCATATAAGCAAGAAATGCAAAACCAACAAACACCAACACATTTGTAAGAATATTGTACATGTTAGATTGTGTCTCTGATGTCACTTCACTGTCATTCTTTGTTGATGAGTTCTCTGACTGCAACAACGCCTCCTGCCTCTGATTTAACAGCTTCTCAATCTCCTCAACATATTCGGGGAATAATTCACAAAACATTTTATTCTTTATATTAATCTCCAGCGACTCAGCAGCAAAACATCTCTTTTGATAATCCGAAGACTCAATTGATCCCATTGTTGGGGTCTTCTCCATCATGAAGCTGAGTAGTCCGGTGAGAATAGTAGACACGGACCACGCAGGGTTCCATGTATCAGGGTGGAAATCCGTAATGCTGAGGCATAATCTTGTATTTGTTCTAAAACGGCCGTTGGGTGTGATCATGAAAATTGAAGGCGGTTTGAAAGGAAATTCTCTGGGGAATATGATTTTTCCGTGATAGTAGCCACCTTCATACGGACTTTTCTCTGGACCTTTTACTACGTAATGCCATTCTAAAATATTAGACGGCACAGGTTCCGCAGTCACATACGGTATAGGATCATTCTTTAACCTGAGGTAATCCTGCTTCAATCTACTGGTAGCCCCCGTTACTTTGGATTTTGACATTGTATATTATATGCACTTGCGGCATGAATTGCTAAATTAAATAAATAAAACACCACATCGAACAATCTACAAAGCAACCAGAAAACGTCAACTGCTACGTACAAACCGATCAAAGAATGTTAACTTAAAAATCAATATAATTTTTATGCAATAAAACTACGTGAAATTTTAATTTTATTGTAAAATTCAGTAAAAAAGGGAAAAATGCCGTATATTAATAAAACAGTTATTGACTGTAAGCTCTGACAAAAACGTTTATTGTTAAGATCGGTTTGAACTCAACCTTTGAAACTTCAGATTTATACTTTTAAATTTTAAGCACAGGTTACAGAATAATTGAGCCATAGAAAAATAAGTATGAGCAAGGCAAAAAATCTGACCACACCTTATTCAAAAGGATAACTAGCCAAACCGACCGCATATTTAATTCTGTAGTAAATACCAAATGTGGGAAGGTAAAGTAAAACAACTATAAACAATTCATATCACAATTTTAATTTGTATAAGTATTAAATAATAAAAAATATGTTATCGTAGTAAAAATATTATTACAATTATTGGAAACAAACATAATTTTTATGTATTTTTTTTATTTGTTTTAAAAATGTCAAGTTCCATAATTAAGTAATATATTACGTATTTCTTCATTTAATTGGTTTAATTTGTCTTCATCTAAGTTTTCTTCAGTTATTAGATCATCCCTTTGCGTTATTAATTCGTTTAATTTCTCGTTAGTCGATTGCTTCGCTATTTTCCTGGAAATGAAAACATAAATATTTATTGTGCAGTTTACTTGTTTACTGCATAAATGGGTTTTATAGGTTTTGCAACTATGGCAGAAAAAACTTGTATGAGTAGTAATTCCTAAATCTTTATTATGTCATACTAGCGACAGGATTGTAGCGCAGAGAACAACTAGACCGGCATAATTTTATATTACAAATAAAAGCGTGGAATGAAATCTAAGCTCTGACCGGGATTGGAACCCGGGACCTTACGCGTAACAAACTGGTGTGCTAACGAATCGGCCAACCCGTGAGTTATTTGCAGATAAAGCACATTAAATCCTTACTTCCTTACTTATAAATGCGAAAGTTTGTGAGTATGGATGGATGTTTGTTACTCTTTCACGCAAAAACTACTGAATGGATTTTAATAAAACTTTACAATAATATAGCTTATACATCAAAATAACATATAGGCTATAATTTTTAAACATATTGTGTGAATAATAAATAAAATAAAAGGATTTTCCCATACAAAATTGCGTGCGTTCAGAAATTTATTTTGGGTAAACTAAGGAAAATATATCAAAACAAATTGTCAATTTTGGCATATCAGCAAAAATATATTGCTCAAAAACCTATGTTGTATTATTTATAAAGAGAAACGATTATATGTCGAGTCACAATAAAAAAAACTCAATTCACAACAGATTTAAATCATTAAAATTTTTAATTCACCCAACTTAAGTTCGACTAATCCATAACACAACATTTATTGACTTTTAGGCGGTATGAAGTTCGCCGGGTCAGCTAGTATACTATAAATATTGTTTACGTTTAGAATGTTTGTTTAGTTTAAATTAACGTGGGTGGCGAGCTACAGCTGCCGGGTGTTATTAATAAAAATTATTTACCTGCTACTTCCCAGATATTCTGAACCATCGGTACGTTCATCTGAAATTAAAAAAAAGTTTTTTTTGTTATGTCTCAATATATAACTACGCCTCGCCTGGTGTTTTGACGACAGGCGTGGCCGATTGATCAGCGATCGGTTTGTTGCGGGTTCGATTCCCGGTCGGAGCAAATATTCGTTTTATAGCTTTTATTTGTAATATTTTTATTATTTAATTAATTAAATAATAATCATATAACTAAATATTAATAAAAAAGAGGCGCATATTTGCATCGGGTCCGGTTATCAGAGTGGTACCCAGTCTGCCGATCCGGGGAAGTACCACCACTTACAAGTATACAGACCGTTAAGTGATTTAGTCACGTTTCGGGATTAGAATGTAAGTTGCCGGTTACAACTAGGCTGGCATAGTGGATTTGACTGCTACTTACAGTTATTATAATTGTAATAGCAGTGACATCCATTCATGTACCACACTAGAGCTTAAAACATCAAGCTGGGTACTGTCATAATATGTCGAGTCACAATAAAAAAAAGTTAATTTGGAGTGCGGTCCATGAATGGAAACAACTGCTACTACAGTTACTAATATTAGTAGTATTATTGTCTTTATGTCTAAATTGTAATGAATTAAACAGGTTTTATGCGTCTTACTGTCGCGTTTATTTTTAGTTACTGATTTTACAATTTTTTACTCCGACGTTTTGAGAACTTTGCAGCCATCGTGATCACGGAGAGACTGCATATTTGTTTATTTTATATATGGACATCACCTAACCTAATGTTAAGCTGGAGTGCGGTCCATGAATCGAGGTGACTGCTACTATAGTTGAATAAATTGTTAGTAGCAGTCACATCCGCTATACTGGCCTAGTTGAAACTGGCAACTTACAAGTTTCTTTTTACATTTCTATACTAAGCTACTATTGTGTGCTTGTATCATAAAAATAGGACAACCAAAGTACATATATCAAAGATACATTGGGTGGGTGGTTTCAAACTTGCACTGCCACTACACCACGGTCGCCTTAAGTTGATTCCGAAACGCGAGTAAGTCACTTCACGGTCTGTGTACTTGTAAGTGGTGGCAATACCCCGGATCGGCAGACTGGGCAACATTGCCTACCACTCTTTAATGATTTACAAATGAAGCTATAGCTTGTCTAACTATAAATGACGCGCCCCTCCACTTTATTAGTTTATTTAAATGTGTGAATACAAATATTACTAACTATACTACTATACTTTATTAACGTGCTCCTCCTTTTGTGTCTAACCAGCAACTGAATGACCAATTACAATTGCATTTTCGGCGTGTTGTATTGCATTTTATATTCGCACGTGTGCTTTAATGCAGTGGAGGGGCGCGTCATTTCGGCTTAGATAGACTATACTTCAACAGTTATATATCAAACATACTTAAATTAGTATAGGACGCCGTAGCTGGTATGTTTAGTTCATCCGTCAGTAATCTAGTATTGTTTTGAGTTCTACTTGTCTCTGGTACATCTCCAATTGTGGGTAAACTAAAAAAAATATAACTTAAATAAATTAGTATTTTTCAATCAATCAATCAAATTGTCACACATTTTTCTCACAGGGATAGGCAGAGACAATGGAGCGCCACTTGCCACGATCCTAACACAACTTCCTTGCTTCCCTCACATCAACAATTGTTTTCATACAAGCTCCATGGTTATGAGCACTAGGCAACCCAGTTTTCTTCAGAATGTCTCCAGCATAGTAACGCCGACTAAGACCGTCACTATGCCGGCCAAGAGTGTTTTTATGCTTCGCTTGATGGATGCAAGGTAAAGGTATGAGGGGCTGGCTATTTTGACCGTGGTCCATGGTCAATCAATCAATCAAATTGTCACGCTTTTTCCCACAGGGATAGGCAGAGACAATGGAGTGCCACTTGCCACGATCCTTACACAACTCCCTTGCTTCCTTCACATCCACAATTCTCTTCAGAGCCTGGTTATGGGCACTAGGCAATACTAAAAAACTTTCTATACATATCTATACTAAGCTACTATAAACGTGCTTGTATCATAGAAACATAATAACCAAAGTTCATATATTAAAGATACATTAGTGCCGGCAAGTGGTTTAGAACTAGAAGCTCAAAACCACTCAAATAAAATCAAGATTTGCGAGGCCATTCCACGACCACACCACGGTTTTTATTATGCTTTTCTATCAACCAATCAAATTGTCACGCCTCCATTGTCTCTGCCTACAGAAATAGGCAGAGACAATGGAGCGCCACTTGCCACGATCCTGACACAACTCCCTTGCTTCCTTCACATACACAATTCTGCTTTTCACCTTACCTATCACCAAATTGTGGTTCTTGATGTAATTGCGCGAGTAATTGTTTTCTCTGATTAAGTTTATTTGTATGCAGCTCTCTTACAGCACGACTCCATTGCTCTTTGAAGAAAGCCTTCGATTGTAATGCGTGCTCCAGTTTCTCTTCTAATATTCGCTGTTGATAAGAGATTTTATAATATAAAATAAGAAGGTATAGCTTGTCTAACTATAAATGACGCGCCTCTCCACTTTATTAAATTATTTAAATGTGTGAATGCAAATATTACTAACTATACTATTATACTTCATCAGCGTGCTCCTCCTTTTGTGTCTAACCAGCAACTGAATAACCAATTACAATTGCATTTTCGAAGTGTTTTATCCATATTTTATATTTGCTCGTGTGCGTAAATGCAGTGGAGGGGCGCGTCATTTCGGGTTAGACAGATTATAATATTGGACAACAAGTGAATAATCTTGGACCGTGGCGTTCAAGATTATTCACTTGTGCCGGCCGCATTCCCCGCACTCAGCGATATCATCCGAAGGGATCTTGTCACTGTTGGAGTGCCCGCAATAATAAAACCCTCTGGTTATTTTAACATTGCTTTGAATGCCTTACCAGCCCCTATATCCCTCCGTCCTATATATAACCTTGGATCCTTCAAGCGATGCACCTACGGCCGGCATATTGACGGCCAACGAGGCAGTAGTGATCTGAGTCGATTTTTCAGTCGTTGGCACTCTTGAACCTCCTCTTGCTTACCATCAGGCAAGTCGAGATGAAAATAGAAAAGCTTTACCAGCCCATTATAAAACTAGAATCCATGGTGCGATGTGTGAAAATGCACCTCTGACCTGCATAGTGACGCACGCACCCTGCTTGATGTTAAGCTGGAGTGTGGTCCATGAATGGATGTCACTGCTATTACAATTCAATAACTGTGAGTAGCAATCACATCCACAATGCCGGCCTAGATGGAACCGGCAACTTACAAGTTGATCCCGAAACGCAACCAAATCACTTCAGAGTCTGTATACTTGTAAATGATTGTACTACCCCGGATCGGCAGACTGGGTACCACTGCCTACCACTCTTTGATAACCAGACCCGTTATTTTATTAACTAATATTTGTTATATTTAGTATAATTGTAATATTTAATTACAAATGTAAAAACTTTTTACCATCTCATGTAGCATAGTGGTTGTATGTCCTTTTGTTATTCCAGAAAATTTCCTCTCCACTTCTTTTTCACAGTTTTTCAAGCTGTCCTGAAAATACAATTCAAATAAATATATACATCACACCTGAGATTAAAATATAAAGGGAAAAACGTCACTAATTATTAAACATTTCTATACTTAAGAGTGGTAGGCAGTGGTACCCAGTCTGCCGATCCGGGGTAGTACCACCACTTACAAGTATACAGACCGTGAAGTGATTTGGTCACGTTTCGGGATCAGCTTGTAAGTTGCCGGTTCCATCTAGGCCGGCATAGTGGATGTGATTGCTACTCACAGTTATTGAATTGTAGTAGCAGTGGCATTCATTCGTGGACCACACTCCGGCTTAACATCAAGCGGGGTGCTGTCATATGTCGAGTCACAATAAAAAAATATAAAAAAACCTATTTAGACCTAAGGAAACCTACCTGTAACCCATTAACTTGTTTCTCCAGCGAGGCAACCCTGGTCTCTAATTCTTGTATGGTCATATCTTTCATTCTGATTTGATGATTCATGTCGTCCTCCATAGTTTGTGATGCCTGACGCAGCTCCTGATATTTTGTGTTAAAATGTTGTTCCAGAGCCTTCTTCGCTTCTGTCAGCTGAAAATTTACTTTATAATGTATAACGACAGGCGTAACGCATTGGTTAGCATACTAGTTCGTTACGCGTAAAGTCTTGGGTTTGATTCCCGGTCGGAGCAAAACTTTTATATTTTTATTTTTTTTAGTATACATTTCTATACTAAGCTACTAAAGTGCTTGTAATATAAAAACAAGACAATCAAAGTACATACGAGTATATCAAAGATACATTGTTACTGGTGAGTGGAATCGAACCCATGCACTCGGCTTGCGTAACCATCGCATTGCCACTACACCACGGTCGTTTTATAGCTTTTATTTAATTAGATTAAATATTACAAATATGTGTTAATAAAGGAAGCGGATGTTTGTTTCTGATTGTCAAAGAGTTGTAGACAGTAGATACAAGCATACAGATCGTAAAGTGACTTAGTAGCGTTTCGGGATCAGCGCTAGAAAATTGCCGGTTTCAACTAGGCCGGTATAGTGGATGTGACAGCTACTCACGGTCATTTAAGCGTAGTAGCAATCACCTCCATTTATGGATCTCACTCCAGCTTAAAATCAGGGTGCTGTCATATGCGAGCCACAATTTTTTTTTTATTTATTTATTATTTTGACTCAAATTGCCTGATAGTAAGTAACCAAGGGGAAGTCTAGAAGCACCAACGACTGAAATACTGACTAAGTTCACAGTCGCCTCAGTCGCCGTCACTATGCCGCCCAGCCAAATAAAAATATTGTATACCTTCTTCTCTCGTTCACTATTCCTAAACCCTCTAAGTTTGAAATCTTCTGTAGCTTGACTTAGATCAGCAGATAATTTCCTGCACTGTTCTATTCCGCGGGTTAATTTGCTTTCTAATTCCATGCGTCTCTTATTCCATTCCTTTGATAACGCGTCCAGGTGATATTCTTCCTTCATTTGCAACTAAAATGAAATTTTTAAAGGACATCATTCATTTTGTATAGGGACTTGAGCTTCATTGTATTAACAGTTGCATTCACATTTTTAAATAGTTTATCAATCAATCAAATTGTCACGCCTCTTTCCCACAGGGATAGGCAGAGACAATGGAGCGCCACTTGCCACGATCCTTACACAACTCACTTGCTTCCCTCACATCCATAATTCTCTTCATACAGGCTCAGTGCTTATGGGCACTAGGCAACCTAGCTTTCTTGAGGATGTCTCCGATTTGGTCGGAAAACACTCTCCTGGGCCTGCCATGTTTAACGCATCCACCCACATCAGATTTATAAATTCCTTTCGTCAATCTACTTTCATTCACCCTTTCCATGTGCCCAAACCATCGAAGCATTCCTTTGTCAATCCTTAAATAGTTTAATGTACAAATAATACAAAGTAATTCGAATATATCCTTTATTTTGTATATAATTAGGTGTGCAAATGATCAAACTATAATTATGACAGTTCAAAGCAGAACTGTTAATATGGCGTATCATCGTAATTGAGAGACAATGCAAAATCCATATCTTATTTTTTAAATAATCCAAGATTATTTTTCAAAGATTACATAGCAAAGGTAAAGGTGACCGTGGTGTAGTGGCAGTACAATGGTTACACAAACCGGAGAGCACGAGTTCGAGACCACTCACCGGTACCAATGTATCTGTGATATATGTACTTTGGTTGTCCTGTTTCTATGATACAAGCACTTTAGTAGCTTAGTATAGAAATGTAAAAAATATATTTAAAAGATGGAATGGATGGAAAAGAATGGGGTGGATGCGTTAAACAAGGCAGGCCCAGGAGAGTGTTTTCCGACCAAATCGGAGACATCCTCAAGAAAGCTAGGGTGCCTAGTGCCCATAACCACAGAGCCTGTATGAAGAGAATTATGGATGTGAGGGAAGCAAGTGAGTTGTGTAAGGATCGTGGTAAGTGGCGCTCCATTGTCTCTGCCTATCCCTGTGGGAAAAAGGCGTAACAATTTGATTGATTGATTGAATATTATAAAATCACCTGTCGCTTATATAAATCCTGCTGTTTCTCCTTCCAGTCTTCCAATTCATCTATGTATTTCTTCATAAGTTGCTGTCGATCCTCTTCGTTTAAAACTATTTTGATTTTTTCTATTAATAAACATAATTATAATTTAAAAAAACCTTTAAATGCAAGTCAAGTTAATTTAAAAAGTTTTGATATGCAAGTAGCAGTCGCATCCACTATGACAGCCTGATTGAAACCGGCAGTAGTGACGGCGACTGAGGTAAACTGTCAGGCTTATTAGTCGTTGGCACTCTTGGACCTCTTCTTTGCTTATCATTAGGCAAATGAAGGTCACAAATTAAAATTAAGATGTTGAGTTACAAAAAATAATGTGGGCATAGGCTGGTGGCTATTCGGGATCAGCTTGTAAGTTGCCGGTTTTAACTAGGCCAGCATAGTGCATGTGATTGCTACATACAGTTATTGAATGGCAGTATCAGTGACATCTATTCATGGACCACACTCCTGCCTAATATCAAGCGGGGTGCTGTCACGATAAAAAAAATAAAAAAGTGGTTTGACGGTTTTGATTAATTATGCTTACCTTTAATGAATTAAACAAATTGTATGCGGCTTACTATCGCGTTTATTTTGGTTTAGATTTTACAATTTTTATTATTCCGACGTTTCGAGAGCTTTGAAGCCATCGTGGTCACGGAGAAACGTCTGAATAATAAGAAAGGACATCATTCATTTTGGACTTTTATTGTAACACTTTTGTCACGGCCGATGATAAAAATATATATAAATGGTAGTTTCGATACTTGTATTGACAAAACTAATAGCAATTTTGCTTTTAATTGCTGTACGATTGAGTTATTTGGAAAATAAAAATGATTATTTTTAGTTTCTAAACCACGCGGAAAAGACATATTAAAAAATAAATGTCACACACAGTTGACCAAGGAACATTGTACTCAAGAGAAGACGCTTGACTGCCATAGACAACAAGTGGCAATTAGAGACGCCACGACGGAATATCACGCGAACTAAAATGTTGGGATGTTGGTGAAAGTGAACCTTACTCAGCAGGAAATAATCTAATTAGATGAACAAAACGCTTTTTTATAAAACATTATCTTTTTTATTTAATTCCAACTTACTTTTCAAGACAATAGTATCACTAAAAATATGTATGCTAATTACTAGCACAACAGGAGATAATTTTTAAAAATTTAATTTATACTTTTACTCTATTTTTTACTAGTTTCAAAATGTTTAACGACAGTATTATATTGATGACGTTTGCGATGCCTAAACATTTGGTGGGAAGATCAAACCGGAAGAAACGCTATCACGCCATAACCTTGAATGAGAGTCGAGACCCAATAGATCGACTGCCTGATGTTTTTTTTTTAATTAAAAAGTGATTGACGACTTTTTTTGGGCTGGCAGTGAACTTAATGGTTTCTGCATTGAACTGTCATTATTATAGTTTGATCATTTCGTACATCTAAACTATGCAAAATATAGGATATTTACCAAGCACATTAAAATATTGTTGTATCGAACTATTTTATTGTACATTTCCCACTTTTAGTACAATTAAGCCCAAGTCCCTATACAAAATGAATGATGTCCTTTAAAATCTAAACCAAAATAAACGCGATAGTAAGCCGCATAAAATTTGTTTAATTTATGAATCAATGTTCGCGCAAAATCTAAGAAAATAATATGCTTACCTTTTTCAATTTTTTGTACATTCGATGAATTCTTTCGTGGGCTAATAACAAATGTCTCTACTTTTCTCGGACTGAAATATGGATAAATTGTTAGTTTTTTTTTGGCTCGACATATGACAGCACTCGGCCTGATGTTAAGCTGGAGTGCGGTCCATGAATGGAGGTGAATGAAATAGTTAAATTAACCGGCACTTTTAAAACTTTTTAGGTCGGCATAGTGACGGCCGCTGAAGCCACTGTAACTGTTTTCAGCCGTCACCGCTCTTGGACCTCTCCTTGCTAAGCATAATCCAATTCAAAATCAGAATTCAAAATTCGTCAGTAACTGACTAATCTACTTGCCGCGCAACTTGAATTAACCAATAAGCGGCGAGCTGTCGCTTGCCGAGTAGGGTGACCCTCCTACAGAAGCGTAGCGTGCCTCGGCGAGGCCCTGTATAAAAAAATGTTTGGGGGCCTTTAGAAAGGGTAAAGATTTCTCACAATTGAAAAAAAATGTTTGCATTCAATTAAAAGAAATATTTATTAATCATAATTATATGTCACTTTTTCCAAATTTTTTACAAGCAATTCAAATTAAATATACACTCTCCTTGCCTTTTTTTTCGGCGAACTGCGCGAACGGCGAATTAATTAAACCATTTATAGCTGATGATGACTTTAGTTTTTCTAAAGTTTCTTTTTGGGAAGTTTTTATTAATTTTTGCTTACGCACGTTGGGGGCCCCGTATAATTAATACGGCAGATATGAAGGTAGCTACGCCCCTGCCATCCTATGTCGGGAAGAAACGTTGTAGGGTGACCATGTGTTTTTTAGGCTGTGTGAACGAAAAATTTCGGTTCACTCCGCGCACGAGTTGTAAAACTCGTTGCGTGCTCTGTTCGTCTCAACAATAAAATGTAAATAGATTACCTAAACTCTCACCTTAAATTCATTTTGCAATCATTAGCGAACGCTCCATCAATTTTCTTATTCTCTCCATCGCATTGTACTTGCATATCAACAGACGGTGGTCTCATTTTGCATGTCAGTAACCGTTCCTGGTTCTCAGTAAAAGTGTCGCACATTTTCTTGATAATTTCAGTGATTTCATTGTTTTGAAGTATTGCGTCGCCCGCTGCATTGCTATATCTGTTATTAGATGACGTTAGATTAATTATAGCCGCTGCAATTTTATGAGTAGTGGACAGACAAGCTTACAAACTGATCTCGAAACGCGACTA
This sequence comes from Tinea trinotella, assembly GCA_905220615.1. Taxonomy (NCBI): domain Eukaryota; kingdom Metazoa; phylum Arthropoda; class Insecta; order Lepidoptera; family Tineidae; genus Tinea; species Tinea trinotella. Next base: position 5,002,481 of record HG992321.1, on the reverse strand, counting down.
AGTCACTTCACGGTTTGTATACTTGTAGGTTGTAGACTGGACATCACTGCCTACTATACTTTGATAACCAGATTCAAAGCAAATATGCACCTCTATTTTAAATATCAGTAATATTTAATTTAATTAAATATTACAATATAAGCTGTGAAACAAGTATTTACCCCACCGGGTATCGAACCCCGGGATAACAAACTGGCGCGCAAGGTTCGAGAATCCGATTGGTTTTTACTATCAAAACCAGATAAATTTTCTTGGACCCCCGGTTACGAATTGTAAACCCCATTTTTTTGACGCCAACATAGACCCCCGTCGAGTCTCCCGTGGACCCTTAAGGGTCCACCTAGACCTCTTTGAGAATCTAAGTTGTAAACTGTTGATAAATTGTGAACTGAACCATACTGCTTACAATTTTACGTATTAATTTTTGATGGTTTATCGGAGATATCCTCAAGAAAGCTGGGTCGCCTAGTGCCCATAACCATAGAGCTTGTATGAAGAGAATTGTGAATGTGAAGGAAGCGAGGAAGTTGTGTCAAGATCGTGGCAAGTGGCGCTCCATTGTCTCTGCCTATCCCTGTGGGAAAAAGGCGTGACAATTTGATTTGATATTCACAGTCATACGGTGACATATCTTTCTCATTCACCTGTTACTACTCTTCGTCGAATTAGTATAAGCCACTCTTCCGATTTCGCCATCAAAATGTGTACAACTGCCACTTTTGAAGTCTGTTATCAAATTATCTTTATAATTTTCCTTATCCACATCGATTGTTAGTTGACTCGCACTGTGGCTGGACTTCATTGCTTTCTAAAATTAATAAATATAATAACCTCTGGCAGCGTAAGGAAACTGCGAACAGTGACAGGGCAACTGCGAATAGTGACATGGTACCTGCAAATAGTGACAGGGAAACTGCCAACAGTGACAGGGAAACTGCGAACAGTGACAGGGAAACTGCGAACAGTGACAGGGAAACTGCGAACAGTGACAGGGAAACTGCGAACAGTGACAGGGAAACTGCGTACAGTGACAGGGAAACTGCAAACAGTGACAAGGAAACTGCGAACAGTGACAGGGAAACTGCGAACAGTGACAGGGAAACTGCGAACAGTGACAGGGAAACTGCGAACAGTGACAGGGAAACTGCGAACAGTGACAGGGAAACTGCAAACAGTGACAGGGAAACTGCGAACAGTGACAGGGAAACTGCGAACAGTGACAGGGAAACTGCGAACAGTGACAGGGAAACTGCGAACAGTGACAGGGAAACTGCGTACAGTGACAGGGAAACTGCAAACAGTGACAAGGAAATTGCGAACTATGACAAGGTAACTGCGAACAGTGACAGGGTAACTGCGAATAGTGACAGGGAAATTTCGAACAGTGACAGGGAAACTGCGAACAAAAACTGTGATCAGCGAAAGGCAGAGAAAGAGCGAGTAAGTGTTTGGCAGGCAATTAGTGGTACCACCACTTTTTAGTGTACGGAATATGAAGAAACAAAGTCGATATTCGAGATCGGGAAAGTTGGGACCGGAATAGTGGATGCGACTGCCACTTACATCTATTAAACAGTATACAGTTCTATAGTAAACTACCAAAAGTGCTTGTATCATAGGAACTGGACGACTAAAGTATATACAAAAGATAGCTGGCAAGTAGTTTTGAACCGGACATTTGGCCGGCATAGTGACGGCGACTGGGGACTCGGTTTTCTCAGTCGTCGGCGCCTCTTCTTTCTTACTATCAGGCGGGAGTCACAATAATATATCAATCTACAATTATTAACAATAATCAATTACCTGCCGCAACATCTTATCTTTATCACCAACATGAGTAAATGACATTTGCACATCGATATACGATTTTCGTCTGTCAGATTTAACTTGTTCATCCGCAGAGAGTAAATAACACCTCTCATGTATAACAATACAATCATTATTATTACAAAACTTAGAGAAATCCTTTATATTATCAGTTGGTACTAGTTTTCTTAAATCCATACTGCAGACACCTGTATTCAAAATCATTTATTTTAGTTTTTTTTTTATTATGACGAGATATAACAGCATCCCGCTTGATGTTAGGATGGAGTGTGGTCCATGAATGGATGTCACTGCTACTACAATTCACTTATATTATGACGAGATAGGGCAGTGGTACCAGGTCTGCCGATCCGGGGTAGTACCACCACTTACAAGTAAACAGACCGTGAAGTGATTTGGTCACGTTTCAGCTTCTAAGTTGCCGGTTCCATCTGGGCCGGCATAGTGGATGTGATTGCTACTCACAGTTATTAAACTATAGTAGCAGTGACATTCATTCATGGACCACACTTCGGCTTAACATCAAGCAGGGTGCTGTCATATGTCAAGTCACAAAAAAACAAAAAAAAGTTATCTGCTTCTTAGTAAGGTTCTCCTTTTATACAATCTCCTTATTCTCCTCCTAATTGCCCTGCTAAGAGGTACTCTTTTTTG